>OY728163.1:1853914498-1855164498 GCA_963277665.1 Viscum album | reverse complement strand
GGAGTTCTACTAGCTGAGGTGGTAGAGGTAGTGGACATGGTGTTTCTAGGAAAGAGCACCCATATCAGCAGAGTGGTGAAACTTAGGGGAGACATACTACATAATAGGGAAGAGGGGTAAGAAAAATACATGTAGTGCATCCTACACTTGTAGATAGTGAGGTTAGACCTTTGAGGGTGAGAGGTACTATTCTTGTAGTTTCTACATTAGCTAGTGCCTTATTTAATACAGGTGCCTCTCATTCCTTTATTAAAAAAAATTGATGTTTTTATCCTGTACTACTACAAAATAGGCATTTAACAACATTGGTATTTATCATCACTAGAAAAAAAACATTGATAAATGGCATCTTTATCAGTGCTAAAGAAAACGCTGATAAATTTATCCCTTTATCAATGCTTTAATTTTAGCACTGATAAAGGGTTCCTTTATCATCACTTTATTTTTAGCACTCATAAAGTAATCCTTTATCTATGATTTTTTAACACTGATAAAGGTCTGAATAAATAAAATGAAATAATGAAATAAATAAAAAATAAAAACTGAGTTTATTAAAAAATATTGCAAATTTTATTAATTAAATAATTATTGGTAAAAATTAATAAATTGATTATATTATCTATAAATTATAAATACTAATAAATAGTATGTATTAAATATATAGATATGCAAAATAAAAATTAAACAAATTAAAATTAAAAATAAGTAAATTGAGAAAAAAAATTAAACATTTTATTAATTAGATAAGTATTGATAATGTTGATAAATAGTATATATTAAATATATATATATATAAACAGTAATATATATAAATATGATTTATATATTACAAAATATTTATGTGCTTTGCATTAAATATTTCACATATACGTAATTAATGCATTTTTATATACAATGCACACACACAAAACTTATCCATTTTTTCAATATTATTAAAGTGTACTTATTTTTAATTTATTTAATTTCACTCATTTTTAACACGCATGCACTTAAAATTAGATATTCATTAATAATGTTAAAAAAATATTTGTAAAATAAATATTTATAAATGTGCATACTATATTTATAAAATTGTATATTTATAATTATAAATAAATAAATATTTTTTTAAAAGTATTTATATAATTATAAATAAATAATTATATATATTTAAATTATTATTAAATTTATACTAAATTTAATTAAATAATGAATATATTTACTATATTTGTATTTATATATATTTATTATATATATATATATAATTATATAAATATATATAATGATATAAATAATATTTTTTTAAAATATTTATATAATTATAAATAAATAATTATATATTTAAATGATTATAAAATTATAATAAATATATTTAAATAAGTAATATATTCGCTATATTTATATTTATATATATTTACTAAGTATATATATATATATATATTTACAAAAAAAATATTTATGATTATAATTATGAGTCGTTTATCAGCGCTTAAGTAATAAGTGCTAATAAAATAAATCTTTATTATTGATTTTATAGCACTAATAAAAGGAATATTTATCAGTGCTAAAAAAAGCTAATAAATATGCCTTTTATCAGAACTTATTACTTAAGCACTGATAAACATACTCTTTATCAGCACTTTTTTGAAAGCGCTGATAATAGTGTCCTGATCTAATTAAAAAAACCTAACATTTTGTGAACCCATCATGATTATCAGAAGCGTTCCACAGAAGCCACCTATTTTTGGCACTCCTCCTTGGTGAATCAAAGCTCAAATCATACAAACCCACTCGAATCACACAAACCCACTGCCTCTATTTGCTCGAACATCGTCTGGCATCCAATGTTTACCTCCAGTTAGGGTTTTCGAAGAAAATATTAAGATCTGGATCTGATGGTCTTATATTTTCTTCAACCTAGATAGGTATACCTATGTTTTCCTTTGTAGGTTCTGATTTTCTTTCTGTATTTGTCATTTTGAGATCTGGATCTTAGGGTTTTTTATTTTCCTTTATAGGTTATTATTTTCATTCTGTATTTATGATCCAGTTGTTGTATACTATTTTTATTTTATTTATGATCTGTTGTTTTCTTAACTACTTTTTTGGATATCCTATTTTGGTCTTTTTTTTAAAAAATGAATCAATTTTCTTCATTGTCTACATCTATACCTCAGCTTTCTCTGCAAGCTTAATTTTGTCAATGTTTTTAAATATTAGAGAATCACCTCTAGTCTACAAATAAACCAATTAAATAAATATGTATTCCATTGTATAAATAGTGTATGTATTTTATATAAAAACCTTAAACAAATAATAAAATTGATTTATCAAACCAATTCTCGGTTTGGTGATGGTGTGAAGCAGCAAAAGAAGGTGATTTTATGCAATTCATGTAAGGGAATTTATTTATTTAAATTCTATTTTAATACTATGGTGTAAGGGTTTTTCCTTAAAAATTTATTTGCTTAGAATTGTGTTGTTTTATTTTAAGAGAAATCTTAGTAAGTTTAATACCATATTTATTTATTTTCAATGGATCTCTATTTTCAAAACTAGTATGGGGTTTTATTTATTCTACTATGTTACGATATTCTGCTATAAGGGTTATATATATTTTTATTAATTTAAGTTTATTTTATAAAGACACACACACAAACACACACACACACACACATAGATATATATATATATATATATGTAAATATATATCTTTATATATATTTATATGTGTTTTTAGAACTTATAATGTAAGGGTGATTTTATAATTATTTATTCACAAATTATGGTTCTAGATTTCTAAATTAGGAAGGGATTATATTTATTTTCATTAAAAATTATGTTTAAATGTGCATTTGTTTTGAAATTATGTGTATTATAAATTCCATGTTATATATATGTGTATTTAAATGTGTATGGGATATACATTGCAAGGGTTGGTGTGTTTTTATCCCTTGTTTGTGATATATCTTGTTTATGTGTATTATTGCTTTATGACAACTTCTTAATGGACCTCCCTAGAATCTCAAGGATGGGTCAATGTATATTAGATGTCCTCCCTAGAATCCTTAGGTTGCTACATCACTTGTTCTAAAAAATAGAATGGAAGTTATCAAATTCTATACATTAGGAAAAATTAAGTATTCATCATTTTAGATCTATATGTATTGGTTCCACCACTAGGAATTTCTAATTATTATCCATGTATATGAAATAACTCTTTATTTGTTAAAAAGTTTTATCAATACATTTTTATATCTTCTAGTTGATTTAATAAGAGTTTATTATTCTTGTTTATCATATTTTGTGTTTTTTATTACTCCTTAATTTCCTATGTTATATTTTCATTTGTTTAGGGGATTTAAGAAAGACTTGATGTGTGCCAAACAATAGTTATTATTTCAATTTGTTGCTTGAGACTCATCCCTCATCACTTTTATAGAAAACTGTCATCCTCATCAGAATTTATTTCTTGAAACTCATCCCCCGTCTTGTTTATGTTTCTTGTACTAATTTGAGAATTAGTCTTCCCATGGATGAATACTTCTTATAGTATTTTTAGTAACATAGATGCATGTCCACAAGAGATGAAGGGTGTGTCAAACAATAAAATACAATGATAAATGTCCATGAGATGAGGTTATGAGGATGATTTGTATAACTTTCACCTTTTAATGAATTCATAGGATAACACCTGCCATATTAGAGTAATTCTTTTATTAAATTAAATTACCCATTTTCTTCAACATACTAAAATTATTTGAAACAATCAAATGTTGAGTTTCCCTTATTAGAATTGTCTATAACTTTCACCTTTCTACACTAAAACTTCCACAGAATTCTTCTCCCTCAAAGACTTTTCACCCCTATAGTGTTTTATTTATCACTTTCCTTCAATATCTCTCCACTACCTTTATAGGAAGAGCAACGATGCTGGATCTGCTCAATCATAGAGGTAATCTTGATATTTTCAGAGTAAAATCATTTTCCATTGAATTAATCTATTGTTTCATATTTATTTTTAATTTATTTATTTTTATTATCACTCAAATAATAATTGTTTTCTAATATAGGTGGATTCTTTTGTTCGAGTTGGGGTGGTCTTTCCATCTTTCATGTCTTTCTGCACCAAAACTTACAAAGACTTCTTCTCCCTCAAAACCTTTTCACCCCTACAATGGTTCATTTATCACTTTCCTTCAAGTTCTCTCCACTGATAAATCACAGAGTTAATCTTGTTGTTTCCATAGTAAAATCATTGTCCATATAATTAATGTATTGTTTTATATTGATTTTTAATTTATTTCTTTTTAGTATTACTCATATAATAATTGTTTTCTTATATAGGTGAATTATTTTTTTAGCAGGGGTGTTTTATTCGAAGCTTCTCATGCATTGTTGATAGGTTTACAAATAAATTCAATGGATATCATGTTAATATTTACAATTAGGATTTTTTTGAGACTTTGGGATGTGTAGGAATCAGATGTACATCAATCTGACACATGGTGTGACCGGTATGACTCTAAGTAATCATTTCTATTTAAAATTGACATTAATTTTAGTAAAATAGAAAATTGGCATACTAAAAACAAATAAAACATATTGATATTGTTTTTATACTTTAATACAATGATCCATAAGTTATTTGTGATGGGTAGGAATCATCTGCACCTCAGTCAGATACATGATGTGCCCGGTATGACTCAATGTGTCTGTTATCAGTTTAAAATCAACATTTTAGTTCAAAAAGTTTCATTCACTGAAGACCAATCAAACACCATTTTATTTTCTTCATAATTTAGTAAAAATGATTCATAAGTCATTTTTTATGTGTAGGAATCAGTTTCACATCAAACTTATACAAAATGTGATTGGAATAAGTCAAAAGTGCGTGTTTCTAGTTTAAAATGACATTTTAGTAAAAAAAGAAAACTAGCCTACTCAAAATAAGAAAATGAATTCAAATTGTTTTGATAACTTAGTAAAACGATCCATATGTCATTTGAGATGTGTAGGAATCAGCTACACCTCAATCCGACCCACGGTGTGACCAGTGTGACTGAAAGTACGTATTTTTATTTAAATTTGACATCGAATTTAATAAAATGGACAACTAACTGACTCAAAACTGAGAAAATGCATTTTTATTATTTTTATACTTTACAAAAACAATCCATAAGTCATTTTGACATGTATGAATTGGTTTCACCTCAATCTGACACATGATGTTCCCGATATGTCTTAAAGTGCCCGTTATCAGTTTAAAATTGACATTTTAGTTCAAAAAGTGTCACTCACTGAAAACTAATCAAACACACTCATATTTTCTTGATAATATATGGAAATGATTCATAAGTAATTTTTGACATGTAGGAATTGGTTTCAATCCAAACTGATACACGATGTGATCGAAATGATTCAAAAGTGTGTATTTCCAGTTTAAAATGCAATTTTAGTAAAAAATACAACTGGCATACTCAAAACTGAGAAAAAAATTTCATATTATTTTTATACTTTAGGAAAATGATCCATGAGTCGTTTTAGACTTGTAGAAATCATTATCACCTCAATAAAACCCATAGTGTGACCGGTATGACTCACATTGTGTATTTTTATTTAAAATTGACATCAATTTTAGTAAAATTAACATCAATTTTAGTAAAATTAATATTTTATATTAATTTAATTATTTATATTATTACTAACATAATAATTGATTTATTATACAGGTGTGTTATTTTTCTCGAGCAGAGGTGGTTTGTTCGACAATAGTATGAGTCGGGTTTAGGATTAAAAGAAAAAGGAACATTGATGTTTTTGAATATGTGTAATAATTTTTATTTATGTAATTATATAAAATAATGTTTTAAATGTTTATAATATAGTATTTTTTTTCCTGTATTTGTGTTGTAAATTTCATTTAATTTAAATTCTGTATTGGGACTTTTTTTGTTGATATCTAGTGTATTTGTGTTGTTGCGGTGTGCTATTACAGCGCATTACGGCGGTGCTGCAGTGTGCTGTTGTAGCACACTGCAGTATGGACATTTATCAATGATTTTAAAAGCACTGATAAATGACACATTTTTCAGTGCTAATACAGGTTCACTTTATCAACACTTATATAAGTGCTGATAAAAATTTCTTTATCATAACTTCTATAAGTGTCAATAAAAGTCCCTTTATCAGTGCTAAAATATGCTAATAAAAGACCGAGTATTTTAATCTCACTTAGGAATTCATCACTTTTCTAACACTGATAAAGAAAATTTATAGCACTATTAAAAGCCTATTTTTTAGTAGTGCTGGTGGTGATGTTTGTGAGCAGAATAATGATGATAGATAAACCATTGGAAGTACAGTCAAGAGACATCTGTTTGTGTAGAGTATGTTCTCTTGAGATTAGGGAGTACCGTTTTCTTTGTTATATCTATATTCTTGATATTTTAGGCTTTAACCTAATTATGGGTATGGACTGGCTAGTCACATACTGATCCCATATTTATTTTTACCATATGAGAGTGACTTTTACGTCTCCTAAGGTTGACCATTATATTCACCATGGAGAGTAGGATATCAAGGAAGCCCGAGCAGAGGCAATTACTTAGCAACTGGGAGAGATCATAGACCATGTTTCTAGTTTATTGTTGGATAATGAAAGAGTAAAGCATGATATCTTTCCACCAATGGAAGAATAGTTTCAGGATGTTTTTCCTGAAGACTTCTTAGGGTTTCCGCTAGAGAGAGGTGTGGAATTCATTATTGACCTCATGTTGAGAGTTGAGCCAGTTTCTATTCCACCATATAGAATGGAACTGATAGAGCTTCAATAACTCAAAACTTGGATAGAATAATTAGAGGATAAGTTATTTATCCATCCAAGTACATTGCCTTGGGGTTCTCCAATGTTGTTTTCTAAGAAGGATGAAAAGACTCTATGTTTGTGCATTGATTACTGAAATTTGAATTGAATGACTATGAAGAACTGGTATCCTCTTCCGTGTATCGATGATCTATTTGACCAGTTGAGAGGAGCTTGTGTGTTCTCAAAGATTGACTTGAGATTAGGGTATCATCAACTCAGATTTCAAACTTCTAATATACTGAGGACTGCTTTCAGAAGTAGGTCTGGCTTATATGAGTTTTTTGTAATGTAATTTGGGTTGACAGACACACCAATAGTGTTTATGGCCTTGATGAATAGAATATTTCATCCATACCTGGATTAGTTTGTAGTAGTTTTTGTGTATGACATCTTGGTGTACTCCAAGACTCATGAAAATCATGCCCAACACCTTGACATCATCCTGAGTACACTGAGAGAGCATAAGTTATACACTAATATATATAAGTGTCGGTTCTGGATTAGTTATATACACTTCCTGGTCCACATCATATTATAGTAATGTGTGTTTATAGACCTAGATAAAGTACAGTTGATGGTTTCTTGAAATTATCCCAATAATGTTTTTTATATCTGAAGATTTCCAGGGTTAGCTGGATATTATGAGATATTCATCCAGGAATTTTCCCATTTGGAAGCATTGCTTTTAGGTTTGACCAAAAAGGGGATAAAGTTTGATTGTTCATAATCATGTGAGATGACCTTCCAGGAGCTGAATAAGTGTGATTCTCTCTCAAATTTACCCAAGAGAAGAAGGTAAGACGGTCCTTGTAGTTTAGCTTGGGTTGTCGAATCCTCAGAGACCTAAGAAGTAACCTATAGACATGTACATTCTATGGAGTGTTTTTGAATATGAAGTGGCCAACTTGGCTTTATTTTAGATGGGTTTAAAGGAACTCTAAGGTACTTAAGTGAATTCAATTTAAAATAATGAGTTGATCCAAGGTTATCGCTCAGGGTGGATTGGACGTATTTCCTTTTTAATGATTTCAATTTCTTATATTTGAGATGGGTTCATTTAAGGAGATAAAACAACATAATCACTTACTGGTTTAATTCCTACACCCTTTAATACTAATCACCTATACACTTGAAGGATAAAAGTTTTGAGCACTTCAAGGTAAAGGTTTGTATTAGCACTTGAAGTGTGTGGCCTTAAATTCAACAAGGACGATGGAGTTTAAAAATCATCAAATAAAATCTCAATTAAAGAAGTGATTATAAATTAATTATGTGATAAATAACATCCAATACAGCCCCTTTCTACTCCCTTGGATCAACCCATAAGTTGGTTATCCCTCCATTGACCCCATGGTTTCAATGGAAGCGGAAAGTAGACTCATGAGGGAGGAAATGGAGAAGTAAAGAAAACAACAAAAATAAAATGATCACTCCACCGTTGTGTGAATAATTTCACAAGGTTTGGTGTGAATAAATTCACACCTTGATCCAACTGTATCAAAGTGATATTAAGAACAATATAATAAGAGTATAAGAAGAACTTTTATTAAGAAACTAAAGTTAATTGAACAACTTACATGTGAAAGAAAAATTTGAGACAACAAAATTGTAGCATAACATTATAATTGAACAAAGAATCCAAGATTCTAAAATCCTCCAACACCACTTCCTTAAATAGGCATTTTTTGAGTCTTGGGTCGATCCTCCAACAGTACAAAGCTTCCCACTTGAGTATGGTAAGTCTAGGGTGGTGGAAAGTTTGTGGAAAGAAGACTTTCCACCCTTGACCCGAAAAGGCATCCAGCTTGCATCCACCAAATAGAGGCGCATGAAAAACCTTATAGATGGCAGAATTTGGGTGGTCCATAGAATACTTAAATTAATATCTGGATGTCACCTAACAGCATGTAAAATATTAGCCCAAAAGGAGTTATTATTTTATAGATATGGTTTAATTGGTGGGCTATTGTTCTGGGCTGCAGATTCTGGCCCAGATTTTGATATACTATTTGGGCCGCCTAAATGACCACAATGGATGACGAATTAGCACTGGATCATGAATAATATTTGTTCATATATATTTCTTCTATCCGCAAACCAAATTTGGGCTTCATTGGGCCTGTATTGTGGGTCCCACAGTCTCATCAGTGGGATGGTTTCCAATATGACTTCTCTAGAATTGTTTCCTTTCATCACAAAATATCCTCATCTTCTTCCATGAATTATCCATTGATCCCTAAATGAAAAATGTTAATATTGAATTTTATATCAATTTCCCAAAATATAAAATTAAAATATGTATAATTACATTCCTTAAAATCAGATGAATCATTGGGTACTTTAAATTATGTTAAAAAAATGTACCACATAATAGTGCATTTTAAGAAGGTATTACAATCATAATGTGAAATGATGTTCAAAGTGTAAAATGTACTGAAACTGTGTTTATGAATAATAAATAACATGAATATTATATATATTAACAATGAATATTAGCCTCATTTAGTGGCTAATCACACCCCCCAACTTGAGTTTTGCTAGTCCCGAGCAAAATATATCTCAACAATATGAAATTCGAATTCCCTTTTCCAAAAACATTTTAATACACAATGATCACCAGAAACCCTTATACTAAACAATCATGAAACCCATCAAAATATTTTAATACAAGATAGTTTCATAAGCAGATCTCAATCCCAAGCCCATTCCTTTGTTCAAATTCATTTCCATATTTCATCCAATATCAATTAAGTATGAGGATGTGTTGTGCATCACAATAGACATGGGGATTCATTTTTATTCAAGGGGGGATGATGGAAGCTCTAGGTGGAATCACATTTCAATATTAAGATGAGTATTAATTTTTTTTATTGTTTTTTTTTGTTTGTTTTTTTTTTGCAATTTTTCCATGGTAATTGAAGTTGCACTCAAAAGAGTCAACCCCTGTAGCGAGACTTTGCTGATGACTCCCAGGCTCAAAGACCTTAGGGAATCAAGTGAATCCCACATACTCGGGCATAATCTCAAGTTAACTCAGTCAAAAACAAATTCAAATTACCAAAAATAGAGATAAAATTACTAACTATGGGCCAGACAACTATGGAGTCACGATCTCCAAGTGCTGAAAGCCACGCATTAGATCATTTCATTGCTCTACATGCAATTTTTTTTTTAATTTTTTTTTGAATACTCATATTAAACTAAAATGATCACCAAATCTATTCTATTTATTTGGGGGACCCCATGAACTCAAACTAATTCCCCACTATCCAAAGGACATTCATTGTGATCTTTTTTTTATTTGGATGAAAATATAAATGATGAAATATCACATTGGACAGCCACACTTTCCAAAATATATGCTCATGAAATTATACAAGGATTAAAATCAGAATCAGGGCATGCTAAATTATTTGATATTCAGTTTCAAAGTGTGCAATGTGTATTACCATGTTCAAAGTTAAAGGAATTTTTCCTTCCATTTACACATTTTTTTTCATTCATTTTTTTTGACACAAAAGCATTTTTTTTAATTTTATCTCCCACCCCCCAACTTAAAACAACATTGTCCTCAGTGTTTAAAGAAAAGAAAATTTAGAAAGGGGTAAAGGTAGAGAATGAAAGTTCAAAAATGAAATTGAAAATGACGATCATGGAATGAAGTCACCTGGTGGTTAAAGTTGAAATTCTTACTGCTCCCTTTTAATCCTTTGATATCCATGTCACTTGCAGAGTTCCCTAGTAGAAAAAGGAAAAAAAACAAACAAAACAAACACAACAATATATATATATATATATAATAAAGAAAGTAAAATATAAGTATATATATTAAAATTATAGAATAAGGAAGCACAAAAAGTCATAGGTCAGTGATAAGCGCGCGCCCCTGTCTCCCTTTGGTCCCGGGTTCGAATCCTCGCGGCTTCGCCGGTTGTGACGGGATTTGCCCCACGACCTAAAATGTGTCCCTTTTTATTATTATTATTATATTTTTATTTATTATTTTTTTGTATTTTTATTCTAACCTACAAAAACATTAAAATAAAATAAACTGATGATACATTGTCTTCTTTTTAAATTTCTGGGTAAGGCATTACTCAAGGATCACACCACGTGACACGGATGAATATGGTGCTCCCCTTTCATACCCATCCATACTCATAATAGAAGAACAGGTCAACAGTCTATTTTTTTTATTTTTTAAATTGATTCATTGATCCTATTTAAAAAAAGATGATTTGCAAAGATGAAAACCACGGGTTGCCTCCCGTGCAGCGCTTTGTTTAAGGTCGTTAGCTCGACTTGAACCCCCCAACTTACCCAATACCAACTTTCAATATTTTAAGGAACACATGTTTCACCAATTCTACTAGGTTGGGATTGATTCTAGGTTTATAATTTGTTTCATTCACAATCTTATTTTCTAAAATGAGTGGGTAAATCCAATGAATTTCTGAAATGGTGGATCTAGTTGCTTCTCTAGTCTTTCCTAAGACTTCAATGATCATTCCTACATTATTAGTTTTAAGAGAAGAATTAATTCCATCATAAAGGTCATGGTTATAAACTATGAAGGGATACTTGAGCGAGGAAGGAAGAATACTAATTTTGAGCTCGGTTTGGATAGGAAATCCAGACATCGGTTGGCACTTCGAATTAAACTCAATTTCATTTTCAAAATTTCTCAACTGAATTGGTTACTTTGGAAAAGAATATTCATCCACCAAATTGGACATATCAGTTTTAGGAATGGATTTGTACTCAATGTTTTCGATTTCTCTCAATGGTTCAATGGTTGGTGTTTTTGAAAATTCATCAATGGAGTTATACTTAGGAGACTCAATCCATGATGTCAAATTCTACTCTTTTGAATCCAAAAATTCAATTTCATCCTAATTCAAACACCCATCAATAATTCCTTGATCCTCTTCATCTTCCCCAAATCCAAAGGTTTTATCTTCAGTAAATTCATGAGAGGTTTATGGGAAACTAGACACTTCACAAAAGGTTATGTAAGGGATAGTTTGTGTAGGGATGGGTTCCTCACAAGTTTTAATGCTTTGTAGTTCTAACCTCAATGATGAAACCTCAAAATTAATTATCTCTATTTGTTGACACAATTTTTCAAGTAATGGTTGTGGATCATGATGGGAAAGGGGTTGAGAAATATGGTCTATTCCAGGTGGATAATTAAGTTGTTGGAATTGCACAGGAGGGTGTTCAGATTGACTTTGTGGGGATTGAAACTCATTATATGTTGGAATTTTTTGTGGATCATAGGGGTAAAAACAATTTGGTTCATTAGGTCGTTGATGATCCCACATGTAGAAATTAGGATGGTCATTGTACATCACACATGGGGTTGGGTGATCAAAGTAGGGATATGTTTCCCATGTTTGGACTTGTTCAAAATTGATTTCCATAGGAGTAAGGGGGTGAAAACAGAGAAGAGGGATGAAAAAAAACGATGATAATGTCTAAGACAACTTACTTAGGTCCCCGGAAACGGCGCCAAAATTTGATTCTCGCTCAAATTTACCCAAGAGAAGAAGGTAAGATGGTCCTTGTAGTTTATCTTGGGTTGTCGAATCCTCATAGACCTAAGAATTAACCTATAGACACGTACATTCTATGGAATATTTTTGTCTATGAAGTGGCCAAATTGGGTTGATTTTAGATGGGTTTAAAGGAACTCTAAGAGACTTAAGTGAATTCAATTTAAAAGAATGAGTTGATCCTAGGTTATCGCTCGGGGTGGATTGGACGTATTTCCTTTTTAATGATTTCAATTTCTTATATTTGAGATGGGTTCATTTAAGGAGATAAAACAAAATCATCACTTACTAGTTTAATTACTACACCCTTTAATACTAATCACCTATACACTTTAAGGATCAAAGTTTTGATCACTTCAAGGTAAAGGTTCGTATTAGCACTTGAAGTGTGTGGCCTTAAATTCAACAAGGACGATGGAGTTTAAAAATCATCAAATAAAAATCTCAATTAAAGAAGTGATTATAAATTAATGAGGTGATAAATAACATCCAATCCATCCTCTTTCTACTCACTTGGATCAACCCATAAGTGGGTTATCCCTCCATTGATCCCATGGTTTCAATGGAAGCGGAAAGTAGACTCATGAGGGAGGAAATGGAGAAGTAAAGAAAACAACAAAAATAAAATGATCACTCCACCGTTGTGTGAATAATTTCACAAGGTTTGGTGTGAATAAATTCACACATTGATCCAACGGTATCAAATTGATATGAATAACAACAGAATAAGAGTAGAATAAGAACTTTTATTAAGAAACTAAAGTGAATTGAACAACTTATATGTGAAAGAAAAATTTGAGACAACAAAATTGCAGCATAACATTACAATTGAACAAAGCATCCAAGATTCTAAAATCCTCCAAAAACACTGCCTTAAATAGGAATTTTTTGAGTATTGGGTCAATCCTCCAACATTACAAAGCTTCCCACTTGAGTATGGTAGGTCTAGGGTGGTGGAAAGTTTGTGGAAAGAAGACTTTTCACCCTTGACCCAAAAAGGCATCCAGCTTGCATCCACCAAACAGAGGCGCATTAAACACCTTCTAGATGGCCTAATTTTGGTGGTCCATAGAAGACTTAAATTAATCTCCGGATGTCCCCTAACATAATGTAAAATATCATCCCAAAAGGAGTTAGGTTTTTAGAGATAAGGTTTAATTGGTGGGCTGTTTTTCTGGGCCGTAGATTCTGGACTAGATTTTGATATACTATTTGAGCCACCTAAATGACCACAATGGAGGCCGAATTAGCACTGGATCCTTAATAATGATTTGTTCATATATATTTCTTCTAGACTCACACCAAATTTGGGCTTCATTGGGCCTGTATTGTGGGTCCCACAGTCTCATCAGTGAGATGGTGTCCAATATGACTTCTCCAGAATTATTTCCTTTCATCACAAAATATCTTCATCTTCTTCCATGAATTATCCATTAATACCTGAATGAAAAATGTTCATAATGAAGTTTATATAAATTTCCCAAAATATAAAATTAAAATATGGATAATTACATTCCTTAAAACCAGATGAATCATTGGTTACTTTAAATGATGTTAAAAAAATGTACCACATAATAGTGCATTTTAAGAAGGTATTACAATCATAATGTGAAATGATGTTCAAAGTGTAAAATGCACTAAAATGGTGTTTATTAATAATAAATAACATGAATATTATATATATTAACAATGAATATTAGCCTCATTTAGTGTCTAATCAAAGTGTTTGACATCGGCACTGATCTTGATCCTACCCAATCTAGATTTTGATTACATGGTGTATTGTGATGCTTATGGGGTTAGACTCAGAGCTATGTTGATATAGGGAGATAAAGTTGTGGAATCAATACTACAAATATGTCTTTTATCAGCACTAAACATGGCCTTTAACAGCGCTAGAAAAGCGCTATAAATGTCGGTGAAGATAAAGGGCGGTCTCCTTTATCAGTGCTCCAAAAAGCGCTGATAAAGCCCCCTTTTATCAGCGATCAAAAAAAGCGTTGATAAAAGGGGTCTTTTATCAGCGCTAAAACAAAGCTATGATAAAAGGGTCCTTTATCAGTGATTTCTTTTTAGTGCTGATAAAAGGTCCCTTTTATCAGCACTTTTTTAAAAGCGCTTATAAAAGTTAAAAAATTAAAAAAATTAAAAAAATTAAAAAAATCTTGCCAACTTGGGGGATTTTATAGCACTTGAGCCCCCCTTTTACAGTGCTTTTCCACCCCCCCCCCCTCCGGTGCCCACACGGACCCCTCCACCCTTTATCAGCGCTAGCCCCAGATTCACCCATGCGCGTGCATCCCTACCTCCACCCGGATTTGATCTCAAGACCTCCCCCCTGTGCGCCTGAAGCCTTTGTCACTCCCCTATATTGATTTGTTCTCCTATTAGTGATATATCTATTTATTTATATATATACTTAGTTATATTTATTCGTATAGTAATATATATTTATATTAATATATATATATATAGTTATATTAATATAAATATATAGTTATATTAATATAAATGTATAGTTATATTAATATATATATATTTATAGTGATATTAATATATATATTTATAGTTATATCAATATATATATGTAGTTATATTAATATATATATATAGTTATATTAATATATAGGTATATAAATATTCATATATTTGTATTTTAAATAAAATTGATATTAGTTATTATTTAGATAAATATAATTTATATGTAAATATATTTTATTATTTATATCTATAATTAAATTTTTAGGTGCGAATATATAAAAAATATGTACATATAGTTATATATTTGATTATAAATAGCAGTGCATTATAAAAAAAGATAAAATTTCAAAGACATAATATCAATATGAATGTAATACCTTGGAATAAATTTAGTCCCCACCAAAAAAAGCCAACAATACCCCCTTAAACGAGGCTGAAAATCCACAAAATGTTAAATAATCGAGGTATCCCGACTAAAAACTCAGTTTTGGAGGACTTATGGGCCTATTTTGGCCTTAAAAAAACCTTGTCTGGGGTTTCCCCAGGTCACAAGGGTGTAGAGCTCATCGCAGGCTTTGATTTGATATGTGGTAGAACTCAAACGGACACCCGGATCAAAAGTTATGGTCGTTTGAAGTTTGAGTTGCGTTTTCAGCATATTTTGGATCTTTTTTTAATTTTTTTTTATTTTTTATTCTTCAAATTGTTATTAAATGACTATTACTCTATAATAATTAGCAAATTATTAATTAAAAATATTTTTTTAATTTTTTTATAATCCATTTTCACTAAATATCTTATATATTATGTGTAACTGTATATTTATACTAATCTAAAATATATTTAAAATTATATTTAAAAAATATATATTATATTTATATCAATATAACTATATCTATATATTTAAATATTAATATATTTTTTTAATAAATTTTTTTTTTGAAGTAGAACCTTTACCAGCGCTTTTAAAAAAGCACTGATAAAGACCCCCCTTTATCAGCGCTACAAAAAAAAGCACTGATAAAGGGGTACCCTTTAACAGCGCTAAAAAACGTTGTTAAAGGGGGTACCTTTATCACCGCTAAAAAAAGTTATGATAAAGGGGTACGTTTATCAGCGCTTTTTTTAGCGCTGACCTTGCCCAGTTTTGTGGTAGTGAATATGGATCTCGATAACTGAGTCCAC
Organism: Viscum album; assembly: GCA_963277665.1. NCBI lineage: Eukaryota > Viridiplantae > Streptophyta > Magnoliopsida > Santalales > Viscaceae > Viscum > Viscum album. The sequence continues at coordinate 1,855,148,430 of OY728163.1, read as the reverse complement.
ATGAACGGGAGCTAGTAGTTGTAGTTTTATTCTATAAAGTTTTGGTTACATTACCTATTGAGAGATAATTTTACAGTTTATACAGATCACTAGATCGTGAAATACATCTTTTCACAGTGATATTTGAATCTTCGACAATGGATATGTGTTGAGTATATGTAGTCATTTGATTTTGAGCTAGCATATACTCCTGGGAAAGGAAATAGCATGGCTGACACTTTGAGTAGGAAAACATAGAATCAGATGGTTTATGAGTGTAGTGATGACTGGAAGATAATGACCTTTCTGACTGAGATGCATGTGATGATTTAGGTGATTTAGGAGATTCAGGAGCAGATGACTCTTGTATCGGTTTCAATAAAGGCTACAATTTTGAGCCGGATTAGAGATAGAAAATATTATGATCTGGAATGTTTTACCTTAAGGGAAAGCCTTAAAGGTGTGGAGTCACCTTTATATTGGAGCATAGATGAATATGAGATCATCTATGTTAGGAATCGGGTTATTGTTCATATGAGTTAGCATGAGGAGTTGATGTGGGAATATCATGCCTCAAAGTAGGTGGTACATCTAGGTGAAACAAAAATATATCATGACCTACAACAACAGTTTTTCTGTTCGGGCATGAAAAGTGATATATAAGGGTTTGTGATATAATGTTACACATATCACTAGGTGAAGGCATAGCATCAACGACCTGGAGATTTTCAACAGTTGTTACCCATTCTGGAATGGAAGTGGGATGATGTGACAATGGATTTTGTGGTGGGTCTCCCAAAGATGCTAAGGAAGAATGAAACTATCTAGGTTATTGTGGATAAATTGAGGAAAGTAGTGAATTTATTACTTATACGATAGACTTTCTCAGTAGAGAAATCGGGGGTTTTATATGTTCAGGAAATAGTCTATCTACATAGGGTGCCATAGACTTTTGTATCAGACCATGACACGAGCTTTACTTTATACTTCTGGTAGGGCTTATAGAAGGCGCTCGGTATATAGGTATTATTGAGTGCATCTTTTCACCCATAGACAGATGGGTAGTTTTAATTTACTATATAGGTGCTTAAGGATATATTGTGGGCATGTGTTTTTGACTTCGGTGGGTCTTAGGATAAACACTTGGAATTAGTGGATTTTTCCTATAAAAAAAATTAGTAGGATTATATACAAATGGAACCATATGAGTCTCTTTATGGTAGTCCATGTAGATCACCACTATACTAGATAGATTTTGTTGAGTTAGAGTTTTTGGGACTGAGTCTCATGCAGGAGACAATAGAGCAGGTTCAGCTAATTCAAAAACTTATGGCTACAACTCAGAGTAAAAAAAAGTCGTATGTTGATAGATGCTGATGACCCCTGGAGTTTAAAGAGGGTGATCGTGTATTCCTTGGAGTGTCTCATAGACTGGGTCATCGTAGGATATGGATACATGGCAATTTGGTGCCCAGGTTTGTCAGATTATTTGAGGTTGTGGAGAGAATCGGGTCGGTGGAGTACCAATTGTCTCTTTCACAAAAATACAGTGATATGCATAATTTTTTCCATGTATCACAACTTTGGAAGTATCAAACTGACCCTTCTAATGTGATCAATGTGGATAACTTTGAGTTTGAGATAGATGCATAATTTGAGGAGAGTTTGATACGTGTGTTAGATCACAGTGAGAAATTGTTGTAGGGAAATACTGTGTCAATAGTTCATGTATTGTAGAAACATGGGTGTGTGTAGGAGGATACATGGGAAAGGGAAGCAGATATATGGGCTCAGTGGCCCAATATTTTTGGCTCAGAATATTATAGATGCTTGGGAGTACAACTCGAGGATGATATATTATAAGTTAGGGAGATTGTAAGATCCCAACCTTTTCTGGAGTTGACTCGTTCTTGTTTTCAGGTACTCTCTTTTCCTTATTTGAGTACTTTTGTTTGGGTTATAACTTGGGGTGTTATTGGGTGTAATTTTTTAAAAAATTAGATAAAAAGGGTTATGCACGGTTGGCGCACGGTTAGGGAAAACGGTGCACCCCAACCCAAAAAATAATACAACCCTATATAGTGGGGAATTGTGCAGTTGGTGCATGGTTTTTCAAACCATGCACCCGCTTAGGAGTAACCATGCATCCCTAAAATAAAAGGTTCATGTTTGGCACATGGTTAGGTAAAACCATGCGCCCCATTCCAACTAACTATGCGTGGTAATTAATATCTCATAAAATTAATTTTAAAATTCTCTAAGCCCTCGAAACTCACCCATTTTGACCCCCCCCCCCCCCCATTCAACTCTAGGAGGTCTTTCATGATTTCAGAGCTCTTCGGATGAATTCAAAGCCTTCCTGACCTTCATTATTTTCAATTTGAATCCTAGATTGAAGATCTTATCCTCTCTAAGTAAGTGGATCATATCTCATTACTTTCTCCTGAATGGCCCAAAGGCCTTCATTTTTATTGATTTTTTGATAACCCCCCTTTCAAGGGATGAGGGGGAACCCTTACAAGGCCCATAGGCTCAGAGATTACATGGCCCGTAGGCTAGGAGATTACATGACCCGAAGGTCTTAGGGAATTCAACCAGACTATCTACAAGGAACGGCCCCTCCCCATCATCTACATCCTGATAGTAGCTCTCCACCTTTTCATGACCGTCTGGCTAGGCTTCCCGTGCAAGCACAGGCTGGTACCGATGGCATAGTCATAACCTCTCATTCGGACAATCCATTTAGCTCTTCTCTGGTGAGTTCACCTGCTCTGAATCCTCTTCTAGGGTTGTTCCTTTTTTTGTAGTGTGTCTGGGGCCTACATTCATGTGGCCCGAAGGCCTTAGGGTGGCCCTAAGGCCTTAAGGTGGCCCTAAGGCCTTGAGAATCAACTGGCTCGAAGGCCTTGGGTGGATCGAAATCCTTGTAGGACCCGAGGACCAAACTGGTGGCCTAAAGGCCCAGATGGATGAATAGTTTCAGCTGCTACAGTACTGAATAGTGCCTGCTACAGTGCCTGCTATAGTACCCCGGAAATATTCCTCCACTCGGATTTGATCTCGGGTCTCTTGGATGCACCTAGTGAGTCCTCACCAATTGGGCTGAGGCTCATGTGCATATCTCATTGCTTTCTCAATCATCATCATTCCTTCTCTTGTTCTTTTGGTGGGAAATAATCTTCCATTTTTCTAGATCTAGATCTATATTTGGTGAATATAGATCTATTATTTTGGATCTAGATTTAGAATTAATAGATATTGTTTTATTTAATCATGATTTATGGTTTTGAGATTTGGATATAGATCTACATCGTTGTGCTGATCAATTTTTACAGATTTCCGTTGGGTGATTATTCTTCAATGATTTGATGTGGGTGATCTAAGATTCAATTCCCATAGTACTTATTTTGATATGTTTATGAAAATTGTAGAATTTATAGTATTATTTAGAAATTGGAATTCCTAAATTGTGTTAATTAATGTGGAAAATTGATTAATTTAAGTATTGTTGAGTTAGATAATTAATTTGGGAATTAATTATGAGATTTAAGGGCTGTTGAAAAAGATAATTAATTGGGGAATTAATTATGAGATTTGGGGATCATGATTTAGATAATTAATTGGGGAATCAATTATGATCTTTTGATATCATATATTGAGATAATTGATTGTGGAATTAATTATGAAGAATTCAGATTGTGAATGAGATAATTAATTCTAAAAATTTATTATGGGATTTTTGAGTTGTGAGTATTGATTAATTAATTACTAAATTAATTAATGGGATTGAAATACTTAATTAATTTGGGAATTAATTAAGGTAAATTAAGTGATAAAATAATTTTTGAATTAATAATTAAATGGGGGTTATTAATTAATTATTGAGTTAATTAATATTATTGGTATAAATAGTTAATTGTTAGATTAACTAAGGGGATTGTTATGTTTAACTAATTGTTGAATTAGAAATGGAATTTTTTTAGATAATTAATTTCTAAATTAATTATGTGTTTATGAATGGTAACATGGTCATTCAAGTGTAAATTAAATAATTAAAACATGCTCATTCTAATGTGTGATGTGTGAATGGTAACATGGTCATTCAATTATGAATTAGAGAATAGGAACATGGTCATTATAATGTGTGACGTATGTATTGTAACATGGTTATTCAAGTATAAATTAAAGAATTGGAACATGGTCATTATATTGTGTGTAGTATGAATGGTAACATGGTAATTCAAGTATAAACTAAATAACAGTAACAAAGGAACTTCGAGATATGACCTCACTTGGGAATACTTTAGGCTCCGGCAATAGCTGAAGTAGGTATTGAGATATGATATCACCTTGGAATACTTTAGGCTCTAGCATGATCTGAATCATGTATTAATATATGATATTACATGGGAACACTTCGGGCTCTGACATGAGCCAAAGCGGGCATTGAGGTATGGGTGTCCTCAAGAACCCGGAAGTTAATGTGGTTAATTAAAGAATAAATAATAATGTGATAACTATTAAATTATGCATTTTAATTATTTATTTATACAACTGTATACAATATTTGACTGAATATTATTTTAGATACCATTGGCGGTGGCCTACTGAGTTATACTCACACCCTACTATGGTTTCCTGATCAATACCTGAATAAACTTTATTATTACAGGATAGGTTAAGGGTAAAGGCCCTGTGTTAGATGGATGAGTTGGGGATAGAGCTTGGATAAGGGAATTTGACATGGTTCAGGACCCACTTGGGATTGGTCGATGTATTTATTTTTAGTTTTCATTTTAGACACTTGACACTTACTTTTTCATGAGATGTTTTCTTCTTTAGTTGGATATTTTATTTCCTTATTTGATTATCTTGAGATGTTGGTATTTTTTATGGTTATATATGCTTCTTCAATTGTTTATTATTTCCACTAGTGTGTTAATATAATAAAAGATGGTATAGTATCCCCATGATCGACTTATCAAACCCTCTCTATTAGTCATAAGCGTCTAGCATGCGGGGAGGCATGCTTGAGGTTATGAAACCGACTGACTCGGGGCAACAGTGTGTGGCACCCAAACTAGGATGTTGCATGGTGGCCCTTACATGACACCTTTACATAAGCTCCCACATATAGCTAACATAATTAATAAATTTATTCAACCATTTTCATATGGTTAAGCCTCAAGAATCCTTGCTCGCGTAAGGATAATGCATGGTTACCTTTACGTAGCCCATCTACGTAAGGGAAAACCCGATTTCCCATATTTTCATAAAACTTCAAAATCGAAGATCTGTTTTGAGATTCTTCTTCATTTAAATGATATATTTCTTAAATATAAATCATATTTTTCCTTTTATACCACTTTTAGGTTTTGTTAGAGTCTAATAACTACTATTAAACATAGCAGAATCAAATAGAAACCTTGTCCAAGGATCTCCCATGAATGGTATATGAAACCTGTGATAAAACCAAAAATGAAGAACACTATAAAACCAAGTGTATTGTTCATAAAATATCCACATAAACCTTTTATATTTATCTTCATATATGTTTGATAAATATCACATGAGTGGAAAACATAATAAACCCACCTCCTTTGGTATCCATGGGATAATCTGAATATCTCAATGCATGAGAGGGATCCATCCTTCTTCCACATTGTTCTTGCATCTCAATATGATAAGGAGGAAGAATGAGGGGAAAGATATGGACATAGGGATTTTTTGAAAATAATTTAATGAATATGATTTTTCCATGTATTAATTTAGAATATTATATGGATTGTTTTTGGATTTAGGTGCTAAGATGGCATGAGATTCTGAGGGTCGGTTAGCCCAGAATTAATATTTGAAAAATATTAAAAATATTAATATCATGCATGTGTATTTTTCTAGAAAATGTGGAATAACTCTATAATGGAGGCTTGGATTAGAAATATATGGTCGTTGTTGATTTCAGAGTGTAGACTCTACCCTATGCATAATATAATCTTTATCAGCACCAGAATTTTAATTAAAAGTCGCCACGGGCATAAATAATAATTAAATTTATTTGTTTGTTTGTTTTATTATGTTTACATAGTGACATGTTTTCCTCTATAAATATATGGTTTTGATGGTATCTTAGGGTTGGTCACTTAATTCAATGTGTGTCCTCTCCCCCACTTATAAATGGCCACCCCACTCCTTTCTTTTCCACACTTCCAAAACACATTGGTTTAGCTAAGAACTGCCCAAATAAATTAATTCCCTCCCATAATCCTATAATTCTTGGTTTGATAATAAATCCATCCTAGAAATTATTTTGGTGAAAACCTAAAAAATTTGTCTAAAGAATAGGTAACATCCTCAACCAAGCATTTTATTTTATTTCTTCTTACACCTCCTTAAAATATTATTAAACCATTTGGATATAATAATATTAGAATCTTCCATATATTGATATTTTTTATGTTAAGTGCCTAACTTAAAACCATCTCATCCTCTCTCAAATCGTAAACAAAACCATTGATCGTGTGTATGGTGGACTACCGCCTCACAAACTAATGTAATTAGTTTTCCATCACTGCTTCTCATGATTAGATATAATGATGAATATAATTTTTATATACAATATTTATGATATAATTATACTTCTATAATTATAATATCAAATAAAATTTCTTACTTTACATTCCATAAATAATAAGATAATGTCATCCGTGTGTATGGAGAACTACCGCCTCACGAAGCAATGTAATTCATTTTTCACTTGCGTTTTAAAAAAAGGTAATAAGGATTAATTCATTGTTGATATTCATGAAATATTAATCACTCTTTAAAATAAATATTTAATATAATTTATTACCTTACTATCCATTGAATAAATGATAACGTCTTTCATGTGTATGGTAGACTACCACCTCACGAAGCGATGTGATTCGTCTTTCACTAATGATTCAATTGGAAGAAAATAAAGAATAAATTTAATGAATATATGTGATATATATATAACATGATATTTATTATAAAAAATTAATATAAAATTCATTTCCTTACTCCTCTACCTAATAAGAAAATTATAATGTCGTTCATGTGTATGTATGGTCTACCATCTCCACAAAGCGACGTGATTCATTATCCATGTCAAAAATTAAATAATGATTATAAAGATGTATCTAATGAAAAAAAATATTTATCACATTAATATTATTATAGAGATGATATAACTATATCCTATGTTTGAGATCATGGATTTTTTAATATAAAACATGCATGAGAAAACAAGGAAATTAACACCTGAAATAATAGTGAAAATGAAATATTGTTAATGAATTTGTGATAAGATGTTATAAAATAAATCATATATGATATTATAAAAAATAATATGATTTTGGTATAAGTTAATAACAAGTTTAAAACAACTATATAGGAGATTAAATAGCACTCAACTAAGGGAAACATGAGTTAAGGGGTTTTCTTAACTCAATTTTCATTCATTGGGTTATATGTCTACTTAATTGATTATATTATTCCAATATTATGTGTGAAATAAATTGTGATTTATTCATTTTGTATTTACACTTGTATTTTTGTAGATATAAATTGGTTACACATATTCACCCCATTGATTAACTCACACCCAAAAGGTCAGTATGTGGAGTTATATTGTTCTTGCAGCTGGTTGTTGGACTAGGTCTGTGATGAATGACCTATTAAGAGGATTTGATATCATAGTGAATGTTCCTATGAATCCTCATAAGGTGGTATTAATGGATTTATTATTCTAAATTTGGTTATGTTTTTTTATCTGATTTTTACATTTATAGTTTTTTAATCAAAACTAAACTTAAAAGGAATTTAAACTTTTATTCACAAATAGTGTTAGGAGGTATGTGTAAATTATAACAAGGTTTGGATAAAATTTAAACCCCCAATTTTACTATTGGACTAAAAAAATGGTCAGTATTGGTTTTGAGCACACAAAGGAAGTAGGAAGATTGGAGATTTTAATTTTTTTATCATTGTTTTGATTCCATAATGTCATCACTGACAATACACTAATTAGAAAACAACTCAAGGATTTGTGTGGAAGGATTTAAGAAAAAAATAAATCTAACTATTACCTTATTTTATTTGAAGACACAATCATGTTTCTCTTGTCTCCAGCAATCATTTCTTGAAGGAACTGAAGTCAGATCCCTCTATATCATCCACATGTGCTTCAAGGGTCCATTGGAGCACCGAACGCTAGATTTTGAGTGGTAGCACAGATTACTGATGAATCATTGAACCTCCTAACGATCACTTCTATGTTATTCCTTCAATCCATGAAGTGGAACTTGGATTGGCTGTTTGGAATTAGTTCCTTGTCTCACTAGTATGTGGGAGGAATGATTGATAAGATCTTAAATTTTGATGATGAATAGTCCATAAAATTTGGGCTTTCTCCAGCTTAAATTGGTATGTTTAATATTTATGACCCCAAATATATATAACCTTCTAAATATTCCATCAATGATATCTTGTGACCTATTAATTGTGCTATAAATTTCATTTATATTTTTATCACTTGCTCATAACATAATAAATACATTAAATGATAAAATATGAATCTTTTACTTGACCCATTCCTCCCAAAAATATTAAGCGAACCTTGAATATAATAATATTCATTCATAAGATATTATTCCCATATTCACTAAATAACTTGTAAATTCTATTAATAAATAAATTCAATTCTAATTATTCTAAACTCAAATAATATGAATTTATTTATTTCTTGGTGATTGTTTAAACTCAGATATCACCCGAACCCCATGATGGGGCCCACCATCTCCTAAACTCATATTCATAAAAATGTGCCATACTTTTTAATACACTTAGTGTGTGTGACCCTTTAGGTTATTGTATCGATAATAGTGAGTCTCATTCATAGACCAGAAGAAAAGTCTAGCAACACATCATGGTTTCTAAGGAGATAAGGTATAGTGGTATAAATGACAACCACTCATAGGAACACACATCATGTAATATAATCTCTTTGTCTCATGAAATCTCATAAAGCAAGATGCACACTTTGTGTCATCACTCTTTATTGCTTTACTCATTTTTTACCATAAAGGAAAAACTTACCTTCTTCTTCTATGACCATGGATTTAGTGAAGTTTAAACCATCCTATTCAACTAACCTGATATATCTTTTCCTTTCAGAAGTGTAAAATCATGTTTTGATCATTCAATAAATGTCATACCACAAATGATGCACCCAACGCAATCTAACTTTCCATAACATAAATGTCATGATTTTCATCTAACCTCAAAGTATGCAATCAAATAGTACACACTAATAATGATCTCAATTCAAGATTCCAATACACATTCTCACAGATAATAATATCCAATGAAACCTATAAAATGTGGTGTTCCTATTGTTAGGTCAAGCCTAATGATCTCATATACTCAAGATCATAAAGTGAGAATTTCATAAGATGAAGTTTCAATGCTTATGATCCCCCAAAATCTGATAGTAAAACATCATCTATGTCCTATCAGCATGATATATCTAGACCATAAGACATATGTTTAAGATTACTGTCATGGTATCTTGAGGTTATCATTATAGTTGAGAACTGCTATATCCTTTTGATACGACATGTAATCTAAGGACATTACTAATTATATAGTACACGTAGAAGTAATGTTACTATCCTGGTAATATAAAACACACACATATATATATAACACTATATTCATGTTATGGTAATCAAATTACATATTGGAGTTTGTTCTAGGGAACCCACTCACAATACTCTCATTTTCACTAGATCCAACTGCTAACACCTCTTAATCTACTAGCTCTAACCTGAGAATCATGCTTCTTCTGATATATGACTCTAATCAAGGGGTCTTCCATGTTATCCTTTTTGGAAAGACTTCTAACTGTGAATTCACCTATTTGAGTAAAATCTCTCAAGAGATGAGACTTAAGAGGTATATGATTTGTCCTATAGTGTGTCTTTAGACCCTTAAGAAGTGTTATTGTAGTAGTATTAGCACAATAAACTATAACGGAGTCCACACTATTAGAAACACCACCAATATTTGAGACAAATATGTGTATCCAAACTACTTAGTTGTATCAAAAACCTATATATACTTTTATTTCACTATAGAATTGGAGACCATGGGTTGGTTCAAGCTTCTCTGGCTCACTGCACCATCATTCAAGCAAAAGACATAGACTGACTATGATTTAAAATCAACATGATATGTTTGGAAAAAAGCATCAGTGAATCCCATCACTACTAGATCCTCTTCACCTATATACACTAGGAACATATCCTTTGTATGTCTCAAGTACTTCAGGATAGATTTTATATCTTCCTAATGTATCCCTCTTATATTATCTTGAAATCTTTCCACCATTCTTAAAGAAAAGGCAACATCAAACCTAGTATATAGCATGACATACATGATAGATCCCACTACTGAATCATATGGGATTATACTCATCCTTTCAATCTCCTCCTATGATTTTGGGCACATTTTCTTGGAGATATTGATACCATGTGACATTGGAAACAACCTTCTCTTGTATTTTTCTATATTTTAAATTTTGAGTAATTTTTCAATATATATATTTTGACTTAACCCAAACACCCCTTGAGATCTATCTCATTATATCTGAGTCTCTATAATATAGTTTGTTTCACCTAAGTATTTTATTTAACCAAGTATTAACTTTTCACGACCCGATCTATACTAGGGCTTGAGCCGCAACTACCCTAAGCCCACCTCCATAGGCTAGGGGCTAGATACTAGCACCGAAGTCACAACAAACTCCGGGAAGCCTTTGCCTAATAAATTGTACACACACACACAACCAAATCAATGAAAACAGTGCAGAGGGAAAAGAAAACAAGATACAATTCTACTATAAATAAACCACAAACATGCATCGACCTATAAATAGTACAAGTATAGAAAAGTAAAGCTGAAAGGGAAAGGAGAAAAATATACACCCAACTAGAAAAAAAGTTCCACAACCCGGAAAAATGTGAAAAAGTAAAGTATCTGGGAGATCCCTACACCTGGAACCCAATCTATGACCATCATACATGGTCTAAGCACTCATACCCCTATGCTCCTCTGAAGTCATGATCAACCTGTCTGTCATCTGTAAGGGAACACCAAGTGCGGGCAAAGCCCAAGTAGGGGTGAGTATAAAGATACTTAGTAGGATGCCCCAAAGGCTCTAGGGAGTAGCAAGAGAGGTACTGAAGAGGGGATCAGTAAGAGATATAACAGAAGAAGATGACAGTAGTTGAGAGACCAAGGTACAATAAAAAGGAGTGCAACTCAACCCAACAAGAAAGTTAAGTAAGCTCAACCAAACACAAGGAGCTAGAAACAGTGAGAATATGAAATTCTAATCAAGTCTTCTCTACCTATAGTAGGTGAGTAGACTCATCTAACCACGATAAGCTATACATGAAAATCACATGGCATACCTCATGTGTCTTTGCCTCTCCTAGAAGGAGAGTATCCAAAACCCAAGTAATGGGCACTTTAAATAGGATATATGTATATGCTCAGTCAAAGAAACCCAAACAAGAGAGTAAAGTGATCTCCATCTCATGAGCTCAGCTTAGGAAAAGTGAGTGGCCAACAGTACCAAAAGTAACCATCAATACCTATCATCCCACATATCTTCTTTGAACTATAAGTCAAAGGGGATCAATCACCACACCTTGATACTATCCTCTTTGGGCGGGTCTGTCTCACCCGCACGGTTTTAGGACACATCACAAGGACACGTCTTGGTGGGACCCTCTTTCTTGAGATTCCAAAGTCACATCAGAGTATGTCTCATAACTATGTCATATAGTTTATAGATCATGTAACAAAGTAGAGGATACCCACTCCCTAGTATGTTAAGGGGATTCCACTCTCATAGAAGTCATAGAGGCTACCCACGCCCTGATGCGTTAGGGGGATTCCACTCTGATAGTCGACAGGGACCCACTACCCCACCCATCTGTAGGAAACTACCTGACAAGTTTCATTGATGGGACCCACTGCCTAGCCTAGATGGAGAAAATCCTAGAACTACCATTGGGGACCACTTCCCAGCTGAGTTGAAGGTAAACCCAGAAATACCATCGGGGACCACTTCCTAGTCCAGTTGGAGGTAAACTCAAAACTGCTTTGGTCATCCCTATTGGATGGTACCCCTCAATAAGAACATCAATGAACTCTATCCATCCCTGTTGGATGGTAACTCTCAGTAATAATAACAAGAAACACCGGCCATCCCTGCTGGATGGTGCCTCTTGGAAAGCACTGAGGAACACTGGTTATCCCTATTGGATGTTATCTCTTAGAAGAATTACACTACAGTCATCGGGTTCCACCCTAGATAGGATTCACTCTCGAAACATCTTGCATCACAACTCATAAGACACTACGGAGGGCACTGTCACATTCTATGCGGAAAAATGCTCAGGATAGGAAACTCAAAAGCCAAGATCCAAGTTCAAAAGAAGGAGATACGAGAGATAAAAGAATTCATAAAGTAGTACACAACATGTGTGGGGCCCACACGTCATGTTTCCATGACTCGTCACCTAGTCGTGTACCTAGAAATTCTTGGGTACTAAACTGTGAATAAGTACCCCTAGGCATGCTGGCTTACTCCTAGAGTACATGGCATACCTAGTAAAAAGCTTGACAAGTGCATGATGCTCATTGTTGATCTAGAGGGCCAAAAGCATAATTATGTTTCCACACCTCCTCAAATGGCTCCAAAACATTTGACTGTATCACTTCATACATCTTCTTTTCTCTCATAAGAGTTGAGGTTGACCCAAGCCGTGGGTTCTCTTCAAACACATCAAAATGATCTTCCATCGGTATTTCTTTCATGTTTCCACATTTAATGAGATCATGAATAAGTCTATGCATGTCCAAACGGATTACACCATTAGGATCCTTGCGGAAAAACATGCAATATTGACTATTTATTCTCCCCAAGTAGACATTTGGTGGAAAAGTCGCAAGTCACCGCGTTGCACTCAAATTATGTCTTTTAGGGACCATGAATCAGTGATAAAACAAATTATATGGATCACTCCATTGATATCCTCTCATAAAAACACATGGTTTTAACTAATTTATCATCCAAAATGAATACCCAGTGAAAAATTTGCATTTCACCACAAAACATGTGAACCGAACCCCATGGGACAGGCACCTTGACTATAGTTTGAATGCCTAAAAGTAGTCTTGAAAATTTCACATGAAGATCAGGGTTGCATCGCCGCTGATGGCGCATCAAACGGACATCCCGTTTACAAGATAGGTCTGATGCAAGATCCTCAAACAATAATAATTAAATTCTTATTATTAAATTTAAGTGTCTCATACACCCAAACCCCGAGAACAATACTTAAAAGTACCTAATAGATCTAGAAACTTCTATCTCATTTAGAGGGACCTGTGGTCACAGATATCACCTCAAACGGACACACTGTTTAAGAGATGTGGCCATTTAAAGATTTTTTGGACCAAAATTGGGCAGGTCAGGCCCAAACTGGCCAGAACCCCACCTCCTGGGGCAGCCCGCCCCGGCCATCCTGGTCTGGATTGCAAACTCAAGGCCTAACTGTGGGTCCAGCCAATTTTTTCATGCCCCTTCCACATGGTTTTTGGCCACCTTCTGACACTGACCGGCCCTCATGGCCATCCTTCCTCTCCTCCTGCATCCACACGGAAGACCCACGTCACATGGGTACTTGTCCCTCGCCACCAACTCGTAGTTTCCGCCTAACCTTAATGAAATTCACCACCACACTCATGTCTATAAACTATTCTCCCACCTTCCACATTCCATAGCCACCCAAATTGGATCTCTCCCAACCTCTGCGCTCATGACCACACCACCCAATCGGCTCCTGCCCGACCTCCGCGGCTCACCGGTGGTTCTTCTCTAGTGCCCCCTTCCACGGGACACCACGACCACACCATGGGCCTAAAAAATATTTTGGACCCGGTTCTGGGAAGATCAGGACAATCTCTTCATCGCGTCGTCCTTCACTCTACAATTCATCGTAGAATCATTGTGTCAAAAATTAAACTTGATAAAACCGACAATCAGGGGAAGAACGCGACGAACTAAAATGATTTTAAATAGGGTTTAATGGTTGTGTTAGTGCATATATAAACAAAGATGAGTGAAATAGTGATTTGACATCAGTTTTATTCACAAATCGGGAATTGGAAATCAAGGTTGTGATAATTTAATAGAATCCTACCTTGATACGGTGCGCTTGGCGTTGGAGATGCGTCTACGATTCTCCTGCTTCGATCCACTAGAAATTTTCCCTTGATTCATCGAAGAATGAAAGGGAGATAGATTGAGATGGAGGAGAGGTTTTATAGATATGGAGATAAATTTATAGAGGAAGAAATAGATCTCCCCTCAACTCATATTTATAAACATAACATAAAATATGTGTCAATAGGCGTGGGATCCGGAAAACCCATGCCTCCGCATTTTATTACGTGCCTTGGTAAAACATCCCCCTAAGAACTCAAATATGGCCTCATATTTCAAATCTGATGCCCCAAACAAAAGTTATTTTCTTCAGTGCTTGGAATAAAATAATTAATTTTAATTATTTTAATGATGATTTTTCCCTTCGTGGTGTTTTCCACAAGAGTCATGCGCCAACAAAAGTTATTTCCCACCTAGGGTAAACTCCAAGTTTCGGACAAAACTGTGGCCATGGATTTTTTATCTGAACTACAGTATAATATATATTCATCTTTCATCGCATGAATAGTACAAAACACTTAATATTTTTATATAATTTATTATGGGCACACCGGGACTCGTAATTGCACGTCGTCTCAGCACCTAGCTCTGTAATTATATGTAGAAATATTAAAAAATCTTATAAGGTAAAACTTGGGTCTCTATATCATTTATTACTTCAATATTTTTGTCCCTGAAAAGAAAATATAGGGAAAACAACTCGGGGTACTGAGCTCACACCTGTATCTCCCGCTCCCAGGAAAACCTACATGTTTTTCGTGTCATCACAACATGTGAACCAAAGGGATGGTTCATCCTCGGGAGGTCTTCTCTCGTCGATGGCATGCATAGAAACACATATGTATCTCCTCATCTACAACACATGGTAGGTTTCATGCACCCACTCCTACTGTTGGGGTAGGGTAAGGTGTTAGGAAACCTTTCCATCTCCTTGCATGGTCCTGAATGGCCTAAAGAAACTCAGGGGAGAGTTCACAACCCTGGTCAAACCTCTACATCTCATGTCACAAGTAGAATCACTGCTTGTCCCTAGAATAGGGTCCTATGATTCCCTCCTTCAAAATATCAATATGGTGAAACACCCAATAATATTTGGTCACACAAGATTTCATAGTCGGTGCATCACAACAGGGACTCTCTTACATGCTTGATAAGTGAAGGAGTCGACACCATAAACTGAATGAAATTTGTACCCTCATGCTCCACCAGGGTTAGCTGTAGAGAAGCTAACTACTCTGAAACATCCTGCATTAGGTGAACCTGGGACTTCATGCTATGGAAATCTACTACAACATTACCTATTCTCGAAGTATAGACTATATAAAAATCATAGTCCTTCAGAAATTTCAACCAGTGTTGTCGCCTCAGGTTCAGGTCTCTCTGGGTGAAGATGTACCTGAGACTTTAGTGGTCTATGCAAACCACAAAGCGCTCTCCCATAAGGTATAATTTTTAAATTCTCAAGGTGAAGACTACCAATTTTAGCAACATATATTGAGTCGCGTAGTTATGTTCATGGGGTCTCCATCAGCTCGACTTGTACTTGATAACTAATGTATCAAGGTTGACGTTGAGCATGAAAGGTACCAATGAATAGGGAAGGTGAGTAAACTCATCCAACTACAAGAGGATATACATGGAAATCATGTAGAATAGTGTGCATCTTTTCCCCTCTTAGAAGGAGAGTAATCCCCAAAACAAGCACTCTTATGATCCCACTAGTGGAATCTCAAGAAAAAGGAGGTCAAGCAGTAAAAATCCACCCACGTCTTCTACTCATCTTCCATCACCACTTCCCTAGGGACCACCTTGATCATGGCGCTTCCTCTTCCCTAGTGGTCCACCTGCTTCTTGCCTGGTGTTCTCAGCACGTCGAGTCGGGAAGTCTCATACCAGGTGACCTCACCCATCACAGGCATAACACCATCCCTCCCTAGGATGTCACTGCACTCTACGCTGCCTCATCCCTATATGACTGCATGCCTGAGACCGATTATGGTGAGGCCTTCTACGTCAAGATCTTATTAAATGATTTCTGCTAGGTGCTGAAGATGTATCAGCTTTGTTGCGCTCAGTAGTAAAACTAGTTGTATAGAATCCCTCTAACAGAAGGTTTTCTATCAACAGTTCCTGCTCCAGTACCCTGTCATAGGTGGGGATGCACAAGGGTACTATGATAGCATGGATCTATCTGCGGAGTCCCTGCTCAAACTTTCATGCTTATAAGTAACTGTTATAGATCATGTCTAGAGAGTAGTACGCAAGGTCTGTGAACCTAGTCGCATACTCAATAACTATCATCCCTACCTGTTGTATCTGAAGTAGCTTCTAAAGTCGAACAAATTGCAAGAAGGATGGGTAGAACTCCTCATGAAATGGCTGTTGAAAGTCATCCCACAAGAGTGCCCACTTGTTGTGTATATGAGTAATCAAGCTCCACCAACACCCAATTACTTCGTAGAAAAGGCTAGCTGAAAATCCACCATGTGATTTTTTGGTGTTCATACAAGCCTAAAGAGGAGGAACACTAACTCTAGCCAAACATCTACTCCCCAAGGGTATGGCTCACTGCAGAACCTCAGTGGTCTCTAGCGTTGGAACTTGTAAAGTGTGCTCAAACTGCACACGTCTTCAGCCTGCTCTGCTAGGGTTGTCTGCTACTCAATAGGTGGAGGTATTGCTACCTACCCACCTAGATAAAAGGGATCACATGATGGTTCCTGAACTGAGGCCTCATTGCTCACAGGTTCATCATCACGAACTGGATCTAGTATCTTAGTTGGATGTCATTGTGGAGACATCCTAAATTTTATCAAGGAGTACCATGGTCAAATGAGAAAATGTATATATATATATATCAAAAAAATGGGGATATGACTCAAGAAGTACATTCAAAGACTCAATCTTATATAATGCATATATCATTATTCCCTGCAATAGGTTTCTCAAGGTGTCGAGTTTACAGGTAGGTAATCAGGGTCCTGGTTAATGGATACATTGGTCGCTCGTACCAACACTAGACTCCCTGTCCTGAGAGCCTCTCTCGAGATACTTCGACATTGTTTCCATAAACCTAAACAATTCCTTTTTAGGGAGCATCTGAACAACCTCCTAAGTAATGAACCACCTATGATACCACTTTGTCACAACCTGGTCCATACCGGGGCTAAAGCCGCAACTACCCCAAGATCGCCTCCATAGGTCAGGGGCTGGCGGATAGCATCAAAGGCACAACAAACTCAGAGAGGCCTTTGCCTAAGAACCTGTACACACACACATCCAACTCAATGAAAATAGTGTAGAGGGAAAAGAAAACAAGATAAAATACTGCTATAAATAAACCAAAAGCATGCATCGACCTCTAAACTGTATAAATACAAAAAAGTAAAGCTGAAAGGAAAAGGGGAAAATAGACACCCAACTAGAAAAAAAGTGCCAAAACCCAAAAACAGGTGAAAAATAAAGTAGTTGGGATAGCCCCTCCCCTAGAACCCAAGATACGACCACCTTATGCGGTCCAAGAACACATATCCTTATGATCCTATGAAGTCACGATCAACATGTCCTTCATCTTCAATGGCACACCAAGTACGGGAAAAGCCCAAGAAAGGCAGAGTATAAAGATACTTAGTAGGATGCCCTGAATAATCTAGGGAGCATCAAGAGAGGTAATAAAGAGGGGATAATTAAGAGATATAATAGAAGAATATGGCAGTACTAGAGAGACCAAGTTACATTAAAAAGGAGTGCAGCTAAACCCAACAAGAAAGTGAAGTAAGATCAACCAAACACAATGAGATATAAAAGGTGATAAGATGAAATTATCATTGATTCTTTTCTACCTATAGTAGGAGAGTAGACTCATCCAACCATTTAAATCTAGACATAGAAATCATGTGGCATACCCTACATGTCTTCGCCTCTCCTAGAAGGAGAGTACCCAAAACCCAAGGATTGGGAACTAGAAATAGGATATATATATATATATATATATATATATATGCTCAGTCAAATAAACCCAAATGAGAGAGTAAGGGGATCTCCGTCTCATGAGATCAGCTCAGAAAAAGTGAGTTGCCAATAGTCCTAGAAGTAACCATTGATGCCTAGCATCCCACACGTCTTCTTTGAACTATAATTCAAAGGGTTTTAGTCATCGCATCTTAATATTATCCTATTTGGGTGGGCTTGTCTCACTTTCATGCTTTTAGGTCCCATCACAAGGATGTTTCTTGGTGGGAAAAGCACCCCTCTTTCGTTATGTGCGTAGTTCAAACACTTAATATTATTTTATAATTTATTTTAGGCACATCGGGCCTCAGAATTGCACGTCGTCTTAGCACCTAGCTCTAGAATTATATGTAGAAATGTTCCAAAGTCTTACAAGGAAAAAATTGGGTCTCTACATAACTTCCTATAAAACTTTCACTTCATTTCCCATAATTAATATGTCATCAACATATAATACTATAAAAATGATAACATTTCTACTAACCTTATTATAGAAAAAATGACTCACTTTTATTCTTGATGAAAGAAAATTCTTCTATAGCCTTATCAAAATGAAGATTCTAGGATTGTGATACCTTATTCAATTCATAAATTAATCGTTACTACTTGCATAATTTATTTTCACTCTTTGACATAATGAACCCTTCAGGTTGTGTCATGTAGATTTCTTCAACCAACTTTCTATTTAGAAAAACTATTTTTACATACATTTTCCAAATCTCATAATCATGGAAGGCTATTATTTCAAGTAATATTTTTATGGATTTCAACTTCATGACTGGTGAGAATGTTTTCACATAGTCAATTCCTTGATTTTTATTAAAACCCTTCACTACCAGATGTGATTTATAGGTACTTCATAATCTATGTCCAACTTTTTCTTGACTACATGTTTAAATTTAATAAGTTTTACATTATTTGGAGGGTATATCAAAATCTATACTTCATTTTGGGACATGGGATCCATTTTAGAATCCATGGATTCTTTCCATTAGTATCATCCTTTCCATCCACTACCTCCTCATAGGTTTGAGGTTCATCATTCTCTAAGAGTAATGTGTTTCCTAATTTGGTGATAAGAAAACCACATCTCTTTGGTTCTCTAACCTCCCTTGTAGACCTATGCATCTCCCACTGTATCTTGTAGAGATTGTCCCTATACCAAATCTTGTGAATATGTAGCATTAACTTCATCAAAGTAAATCTATCTTTCACTATTTCCATTTGAAACTTCTCTTTCTAGAAATATGACATGTCTTTCCACAATTACTTTTCTATCTGAAGGGTTATCTAAATAATATCCTTTAATTTATTTAGGATATCCTATAAAAGTGAACTTCATACTTTGGCATGCTAGCTTGTAATTTTTTATTGTCTTATTAAATTCATTTCATCCCCATACACATTTATGATATAGATTTAGTTTCTTTCCATACCATAACTCATATGGAATCTCATTTTCTACCATAATTGATACTCACTTTAGTGTATAAGCAGTTTTTTGTGGAGTGTATCCTCAAAAGGATAATGGTAGAGTTGTATGAATCATCATCAATCTCACCATGTCAATAAAGGTATGATTCCTCCTTCCACTTAATACCATTCCACTAAGGTTTATAAGGAGAAGAGAGTTGAGAGGTTATCTCGTACCCCTTTAAATGTACAATGAATGTTTGGTTTAGATATTCTCTACCATGGTCTAAGAAGAGTGTCCTTATATTCTTACCAAGATAGTTTTCTACTTCATTATAATGTCCATTAAACATCTTAAAGGAATTAGTCTTATACTTCATTAAGTAGATATAACCATACCTACTATAGTCATTGGTAAAAGTAATGAAGTATGGAAACCCACCCCTTGCCTATACTAGAAATGGATCACATACATCAATATAAATAAATTCTAGAACTTCTATGGCCCTTAACCCTTTCCAAATGAAAGATGAATTGGTCATTATCCCTTGTAAACAAGTGTGACATACATCCAAGGGTTTTAACTCAGTAGTGTATAAAAATTGTGCTTGATGTAACTTATGTTAATTATTCTTATTTAAATGACAAAATATTTAGTTCCATAAGTGGGTATAGTATGATTCATCCTCATTGGTTTTATAATTTATTGCCAATATAGGTTTTTTAAGTTTAAGTATATACAGTCCATTAGTAAAATGAATCATATCATAACATATGTTATCCTTAGAAAAGAGACCACATTTATTTCTAAACTTGAAATAAAACTCCATAGTTTATAAACTCATCACTAATATTATGTTTCTGGTAATTGAAGGTACATAATAGTAGTTGTTTAACACATAAGTTAAACCCCTAGGAAAAGTTAGATAATAATCTCCCAGAACTAAGGCTGGTCATCTTGCACCATTTGGGACTTGGAGATCCACCTCACCCTGTTCAATCTTCTGAAATCTATTTGGTTCTTGTATATGAATACAAATGTGTGAGTCACATGTTGTATCAAATATCTAACTTTTATATGAAACAAATTTAATTCAATGACAAATATACCTGAGGCATAAAACTCATATTGATTCTTTTTCCCAGTTGTGTAATTATTTTTTTAGTTGTATTTGCCACAAAAAAATCTGACAACCTCTTACTCATTTTCCTCTTTCTGTATCTTTGGATTCTTGGAGGTACATTGTGTTGGTATCTTTGGATTAGACTTATCCTTAGACCCCCTCACCATGCCCTTCCTCCTTTTGTTCACCATAAGGACTGAAGAGTTGGTATTCTTCACATCCTTATCAATTTGGAGAAATAAATCCAATAGATCTATGAGCGAATTTTTCATATTATAACTAACAATAAATGTTGAGAAACTTAATGGTAAATAGAAAAAAATGAGACCAGTCATAATATATCTAGTGCATTATCTAAATACTTCTTAAACATTTTTTTTTTTTGCCTTGCTTTCTCCTAGGGGGGCTGGCAAAGAAATTTGGATTTCATCACATAGAGTTTCCTCTCTTGACGTAGTGCTATTCCAAAGCACTTATAGCACTCTTAAAATTTATATCTAGTTAGAATATTCTATTTATTCAGTATTGATCGTAGTGATATTGAATTGATGGTGGTGTTTTCTATTTTATCTACAATAAATAAATTTATAAGATTAATAATTTATATTGATTACCACTAGACATTATAGATTAATTTAATCATTAAATGTATCTAACTATTTTATCAAATCCTAGTAAACCTCATTAATAGATTCAGAATAATTACTCTCTTGAGTATTATAGTGGGAAAGATCCTAGAAACCTCTTCTTATAGTCCAAACTATGATCGCACCACTACCCAGAGAGTTTCTAGGTAGGTTTTTGGTTGAACAACCACATTGATTCATGGATCCTTAAACTGTTGAGTGAAGTCCTAACTTTTGGAAATCATAACCTTGATTTACTCAACACGTTGTCTCTAAATTTGAAACAAGATGGTTATGACTACTTATTTTCATCCAACTTCAGTTAAGTTGATTCATCACTCTCATAAGAACTCCCTAGTAGTAATAGACACCCCTAAATAGGGCTGTAGAGCACCTCGTATATGCGGTTTTTTCCAAATTTAAGTTAAGGAAGATGTTATGACTTAATATTTCATTGAAGTATTTTAACTATTCTTGGTGAATGTAATCATTTTCTATTTAACATGCTTATTATATATGATCCCACTCACATCTTAAGCACACATAATAAAATATATTCACCGCATATTAATTTTTTTATCAATTCATGATTGTTTATTATTATATTTGTTTTCATAAAAAACATATACACAAAATAATAATAAACTATTCATAAATAAATAAATGAAATGACTAATTATGAGTTTCAACTACTGGTTTATCCATCTGGTGCGTAGTGGAAGTGGGAAAACCATGGATTTTAAATTTTTTATTGATTTTTTTTTTTGACATCACAATTTCATCACCAGTAATATGATTCCCTTTGAACAACATGACGATCCTGTGTGTAAGGATTCAAGCAAAAAAAATAAATCAAATCATTACCTCTTTCGATTTAAAGATACATACATGTTCCACTTGTTGCTGGTGATCACTGCTCGAATGAACCAATGTTTGATCCTTCTAGATCATACACATGTGTTTAAAGAGTCTTATGAAGCACCGAATGTTAGATTCTAGGTTCTAGAATAAATTATTTATGGATCTTTCAACCTCCTAATGATCACTTATTTGTCATTCCTTCAATCCGTGAAGAAAAACTTGGAACAGTTGCTTGGAATGGGTTCCTTCTCTCACTGGGTTACTAGAGGAATGAAAAAGAAGCTCTAATATTTTTAGGATTAATATTCCAATGAATTTGATGTTCCTCCAACTTAAATATATAGGTTTAGTATTTCTAAAAATTTCACTATATCTCCCAAATATATATAACCGACTAAATAAGTTATAAATGATATCTTATGACCTTTTATTTGTGTCATAAATGTAATTTATATTTTTATCACTTGCTCAAAGCCTAAAAAATATATTACATGATAAAATATAAGTCTTTACTTGAATTGTTCCTCCCACAAATATTAAACAAACTTTCATTTATAATAATATTCATTCATAAAATATTATTCCCGTATTCATTGAATTTTCTGAAAAATACTATTAATAAATAAATTCAATACCAATTATTCTAAACTCAAATAATATGAATTTATTTATTTCTTGGTGATCATTCAAACTCGTACATCACCTAATCCATGTGGGTGGGTCCCACCATGTCTTAAACTCCTATTCATAAAAATTGTACAAACTTTTGAATATGTATAATGGATTAACCTTTAGAGCCTTATCTTGATAGCAATGAGTTCTATTCATAGATCAAGAGTGGTGTCTAAAATGGCCCATACTTTATATATAGATATTAATTCAACATTAAAGAATATTTATTAAATAACATAACAAAAACCACACCAGGACCGTATAGTTTTAGTGTCTCTAGAAATTGGGAAACATAAACAAATGGTTCATAAAACATATAAATTATCTCCCGTTTATTTCTTCATAACTAGAATCCTTTTTGACATATCTTACTTAATACCCTTATTCATGACCTGGGGAAAAGAAACATATGAAAGGGTGATCTCAAATACTCAATAAGGGTAAATAAGGGAAATATCAATCATATTATAATCATAAGAACATAACATTTGAAAATCTTATCCGGCATATAAAAGATCATAATATCATGTCATGGGATAAATCATAAAAGTGAAATGTAATCTCAATAGTCATAACATAAGACATGAAATTTTGTTTCATACACACATAAGCATAAAAAATCATTTCATATTATTCAAGGCTCATTTCTGAGACCATCATAGTAGACAAAGTCCATTACTGAACTGAGTTCACTCCTCATTCCAGCCCTGTATTACTGAACTGGATTTACTTTCCATTCTAGTCATGTCTATCTCATGAGATATAAATCTTTACCCAATTCATTTTAGGGAGATATATTTCCCACCCATATCATAATGAAACCATTCTTACATGTTCCACAAAAACATGAAAACATTCACCGTAGCATAACTCATGAAATAAAATGGGTATCTTAAACATCATTCCATCATAATTGATATAAAACAAATGGATTTCCTAAATAACACACAATAAAATAATAGTAATAATAGAATTATAAATATGACCCAATTTAAATATGGTCATCTTAAATGGAAAATAATTTTGAGAAAACACTTGAAATTAATTCCTGATGAAAATATCCTTTCTTCTTCAAAAATGTTTCCTTCCTAAAAATGCCACACAATTTTAAAAGAAAAAATTTTATGTGAAATTAAAATTATAAGATTTTAGTAGAATATTCAAGGAAATAAGGAATTATGAAATCATAAAAACCTATTCGTGTCATACAAGTAAAAAACATTATTCTCGTACTTTTTCCGAAAAAGTCAAAAAGTGCCTCGTATCGAAAAATAACAAATGATTTATTTCATACCGTTTAATACAAATTTACCAATCGATAAAATTGACTTTAAAAATTTCTATAAGAATAAAAATAGTATTAAATATTTAGGAAACATGTATTTTAATGATAAATATTCCCCAGTAAATACTTACGAATAAACAATCTCAAATAATAATGAGATTGAAAAATTATCCCTTACCACAGGTCTGATATGCTTTGTATGTATCAGAACCTCCTGTATAATGGTTTAAATAATTTTAATGATTTATTTCATAATAATAATAATTTTTATGATAACATTTATGATTATATTTTCATCTATTTGTTAGTAACATGTTATTCAGGTATTAACTACTTTATGTTCTTATGCATGTTTTTTCAGATAAGTTCTTATTCCTATTTTTAGGTTGTATTTATATTATTTATAGAATGGTATTAATATAATATATATCATATTTATTCATTAAATTCATTTATATAATAATTATTTAATGAATATTATGTAAAACGAATCACATCACACCGTGGAGATGGTAAGTCGTACGTACGCATGAGCGGCGATATCGTTCCTATAATTGTTGAATGGTATTGAAGTGAATGGTGTATAGTATCTCAGAATAAATATCATTTTATATTAATAATATATATATATTAATTCCATAATTATACCCATCTATGTAAGGTAGTGGTGAAAAACGGATTACACCATGGTGTGGAGACAGTAAGTCGTACGTACGCACGCGTGGTGATTTAATTTTTCATTGGATGGGTAGAAAGTGGACTATGGTTGTTTCATAATCATAATAACCTCTATGTATATAATTACTATTGTATTTATTACTTTATAAAGAAATAACTCATGAGGTGGAAGTAGAAGAAGAAATAATTTTGAAAGAATCGGTAAATGATATTACCTCTTCTTTGATATGCCTACTCTAAATCTCCTCTTAGAGCACTAGAGTTGGTCTTTAAAGAAGACCAGGACCTCTAGAATGTTTCTAGGGAAGTTTATAAGGGAAATTGGTAGGGTATGGTTGAGCTTTAAGGCTAAAAATGAATTTAATAGTTGAGGGAGGAAGTTCCATTTTATAATTGAGGTGAGGGGAACTTTTGGAAACCTCAAAAATATTAGTTTATAATAAAATAAAAACCCACTTAAAACCTCCAAAATGTCTCAGTTTCAAAGTTGATATGATATAGGGTTGTAATATCATCAAATAATAAATTTTGGACAAGTTATTTTTTCAATTTAAACCATATATTTTTAATTGATATTTAATTTTAATTGTGGTAATAACTTTCTCAATATTTAATGGTTATAAATATTTACTTATATGGTGTTAATTGACCATAAATGGGTATTTTATGACATTTTAGATCTTATAATTATCACTTTGTAATTTTTAAATATTTTTATGATTTTTAAATATTTTTATGATTTTTAAATAATTTAATAAAATGTTATTTTTATAAAATATTAAGTGTCAATTTTGACACTATTCATTTATTTGACTTTAAAAAAATACAAATAGAAGATAAATTAAAAAAAATATTCAATACACTCATAAAATTTTATATTCACATATAAAATTTGTAGATCACATTAATTAGTTCATATGATATTTATTTTAATATTTTTAAGACTATTCATTTGATAATTCTATTAATAAAATAATTTTTACATCACTATTGTGTCATCATTAATGGTAACTATTTAATCTCTAAAAATTATAAATAAATTTATATGATGTAGTTAATTCTTTTATCTTTATAGATACTATCTATAGTCGATATTATCTCCTATTTATCCATGTATTAAAATTAATATACTTATATAAAATGAGATTGTGACATTTTGTCACATTCATTAGTTTTTATTACATTAATGTCATATTCATAGGTAAGTGGCCATAAAGTGATTACATTTTTAACAGTATATGATAAGGGTTTAATTTAGTCATACAATAGGATTTTTACAGGTGTTAAGGTAATTTTATAATATTATTTTTACCTTTAATTACCTGATTTACCTCTAACCATTGTAATAAAAATAATTACTAAATTTAATATTCATAATGCCCATAAATAAAAGTATCCAATTAACATAATTTGTAACTAATGATTCTAAATATGGATTCCATTTTTAAAAATTAAAATCATATAAGTTTCAGTAATTAATTTAAAATCAATCCCATTTTCGGAATAAGAGAACGGGTTTTCTAAAAGTTAAAACATTGCAAAAGATTGAAATGTTTTTACGTATGAATTCAATGTAAAATTAATGATAATTACATACATTATACTGAATGAAAAAATTATATTCTATTTATAATTTAAAACCATTAAATATTATAATTTAACCATATAAATTATCTCAATTAAAAAAGTTGTTTTCACTTAAAATTTAGTGTTTTTTACTATTCATTAAAACTTGAATGTTATCAAAAAATATCATAAATTCAACCAAAGTAAATTTTTATATCCCTATTTAAAATAACATGTCTATTTTGTCATGTAAAAATTATTAATGTTTTAAAATCTTAATTTAAAAGGGGTTCATCATTCAAAGGCGTAAGATTACCCTTTTTTAAAAAATTAGGTTTTTATACAACAAATAGGGTTTATTCACATCCTATGATTAAAATATCCATTGGATGAATAAAAAATATTTTATTAAGTATATAACATATATATCTCATTAATTTCATTACCAATAGTAATTCACTCAAAAATAAAAATATCTAATTTATATTTTTCATAAATAATTGACAGCCAAAGAATTCACAATACATTTTCATAAGTTAGTTATAATTATTTCCTCCAACCTAATAACTGGTCTATAATGGTAATTTTATAATAAGTTCATCTCGTGGTTCATTTAAACTCACAATTTCATGCAACGCAATCTACTTAAGAATAAAAATTATTTAAAGAAAATATTTTATAAAAACATTCGGGTGTTACATTCTACCCCCCTTAAACTGAATTTCCCCCTCGAAATTCATCACTTGGAAACAAACAGATGGGTATACTTATCCCTCATCATATCATCAAGTTCCCATGTAGCTTATTCAAATTGGTGGTTCCTCCATAAAACTTTAACCAAGCGAGTGATCTTGTTTCATAGAACTTTTTTGCTACAATCTGGAATCTCTATCCGTTATTCTTCATAAGAAAGATCTTGCTCTCGTGGTACAACTTTTGAACTTAGTACATGTGAAGGATTGGGTATGTACTTTCTCAAGAGAGATACATGGAACACATAATAAACTTGAGAGAAATTCGGTAGAAGCGCCAATCAGTAATCTGCCTTCCCAACATGATCCAAAATTTCAAAAGGACCAATATACCTAGGGATCAGCTTGCCCTTATTTCCAAATATCATTACTCTCTTCCAGGGAGATATTCTTAGAAATACCTTATCACCCACTTCAAACTCTATGTCTTTTCTTCGGTTTTCATCATAAATTTTTTGTTGACTCTGAGTTACTCTTATGTGTTGTTGAATAGATCTTACTTTTTTTACTATTTCATCAACAAGATCAAGTCCTGATAGCTTTCTTTCCCCGACTTCATCCCAGTAAGTTGGATTTCTACACTTCTTTACATAGAGGGCTTCATAAGAAGAAATCTGAATACTAGATTAAAATATATTGTTTTAAGAAAATTCCACCAAAGGTATGTGTTGATCCCAACCACCTTTGAAATACAAAGATCAATCTCTCAACATGTATTCCAAAGTTTGAATTTCCCTCTCAGGCTGTCCATCTTTTTGAGGATAATAAGAAGTGTTGAAACTTAACTCTGTATCTAGATCATATTGAAGACTTCTCCAGAACATTGAGATAAACCTCGGATTCTGATAAGATATAATGGAAAGTGGTACTCCATGAAATCTTACCACTTTCTTTACATATATCCTGGCAAGTTGATCAAGAGAGAAAACCTCTCTAATAGAAATGAAGTGTTCCTACTTCTTAAAGTGATCGATTATAACCCATATTGAATTATGGACTTTAGATGTTTTGGGAACTTCGATAATAAAGCCCATAGTGATGTTTCCCCATTTACATTCTATTATGGGTAATGGTTGTAACATCCTCTTAGACTTCTATCTCATAGCTTTAA
Organism: Viscum album; assembly: GCA_963277665.1. Lineage (NCBI taxonomy): Eukaryota > Viridiplantae > Streptophyta > Magnoliopsida > Santalales > Viscaceae > Viscum > Viscum album. The sequence goes on along the minus strand of OY728163.1, from coordinate 1,855,120,032 downwards.
CTTGCTGACAAACCAAGCATCAAGAGACATAATCAGAGACATCTCTTTTCATGTCATCCCACCAGAAGTACTCTTTTAGGTCCCTGTACATCTTTGTGCTTCTAGGGTGAATAGAGAATGAAGAAATATGAGCCTCATCCAATAAATCCTTCTTTAATTCTGGTGTGGGAGGAATACAAATCTGGTTCATGAACCTTATTATTTCATCATAATCAAGGTTGAATTCAAGATCATTTATTACTTTATTTTTTAACTCTGCATCTTCCTTATGTGCTTCCTTAATATTCACTTATATAGATGGTTGAACATTCATTTTAGAAATATAATATTTCTCCCCTTCCATTAAAATATCTAGATCCATCCTTTAAAAATCCATAAACATTGGATCTTTTTTTATCCTCATCATAGATAAGCTAGCATGGTCTTTTTTACTCAAAGCATCTACCACCTTGTTCTCTTTCCCAGGTTGGTAATGTATTGAGCAGTCATAATCTTTAATCAACTCCAACTATCTTATTTGGTGCATATTTAGCTCTTTTTGTGTGAAAAAATACATTAAACTTTTATGATCAGTATAAATATCACACCTTTAACCATAACGATAATGCCTCCATATCTCTAATGCAAATATTACTGAAGCTAACTCCAAATCATGGGTTAGGAAATTTTACTCATGAATTTTCAACTACCATGAGGCATAATCTATCACCATATCATTTTTCATGATAATGCATCCCATCCCCTTCTTGGATGCATCACTCTAGATCATAAACCTTTCTCCACTATAAGAAAATGTGATCATAGGTGCACTGGCTAGCCTTTTTTTATCTCTTTGAAATTCTCTTCAAATTCCTCCATCCAAACGAGCTTAACTCCTTTACAAGTCAACTTGGTGAGTAGATTAGATAATTGTGAAAAATATTTCACAAAAATTTGATAATATCTAGACAAACCAAGAAAACTTCATATATTATTTACCATTGTTGGTCTCGACCATCTTTCAAAAACCTATGTTTTTGCTGGATCCACAGATATCCCCTCTCTTGATATTATGTGACCCAAAAAATGAAACTTTCTGAATCCAAAATTCACACTTGGTAAATTTTTCATAAATTTTCTCCTTTCTCAATGTATTCAGTACAATTCTCAAGTGGTCTTCATGTTCTTCCTTAATATTTGAATATATAGAAATATTGTCTATAAAGACTACCATAAACTGATCATGATAGTCTCTAAATACTCTATTCATTAGATCCATGAAGATAACAGAGGAATTAGTAAGACCAAAAGGCATCACTATAAATTCTTAGTGTCCATACCTTGTACAGAATGTTATCTTTGGTATATCCTCCTTTTTTACCCTTAATTGATGATATCCTGAACAAAGATAAAACTTGGAAAAGTATTTATCTCCATGTAGTTGGTCAAATAATTCATCAATGTGGGGAAGAGGATATTTTTTCTTGATAGTGATCTTGTTAAGTTCTCGATAATCAATGAAAAGTTTCATTGATCCATATTTATTCTTAACAAATAGAAGAGGTGATCCCTAAGGTGTCGCACTAGGGCATATGAATCCCTTATCAAGATTCTCTTGGAGTTGATTCTTAAATTTCTACAACTCAATTGGGTTCATTCTATAAGGTGTCTTTAAAATAAACATAGCACCCGGTATGAGTTCTATTGAAAGATCAACTTCACGATTTGGTGGAAGACTAGGAAATTACTCCATAAATACATCATAAAACTCTCATACAATGGGTGTGTTCTTAATAATGAGTTTCTCCCCAACCATTCGAGATAAATAACCTTCATTTATAGGAATCAAGACCCATAAGATGTAAGAAATTTCTACTTGAAGGTTATATTCATCCTTGCATCGATAGATGATCATAGATTGATCTGGAATATGAAATTTGAATTTCCTTCCTTGGAAATTGATATGATATCTATATAAAGAAATTCAATCCATGCCAAAAATCACATAAAATTGCACTATAAGAAGGATCACAAGATTTTCATGAAGCACTTTCCCACAAACTTAAACCGGAGAAGAATTATAAACTTTTGATGTGATTATTGTTCCATTAGGAGTTGTCACAGCTAACTCAACATAAAATTGTTGAGGTAATATAGTGATACCCTTGGAAAATTCTTCAGGAATAAAAGAGTGGGTGGATCCAAAATCAAATAAAACATTTAATACATTAGAGTGGATGGTAAGTGTACATTTCACCACTTCATTATCGTACTTCATTTCGCCGATAGTGATTGCATGTGACTTTACTTTGTATTTGGCCTTAAGAGTTTATTGAGGTCAATCATCATCAATAACCCTTGGATTATGGAATTTATTTTCATAATGACCCATTTCCTTTCACTTGTAACATTGAAGTGTAGGAGGTGAATTCTGTGTAGCCTTTTATTTGTTCGCATCATTCGAAATATTTTTCACATCACTTCAGCATTCAACTACTAGATGACCTTCTTTTCCACACTTAAAACATTTACTATTACCTTTAAGAAAATTATCTCCATGTTTCTTTCCACACTTTGATCATAAGGGAAAACACATCTTCTTTTTAGTGTGGTCTTTATATTTTCCTTTAAATTCCGTTTTTCTCTTCTTATCAAACCTATATGATTGATGGGTTACTCCAATATCTATCTCAACCTTGATATCACATCGTACAATTTTCTCATAGCTATTTAATTCCCTTATGGCTAATTCCCTTTAGAGACTTGGTTTTAAGCCACTAAAGAATCGATCAATTTTACTCTCAGGTTGGATAATAATTCCAAAAGTGTACCTTGAAAATATTGTAAAATTTTCTTCATAGGTACCAACAGATTCATCATCCTTTTTCTTAAGTTCAAGAAACTCCTTATCCATCTTTGTTCGAAGAATACAAGAAAAGTACTAATTTAAAAATAAGTTCTTGAACTCATCCCATTCCATGGAATCAATTTCATCTCTTTGTCTCATATTCTTAATAAGATTCCACCATTGATTAGCTTCACCTTTCAAATGATATACTACTAAGATGAATTTATCATGTTCAGAACATTGTAGAACTAAAAATATCTTTTCAGTGGTACCGATCCATTTTTTATCCACTAATGGATCAGAAGACCCGTTGAATGGAGGTGGATGCTACCTCATGAAGGATTCAACAGAATATTGCTCCCTCCTTTTGTCATTTGGAAGTCTGGAATGGCTCATAGCAAGATAAAGTTGTGTGATCATGGCTACAAGATTTTTCATTCAATCTCCCATAACATTTGGTTTCTCAGGGGGGGACAATTATTGAATTTCCCATCATATTTAGCATTAACGTGGTTCCTTTGGGTTCTAGCCATTGACTAAAACCAAGAATCATAGTGTGATAAACACTAATCATAATCAGAAAACCACATAATTCAAGAATAAATTTTCAATTTAGGAAACTATAGGTTTTATCCTGGGTTATTCATAAACATCTCAAAAACACTAGTATGGGATTGTAACCTATACTTAGACATATCCTTAGTGTTCTTACTAAGGTTCTCTCATTCTAGTTTCCAAAGGTTAACTATAAATTTTCTCTAATACCAACAATAATGGACCATACTTTATAGATAGATATTACTTCAACATTGAAGAATATTTATAATATAACATAATAAAAACCATGCTAGTACTGTATAGGTTTATTGTCTCTAGAAACTGGGAAACATAAACAATTGGTGCATAAAACATCCACATTGTCTCCCACTTACTTCTTCATAACTATAATCCTTTTTGACATATCTTACTTAATACCATTCTTCATGACCTGGGGAAAAGAAACATATGAAAGGGTGATCTCAAATGCTCATTAATGGTAAATAAGGGAAATATCAATTATATCATAATCATAAGAACATAACATTTGAAAATCTTATCCTGCATATAAAAGATCATAATATCATGTCATGGGATAAATAATAAAAGTGAAATGTAATCCTAATAGTCATAACATAAGACATGAAATTTTTTGGCATAAACACATAATCATAGAAAATCATTTCATATTAGTCAATTCTCATTGCCAAGACCATCATAGTGGACAAAGTTCATTACTGAACCGAGTTCACTCTTCGTTCCAACCTTGTATTATTGAACCAGATTTAATTTTTGTTCCAGTCATGTCTATCTCATGAGATATAAATCTTTACCCAATGCATTGGAGGGAGATATAGGTCACACCCATCTCATAACTAAACCATTCTTATATGTTCCACAAAAACATAAAAACATTTACCATAGCATAACTCGTGAAATAAAATGGATTTTTTAAACATCATTCCATCATAATTGATATAAAAAATGGATTTACTAAATAAAACACAATCAAATAAAAGTAATAATAGGGTTATAAATATGAATCTATTTAAATAGATTCATCTTATAAGGAAAATAATTTTGAGAAAACACTTGAAATTAATTCCGAAGGAAAATATCATTTCTTCTTCAAAAATGTTTTCCTTCCTCAAAATGCCACACAATTTTAAAAGAAATCATTTTATGTGAAAATAACCTTATAATATTTTATGTTAATCTTAAAGGAAATAAAGTGTTATGAAAAATTATAAATTTGTTCATGTCGTACAAGTAAAAAAACATTATTCTCGTACTTTTTCTAGAAAAGTCAAAAAGTGCCTCGTATCGAAAAATGATGAAAGATTCCTTTAATACCATTTAATAAAAATTTAACAATGGATAAAATTTACTTTAAACAATTTTATAAGAATAAAAATAATATTACATATTTAAGAAACATGAACGTGAATGATAAATATTCCCCATTAAATACTTACGAATAAACAATCTCAGATAATAATGAGATTGCAAAATTATCTCTTACCTTAGGTCTGATATGATTTCTATGTATCTAAACCTCCTATATAATTATTTAAATAATGTTAATAATTTATTTCAGAATCATAATCATTTTTATTATAACACTAATGATCATATTTTTATCCGTTTGTTAGTAACATTTCATTGTTACTCGTTATTTGGGTATTAACTGCTTTATGTTCTTATGCATGTTTTGTCGGATAAGTTCTTATTCCACTTTTTAGGTTATGGTTATATCATTTACAGAATGGTATTAGTATAATATATATCATATTTATTCATTAAATTCATTTATATAATCATTCTTTAATTAATATTATGTAGAACGAATCACACTGCACCGTGGAGACGGTAAACCGTACATACGCACGAGCGACAATATCGTTCACATAATTGTTGAATGGTATTAAAGTGGATGGTGTATAGTATCTAAGAATCAATATAATTTTATATTAATCATATATATATTTATTAATTCCATCATTATACCCATCCATGTAAGGTGGTGGTGAAAAATGGATTACACTACGACGTGGAGACGGTAAGTCATGCGTACGCACGCGTGGTGATTTCATTTTTCATAAAATGGTTAGAAGGTGGAATATGGTTGTTTCATTATCATAATAACCTCTAATTATATAATTAATACTGTATTTATTACTTTATAATTAAACAAATCATGAGTTTGAAGTAGAAGAATAAATAAGTTTGAAAGAATCAGTAAATGATATTACATCTTCTTCGACGTGCCTCCTCTAAATCTCTTCTTAGAGCACTATATTTGGTCTTTGAAGAATAAAAGAACCTCTATAATGTTTCTAAGAAAGTTTATAAATTAAATGGTCAGGTTATAGTCTATATTTAAGGCTCAAAATTAAGTGAATAGTTGAGTTAGGAAATGCTCTTTTATAATTGAGGTGAGGGACACTTTTGGAAACCTCAAAATATTAATTTATAATAAAATCAAACCCCACTTAAAAACCTCCAAAATGTCCCAATTTATAAGATTAGATGAGATAGGGTTGTAATATCATCAAAAAATAAATTTTTTAAAAGTTATTTTTTCAATCTAAACCATATCTTTTTAATTGACACTTAGTTATTCTATTTAATTTTAATTGTGGTAATAATATTATAAATATTTAATGGTTATAAATATTTACTTATATGGTGTTAATTGACCATAAATGTATATTTTAGGACATTTTAGATATTATAATTATCCCTTTGTGATTTTTAAATATTTTTATTATTTTTAAATAATTTAATAAAATGTTGTTGTTATAAAATATCAATAGTGTCAATTTTGACACTATTCATTTATTTGACTTTAAAAAAATACAAACAGAAGATAAATTAAAAAAAAATATTCAATACTATCCTAACATATCATAGTCACCTATAAATTTTTTTTATCACATTAATTAGTTCATATGATATTTCTTTTAATATTTCTAATACTATTTATTTGAAATTTCTATTAATAAAATAATTTTTACATCACTATTGTGTCATCATTAATAGTAATTATTTAATATATATAAATTATAAATAAATTTTTATGATGTAGGTAATTATTTTATATTTCTATATACTATATATAGTCGATATTATCTCCTAGTTATCCATATATTAAAATTAATATGCTTATATAAAATGAGATTGTGACATTTTGTCACATTCATTAGTTTTTATTACATTCATGTCATATTCATAGGTAAGTGGTCATAAAGTGATTCCATTTCGAAAAATAGATTATAAGGGTCAAATTTAGTCATCAAATAGTATTTTTATAAATTTTAAGGTAATTTTATAATATTATTTTTGCCTTTAATTTCCTGATTTACCTCTAACCATGGTAATAAAAATAATTAGCAAAGTTACTATTCATAATGCCCAAAAATAAAAGTAGTATATTAACATAATTTCAACCTAATGATTCCAAATATAGTGTCCATTTTTAAAAATTCAAAATGAATAAGTGTCAGTAGTTAATTTAAAATCAATCCTGTTGTCAGAATAAGAGAACATGTTTTTTAAAAGTTAAAATATTGCAAAATATTGAAATGTTTTTCCATATGAATTCAATGTAAAATTAATGATAATTACATAATTATATTTAATGATAAAAATATATTATATTTATAATTTAAAACTATTCAATATTATAATTTAACCATATAAATTATCTTGATGAAAAAAGTTGTTTTCACTTAAAATCTAGTGTGTTTTTATTATTCATCAAAACTTGAATGTTATCAGAAAATATCCTAAATTAAACCAAAGTAAATTTTTATATCCTGATTTAAAAGAACATGTTTATGTTTTAATATAAAAATTATTAATGTGTCAAAATCTTAATTTAAAAGGGTTCCATCATTCAAGGGTGTAAGATTACCCTTTAAAAAAAGTAGGTTTTTATACAACAAATAGGGTTTATTCACACCCTATGATTAAAATATCCATTGGATGAATAAAAAAAATTATTAAGTATATAACACATATATCTCATTAATTTTATTACCAATAGTAATTCACTCAAAAACACAAATATCTAATTTATATTTTTCATAAATAATTCATAGCCAAAGAATTCACAATACATTTTCATAAGTTAGTTATAATTATTCCTACTAACCTAATGGCTAGGTTATAATGGTAATTTTATACTAAGGGCATCTTGAAATTAATTTAAACTCATGATTGTGTGCAATGAAATCTACTAAAGAATAAAAATTATTTAAATAAAATATTTCATAAAAACATCTGGGTGTTACAGTGTCTAACAACTCATCAAGGTTCATAAGAAGATGAGGTGTAGACATAACAACGAGAAACTATCATATGAATACACACCATGTATATAATATATTTGTCTCATGGAATCTCATAAAGTAGGATGAAAACTTCATGCCATCATCCTTCCTTTCTTTACTTATTTTTTACCATACTAGACAAACTTACATTCTTCTACCATGACCATGAATTTAGTAGAGGTACTACCATCTTGTTCAACTAGCCCAAGATATCTCTTCCTTTTTGAAGTGACAAATCATTTCTTGATCATTCAATCAATGTCATACCACTAATTATTCACTCAATATAAGCTACCTCACCACAACATAATTATCATGGTTTTTTTCTAGCATCAAAGTACACAATCAAATAGTATACACTAATAATGATCACAAGTCAGGAGACCAATACACATGGTAACAGATAAAAAGAACCAATGAAACTTGTAACATGTGGTGTCATTATAGGTAGGTCAGTTTTCACCCCCCCCCCCTACTAGTACCCCTTCTTTGCCTACAATGAAGAGGAGTAACCACCCGGGTCCTACATCTAATAGTCTCTAAGTTGATGACTAGCACTGATGGTATAAAACACTCAAATGAGATACATTACCATAATATCCCTAGATCATAACATAAGGCCACTGACCAATTCATCATACTATAAAAGAAATAAACCAAAATCTCATACAATAAATATCCCATATGCATAAATATAAAACAAATACAAACATATCTAAATGAAAACAATACCAAAATAAAAAAAATGTAGTAGTGATTTTAACAACTCCAAACTTCAAGCTATTACTATCCAGCTCGACCACCAAAGTTCTCTTGAAAACCTAAATATATTTTATATATTTTTTTGGTGAGAATAACATGTATACTCAATAGAATTATACCTAATTTATCTCATGAAAAAGTGGAAATAGGGTATTAATGCCTCAGTGAAAAAATAGAACTAACCAGCATCTACATAGGTCAACTAGTTCCTCATCCTCACCAAAGTTATCTCACCAAGTAATTAATCCAAGTATAATAAGATAATAATTAGAAGAATATAATCATAGGTTCCCTACAACCAATTCCTCGATGATTTTACACTCTCACCCATTGAGAAGACACTATTTTCCCCATCCCTTCCATATCCACCAATGACAACACTAACTAGATCATATCTTGAAGCACCAACTACGTATCACATCTCATATCACCAACTACACATCTCATATCACATAATCAAGGTAGTAGAGTATCATAAACACATAGGACGCCAACCTCATGTCCTCCCAATACCACGCATGACCCCCACCATATATTTCATCATCCACCACCAGTATCACTAGAAGTTATTGTTGAATGGAGAGTAGGGGAGAGGTCATATTCATCCATCTATATCCTCTTTATCCTAGATGTTAGGGAAAAATACACCTCAGGGTCTCTGGGTGTTGGTCAGGTTACCCAACTCAATTGGGGTACGTAAGAAAACATAAGAAAATATAGGTATATATTACTCACACAAGTCCATGACTATGGGTTCATACAAAAAACATTTCCAAAACCACCATGGAAATAGTATTGATATTTTTCTACCAAGCACTGCCTCTAATGAAAAACAACCAGCCACATGCCTTATATAAAGGGTCTACAAACCAAGTTTCATTTTCTATTTTTAATTCAACGATTAGAAACCAAAATTTATTCATTTGGTTATTAGTATAAATTCACACCCATGAATTATTCAACCATAACCACATTTATGTATATCAATATTATTATTCCGTTGATGTCTAAATTCAATCAAGAAACCACCATTTCAAACTCCCGCATCACAACCAAAGTCACCAAGTTGCAAACAACCAAAGCCACTAAGCCACACAACTAAGGAAACAAAGATTCACATAACAAATCAAGCATAAAACATAAATATTTAATATAGTCTTTTCATTTACTAGATTTAATTATTTAAACTTTTAAAGGGGTTTTCTAAAATCAGGACATCACTACAATATGGTCCTATAACAAGCATATAGCATGAAACAACATCAGCAACATTAAGAAAATTGTTAACTGCATGCGCATCACACTATTATCCTTTAATTTTATTAGTATGGTTTATTATCTTCATTGTTATAATTTATACCATTCTACCAATGGAAATAAAAAGTATAATAATCCCATGAATTCACATAAAAGAGAGAGAACTTAAATCTCTTACCTCAAAGGAAGCTTTCTAATTCACTGTGTGAATTCAAAACAAGAGAGGATGAACTACGGGGCTATAACCATACAAGGAATCCTCAAATAAATCTAAAATGAAATTGCCTCCTAAAAATCATAGCCAAAAAAACCCCCCAACTCCAAATAACACAGCTTCTATGAAACCTCTAAAAAAAGGAAGAACTCTAAGCGAAAGAGAAGAATGGATCACATGGAATTATCAAGTATCTAGAAGCCAAGGGTGAATGACAAGGATTAGATATTGATAGGGATCTCAAAATCACCTAGTAATCTCCTGAATTCCAATAAAAATGAAGGTATAAGGAGGGATATTAGAGTGCGGTTGGGATTTATAGACTGACTATAAATCTCCCCATTCACAGTGTGAATGGATGGTTCACTCCATGAACCTCAAGCGATTTAAATCTACAAAAAACCAGGTGCTCAATCAAACAAACCTGAAGGAATTTCATGTCTTGAATGAATCCTTTCACATTCTGAAACCTTTGAAGGTAGAACCACCAAAAAATCCATTACGAACATTCAAAACATGAACAACATTTCACATTGTGAATCAAATCCAAGAATAAACTTGAAAATAAAGCTATGAATCCATCCTGCTAAATATTATTCATGTTGTGAACCTGTGATTCAAGGTGTGAATCACCACCTATAGTTGTAGATTTAACTCCAGCTCATCCCCCTTCATCAAAACCATTTCAAGGATCCCAACACCCAAGAATCACAAATAGGATAGAAGGTTTTGATTCATTACATTAGATATCTCTCAAACGATTTTCATCTTCGAGGATCAAAATCAAGTAGAATAAAGGCAAGCACCAACTTCCATAAACCACCAAACACTCCCTAGGATATACCTATCAAACAAGGATAAAATCATATCTCAAAACATAACAAAAAAATGTCAAACTACTATAAAAAAAGTATAACATCCAAAACATCAAATAAAAAAACATATCCAGGTTCTAGGTGCACATATGCAACTCCCACTCCCATGTACTATCGTCCATACTTCCATGCCACCATAGAAATCAAACAAAGGGAATAATATTCCCTCGAAACACCTTATAATAACAGTCCTGAATCTCGATTGGTCATTCCATAAATGTCACACCATCCTCAATATCTAACATCCCCCAGTCGATGACATGAGAATCATCATGAAGATACTGGTAGAGATGGGAGATGTGGAAGACATCATGAACTCTATCCAGCTACTCGACTAGCACCAACTGATAAATAACCTCACCAACATTCCCCAAAACCTAAAAGGGTCTAAAAACTAAGGTGATAGATTATTTCCTTGACCAAACCTCCACTGACTATGCTGAGGGTAAACCTTTAGGAAAACATGGTCTCCTGCCACAAACTCTAATGGCCTCCTCCATTGATCAGTATAAGCCTTATGGTGGTTCTACATGTTGGATTTGTGTAGATTTATCCTCTAGATGATATTGGTATGAATGCTATTAGCTCATATTGTACACCAGGACACAACTCTCACAGTTTGAGCTGACCGGATGACACCAACAGGGTACGTAGTAGTGCGGACCTTGGCACGACTACTGTAGTAGCTCAGACTTTGGAGATAGCGGTATTGTAGCTCTATGAACTTCTTGACACTAGAAATTGTAGAATCTTGGACTTAGTTGGTTGCATAACTATAGAATTGAATACTTATAGTCACCTTTAACTATAGCTCAGTGGACTTTCTATGCGGTTGGTGTAATATTACTTCATCCTCTTTATTATATCATTTTGAGCTATGGTTTCTATGTTTTGAAACTCTGATATTATCTATATATTTTTTCTCATAAATCTTATTGAAATTATGCCTCTCTATGGATGTAGGGATTATTCTTGAACCACATTAATTTTTTTATCCTAGGAGATCTTTTTCTCATTCTTTTCTAATTGTTTAATTTTGTCTTTTCTTTATTTGTAAACATGTTCTGTTGTTGTGACTCCTAGAATTTCCACAAAAACTATTGTCAAAGGTTGATTTTGGACTTATTTAATTGAATGATGGTTGTGGAAGAATTCAAGTTGAAGATTTATCACTTCAATGGAACTAGCTTCGATTACTGAAATATGCAGATCGAAGACTATCTTTACTAAAAGAAATTTAATTTTTTGCTTCTAGGTTTAAATCAAATGGAAATGGATTAGATGGAATGGGATCTACTGGATTGATAGGTTCTGAGAATTTTTCACCTTATGTTGGCCAAAAATGTGGCGTTCAACATCAGAGAGTAGAATACAATGGTTGGTCTAATGAAAGCTCTCTCGAATATGTATGATGGGCCTTTAGCGTCAAAAAAAGTGCACTTGATGCGATAATTGTTTAATCTAAAAAATTTTGACGAAATTATTGTTGTAGATCACATCAATGAATTCAACACCATCATTATTCAGTTGACATTGGTGGATATTGTGCTTGATAATGAGTTATGTGCACTGGTTTTTCTGTCTTCATTACCTAATAGTTGGGAAGCGGTTGTAATAGCTGGGAGCAGTTCTTTGGGGAATACTAAGATAATTATGAAGGATGTGCGGGACATGATCCTCAGTGATGATATTTAAAGAATAGAATTAGGTAGATTCTATGGTTTTGATTTAAACATTAAATTAATAGGAAGATATGCATAGTGAGACAATCATAGAGGATGATCGAAGTCAAGAGGAAGAGTTGAGATAAGGAAAACAGGGTTGGTCCTACCTACTAGATTTGTGGGAAGAAAAGACATGTCAATAAGGAGTGCATAGATAAATGGAAGGATCATGAAACCAATTCAAAAAACACAATGGTTTAAGGAACTGGTGATGTGGTGATACTGATCATGGATAGCCCTATAGATTCTTGGATTTTAAAATCAAGAGTTTCTTTCCATTCCACTTCGGAGAAGTGTTTCCTAAATAATTTTGTTTTTGGAAATTTTGGAAAGGTATATATTGATAATGATGAAACCTTGAAGATTATGGATAAAGGAGGTGTATGGATAAAATAGTGATATTTTTTTGTTATAGAAAACATGAGGTATATCCCTAGTTTAAGAAGAAATGTTATTTCTATTAGGCAGCCTGATGATGCAAGTTTCAGTACAATGTTCACTGGTAGTGCATGGAAGATCAACAAGGGAGCTATGGTTATAGATTGCGAAGAAAAGAATGGTACCCTATAAAAAAATATAGAAACCTTCATGGAAATGGTTGCATCGATAAATGCTTTTGTAGATTCAAAACTATGGAACTACAGGCTAGTACACATGAATGAAAAGGGGATGAAGGTGCTGAAAACAAAATGATTGTTTCCAGAGCTAAAGTTAATACATATTGGAATATGTGAATATTATATCTTTGGAAAGTATAATAAGATGTCATTTGAAAAAGGAGGTAGAACACTGATGTTTTGGAAGCTAGATCTAGTGCACACTAATGTTTGGGGGCGTGTGCCAGTACATTCCCTTGGAGGATCATAATATTATGCAACATTTATCAATGCCTCAATAAGGAAGGTATGGGTTTACATTATGAAAAGAAAATATGATGTGTTTAAGGTGTTTCAAAAGTGTAAAACCATGGTAGGGGATGAGTTGGGAATAAAGATGAAATGTTTTTGGTATGAAAATGGTGAAGAGTATAGAAGTAATGATTTCAAATAATTCTATGAAAATAATGGAATTTAGTGGGAAAAGATTATTCTAAGAACACCACAGTAGAATAGTGTAGCTAAAAGGATGAATGGGACATAAAATGAATGTTCTAGGATCATGAGGATACACTCGAGGTTACCAAATAGCTTCTAGGATGATGTAGTGAACATGGAAGCATATCACATCAACAGGAGTCCATCTATACTAATGGTAGAATTTCTACCCAATAATATATGGTATGGTAAGTTGGTAAGACCCTCAAATTTATGAGTATTTGGTAGTTTGGAATATATACATGTTGATGATGATGTAAGTGAAAACCTTGATTCTAAGTCCAAACCATGTTTCCTTATTGGCTATGGTGTTGAGGAGTTCGGTTACCACTTTTGGGATTATCTCAATAAGATGGTCATTAGGAGCCAGAACATGGTATTTAATGAAGTTTTTATACACAAGTATTATCATGCAGATAAAGTTCATAATGGGAACAAAGAATCATACTATCATGAGAAAGTAGAACTTGAAGATTTACCTAAGCATGTGACACCAAAACCAGTAAAGCCTACCCCTCAAGTGGAGTTGAGGAGATTTTAACGTCTCAGACCTAGATTCCACTAAAGGTGCCTCAATCCTGTTTGGACATATAGCCTCAAGTGAGTCTTCCCAAATTTTAGAGGTTGTTAACTAGTAGCAAGAGACTAGGGTGTGTCTATGGGGAGACTATTCCCTCTTACCAAAGTGTAATATAGTGGAAATAAAATATCAGATAAGTAGCAGAAGCAGTATAACAATCAGAAAATAGATTAAATAGTAGGAATAGGTACAATAAAAAATACTAAAAAGGAATCTAATATAAATATGATTATGTTACATGTTATATGTTTCTATAAAACATCTGAAATAGGTATACATGGTAGGTGTACAATACATGTAACAAAAGTACAAAAATACCAAAAGTATCCAGCTAGCATCACGAGCCTCAGCTTAGTTTTGTGCTCCTCTACTCCTAAGTAGAAATCAAGAACCTATAGTAGGGAACTTTCCCTTATAAATACCTGCAATCATATAGTATGTTTGGGTACCCAAAGGTAGACCAAATAGGGTGTGATACTAAATCCCAGTAGGCAACCACCCAAGTTTAACTGCCATCTGGTCAGTGAATATATAACAACAACAGTGTGTAGGTAGTAATGTAATATAAAAAGGAAGTACTAAAATTAAATATCCTATAAAGTCTAGGTTCTCATTCAATAATAAATTCCATTTAATGATTTAATTCCATTAAATTCATAAGTCTTAAGACCTGGAATAATGTCCCACATCCCTTATGAAAATAGGTAACCAAAGGATTCCTAAATAGGCCATCCATAAAGTATAAACAAATACCAAATCTAAGTTTATGCTTTGGCTTGGTAGATGTGTCATATAACTCATTCCATTTATTATCCAATTTAGAACCTATGCCCATACTTGTCATTCCAAATTTGGAATCCAAGTATTTCTCTAGGTATAATATAAACCAACACTCTATAAGCTCATCCATGGAAATACTCACAAGAACCCAGGTATTGCTCTAGGTGTGGTATAACATCACTTCCATTCAATTCTATCATTGGCAGTCCACTAAGGGATCCAAAGTATCACCCATGGAATATATGATCAAATTCCATTTGATTCTGTCCTTGGAAATCCATGTGGAATCCAAGTATCACTCGGCATATAATAGTCATCCCCTATGAGTCAGTCCTTAGCAGTCCATATAAGGATTCCAAGTGTCACTCGAGCATAAGCATGGTAAAATCCAATTGAGTTAATCCATAGAAATTCTTCATTTTAATCCATGTGTCACCCAAGGTATATTAACATTCAATATCATTCAATAAAGATCATTCAATAAATTTTATTTTAACATTTCAAGGTCATCACTAATAACATTTCAATTCAATCTCACCTCAAAAGGTTTTTCAAGTCATGGGTTGAGCTTAGAAGGCTTACCTCTCAATTACTCACATGGTAAAAATCATTATAAGAGCAACAAAAGCTTCAACAATCGATTACATAACTGATTCATAGGGCATGGTCATATATCCATTCCTATTAGTCAATTCAATTCCAACTCATACTATAATTCCAATTATAATTCATTCTCAATCACAATTGATAATTAAACATTTAACATCCCATGAAAAGGGGTAAAAGGTCACACCTCAAAGGTATCCAAAATTCATATTCCATCATAATGGACCATTTAAAAACACAACACACCCAAGGGGTGGTTTCAAATCAAGGTCCTCAACCTATAACCATTCATTGATGGGCCTCTTTAATTAAATATTCCATACCTATAAATTTAATTCAATGATTTAAATTCATTTAAAGGAATTGCTCCAATAATTAGGTGTGTGGCACAACAGAATATATAAACATTTAAACTTTTAATTAAAGGCATGATATAACCTACCATAGGTTCTTAGTGGATAGATCATTTAGTATCAAGCTCCTGACTCAACTCATATCAAGAGAAAAATGAAGGAAAAAAACCCTATAAATAGGGCATATTAGCTTGCACCTAAATAGAGCAGTCGATGCCAAACCAAATGAGGAACGACACAAAAGTAATTGAGAACTCGCCAATACAAATCCAACAAGACCAACAATGCTCAATTATAATAACATATGGAGAAACAGGATCAAAGGCTACCCAAAGGCTCAAAGGAGATCTCCTAAGTGGCTAGTATACAATATAGAGGAAGGAGGGAAATTAGGTTTTAGATATGACATTAATTAAGGTAATTTTAGTAAATTCACCCAATTTATAGGGTCACATGGTTTGGTCGCATGATTTTCCAAACCATGCACCAACTGTGCATGTTTAACTATAGGGGAGGGAACCCTGCATGGTTTTCATGCATGGTTTAACTAACCATGCACAAACCATGAAAAACTACACTTTCAAAATTGTAGACATTTTTTCATGATCGTGCTCCCCAAATCACAGTGTTTTTCTAACTTTGCATGATCCTCATGCTCTATTCCCAGCCTTTCATGGTTAGAAATAACTATTAAGACTACCCTATATGGTTTTTACTAATCGTGCACCAGGCCTTTTCAATCTAAAAGCAGGGTTCTAGGCTTTGAACCAGCCTCAGACACCCTTGACACTTTCATGTCCTCAATGAGCATTCATATTGGTCTATATTTAAAATTTTAAACTAAAAAATAATGGAAATTAAAGGATATGTACCTCAATAAATAACTGGGTTCTTACAAACTTCTCCCCTTAAATTAATTCATCCCCGAATTGCCTTCTCAAGGGTGTTCAAGCATGATCTGAGAATAACTCCGGCCACTGTGGTCATGCATCATCCTCCCACTCACAGGTCTCATCCTATACACGACCGTACTGTCATAGAACCCATACTATAATAACTGAATGGCCTTAGATAATCTTCATGATAAAATCCACAATATGTATAGGATGATCCTCAAAGGATGAATCTACCTATAACTCACCCTCCTTAGGCTAAAATGTATGATATGGGTTTGAATAGTAATGTCGCAGCTGAGATACATGGTAGACGTCATGCGTGGATTGAAACCTATGAGGTAACTGTAGTTGATAGGCTATGGGGCCGACTCTCTCCAGAATCTCAAATATCCTGACGTACCATGGTGAAAGTTTACCCTATCTTCTAATCCTCCTATGAACCAGCCTTGGAGAGATTTATAAAAATACCTGATCCCAGACCTTGAACTCTAGAGGTCGTATTTGGAAATCAGCATATGAATTATGACAAGACTGTGAAATAGCCATCTACTTCTGAATCAACTGCACCTACTTTGTGGTCTCCTAAACAAGAAAAGGTTCAATAATAGTCGCATATCCTACCTCTAACTAACACAGGGGTGATCAGTAAGGACTACCATACAAATCCTCAAAAGTAACCATCTGAATAGTAACCTGAAATCTATTGTTATAAGATAATTCAACTAGGGGTAAGTGCCTATCCCAAGAGCCCCCAAAATTTAGGATGCATTCTAACAGCATGCCCTCAAGAACTTATATCGTGCGCTCTGACTAGCCATCGGTTTGAGGGTGGTATGATGTGCCCAAAATCACATGTTTACCTAACAGCCTGTGTATCCCTTTCCAAAACTATAAAGTAAATAATAGTATGCAGGACCCCATGTAGTCGTACTATCTCATGGATATACAACCGCCCAAGATCATATACTGAAATAGTCTCCTTGACGTGTATGAAATGAGAAACCTTTGTGATTTGGTCAACAACAACCCATAAGACATCATTACCTCGAGGAGACCTTAGTAAACATTTCACAAAACTCATCACAACATTATTGCATTTCCACTCAGGAATGGGTATCCACTGTAAAAATTTGGGTGGTCATTAGTGTTCCGCTATCACCTAATGACAGGTGGAACACCTCATGACAAAACCAACTATATCTCTTTTCATACCCAGCCACCAGTATTGGTGATGTAAATCCCGATACATCTTGGTGATACCCGGGTTCACTACCCATGATGAAGCATGGAAATCCCACATCATTTCCTTTGCATGCCTACTAAAACCCATACATGACCATGAACATGTTGAATTGAATACTCACCAATGGTCCAACCGGGAGGAGGCTTCTCACCTACAACACCCTCTCATAGTACTAGGCTCTCAGAATCTAATAGTTGTCTCATCCTTACTCTATCCAAAAGGGTAGAGGTAACAGCTAAGGATGGAATAAAAGTCTGAAAATGACTATCCTACACCTTTGAGTGTATCTCATAGAACAAATCCATAATCTTCCAATCACTACTGGCCAACTTCACTACCTGTATCTCAGTCCCCCTTCTCATTGAATCAGCCACTATATTAGCTTTACCAAACATGTAGGCAAGCTCAAAGTCAAAAATATTTTTGGTACTCAACCACCTTCACTGCCTCAAATTCAGATCACACTATGTAAATATTCACTTGAGGCTTCTGTGGCCTATGTGCACCACAAAATTATCTCCAAGTAAATAATGCATCTAATACCACAATAAATGAACATCCATAGCTAACTCAAGGTCGTGCATCGGATAATTCCTCTCATGTAGTCTCAACTACCAAGACACATATGTTGTGACTCAATCCCCCTACATAAGGACTACTCCTATCCTGATACCTAATGCATCATAATATATAGTGTAACTCTTTCTTGACTCTAGAAAAATCATTATTAGTACTGAATTAAATCTACCTTTCATCTTCTAAAAGGTCATCTCATGGGTATCTAACCATACAAACTTCACAACCTTCTTAGTCAATCCCTTTAATGGAATTGCAAAGCATGAGAAGTCCTGTATGAAATGTCTGTAGTAACTAGATAGACCTAAGAAACTCTATACCTCAAAAATGTTCTTGGGATTCTCCCAAAAAACTATATATCTCACCTTCTCTAGGTCAATTGATACTCCTATCTCTAAGATAATGTAACCTAGGAAGTGAATCGGATATATCCAGAAGTGTCACTTTTTGATCTTAGCATATAACTGATTCTCTCTTAGTGTATTAAATAAAATCTCAATATTTTTTTCATGTTCATGTTGAGTGTGAGGATAAAAAAATATATCATCCATGAAAACCACAAAAAAACAAATCAAGATAAGGATGAAAAATTTGTTCCATTGGTGCGATGAAGATGACCGGAGTGTTTGTGAGACCGAATAGAATAACCAAATACTCATATAGACCATTCCTATTATGAAAAATTGCGTGAGGTATGTCTAATGGTAAAAAATTCACCTGATGGTAACTGGATCTCAAATCAATCTTTGAGAAACCCCGAGCTCCTCAGGGCTGGTCAAAGAGATAATTTATCCATGGTAGAAGATACTGGTTCTTAATTGTCAATTGGTTCAATTTATGATAATCCGCATAAATATAGAGGTTTCTATCCATATTTTTTGAAAAAAAGGAATGGTGAACCCCATAGAGAAGTATTGGTTCAGATAAATCACTTTTCCTCTAAATCCTCTAGCTGCCTCTAGCCATCCTATAAGGAAGAATATATATCAATGCAGCTCATGGCACTATCTTGATAGAGAACTATACCTATCTTGCTAGAGGTAATCTTGAAAAGTCATTTAGGAAAACATCCCTGAAATGATCAACCACTAGAGGGAAATCTGCCTGACGTGTTTCCTAATCATCTAGATACAAACTTGCAATCTGAGTTGTCATCCCACCTATCCCATGATGCTCAGGTCCAAATCAACTTGCCTAAAGATCCCATTCACCTTTGTGAATAAAATATCCACCCTCTAGTGATGTTAAGGTCACCCTTCAGTGGTATCAATCAACAAAAACATGAAAGGGAACCAACCAATCCATCCCAAGATTGATGTCAAAACTTGTCATCTTGAGAAGAAAGAGGCCCCATATGAAGTGATTCCCACCAATCTCAAGGGGAACTCCCTAAACTGACCTACCTACTCTATGATCATCCCTAACAGAGTATCGAGTGTTATAACACTATCATAGGTCTGAACATTGAGCCCAAGGCTCTTCAAAATAGACATAGATATAAATCTATGAGAGGCCCCTATATCGAAAATTGTAGTTTATAAAGTAAAGGCTTCTAGAATAGTACCTCTTCCAGTAGAGGGTCTAGGATACTGCCCCTCAAGGGTATGATGTACAATGTATATCTGGCCTGAACTGTGGCACTATGATACTACCTGGATACCCTAAGTAGATCCACTCTGTTGTCATTGTAAAACCGGGGTCTAACTACCAAAGCCATGACCACCACCTCAGCCTGATCGATCAGCTGTACTCTAGATCCCTGCCTGATGAGAAGTTGTTGACCTCGTTCCTGAACTTAGAGTCAGTGTAGACCCTCTCTCACTGGATGATGGAAAAAAATTCAATATAAAAATTATAGATGTCCCTTATTATCGTAGGATCGGCACTCGAATGGGTCCCTCGTACATTGTGGCCTCATATGTCTCGACCTACTTCACTAATAGCACCTCAATTGGATACTTGAGTATATTCTTTGACTTATGATATCATTTCATGGAATATCCAGATGAATATTCCTACTATCATTCGATGCAGTACCAAATCTTGATGTCGAACCACCCTAGCTCATACCTCCAGCCTCTCTCATGTTGCGCTTTGTGATAGGCAGTGATTCACTATTCCAGAAATAATAGTCATCCAAAATACATTCATTTGTGATCAGATGTTAAACCTGAGACCATCCTCAAATTTATTGGCTTTATATAGATCATCACCCATCAGAATAGGTGTGAAGCACTGGAGATCAGTAAAATGGGCCGAATAATCCATAACTGATAACACACCCTACTCAGGGTGTAAAAACTCCTGGGATCTATTGACCTTAAATATCACTACAATAAAAAACATTTAATAACGCTAGAATATGCCTTTATCACTACTAAAAAAGTATAGAATACTACAACATGGTTAAAAGGACAAGGCTTTTATCAGCACTAAAAAATCACTGATAAAGGGGTGATTTATCATCATAAAAAAATCACTGATAAATCACACTTTTATTAGCACTTTTAGAAGAGTTGATAAAAGACACCATTTATCAATGCTACTAAATGAACTGATAAAGGGTAATATTACAGTGTGATGACACAACACACTGCAGCACCAGAAACAGGGTATACAGTGTGCTATAACAACACACTGCTTCACCAGAAACAACAAAAAAAATTAGAAAAATTAGATAAAAATATAGAATTTAAATTAAATAAAATTTCCAACATAGATACAAAAAAAACACTATTATAGAGTATTTTAGTTTATTTTTACTAAAAAGGTGCACTTTGAGTCCTACCAGTCACACCATGATTCAGATTGAGAGGTGACTGATTTATACACATCACAAATGACTTATGGATAATTTTCCTAAAATACCAAAACAATATGAATGTTTTTTCTCAGTTTTGAGTTTTTCAGTTGTTTTTTTTAATTAATTTCAATTTTGAATAAAAAGACACACTTAGAGTCATACCGGTCATATCGTGTGTTAGATTGAGGTTAAATTGATTCCTACACATTCTAAATTCCTTATAGTTTATTTTACTAAATTATAAAAACAATCCAAATTTGTTTCCTTGGTTTTGAGTACACCACTTGTGCTTTTTACTAAAATGTCATTTTAAACTAAAAACAGGCACTTTGAGTCATATATGTTTCATCGTGTATGGGTTTGATATGAGACTAATTTATACCCATCATAAAATAATTATTAATCATTGTCATAAATTATCAAGACAATCCAAGCATGTTTTCTCAGTTTTCAGTGAGTGACACTTTTTTGTAATAAAATGTCAATTTTAAACTGATAACGGACAATTTGAGTCATACCAGTCACACTGTGAGTCAGATTGAGGTGCAGCTGATTCCTAAAAATCAAAAATTATTTATTTATTATTTTCCTAAAGTAAAAAAATAATATAAATTTGTTTTATTAGTTTTGAGTATGTCAATTTTTTTTCTAAAATTAATGTCAATTTTGAATAAAAAGAGACACTCTGAGTCATACTAGTAACACCATGCATCAGACTGAGGAGGGGATGATTCCTACACATCCCAAATGATTTATGGATTTTTTTTCCTAAAGTATCAAAATAATATGAATGTGTTTCCTTGATTTTTAGTATGCCACTTGTGTTTTTTACTAAAATGTCATTTTAAACTGGAAACAGACACTTTGTATGATGCAGGTTGCATCATGTGTAGGTTTGATATGAAAATAATTCATATACATCAAAAATGAATTATGAATCATTTTAATAAATTATTAAGACAATCCGATCATGTTTTCTTAGTTTTCAATGAGTGATACCTTTTTGTATTAAAATGTCAATTTTAAAATGATAACAGACACTTTGAGTCATATCGGGAACATCATGTATTGGATTGAGGTGCGGTAGATTCCTACATGTAAAAAATGACTTATGGATTTTTTTCCTAAATTACCAAAACAATTTTAATGAATTTTTTTGGTTTTGAGTATGTCAGATGTTTTTTAACTAAAATTAATTTCAATTTTGAATAAAAAGACTCACTTAGAGTCATAACGATTACAACATACATCGTATTTTGGTGAGGATAATTCCTACACATCTCAAATGAATTATGAATAATTTTCCTAAATTATAAAAACAATATGAATGTGTTTCCTTGGTTTTGAGTATACCACTTTTTTTTTACTAAAATTTCATTTTAAACTAAAACAGGCACTTTGAGTCATATAGGTTGCGTCATGTGTGGGTTTTACATGAGACTAATTCCTACACGTAAAAAATGAATTATTAATCATTTTCCTAAATTATCAAGACAATATGAGCATGTTTTCTTGGTTTTCAGTGAGTGAAACTTTTTGTATTAAAATGTCAATTTTAAAATGATAACGGGCACTTTGAGTCATACTGGACACATCATGTATCGAATTGAGGTGCAGATAATTCCTACATGTCATAAATGACTTATGGATCATTTTAATAAAGTATCAAAACAATTAAAATGTTTTTTCTTGGTTTTGAGTATGTCAACTTTTTTTCACTAAAATTAATGTCAATTTTGAATAAAAAGATGCACTTGGAGTCATATCGATCACACCGTGCATTAGATTGAAGTGAGGATGATTACTACATGTCTCAAATGACTTATGAATTATCTTCCTAAAGTATCAAAATAATCTGAATTAATTTTCTCTATTTTGAGTATGCCACTTGTGTTTTTTACTAAAATGTAATTTTATACTAGAAACAAGAACTTTGAATCATACAGGTTGCATCGTGTGTGGGTTTTACATGAGACTGATTCATACACATCATAAATGAATTATGAATCATTGTCCTAAATTATCAAGACAATACAAGCACATTTTCTCAGTTTTTAGTGAGTGGCACTTATTTGTACTAAAATTTCAATTTTAAACTGATAATAGACACTTTGACACCATCCATCCTCGATGACCATGATATATCAATGCTATTTTTTCTCCAATATTTATATCATACATCTTCTAACTTTGGTGGTTGATTACACACATATTTATTCAAACATTTAAGTTGGATTATATACCTTTTTGATGATTGGGGGTTGTATAGATGTTTCTTCAATAACACTGGTGTAGAAATTGAATCTTTCAACACAGAATGATCTTACAGGTGGATTATTTCCCTCTATAAAATCACTTAAACAAGTGGTGAAAAACATTATTTTAATAATCCACCTGAAAAAATTTCACAATGACTTTTATCTTAAGTGAAAAGTATTGTGTGAACTTTTCAACAATTGTTCTCAAACACAATCTTGGTACGATCCTAATTCTACTTAATTGCCCAACAATTTTATTGTTTAAAATTTGGTGCTTTGTATCCTCCTATACCTCATTCTCCACCTCAGTATCCACATCTGCCTCCTCCTCTATGTCAATCTCCGACTCTGACTCTACCTCTACCTTTGCTTCCAGCTCTCAATAATTTTATTATTTGTAGGTTAGTGATTCTAAAAAAATTTATTTCCATCATTATAATTCTCCTAGAGAAAGAGATAAAAAATAATATATAAACATTTTGACACTAATTCCTCTCACCCAAAATATATTTTGAAGTTCATAAATCATATTAGATTACAAATATAGCAGTTAATCACTTAAATTTTTTGTCAGCATAAATTCTGACAAAAATTATGTTGCACACTCATCTCTAAACAAGTTTATTTCTTCTTTTGAGTATCTAGGTTGTTGAAAATCTTGATAGTACTAGGAAAATATAGAAAAACAAATGATTATGAAATATATTTAATGAAATTGTAATTACCTTTGGAAATTACCTTTTGGGAGTGTTGGTCTTTTCATGCTTTATGATCTCTCTCATAAATTTCCAAACATAATATCCACAATCGATGCCATTATCTTGTTTTAGACATTGTAAAAACATTGAACAAAATAAGTAAATTATTTTGAAATATTTTGATAGTTAAATATTTCTATATATACTTTAATTTTTTCCTTTTTTAGTAATTCACGGGCTTTATCTCTTTAAGCACCGACTTCATTCCATGATTTGGCCTATATTTAGTAACCACCCCATTATAACAAAATTCTTGTTAAAACATATATTGAAACATATAATTCAAATTTTATCTATAAAATATTGAATTTAGTGTATTAAATATTCACAATACACATCATGTGTGGTTGGTTGGTTGGATATCCATGCATTGAATCCAAAAAATAAATATTTGGGGTGTCCATATTAACTGTAATCAGTATCTAGTGCTCCCTAACAAAACAAAAAAAAATTAAGTAATTCAAAAATAAAAAATATATTTTATATGATTAAATTTTTGAGTTTTACTTTTTCATTATAAGAATCTATATTATGATACTTTTTTATTAAACTCTTCGAGTAACTCATCTTTTTTCTTCTTAATTTATCCATCATCCAAATTAAGTTCTGCCATAGAAATGATACAGGGATTAATGAATCCAAATAGTGATTTACACAATCTTCCCTTTATATAGTGGTAATATAAATTCCTATAGAAAATATAAATAGTTATTAACTTTAATAAACATATTATCTCACTATTTGGATAGACATATTATGAAAATGTACCTTATGTATGTATTCAGAACTGAGATGCTCATCCATTCATGCTTGAGAATCTCATTTAGAGTCTTGAGACCAATTTCACCAGTCAAGGAATTTCCATATATTTATTTACCATATTCAATGTAATAGATATCTTTATCTTTAAATTTTTTCTTTTCATATAGTTTTAATGATAATAAATTTCACTCTAGGACTGGTGAGGAGAAGCTACTCTCAGAAGGTCATTTTGTTTTCTTGTTCTATTCGCTAGATTTTCATAATTCAACCTTCTATTTCCCCACCAATTTATCCATCTATAATATCATACCTCACTTTATAAATTTTATCATCAACCATTATAGGTTTTTCATATGAAAAAAATTGTTAAATACATACCTCATGTATCTTTATAAGATTATATGCCCATGCTATGAAATCTACAATAGCATCATTGACCGTTCTAATATTTGTACCATCATGTGGAATTAGAAACTCAATATTAATCTCATTAGATACCTCAATCCCCACTCTCATGTGATCTTTTTGGAGGTCTTGATGGTGTGTCTTGTCTCCCAAGATATTATGCACTATACCCATCACAACATAGTGGTGCATGGGTATTGCCAGATACAAATCGCATACAACTGTACCCTATAGAATTTTAGTAATATAAAGTTATCAGAATTTTTTTGATTCATATTTAGGAGAAATATTAATGAAAAAATTGATTACCATGAGTAAGGTATGTGGTTAGGGGTAATGAGTATCCTCAAATATAGCGAGATCATTTGGTTCATGTGAGGATCTTTTCTCCACTATTGATTCGCTTTGATCCTTTCCCATACATTGGTCTCCCAAACCAGACCAAAAAATAATTTCTTGTGGTGATTCTACTTTTTTCTTCAATAATATCACCATATTATATGTATCTTCATGTAGTTTTATATTCTTGAAATATTTTATAGGAGATACTAAAAAGCATAATCCTTTAATGTGGCCATATTGTTTAGGTAACTTCAAAGCTACTAAAAGTATCTTTTCTTCTAGTACGGTTGTTTTTGATTCTTATGTCTAGACCATATAAAAAATATGAACATAAATAGATATTTTTATGTAATATTATTATAAATCATAATTAATTAAAATTATTTAATACTTACACATGTTTCTCATACTTTTTTTGTGTTTTCATTAACTAATTTACCCTCCTTATTTACATGAGCCTCCTTCCATATCACATGATGTGGGATGGAAGTGGATTCATATTTTGATTCATCAATCTGCATATAAATAAATGAATATATGTTGTTTCATATCACATAATTAAACTTTTATTGTTGATTTAAAATATATATCAATTTCTTCTCTAATGAAGCATACCCCATTCTTGCTTTGTGATAGGGGTACATTGGTTTTGATGCACATTCTTTATTTACAGTACTCTTTTTCTATTTCATAAATTAACAATTTTGAATCAACTTGGATAAAATAAATAATATAAAATAATATATTATCAAATTTAATGCACCTAAAATTATTTCTCATTGTGGCTATTGATGAAAGTAGTTCATGTTTTCTACTTTATAATGTGTACATAACTAGGTGGTGTGTGGTTCTTTACTTTCCCTTAAACATCCCTAAGATGTAACTTCGTAAGAAGAGTCTGGAAGCCTATATAGTATTTTTTTTATGGCCATTAAGACAAATTTATTATAGAAATATTCTAAAATAAACAAACTCTGTAAGGAATAATGAAAATTAAATCAACATTTCATTATATAATTTTTTAGTAAAATAGAGAAAGTATATCATAACATTACCATTATATCTTTCCAAAGGATTTCCTTCATTATAGGTTGGATATAGAACCATGAATCAATATCAATCAGCACATTCATCCTCATTGTGACCCCAGTATAACTAATGAACATTGACTTATTAGGGTCAATAGGTTGGCCGTATTGATTCCAACCAACCTCAAATT
This sequence comes from Viscum album, assembly GCA_963277665.1. Taxonomy (NCBI): domain Eukaryota; kingdom Viridiplantae; phylum Streptophyta; class Magnoliopsida; order Santalales; family Viscaceae; genus Viscum; species Viscum album. The sequence continues at coordinate 1,855,092,827 of OY728163.1, read as the reverse complement.
TTATACCCCGACTTATTTCCTTGATAATTTTATTCAACACTATGATTTTATATTGTTGTTGTTTTTTTCATCAAAATTTTGTTGATCCCCTTATATTTATTATATTTTCATCATCAAAAGTATTTTCTTCCTTGAAATTGGTAACATCATCATGTGTATAAGACATTTTCTGCATGAGTATTCAAACATTTAATTTGTCTTGAATAACAACAATACAATACACTTCATGCATAAAAGTACACATTTTCATGCATATTGCATGAAAATTGTTACTATCTTGAAAAAATATATAATACTTCAATATTATAGTACAAATAACCTTCACAACCTTTATTTAATCAGTCCTCAAATTCTTGATTTCCTTCCATCTCTTGGTGATGGATTGGAATCCCTCTTTCAAACTAGACTTCGTCCCATAATTGTGGTTCCAAAGTTCCTTGATGAAATACCTCCCAAAATAGTTATTATTGCATTTTGTTGCTTGATGCCCATTCCCATATTTTTTGTACATCCAACTATGTTTCTTGAACTACTCTCACCAAAATCCATCCCATACCGGGTATTGGTGATCATTTTAGATGATTACTGCTCAGAGTAGTTCAAACAATATAGAAGATATGGGGGATGAGTATTAAGAAACAAAATGCAATAATAACTATTTGGGAGATGAAAGGTATCTGACACTACCATGAGAACATAAACTCATCCCCACTGAGTTGCACCAACTCTAAACCATGTTACTATTCCTTTTCCCTACATGTATCTCAAATATAAGATGTTTATATCCACTGAGGTTCAAAAATAACCTAAATAAAATTTTAGTTATGGATTCTAATATATTACATTTCAAAAATGAAGGAATGAACATTCAAATACACATGAATTCCACTCACAGTCATTTAATTCCACTCAAAAACATTTATTATTTCCCACTTCCTCTAAAATATTTCTTTTTTTGGTAGGTCTTAGAGGATATACAAACCTATGGTGGTATAGGTGTGAGTCAAATGGGATAGCTTGATAATCGTCCATTTCTCCAAGATGTTAATAGAAAGTATCCTGAAGATAAAGTTGAAAGTAGGTTCGGAGAGCTCTAGTCATTGTGGGAGGAATACCTTTGAGATTCAGATTGGAACCCTTTTAAATTTATCAAGATTAAAGGGGAAGAGAATCAAAAGGTGTGTTTGGGATGTTTTTTTTACAAAAAATGTGCAACATGAGTATTTTCTGGAGGTCTCCCATCATAGTAGTATTCTCATCCAAGTATGCTTAACTGTGGAGTTCTAATAGGATCCAATGTGACTACACCCAAATTAAAAGTAATTTTTGATGAAATGTTGTAAAAAGTAACTAAGCGGGTCATATAAGAAAATGAATATCAAGAAACCAAATAAATAAATTAATTATGTTTTGATTAATTTTTAGGTGTCATTTTTATGTTCTCGGGAAGTAGTAAATGAGAAGGATGAAAGGTTGAAAGAGTTGAAGAATGAGTTTGGAGATATGGTATTCAAAGTCATGGCAGTGGATTTGATGAAGATTAATGAATATAGTCTGATTGGGAGGTATGTCATCAAGGAACTTTGGAACCATAATGATGGGAGGGAGGCTAGTTTGAAAGAGGGATTCCAATCCATCATCAATAGATAGAATGCAATCAAGTGTCTGGGGGAGGATTAAATAAAGGTATTGAAGGTCAGTTGTACTAGAGTATTGAAGTATTATATCTCTGTTCAAGACAGTAACAATTTTCATGCAAGATGCATGAAAATGTGGACTTTTATAAATGAATTGTACTGTATTGTATATCTATCTTACCAAAATGAATCTTTATTTACACAACCTTATTTGTGAAACACATAGTCCTTTTTTATGAAAAGTTATTTATGTGGATTGTGACTATTATGTGTTATATGATTCTTTCAATTATAATACATTAGGAATATTTTAATAAAATAAAAATGAGATATATGATTTTCATGTGGATCAAGGGTATGGAAAATTATCAGAGAAAACATACCAAGTTACTTTACTTAACCACTATATACACATATTGGTGAACATGTAGCTGATGTTTCATTGGGTTGAATATTGTAAGGATTGATTATTTATTGGAAGTGATATAGTATCAAATGATAGCTAGTGGAGACTTGTGGAGTTTGTGTCATCAATTGTAGGTTGTTTATTCGTATAGGGTTTTATTTTTACCTAGGATTTATAAAATTGTTGTTTTTTTATGCTTGTATGCATTTATATTCATGTAATTATATTGTGTATGATTTTTCATAGATGCACTTGTCATGTGAGTTGGTTTTTAAACCATTTCTCATGGATCATGTTGAATACTGCATATTTATTATCAATCCTTTGGAAGTTGGTTGATGGTTCCAAGGGTTGAGAAAATTTTGATTCAACTTAGGTTAGGTTATGAATATTTGGACTATATTGTGATGTTATGGTTTTATATAAGAGAATTTTATTGATAAGATAACACACACACACAAATAAAGAAAATAAATTTTCTTAAATCAGGTCACTTCATCAAAAACCACTTCATTCTTAGAGAGGAATTTATTTATAAAATAATTTGATAGAAAAGTAAGCTCATATATAACATCTTATATAGATGACACCGCATATAGAAACTATTATATTGGAATCTGATCTGGTGTGTTGTGTTATGAAATGTTTTCATTTATAAATGTAAAATAAAGGGAAAATCTATTTACAATTAGTTTATAAAAAATAAAACTTTATTTTAACTAGTTATAAATTTAAAGGACATGGTAAATTATTGGAAACCATTCATTGATCATGGAAATAAATGATATCTCCTTTAATGATTTCCCTAACCCATTGAATATCATATTCTCTCATAACTATAATGTTTTAGTGAATATTTTTTTTAGTAAATGTACTAATATTAGGAACCTATCAATCTATTATAAACACACCTCTTATTAAAAATACATCACAACTTTTGAGTTTGGATCAAATACAAAACTGAAAAAGTATGCTTATTTTGATTTCAATGAAAATTTAAATAGTTTGTTCCTTATTAAATTATATCTATATAAAATATTGATAATGTTAACCAATATAAACTAGAAAATCTAAACTTTCATTCCTTGAATTAAATTAACCCATTCTCATTAAAACAATATGTATATTAATCCACTTTATATTATTCATATAAAATAGCATTCCCTATAAAATTAGTCCAATATAATGTTTAAAAAAATCATATTCATGTGAATGTTATACTATGGAAACAAGATTCAAACTATAACAAACCACACTATCTAAAAGGAAACAAGAAATAATATAACAGAAACATCAAAAAAATCACCATTAGCTGCAACAACGGATGGAGATACAGTTCACAGTGGTCTCATATGAAGCTAGAATGAGTTTTTAGAGTAGGGGTGGCATTGTGTAGGTATAGGTAAGTGAGAAAGAGATAGAGATGAGATGTAGGGTTCTCCATGGTTAAGAATAGTGCAAAAACACAAATCATGGAACCCAAAAATCAAACAATGAGAGAGGAAAAGGAGAAAATAACATACATTAGATTCTAGCCTTGATTCATCCAAAAGAACATAGAGGAGTATCAATGATAGTAGGGAAGTTTCATGAGATCTTGTGAATCATGAAAAAATGAGTCGTAGTTAGGGTTCTTTTAAATAGATTGGGGACACTTTTATCATTACTTTCAAAAAAGCTTTGATAAATATCTATTTTATCAGTGTTAAATTGATAAGTGATGATAAAAGGAATCTTTATCAGTGCATTTTTAGTGCTGATAAATGATTTATAATTATAATTATAAAAAATGTAAAAAAATTATATAATTATATATTTTTTTATTATAATTTTATAATTATTTAAATATATAATTATTTATTTATAATTACATTAATACCTTTTAAAAAAATATTTTATTTTGTTTATAATTACAAATATATAATTTTATAAATATAGTAAATATTAATTTATAAATATAATTATAATTATTTATTTATAACTATTTATTTATAATTATAAATATATTTATATCATTATATATATTTAGATAATTATATATATTTAATAAATATATATAAATATAGTAAATATATTCATTATTTAAATATATTTATTATAATTTTAAAATTATTCAAATATATAATTATTTATTTATAAATATAAGAATAATACTTTTATAAAAAAAATATTTATGTATTTATATATTTATATAATTTTATATATTTATATAATTTTATATATATAGCACCTAGGGTACATCTTAGTGGTAGTTTCCCCTATGGGTCTCGGTAAGGTCTTGAGTTCAAGTCTCACCAAGTACATTATTTAAATAAATTTATTATAATTTTATAATTATTTAAATATATATAATTATTTATTTATAATTATATAAATACATTTTATAAAATATTATTTATTTATTTACAATAATTATAAATATATAAATTTATAAATATAGTAGATATACATTTATAAATATATTTATTTATAAATATTTATTTATAAATATATTTTTAACATTATTAATGGATATATAATCTTAAATACATGCATTTTAAAAATGAGTGAAATTGAATAATTTAAAATGAGTACACTTTAAAAATATTGAAAAAATTTGATAAGTTTTATTAATTAAATATAAATTATTAAAAAAATATGGATATTTATTGAATTAAATATGAATATATATTGAAAATACTAAAACATAGTAAATATATATATATAAATAAATAATAGAAAATAATAAAAATAAAAAATAAAAAATAAAAAATATTAAAAATGAATAAATAATACCTAAATTTAGTAATATTAAAAATAAATAAATAAAATTAACCGATTAAAAACATAATATATTAAATGTGTCATGTTATAATGAAATACTAAAATATATTAAAATTTGAATAAATTATATAAATATTTGGTGCATGTGTTTTTATATATAAGATTAATTGTGTAAATATTTGTGTGTGTGAATTTTATATAAAAATTTATTAATTACATATATGTATGTGAAATCAATGTAACACGCGATGTTTGATATATGTTAAATTGAAAAATCAAACAACATTATAAAAATGAATAAGACATTAATATGTTTTTAATTATTACATTTTATTCATTTTCTATATATTTATATTTAATATATATTATTTATTACTATTTATAATTAATATATATATGTTTTATACTTATTCATTTTTATTAACAATTGTTTCATTAATAAATTTTTAAATAACTTTTTAATTTATTCATTTTTAATTTTTTTTTTGTTTAATTATTACAATTAATTCATTTATGTATTTTTATTTAATATAAATTATTTATTAATATTTATAATCTATATATATGTATATTAAATTTATTAATTTTTATCAATAATTATTTAATTAATAAAATGTTTAACATTTTTCTTAATTTACTCATTTTTAATTTTTATTTGTTTAATTGTTTCATTTTATTCATTTTACATATTTATATATTTAATATACACTATTTGTTAATTTTTATAATATATATATGTGTGTGTGTGTGTGTATTCAATTTATTCATTTTTAACAATAATTATTTAATTAATAAAAATTTTAATATTTTTTTATTTGTTTAATTATTTCATTTTATTATGGACCTTTATTAGTCCTAAAAGTGTGTTGATAAAGGGAACCCTTTATCTGCGCTAAAAATAAAGCACTGATAAAGTCATCCTTTATCAGCGCTTTTTGATATCACTATTAAATGCCTCTTTTGTAGTAGTGCATCTTGGGATAAAAGTAATCATAAAAGGCTGTATGAAAATCCCTCCAAGCCATTTCTCAATGAAGATCTGTCTAAGTAATGACATCCCACCATCTCTTGGCGGAATCATGAAACATATACATAGCGAGCTTTACCCTCCTCTCAGGAGGCATCTCTAAATGCTCGAAGATAGAAAGCACAAACTCTAGCCATGACTCTACAGCTTGTGGTCCACCATCCCCTGAAAACGTAGGTGGATGTTGCTACTAGAACTCACGTGTCAACTATTTTATAATAGGGGTATATCACGGTTCTCCCTGAACGGTCTGCATGAATCGCATAAATCCTTCACCGAACTATGCCTCAGCACCTATGTTTAGTACAATAGTTGATGCCACAGCTGGAACTAAAAGAGGATCCACCAGTAGCCCATGGCCCACCACCTCTGAAGTGTGGTCGTCGCCACCTTCCCGGTGTACAACTGGAGGTCATCATGGTGGAATGCCTCTACAATTCCTAACACACACCTTAGAACAAGTTCATTATCAACGTTCACAACTTAAAAGCACAGATAGTGAAATAGGATAGGTATAAGCCTTCCTATGTAAGAAACACACCCCTATGCCTGCTCCTTGAGTCATGTCTAGGTGACATAAATATCATACAAAAGTAAGAGATACTACCTACTACCCACTACTAAGGTTAGATCTGGATCAAGTTCTCTGCTATAAGTAACTCAAGTTCCATTTTATTCCCACATTAATTTCCCATTTCATTCATTTCACATTTATATCTCATTCACTTTAAATAGGTTGAACTAAATGGTTTACCAAATTCTGATCCATGAGGGCACATACTTCTCAGGAACCAAAGTATGGATTCCACCTAATTCACACCATAACACGTGTCATAATGCATATTACCATAGCAGGTATATGTATATCACAACACCTATCACAACAGTATACAATAAGTAATGCATCCTAAATGGCATGGCATAATGCATGTCATGTGATTTCTAACAGGTGCCTAAAATGATGCATGAGATGGAATTCCCTCATCTCATCGGGTTACAACAAAATAAAACTCAAAATTATATCAATTATAATATCAAAATATAAGTGTGTCACTCAACGGTGGAATCAATCAACTATAATAGTCAAAATCCATAAACAAACAAATTAATTTGAGGCAATTTGGATTTTTCCTATACACTGGTTAGCTACGCCTGGGTACAGCTCATTACCAAAAACTTATTCCTTCTTATCCCTTCCTATTATCTTGAAATAGTAAATCAAACCAGAAAAGAATCCTCTAATACCACTTTATAACATCCCAAACCTAGATTCCACTAATGGTTCCCCAAGCCTGGTTGGCCACATGGCCTCAAGTACATCTCCCCAAATGCCAGAGATTTTCGACTAGAAGCGAGGGACTAGGGTGTATCTATGAGGAGACTATTCCATTTTACCAAAGTGTAACACAGTGGAAATAAAATCTCAGATAAGTAGAGGAATAATTATAATAATCAAACAATATATTAAAAATAGAAATAGATATAATAAATAATACCATAAAGGAATATCATATATATATGATGATGGTATATGTTATATGTTTCTACAAAATATCCAAACCCATTATACATGGAAGGTGAACAATACATGTAACAAAATTACAAAAAGTACAAAAGTATCTATCTAGAATCATGAGCCTCAGCTCAGTCCTATGCTCCTCTACTCCTAAGTAGCATTCAAGAACCTATAGTAGGGAACTTTTCCTTATCCATACTTACAATCATATAGTATGTTTGAGTGCCCAAAGGTGGTCTGAACAGGGTGTGAGACTAAATATCAGTAGGCAACTACCCAAGGTTAAGTTTTATCTAGTTAGTGAATATATAATAACAAAAGTTTGCAGGAAGTAATGTAATATGTAAGGAAGTACTGAAAGTAACCATCCTATAAATTTCAGGTTCTCATTCAATAATTAAATCCATTTAACTATTCAATTCCATTTAATTCATAAGTCTCGAGGCCTGGAATAATGCCCAACATCCCCTGTGAAAATATGTAACCAAAGGATGCCTAAAAATACCATCTATAAAGTATAAATAAATACCTAACCCAAGCTTGTGCTTTGTCTTGGAAGACGTGCCATATAACTCATACCATTCATTATTTAATTTAGAACCTGAGCCCATCCTTGGAATTCCTAATTTGAAGTCTAGGTATCGCTCTAGGTATAATATAAACCAACACCCTACAAGCCCATCCATGTAAATCCTTACAAGAACCTAGGTATCTCTCTTGGTGTGGTATAATGTCACTGCCATTCTAGTCTATCCTTGGCAGTCCACTAAGGGATCCCAAGTATCAACCATGGAATACTTGATCAAATTCTCTTTTATTCAATCCTTGTAAATCCATATATAATCCAAGTATCACTCATCATACAATAGTCAACCCCTATGAGTTTGTCCTTGGCAGTCCATATAAGGAGTCTAAGTGTCACTTGGGTATAAGCATGGTAAGATCCAATTGATTCCATCCATGGCATTCATCATTTAAATCCATATGTCACCCAAGTCATATTAACATTCTATATCATTCAATAAATTTCATTTTAACATGTCAAGGTCATCACTAAGAACATTTTAATTCAATATCACCTCAAAAGGTGTTTCAAGTCATGGGATAAGCTTAAAAGGTTTACCTCTCAATTACTCATGTGGGAAAAATCATTCTAATAGAAACTAAAACTTCCACAAGTGATTACATAAATAATTCCCAGGGAATGGTCATCCATCCCTTCCTATTAGTCAATTCAATTCCAAATCATATTATAATTCCAATTATAATTCATTCTCAATCATAATTGACAATTCAACATTTAACATCCCATGAAAAGGGGTAAAAGAGAACACCTCAAAGGTATCCAAAATTCATATGATATCATAATGGTCCATTTAAAAACACAACATACCCAAGGGGTGGTTTCAAATCAAGGTCCTCAACCTATAACCATTCATTGATGAGCCTATTTAATTACATAGGCCAAGACTATTGATTTAATTAAAGGATTTAAATTCATTTCAAGGCATTGCTCTGAAAATTTTCCATGTGACACAATGTAATATATAAACACCTTGAATTTTAATAAAAGGAGTGATAGCACCTACCATAGTTTCACAGTGGATAGCTCATCTAGTATCAGATCCTAATTTTACTCATATTGGGAGAAAATCTAAGAATATATAAAGAACCTATAAATAGGGAATATTAGTTTTCACCTAAATAGTATAGGCAATGCCAAACAAAACAAGGAATGGAACAAAAGGAATAGATAACTCACTGATGTGGATTCAATGAGACCGAAGGTGCTTGATTCCAATAAAAGAAGAAGGAACAAGATAAAAGGCTACCCAAAGGCTCAAAGGATCTCTCCCAAGTGGCTAATGTCGAACATGAAGGAGTGAGAGAAATTAGGTTTGAGATATAACATTAATTAAGGCTATTTTAGTAAATTCACACAATTTATAGGGTAATGTGGTTTGGCCACATGATTGGACAAACCGTTCACCAACCGTGCATGCTTAATTATAGAGAATATCACCTCACACAGTTTCCATGCATGGTTTAACTAACCATGCGCAAACTGTGTGAATCTCCACTGTCAAAATTTCAAATATTTTCGCATGACTATGCACCTCAAGTCGCATGGTTTGTCTAACCGTGCAAGCACCTCCTACTCTCTGCCCATCCTTTCACAGTTAGAAATAACCATGCGGTCTTCCCCGCATGATTTGTACTAACCATGTTCTATGCCCTTTTCAACCCAAAAGTTGGTTTATGGGATTTGAACCCACCCTTGACACCCCTAACACTTCCATGACCTCAATGGGCATTCATATTGGGCCATATTAAAACATTTAAACTAAAAATTGATAGAAAGTAAAGGATATGTACCTTAAGAGAGAATCGGGTTCGTACAGAGATCAATAAGTGTAAGAATTCATGTGCATGTATTCACTATCCTTACATTATTTGTTTTTGACTAATGGTGGAGAAACAAAATATTTTGAATATATAATGCAGTTGAAGGAGTCAAGAAAATGGGATCTAGCTATGAAGGAGGATATTTCCTCATTATATGATAATAACACTTGGGATTTAACACCTCTACCGCAAGGAAATAATGCATTTCAGAATGATTGGGTATACCATGACAAGGAAGAACATGATAAAAATAGGAGTTACAAATCAAGTCTAGTGGGAAAAGTTTTTCAATAAAATTATGGAGTTGGTTTCACTAAAATTTTATCACCTATAGTGAAGTTTACCACCATTTAGGTGGTTCTCAACATTGTAGCATCATGAGACATGTATCTTGAGAATATTGATGTGAATATGAATTTTCTTTAAGGAGATATGGAGGAGGATATCAATATGCAGCAACTAGAGGGATATTTTGAGTCTGAGAAGGAATACCTAGTGTGAAAAATCTAGAATAGATTATATGGGTTGAAGTAGGCGCCCAAGTAGTGGAACAAAAATTTTGATGCATTCATGACTAAAAATGCATAAAAATGATGTGTCATGGATCAATGTTTCTATATAAAGTTTTTTGGTGATGAATCTATTATAATGATTCTATATGTGGATGAAATTCTCATTATAGGATCATGTATGCAAAGGATTGATGATCTGAAATGGCAGCTGGCTAAGGAGTTTGAGATGAAATATCTTGTAGAAGTTGGAAAGATTTTAGAGATTAAGATCAAGATATACCGTGCAACAGAAACCTTGATGTTATCATAGGCTGAATATGTTGGAAATATTTTGAGAATATTCAGTATGATGGAAGAAAATATAGTTTCTATTCTCCTAGAAATGCATTTCAAATTATCAAAGGAGAAATCACCAAAGATGGCAGAAGAGGTTGAGTACATGGAAAAGGTACCATATGCATCAGTTGTTAAAAGCCTAATGTATGCCATATTATGTACTCAGACTAAAATTTATCATATAGTGGGAGTTGTAAGAAGGTATATTAATAACCCTAGAGAGCAACATTGGGAAGCTATGAAGTGGATACTATAGTATTTTAAGGTCAGAAAGGAAGTATCTTTGTTCTTTGGGAAAGGAAATTCATTGTAGTGGTATGTGGATATTGACCTTGGAGGTGATGTCAAAAGCAGGATGAGTATTATAGGTTATGTATTTACTTTTGTAGGAACTGCAGTAAGCTAGATATCACAGTTGAAAAATGTGGTAGTTTTATTCACCATATAGGTAGAATACATTGTTGTAACAGAAGTTGGAACGGATATGGTTAGGCTAAAGAAATTATTTGATGATCTAGGTAGAAAGAAAGAGGAAAATGTATTACACTATGAAAGTAAGAGTGCTATACAAATTTCAAAGAACCTATTGTTTCATGAAGGGATGAATTACATTCAGTTGAATTACTATTTTATCATAGGCTTGATATGGGATGGATTGTTGAAATTTCAGAATATTTTTTGAATAAACATTCCAATAGATATATTGAAAAATTAAACAGAAATATAGAAGTTAAGGCACTATTGTGCCCTGTTGGTCTCCACTAATGAATGGAGGATGAGAGGAAAAATATGGGAGGACATTATGGGAGGAAAAAAAAGGGAAAACAGCTCATATTTCATGAATCATTAGCTTGAAATTGAGGTTATAAATGGAAAGATTGCACTGGTGAGTGAAGAGGAGGAGGAGCTTAGATTAAGTATGTTTTCTGAGTTAATGGAATTGAAGAAGGTCAGTGTAGAGGATCAGGATCCAATTGGTAGATTATTGGATTGGTGTATCCCTATCCTCTAGATGAAGTTGGGTCGAATTTTATCGGCCCATACTGCACACTAGAACGCAACTCTCGCAGGTCGATCTAACCAGATAAAACTGATAGGGCAATATATCAGTATGGAATTTGGAATGAATACTATAGAATCTATGAATTTAGAGACAAAGATATTGTATCTCTATAAAATTATTTCCACCGGCCACTATAGCAGCTTGGACTTAGGTGACCGCAACACTGTAGTAGTGTGGAATTTCAGCCACCTTTCACTGTAGCATAGCGAACTTTCTATGCAGTTGGTTGAATATTTATTCATCCTATTTATTAGCTCATTTTTTTCTAGGGTTTCTATCCTATGAAACTCTAATATTCTCTATGTATTTTTGATCCTGAATCATAGTGAAATTTGTCCTCTTCATGGACATAGTGATTATTCCCGAACCATGTAAATCATTGTGTCATGTGAGATCTTCTTCTTGTTCTTTTATCATTGTTTAATTCTGTATTTTCTTAATATGTAAACTTGTTCTATCACTACAACTCTTGGTGTTTCCACAACATTATTCCTCCTTCATCCTATCATGAACCACCTGGATCTTCTCCATCATGCTCAAAACCATGTTGGAAACAAGAATCTATGCCTCTCCAATCTCTGTCTAGATCAACAGTGATCAACACAACCTCTTATACAATGCATCAAAGGATACCATATCAATGGATGAGCGGTAACTATTTTTGTAATAAAACTAAACCAAAGGCAAGTGTCACACCCAAGATCTACCAAAATCCAAGATTCATTCCCACAACATACTCTCCAATGTCTGGATGGTCCACTTTGTCTGCTCGTTCATATGAGGGTGGAAAGCAGTACTAAGGTAACTGAGAGCCAAAGGATTACTACAATCCCCTCAAAAATAATTAAGTAAATTGAGGGTCTTAGCTAAAAATTATGCTCCTTAGGGATCTATGAAGGATCAAAATTTCATCCACATATCATCTCACTGAAACATCCATGGTACTCAATTCTCAAATAACCAGAAAGTGTGATGACTTTGTCAATCGGTCCACGATCACCCAGATAGCATCATATCCACCTTGTTCCTGAGGTAGATCAGTGATAAAATCCATTAATATGTATTACCTCTTCCACTTTGGGACATCCAAAGGATACAAGAAACCACTAAGGATACCTTCACCCACTGGAAGACTAGACATCATTTCATGAACTCTTCCACTGACCGTTTAATCTCTGGCAACTAAAATTGCCTCATCAAGTCGTGATACATGTTAGATACATCAAGATGTATCTCTAGGGGTGAGCTATGGAACTTATAGATGAATCTCACACATCTCCAATAGTTCTAACATTATTCCTTGGAATATGTCCCGGTGTTGGTCATCCTTTGACCATTTCATAGAGGCATCACCATGAATGACCCGGTTATGCATCGCCTCCACCTCCAAGTCTCCCCACTGAGAATCCTCCATCTACTAATATAAATAAGGATATATAATCATTTAGAATAGGTATCCTATTCCATAAACCTCCTTCTTTATGAGATACAAAGTTTTTAACTCCTCTATTTCCCTCCAGACATCCTCAAATTCTCGAACAACTTCCTATGACTTTCTGCTTAGTGTATCTTTCATGACATTTCCCTTACCTAGTGTAAAGGAGATATTGACATCATAGTCCTAGAGGAACCACATCCACCTTTATTTTTATATATTCAAGTCATGCTAATAAAATATATACATTAATCTTCTATTATGTGCGAAGACCACAAAGCATTCCCCAATGATGTAATGTTGACACAACTTCAGGGAAAACACCAGTGTTTCCATCTCCAAATCATGGGTAGCGTAGTTACACTCATGGGGGAATAAATTCCTAAACCCATAGGATATCACTACCCATTATTTCATCAAGACACATCCCAAACCCAAGTGGTAAGAATCATAGAATACCTCAAACATCATTCCCTCCTCTAGAAACTAATGAACTGGGGCACTGGTCAATGATCCCTTCAAGTAGTCAGATGCTTCCTAACACTGATCGGTCTAAATGAAATTCTAGATCTTCCTAGTTGGATTAGTAAATGGGGAGATAATCTGAGAGAATTCAGACATAAACCTCTTATAATAACCCATGAGACCAAGAAAACTACAGACCTCTACCATATTATTTGGTGTTTCCCAAGAAACAGTATTCTCAAACTTTACTGGATTCACCACCACTCCCCACCGAGACACCACATGAATAAGAAAATGCACCTTTTTCATCAAAATTTTACACTTAGACAATTTACTATATAGTTTGTGGTGTCAAAGATTTTTTAAAATGATCCTTAGGTGCTTGGAATACTCCTCCTTTGATCTCAAGTATATAAGAATGTCATCAATGAACACAACAACGAACTGATCCAAGAACTCATGAAATATGGAGTTCATGAGCCTCATGACATAGTAGATGATTTCATGAAACTGAATGACATGACTATGAAATCAAAGTGGACATACCAAAACTAGAAAATAGTCTTTAGGATTTCTACCTCCATCACCCATAGCTGATGATATCCAAATCACAAATCAATCTTATAAAACCACACTACTATAAAATAAGGTTATAGCCATGGTTTTTCCAAAACTATAGCTATAGGTCACCCCCATACCCATGGTTTTCAAAAAACTATGGGTATAGGGTTTGGTTTAGAACCTATTTCCATGGTTTTTGTAAACAGTGTCAACAGGTTTTGCAAGGGGGGAAATTTCGCAGGAAGGTTGTGGGAAAACCTATACCCATAGTTTTTTGAGAAGCACGGGAATATATTTCCCATGTAAATGCAGGGGGGATATTCCTATGGGAATTATATGGTAAATATTATACCTATGTTTCTAAAAAAATCATAGGTATATGACACCCATATACCCATGGTTCTCCCAAAACTATGGGTATAGGTTTGGTTTAGAACCTATAACCATGGTTTATAGACAACTGTGGGTATAGGGTGACCTATACCCATGGTTTTTTAGAGAACCATGGGTATAGGGTTTCCCATGTAACCGCGGGAAAAATATTCCCATGGGAAAACCTATTCCCATGGTTTTACACTTATAGCCACAGTTTTAAAGTAAATATATATTCATATACCGATAATCTTACATGGTGCATTGGTTAGGCACTTGTACTATATAGAGGTGGTCAATGGTTCAAATCTGTCTCAGTGGATTTTTTAAAAATCCTATAGCCATAGTTCAGAAATGTGGTTATAGGTTGATTGACTATTGCCACTGTTTTAAACCGTGGTAATAGCCCTACTACTACAGTGGACAACTGTGATAGTAGGTTTATAGACATAGTTAAAAACTATGGATAAATCCCTATTTCACATACATTTATCACCACAGTTCATGACTGTGGCCATAGTATTTTTGAGTTGTGGTTATAGTGAAAACCTAAACTGACTCTGTAATCACCCACAGTTTTATGGGCTATACCCACAGTTTGGAACTGTGGGTATAGGGTAAATTTCCAGTAGTGTAGCTAGCTCCCCTAAAATGGTAAAATAGATCATAAATTATTGGAAGAGGGTAAATATTATTGATAATTACTTAATTAACCTCTATTAGTCTATACACAACCTCATACTATCATATTTCTTCTTGGTGAACAAAACTGGAGCTCCCCACAATGATACACTAGGACTGATAAATCCTTTCTACATCAGGTCATCAATTTGAATCCTCATAATTATTATTATATCATAAATATCATATTATTTATTTAAATCTACTTATATACACCAACCATGTGAGGTGGTGGCAAAAAAATCACATTGCTTCTATTGAGGTAGTAACCTGCACGTACGCACGAACAATGTTATTATTTTTCAATGGATGGAAAGGTAATAAAATATATGATATCTTATCTTTATAGAATGATAATTATGTCATGAATATCATGTATATATATATATATATTGAATCCATTATTATAACCTATCATGATAGGTGGTGATGGAAAATTAATTACATGGGTTCACGATGCGGTAGTCCGCACGTACGCGTGAATAATGGTTTCGTTTCACATTTGATGAAGAAGGAGATAAATAAAGGGTTATAACATAAATATAATAACATTTTGTTATATTTTTTATACTGATTTTATTATACCAAAATGTTTAGGAGAGGTTCAAAGGAGATAAAAGAATAAATAAAAAATAAAACTATCGGTTAAGAATTATACCTCCTCTTTAGACAATATTCTTATATTTGTACTTAAATCCTTATTAGGATGATATTATGATCAAAAAAATACCTATAGGACATGGTTATAGATATTATTAAAGTATTTGGGTAGGTATTGGCTAAGATAATAAGCTCTTTAATTCTATGTAATAAAGGAGAGGTTATGTCCTTTTATAAGTGAGGGAGATGGACCATTTGGAATTTTTCAAAAGACTAAAATATATTAATGTATTATTCAAACTAAATAAATAAAAAATGAATCATATTTAAATATTGGATGATATATAGTATAAATATGACCATAAAATAGTATTTAGACAAATTTTTAGGTTATTTTAACCCTTATCATTTTAGTTTTAACACTTTTAACTCGTTTTAACTCTTACCGTGGTAACTGACTTTTTTACTACAGTTATTATTCATAATAACCAAAAATGAAAGAATAATATTTAAAAAATTTGAACCTAATGATTCCAAATATAAAATCCATTATATCAAATTCAATTACTATAAGTGAAATAAATTAATTTTAAAATAAACTCGCAAAACGTGATGAAAACGGTTTTCAATGAAAATGTTTTTATACAAAAATTAAGAATAATGTTGGTTATAATAACATTAATTTGATTATTATTAATAAAAATGAACTAATTAAATTTCAAAATAAATTTAAAACAAAATTATACTTTGTAAACACTTGAATGGAAAATATTAGTTCTCTATAAAATTGGTATTTTTTCACTATTTACTGAAAAATTAATATTTGTAGAAAAATACCAAAATTTCACCTTAAGATAATTTTGATATGTTGATTTCAAAAATGATATCTTTTTTATAAAATAAAATTTCTAAAATCACCATAAATAAATTATAATGTTTTCTCACAAAAATAAATAAAATTCATTTTGAAGAAAAAAATATTTTTGAAACGTAGAATGACTATTGAAAATTAAGTACTTATTTATTATGAATCAATAAATAAATTTTAATTATATAAAACTATTATATATATTTTTCATAATGTGGTTATTACTATTCATAACTGAAAATTTTAAGGCCAGATTATAATGGTCACATTAAAATGAAAATATTTTTATGGTATATCACAATTCACTTAAAGCTCAGTATTAGTATTGCGTGTGGCGCACAAAATTGAATATAGTATTCTTTTTAAACTAAAATATCAGAATTTTATAGTTTCATCATAAATGATATATTATTAATGAATAATTCAAGGAAGGATTTTTCCTTTCCATCTTTTTGAAATTTTATATCTCAGTACTTTGATTGAAATGGAATCATCACATTAAATTCCATGATCATGGTATAACGACGAGTTTATTTTAGATATCCAAAGAAAGATATATCAAACATATAGTTTGATAATGCTAGTATTCTACATGCTTGATGAGATATCACAAAAAAGAAATTATATTACATAGTGAGCATTCATATGTGGTTGTTATCATTGTGACATATCTTCTTCCTATGTTGGTCCCTTGACCCACTATTAAACAGTGATTTGAATTTTAAGTAATCCTACCTAATGCCATTGAGAATGAAGCTTAGAGAGACACACCAAGTTATCCATTGATCTCAGTAAAAATATTTTTTATAATGTTTATAATAAATATTATTCTTCTGAATGAGAAGTAATATTTATTCAGGATTAATTGATCATAAATATTAAATAAATATTTATTTGCAAGGTAATTATTTAATTACACAAATTTATAATATTTATTGAACACTTATAATTCACAGGTAATAAATAATTATTTATTTATAAATAATTTATTTTTTTACATGAATATTAAAATAAATATTTATTCTGCAGACTGTGAATATAATATTTATTTATTTATTGAATGTATATATTAATCTTTTATTATTTGAAAGTGATAAATAATTATTAATTAATAAATAATTTGTTTAATTACATGAATAGTAAAATGAATATTTTATTCATCAGGATGTGAATATAATATTTATTTGTGATATATAAATAAATATTTTGGGAATTCAATAAATATCAAGGAGGATGAGCAGATCCAGTTATTGGTCCGGTGATAAGTATTTATTTACTATACTATAAATAATGTTTATCATTGTGTGGGTTATCACGCATTATGAAATAAAATAATATTATTATTATTTTATATGGCATGAATTTATTTTTTGTATTTATCATATTATTAAGGGCCTTCATGTAATTAATTAATATGAAATCCTAACCCTAAGTCTATAAATAGAAAATTATGAGAATTGTGAGATGTTGGTTATTGTGCACAAAATTCTATTCTTTAGAGAATTCCCCCTTAACGAAGAACGGATATAGGGTTTTCTCTCAAACTCAAGAGATTCTATCTTTCTCCTTCCCTCCTATCAAACTAAAGAAATCAAAAGATAATATTTCTAGACCGAAGGCCCACCATGCTAGCACCCGAAGTATCATCAACAATGTTCCAATATCAAATAAGAAGGTATGGATCACCATTAAAGGGAGTCTATTTTGGGTCTCCATGAACACAATAAAAATACAACTAAACATCCTTCAAAAGATCATCACCTTCATCGAAAAAAAACTCAAGACCAAATTATTTTTCATGCTATTAAATTAATTATAAATTAGCATGAAAAATATCCTCTCTTTTTATTCTAGTAAAATTTGTTAATATTTTTTAGAAAAAAAATCATTGGTCATGACATTTATTATCATGTACATTGTGAATGATCCAATGAATTTGGAAAAAAACATTTTTTTAGAGGCCCAATACGCACTTATGCCGCATATGGAACCATCAACAACAGTTTTATACACTAATAAATAACAACTAACCCAATAATAATTACCACTTTACCCCTTCCTCTGAGTAGCATGCCCCTTCCTCCTATAGGTAGTCTTTTGTGGATATGAAAAGGTCCCTTATGCCTCCTTATCACTTCCACCCCCTTGTAGAGTCACCTTGTCCTGAAGGTGAAAAAATGGAAACTGGGCTTGAATGATAAGTAGAATCTTTCACAGGATACCCCCCCACACACACACTTCACTAACCACTTATAGCCATATCTCAAACCCTATTCTAAAACAGCCTTTTTCAAGACTTGGTCTTTGATACCATCCTCAAAATGATTCAAAAAATCCTCTTTAAGGTGATCACCAACAACCAAATTAATTTGGGAAATATGGAACACCAGATGAATCTTACTATTTTGTGGGAGATTAAGCATATGATAAAAAACATTGACCTTTAAAACCACAGAAAAAGGTCTATAAAACTGTGCAACAAGTTTAGGATAAAACTTGGAAGAAGTCAAATTAGCTTGTTGGCATCTGAGCTTAAGAAATACCAAATCTCCTAGTTGAAATTCAATGCTCCGTCACTTATTATTTGCTAAACATTACTTGGACCATTGGATTACAAGCATATTTGACCTCAGTTGTGGAAGCACTTCATCCCAATTGAGTGGAGCACCTCCCACTGCTTCAAGAGTAGTTTTGGCTCTAGTATAATGGGGAAATTTAGTTGGTTTCCTATCATTAATAGTATCAAATGGAATATTTCTATCTAAAATATGGAAATATGTATTATAAAAAAATTAATCCCATGGTAAACATTTAACCCAACTTCTATGTTGTTCGGAAAAAAAACACCGCAAAAAAGTTTCAAGACTTCAGTTGACCGCCTCTGTCTTCCCATCAGTTTGGGGATGATAGGAACAACTTATTTTAAGTCACATTAAATCCTGAACAAATATTTACAAAATAATCTAGTAAATAGTGGATCTTGGTCACTAACAATCATAGTATCCATCCCATGCAATCAGACTATTTCATTCATGAAAAGTGAAATGACATCCCTACTAAAAAAAGGATGTTTTAGCAGTAGGAAATGAACATACTTAGAAATCTTTTAAACCACAACCCTGATCACTTAAAAACATTGAGATCTTGGAATAATAGATATAAAATCCATGGATATTTCATCTCAAACCCATTCTGGAATAGGAATTTGTAACATATCTCCCATCACCCATTGGCTTGAGAAGAGTCAGAGGTGATACTAACCGTAGGTGACATCCCCAAGACACTAAAGGCTAAAAATAAATTCCAAGGGATTAAGAGAATGTTGGGGGATGATTTTCCCTAATAACCAAATATCCTAACAAGAAATACATAAGAATGAAAACAAACCCAACTATATGATGCATGATAACTAAATAACCTAACTTAATAAAACACCAATACAAGAACAATATCAGATTAATAGCAGAAAAAGAAATAAAAGTGCAAGGATAATACTTCAAAAGAAAAGACTATAACACTAAGGTGGCACTGCTTCTAACCAAGATAGAGACACTCCCCTTCCCCAGCTCTAGCAACCAAATCAATGATGTCAAGGAACACCACAATAGAAGTATGAAATGTGTCCCTTACCTATGTCTTAGTAAACAACATTGGAAAACGCACCAAAGTTACTAAGTAGGGGATTAGTATATCACTAAATTAATAATCCTTAGATACTTACCAACACACACCAATAGGACAAGAAAACATTAGCACATTTTATATAAAACATATGATAAGTAGATAAACAGTTTATACAAGCTATAAAAATGTTTCATGGAAAACATCAAATGATCTTATAAAAAAATCTTTACTACTCAGCATAACCACCCCATGTTCACAAAACACACACACATACATGTGTTCTAACCATGGACCTCCCAATACTCATGAGTTGTGATTCATCCTTTCACTAATCCTTAATTTATTTAACCATTTTAATGGGGGGTACTTTCACACCCTTATTTATCCCATTTTGATGGGGTACTTTTACACCATTATTCTATCCTAGGCACATGATCATGAACTCATGCCAACAAAATCATACTAAGATATCAATTAAAACATTTATTAAAAACACAATTTCTATAAATATTCTTCAAAAAAAACTTTATTTTCATATTTTAAAACCACCCCTTTCAAAATCACATCAAAAACGGGTTTTACACATAAATTTTCAAAATATAATTCCAAATAGAGAATAAGAAAAATTTAGGAAAACTCAATCAAAAATGTTCCAGAATAGTAGAGTAGGAGAGAATCCACCTACCTCAAGTTTTCTTATACAAAGGATCAAGATAATTCCACCAATCTCACATATTCCTTCTATTATTCTAATAAAACCCAAGAAGATCTCATTAGAAAATATCCAATTCCCATATATTCAGATATCAACATCAGTCTATGGTTACACTCAAGAAAGACTGAAGAGATCAAAGAAGATAAAGAAGAAATAGATCCTAACATTTTATTTCCACAATTGAACACCCAAGGATTCATTAGAAATAAGGTTCAAAAAGACCACCAAAAATCACCTAGGGTGGCCCTAAAAGTCGAGAGGGAGGAGAAAGAAATTGTGTGAGATTTTTCATGAATAGAAGGAAAATAAAATAGGTTTAACTCAGAATATTTATGACATGAATTCCCCATTCATGTTTTGAATATTCAAGAGGTCATTTATACTGAAAAACTTGTCACTTCGGGTTAAAAATACATCTAACCCCTATCACGACATGAAAAAGTTTCACAGCCTAAACTTCCCTTGCCTTGGACTCAGCAAAATATTTCATGCTTTGAATCCATTTAAAGAATATGACCAAGGAAGATTCACATCATGAAACCACTATTCATGATGTGAATATTTCCTACAAAATTTTCTATATCTAGATTCCAGGTTCTTCTCCTTTTTATAACTTCAAACACTTTCAGTAGACTAGTCCATCAAATCCAAACATAAAATAAATTCATAAAATGATGACATACCTTAAAATGAGGATGTTAAATTCTCCCCACCATTGGGATTTGCATCCTTGGGAATTTGGGGATCAATGCTTCCATTGAAAAACTCAGACCATTTCTCCCACATAAACTTTTCTTATTCCCATGTTTCCTCTTAAACATGACCATGCTACTATAATAATTTCACTAAGGGTCTTTATGACCAAGTATCATAGGTATATGGGATGTCATTCCTGAGTATCACTAGTATATGGGATTTCATTCCCAAGTATCACTGGTATATGGGACACCATGACCGAGTATCACTAGTATCACTAGTATATGAGACACCATGCTCGAGTATCATATCAGTAGTGACGCCATTCCTGAATATCATAGGTATATGGGATGTCATGGCTGAGTATCATATTAGTAGGGATTTCATGTCCAAGTATCGTAAGAAATAATCAATAAAATAGGATTTAGTATGAGTAAATAAATGGTTTATAATTCATTAGTGTTCCACTCAAATAAGGGCATAATAATTTTTATGTAAAATCACACGGTGTGGTCATACCACTCACTTTCTATTTAATTCTTTATAGTTATTTCATCTAGACTCTAATCCAAAACCACTTAGGAGTTGTTTTGGTCACATAAGAAATTATAATATCAAATAGAAATTCCATAAGCACATCTCAAGGGGTGTAATTAGTTGATGGGGATCTATTCTAACAAGAACAAGGAGTCACAAGTTCATGTTTATCAAGGATAACAAATTTATTAAGGGAAAAGTGTATTTTTATAGAAATGCACGGAAAATATGGTGTGTGGCATCATGATGCATAATATAATGCAATAATACTTGAGGGATAATTAGTAGACCTTCTGCCTTATGGTGGTAGAGGATTAGTCATCTAGTATTGGCTTCCAATTCGGCCTAGAATAGAAGAAATTTGCAAATCAAACAAATGCCCTAAAAATAGGGCATATTATATTGCACCAAAATAAATCTAAATAAGGTAATATAAACTGATAAAATAAGGCAATAGATCGAAGCTCTTACCAATAGGAATCCAAAGAGATGAATGGTGTCTCAATCAGAGTCTGGATGAGGGAGAACCAAAAAAACCTAGGTGAAGAGGAGAGGAGCTCTCCATGTGCAGCTACTATGTGGAAGGAGGAAGGGTTCCAATAAAACAAGGTGTCCTTCCCTTTTTTTTAAAAAAAGGTCATGATAGATTCACAATGTGAATAGGATTCATATCATGAATTCCTCAGGTTGGGTAAAAAAACCAATCATGCCCTGAATTAAATTCATGGGGTTTGTTATGATCAATTCACATTGTGAATTGGTTCTATAGCCAGGCTCTAGCCCACTGCTACCTTCTTCCCAAAAACAAACTGACCATCCTAAAGGCATGATTACTATTTCTAATCCAAAAATAAAATTTTAATGAGGGTTTACCAAAATTTAAAGTATCCATACCTCATGTTGGGAAAAAATCCCTCAAGGCATCATTGAATCATTTTTGAGGTGATTGTGTTTGTTGACAAAGTGGACATCTGTGTTGTGATTATTGACAAAGAAAACCATGACGTACAAATTTGTTGACAAAGGGGATTTCATGGTGGCATGTCGAGTTCAGGGTCTAGGGTTTATGATCCATGTTTGATTCAAGAATGTCGACAAAGGAGTGGATGATCTGGAGGCGGTACAAAAAGATCAAATACAAGGTGATGCCGTTTTCTAGTGTTTGCCAAATTTTTGGGCCTAAAAATCGACAAATGGAGAAAAGAGATTTTGGAAAAGGGACTTGTAGGAAATTTTATTTAAGGGGAGGAAACTTGCGTGCCATATGTTTTTCAAGATCAGAACATCGAAATATGGAAAAGGGAAAAGGGGTGCTCAAGTTTTAGGGTTGGTCGCGCAAGTGACTTGTGTGGCAGAGACTTTCGTGGTGAAACTTGTGCACTGAGAGGATACTTGTGCATCATCACACAGGGTATCCAAATGCTTATAAATAGAGTTAAACCCCTCCTCATTCAGTGTGAGTTCAACACTTAGAGAAAATCATAGCTCTTGTTGCGCAGGTGTGGTGGTCGCGCAAGTGGTGGTGTGGTCGTGCAAGTAGAAGTTGCGCGCCAGTTGATTGATGTGCGGCCAGAGTGTTTTGGGCGAGAAAAAAAGGGTGTCTCCCAAGTTTTGATTTGAAGAAGGGGGTGTCGCACAAGTGGTTTGGTGACACTTGTGAGTCAATTTTTGAAGAATCACGATAGTTTATGGTTGCGTGCCAAATTGGTTTGGGTGTAAAAGGGTGTGAGTCACGCAAGTTTGGAGTTGAAGAAGGGAGTGTCGCACAAGTGGTTGAGGTGAACTTGTGCACCGGTTTGGACTTGAATGCCGGGACTTTCACGCCAGCTTGGAGAAGGGCACCAGGTTTGGTTGAAGAATGGTAGTCATTTTATGGATGCGTGAAAGCTAGAAGATTGACCGATACCTTCGGTGAAAAATGAGATTCATCTATGGGTGAAAGTTGGACTTCAACAGAGCATCTACATACAATAGAGGATGTATTCATTAGTGATAACGAAGAGACCTATAGGTCTATAAACTGTGACTGGATCCTTTCCAGAACAGTGAGAAAAGGAAGAGGAATAAGGTGATCCTCTCCACTGGCAGTAATCTAGAGAGAGAGAAACAGGGAGTGACCCTTGGGAAAGCAGTGAGCTAACCCTAAACCTTGTAAAGGCAGTGGTCCTGAGCATATAAGTGATCTAGCCTGAAGATTGCAAACAGTAGTGTGCTTTAGTGGATTTGGTATAGTGGCACATCGTCGTTGTATGCTCCTTGGACATAGCCTAGTGAGGGTGAACCAAGTAAAAATCTTTGTGCCTGCCTGCTTACTTCCCTGCATTGCATTTAAAGCATCATCATCAGATAAATAAGAAAAGAAGTGGTCATAATAAACACAGAAATGAAAAAAAAGTGAACCTTATAATAAAGAGGTCAAGATCTAGTGGGGTAAGAAGAATTTTGAAAAATAATATCCATACCCTGATTAACCCCCCCCCCTCTCAGGGTATATAGGCCCCTATTGGATTTGGTATAGCGGCACATCGTCGTTGTATGCTCCTTGGACGTAGCCCAGTGAGGGTGAACCAAGTAAAAATCTATGTGTCTGCCTTCTTACTTCCCTGCATTTCATTTAAAGCATCATCATCAGATAAAGAAGAAAAGAAGTGGTCATAATAAACACACAAGTGCAAACAAAGTGACCCTTGTAATAAAGAGGTAAAGATCCAATGGGGCAGGAATAATTTTGAAAAAGAATATCCATACCCTGATTCACCCCCCCCCCCCTCTCAGGGTATATAGGCCCCTATTGGTCCTAAGAATTGGTATCAGAGGGAAGGTTTCTTTTATCAGATTTGTTTGCTCCGACTTGGTGTAGTCGATCTGTGTGGTTAAAGAATCAGTCTGCTCTTATCTCGGTGTGCCATGGAAAAGGGAAAAAAATAAAAGAAGAATCAGAAGTCAGGTGATATCCCTCAGTGTGGAAGTGTTTATGGAAAAAGTGTGATTCAACTTAAAGAATCAAATATCTTACTGAAGTAAGGCCTGGATGAATCTGATCGGGAAAAGATTGATTCACTCAATCATGATGTAGGAATGAGTGAAGTATTTGAACTTAAAAGTGATACCAAAACAACTGATGATGAAGAAGTTTCAAGAAGGAGGTCACCAGTAGATGTTGTCAACATGAAAAAGAAATTGGATCAGAAATTAGATAAAGAAGTTAAATCTAAAGATATTCGGATCCAAGTATTGGAAATTGAGGTCAACAAGCTAAGAGGCTTAAATCAAAGGCTTATTGATGTGGCTACTGACCTAAGGGAGAAGAATGATTCCCAAGGTGAAGAACTACAAAAGATGGCTAGAATGAAAGGAAAACAAAAGGATGATGAATATGAAGGGAATTAGAAGTCATATGAAGTTCAGAATCTAAAAGCCAAAAAATGATGATCTAGCTACATAGTTATGTGAACAAGTTCAGAAGAATCAAAGGCTACAACATGATAATTCATGTTGTTCTGATTCTGTTGCTCAAGAAAAATTGAAAGTAAAAGAGCAGAGTGACATGGTGGATAAGATGACATGTGAATTGGAAGATGAGATAAGTAGAGGGAAGCTTCTCAAGAGAGAACTTGATATCCAACTTGAATCAAGGGATATGAAGATTCAAAAGTTGGAAGAAGAACTAGAATCAGTAAAGAAGGAAGTGGAGAAATCCAATACCAAAGGAAAGTATAAAATGAAGGATGCATTTCACTTAATATTTGATTATCCTTTGACAAGTGATGATAAAATGAAGAACAGATATTATATTTCTGAAGAGAAACAATAGAATATTTTCTCAGCTCAGAGACCATATATTTTGGGGAAAATGGTATTAGATTTGATGAATCCCCTCCCGTACATGATAGAAATAGAGTCGTGAACAATTCCAGAAGTGTAGAAAATATTGTAGGTGTTTGATAGAGACCTAAGAGGACATTTATAAGAATTAGTGACAACATGTACTATTTCTGTGGGATTCATGGACACACATAAATTTTTTGTTCAGAGGCTTAGGAATACATTTTGTATTGTGAAAATAGAAAATGTACAAAATCTGAGAATAAGATGAAGCATCATGAGAAATCAGAGAGAAGAGTCTCTCAGAGGAAAACATTCATCAGATGCTATTACTATGGAATAAAGGGATGCGCAATGAGTATGTGTCGGGAAGCTCAAGATCTCAATGTCAGAAGAGGAACACAAGCTGCATCAACATCTTGGTAGAGAAATGTTGAAATGAAGTATTCCTTTGATGGAAAATGTTTTATATGTTCTGATTATGGGCATTTGGCAATACATTGCAGCAAAAAGAAAGCAGGAAAGGAAAAGGAACTCGAGAGGAGATTCACAACTCCAGTGGTGTATAATGAGAAATCCTACACTGGAAGAGAATGTGGTATATTGAAAAATAGGTTTACTACCTCAGGGGAATCAAAAGTAGATAAACGAAAGGTGTATCAATCACCTTCTCTGTCACACTCCCAACAACCCTTGTGGATAGAATGTGAACAAACTTGGAAGATTAAGGGGAGATCGACACTAGCTACGAGTAAGAAGAATGCACATTCAGCAGAGGATTCACCACCAAAAAAAATAGTGTGGTGACTCAAGTATCTGATAAAAGAAAGATGAACAACGAAAGTATTGAAAAATTAGCATGTCATGCGCCTCAGCGAGAAGTGGAGGAAAAAGAAAGACCCCTAAAATGGTGGAATAAGAACGTGGATATGAAAAGTAAAGAGATTCCTACCCAAAGAAGGAACCAAGGGAAATGGAATTTTGGTGGAACATCAAAGAAGGAAGTGTGCACTAGTGGGCTTAAGCCCTAAATTGTGAAAAAGTCCATGCCTACAGAATCTACATATCAGAGAAAGACTCGGCATGTGGGTAATGAATGCTTAGTCATACATCCAGAACAGTTGAAGTTGGATAGGCAACTAGAAGAATCGAGGAAGGAGTGTGATTCTCTACAAGAAATAATCAAAGAGTTGACCCATCAGGATCAACCACAATCCTCATCTTGAGGAGTCTGGAAGAATCCCCTCTCCCTATGTATATAAATTCTATTAACTGATGATTCATGTGTTTCAGGTTTTAGGGAGATAAAATCCAAGGGGATGTGGCATCTAAAGATGAAAAGTGAAAAGGTACATGCTCCAGAGGTTCAATTGACTCAAATAAGGTACCAGAGTTGAAGAAGAAAGAGAGTTGCAGAGCGCAATAGGAAGTTTTTGTGTTATTAACTCTATCTCTTGTTTCCTACACCGAGTTCCAACTCAATAGGCTTATAGATTTGGTTAATGGCTTGATGCTGAGTGCTAGATTAGAATAAATGATGAAGGAGGCGAAGAATATTTATGAGTCTAAATAGTGGGCCTAACCCCAGGAAGTGTTTCATAACATAGGGGGAGAATTCAATAACAAAATCAGATGCAAGAGTCATCAATTCAATAATTGGATGACTCATCTCAGGTGTTGTCTATGGAGGGAAGACATATTATGGAGAAGCATAAATAACCATGCATCTCATGCTTATTTATTTTTTTATAACAATGTAGTATCAGCTGACTGTTTTCAGGATACCAAGAAGCTGCAAGAGAGTATCAACAATGGTTCAACAAGAAGTTAAAAAAAATAGTTGAATGAAATGACATCATTGGATAATGACACAGTGACAAGTTTTCTATTGAAAGTGAGGAATTGGTAATTATACGTGGGAGATTGTTTCGAGGCTAGCAGATAAGAATGTCATCAGGACTAAATGGTTCTATCGCAACAAGATGAATGAAGGTGGCACAATGATTTGGAACAAAGCATGACTGGTTTGAAAAGAATACTCCCAGATAGAGGGATCAAATATTGATGAGACATTTGCATCGGTTGCAAGGCTGGAGACAATCAGATTATTCCTAGCCATTGTAGTGCAATGGAAGTTCAAAGTGTTCTAGATGGATGTTAAATCTTAATTATTGAATGGGATTCTGGAGGAGGAAGTGTATATTGAGAATCCATATGGTTTTATCATTCATGAGGATGAGAACAAAGTTTTCAGACTGAAGAAGGCATTGTATGGGCTGAAACAAGCACCAAGAGCATGGTACTCAAGGTTTGATCAGTACTTGAAGAATCTTGGTTCCCAGCATGGGGGAGTTGATTACAATCTCTATTTCAGAAATGATAGTAATCAAAGGATGATGGTGTTGGTTTATGTCGATGACATAATATTTGGCGGATTAGATGAAGCTCAGTGCATACGGTTTTCTGAATTCATGAAAAATGAGTTTGAAATGTCAATGATTGGAGAGCTAATGTGTTTCCTTGGTCTAAAGGTGACACAAGGAAGGAATGGAACATTCATTTCTCAATCCAAATATTCCAAGGAGGTTCTAAGAAGGTTTGGAATGAATAATTCCAAATATATGAAGACTCTGGTTGCTACCCGGATGAAATTATCAAAAGATGAGGATGGCAAGGCAGTTAATATCACAGAATACAGGCAAATTATTGGAAGTTTGTTGTACTTGACCGCAACAAGGCCTGAAATTGTTTCGCCACATGCCAAGAATCGAGATATTAGAGTAATCCCAAGGATTTCCACATGCTTGTAGTAAAAAAGAATACTTCGGTATATCAAGGGCACGGTGGAATTTGGCTTGACATATAATGACAAATCTCAGATAGAGTTGTTGGGATATACTGATGCAGACTGGGCCGGTTCAGTGGATGATAAAAAATCAAAATCAGTTAGTTCATTCTATCTTGATGGATTGTGTATTTCCTGGCTAAGAATGAAGTAAGATTTCATTTCATTATGCACCACAAAAGCTGAGTATATTGTGGCCACTCAAGCATGCACACAGTTATTGTGGATGAAGCAGCAGCTTAAAGATATGGGAGTTGAAGTGAAGTCTCTGATTAGAATCCAGTGTGATAACTCAAGTTCCATCAATCTTAGCAAAAATCAAGTTTATCACTCAAGGAAAAATAACATTGATATCAAATATCATTTCATCAAGGAGAAGGTGGAGCAAGGGCTTGTGAAGTTGGAGTATGTGCCTATAGATCTATAGGTAGCAGATATTCTGACAAAGGCCTTACCCAAGGAAGTGTTTGAAAGGTATTTATTAGATCTGGGAGTTCAGTCGACTCCCCACACTTAAAAGAGTGTGAATGTCGAACACACCCTCTCCCCGAGGTATGATGTGTTTTTCCCTAATGTGTTGATATGTGTTCTCTACTTTGTTACAGACTGCAAAGGAGTAACCTTTGGGTTCATTGACAAAGGGGGAGAAAATAGTGATTGTTCAAGGGGGAGACAGTGTGGCTATTTGAGAAATCATGACAGATACGGGGAGAAGCTAACAGGTGGAGCAGCCAGATAGGGGGAGTTGAAGCTGGTTCAAAGTGCTTATCTAGATCTTAGCTTGGACAACACAGGAAATAGTGCTAAAGAAAATTTGCAGCTGACAAGAGTTAAAGCTGTGAGCAGATAGGGGGAGCGTTTTAAATCTGACGATGCTAGAAGTGATCGATCAAAGAATAGATATCATGACAGTTGAGGATCGTGATAAAATCAGAAGAGTGGTGTTAGAATGCAGTAATAATATTTCCAAAAATTGGTATCAGTTTGGTGTCAATAGTGGGTGTCAGAGTTGAAGTGATTCATTGATGAACTTTTCATTTACTTTTGTTTCTCATGTCGAGCATTGCTCATGTGGGCTTAGAGTATGTGTTGAGTAAATCCTTGATCGCTATCGGAATCGTAATAGGCGAATAGTAACTGAAGAATTAACGATGTATCTTTTTATGGAAGAGTTGTCAACAAACCCAAAGGGGGCGATTTTTGGGCAAAAATACCTCAAGGCATCATTGAATCATTTTTGAGGTGATTGTGTTTGTTGACAAAGTGGACATCTGTGTTGTGATTGTTGACAAAGAAAACCATGACGTACAAATTTGTTGACAAAGGTGATTTCATGGTGTCATGTGGATTTCAAGGGCTATGGTTAATGATCCATGTTTGATTCAAGAATGTCGACAAAGGAGTGGATGATCTGGAGGCGGTACAAAAAGAGCAGATACAAGGTGACGCCATTTTCCAGTGTTTGCCAAATTTTTGGGCCTGAAAATAGACAAATGGAGAAAATTGATTTTGGAAAAGGTACTTGCACGCTTTTGTCTTGAAGGAGAGGAAACTTTCTCACCATATGTTTTTCAAGATCAGAACATAAAAATATGGAAAATGGAAAAGGGGCGCTCAAGTTTTAGCGTTGGTCGCGCAAGTGACTTGCGCGGCAGAGACTTGCGCTCCAAAAATTGCACGCCGAGAGGATACTTGCACGCCATCACGCAAGGTGTCCAAATGCCTATAAATAGAGGTCGACCCCTCCTCATTCGGGGTGAGTTCAACACTTAGAGAAAATCATAGCTCCTGTCGTGTAGGTGTGGTGGTCGCGCAAGTAGAAGTTGTGCGCCAGTTGATTGATGTGCGGCCAGAGTGGTTTGGGAGAGAAATGAAGGGTGTCGCCCAAGTTTTGAGTTGAAGAAGGGGGTGTCGCGCAAGTGTTTTGGTGACACTTGCGATTCAAGTTTTGAAGAAGCGTGATAGTTTATGGTTGCACACCAAATTGGTTTGGGCATAAAAGGGTGTGAGTCGTGCAAGTTTGGAGTTGAAGAAGGGAGTGTCGTGCAAGTGGTTGAGGTGAAATTGCGTGCCGGTTTGGACTTACGCATCGGGACTTGCACTCTATCTTGGATAAGGGTGCCATGTTTGGTTGAAGAACAGCAGTCATTTAATGGCTGCGTGAAAGATGGAAGATTGACCGATACCTTCGGTGCAATTTGAGAATCATCTATGGGTGAAAGTTGGACTTCAACAGAGCATCTACATACAATAGAGGATGTATTCATTAGTGATAATGAAGAGACCTATAGTTCTATAAACTGTGAGTGGATCCTTTCTAGATCAGTGAGAAAATGAAGAGGAAGAAGGTGATCCTCTCCACCAGTAGTAAGCCAGAGAGAGAGAAACATGGAGTGACCCTTGGGAAAGCAGTGAGCTGACCCTAAACCTTGTAAAGGAAGTGAGCTTGGGTATAGAAGTGATCTAGCCTGAACCTTATAAACGGCAGTTTTCTTTAGTGGATTTGGTACAGTGGCACATTGTCATTTTATTCTCCTTGGACGTAGCCCAGTGAGGGTGAACCAAGTAAAAATCTATGTGTCTGCCTACTTACTTACCTGCATTGAATTTAAAGCATCATCATTAGATAAAGAAGAAAAGAAGTGGTCATAATAAACACACAAGTGCAAACAAAATGAACCTTGTAATAAAGAGGTCAAGATCCAGTGGGGCAAGAAGAATTTTGAAAAAGAATATCCATGCCCTGATTAACCCCCCCTCTCAGGGTATATAGGCCCCTATTGGTCCTAACACCTCATATAAAAAAGTTAGGATCTTACAGTCTCCCCTCATTAAAACAACTTGTCCCTAAGTTTCTCTTCTAGGGGTGGTAAAGATTCGTCTAAGAAAAACTTCAACCACTGAGCATGTACGTAGACCACTCTCTCCCAAGTCTCCTCCTATACAAAATTATGATTCTATAACACCCATACTAGAGGGACATAACTACCTTATAGGGACTTTTTTCTATGATAAATGATGTGAATATGGTACTCCTCAAAATAAGCATCATCCTATAATTCAACAACCTTAGGATTGAAGGTATGAAATGGGTAAACATGATATTGATGAAGCTATGGTATATAGAAGATTTCATGAATGACACGGTACCTCTAAGTATGAGTTATCTAATAGGTTTTTGGACCAACTCTCTCCAATATCTTGAAAGGACTGACAGAATGAGGTGATAGATTACTGTATATCTGAATACGTATATTCCCCAGTCTAGGTGAAACACATAATAAAAATCAATCCCCTGCCTCAAACTCCAAAGTTCAGTGATGTCATTCAGCATAAAACTTCTATCTAGACTAAGCTATAAACATTCACTTTTTGATAATCTACACCTACTCTAAAGTCTCTTGAAAGAGATGAGGTCCCAGTAGAATTGCCTCTCCTATCTCTAACCAGCACAGGCGTAAATGGAATGACCTACCATATAAATCCTCATAAGGAGTCATCTGTATAGTACTTTGGAATCTGTTATTATACAAAAACTTTATGAGAGGCATATATTTCTCCCAAGAACCTTCAAAATCAAGGAAACATTCTTGGATCATGTACTCTGGTATATGTATCTTATGTTCTAACTAGTCATCGATCTATGGGTGAAATATTGTGATTAGAAACACCTATGTTCTGAGAGACTTTTATAACCCCTGCCAAAACCTTGATGTAAAATGAGCATCCCTATATAAAACAATAGTAAAAGGGACTGCATGTAGTGATATGATCTCATAGACATACATTTTCCCAAGCTCATCTACTGAGAAGTTCTCCCTAATAGGTTGAAAATGGGTGACCTTCGTCTACGTGTCCATGACTAATCAAACTATGTCACTGCCTTAAGGCAACCTCAAAAAACTGGTCACAAAATCCATGGATACATCATCCCATTTCCATTATGGGACCAATAACGGTTGTAATAATCTAGTAGTCCACTGGTGATCCACCTTCACCTACTGGAAGGTGGAACACCTAGTGATAAATCCTATGATCTAACATTTCATCTCAAACCAACACCAGCGGCGCATGTCTCAGTACATCTTAGAAATCCCTGGGTGTAGTTCCCACTGTAAATAATGGGATTATCATATCAATTCCCATCACATTTTTTTAGGCACCAGTACATTCCCATGAACAAACAGGATCTCATCTCCATTGATATATCATCCCAGTGGTGGATCCCCACCTGAAATTCTCTCCCTTAAGACTAATCCCTTGGGATCAGAGAACTAAATCCTCTTCACTTTATCCAAAAGTGATGAGGTTACCACTAAGTCTATAAGTAAATGTTTTTATTTACTCTCTTAAACCACCATATTCATCTTAGATAGAAGATCCATCAACCTCCATTCATCACTGGCTTCTCGAATAGCTTGCGGCTGAGTCTTCTAGCTCAGATCATCAGAAACTACATTACCCTTTCTAGGCATATGGACAAGCTCAAAGTCGAAGGACTGAAGGTATTAAACCCACATTTTCTATATGAGGTTCAAATAATGCTTTTTAAAGATATATTTGAGGATTTTCTAGTCTGTAAACACCAAATACCGCTCTCCCGAAAAGTAATGTCTTCAACAACGCAAGGCATGAACGACAGTTACTAGCTTGAGATTATGTGTTGGGTAATTACTCTTGTGAGGCCTCAACTAAAAATACCCATATGCAATAGCTCAATCCTCCTATATTATAACTGATCCCATAACAATACCTAATGCATTGAAAAACACCCTATAGCCCATTCCCGACTCTGGCAGAATCAGGATCGGTGCTGAATTCAATCTTCCTTTTAGCTTCTGAAAGGCCTTCTTGCATGTTTTAGACCAAAAGAACTTCACACCCTTATTCATCAAGCTAGTAATAGGTGTTTCAAGGTGTGAGAAGTATTTTATAAAGTTCTTTTAATATCCATCTCACCCTAGGAAACTTCGTATGTCAAATTAATTCTTGAAATGCCTCCAATAAATAACAATGCTCAACTTATCTGGGTCAACTGATACTCCTGTCTCTAAGATAATGTGACACAAAAAGTGAAATTTGTTGATCCAGAAGTGGAATTTAGTTATCTTATCATATAGTTGATTCTTTCTTGGTGTGTTCAATATGATCTCAAGATTTTTGTTATGGTCGTGTCGAGTATGTGAATACACCAAGATATCTTCTATGAAGAATACCACAAATAAATCCAAATATGGGTGGAAAACCCAATTCATCAAGACCATAAAGACTATATATTTGTTTGTGTGACCGAATGACATGACCAAATACTCATATAAACCATACCAATATTGGAAATTCATATGTGGTATATCGGAAGTTCATACTCAAACCTGATGGTAGGCCGACCTCAAATTGATCTTGGAGAAAACCCTTGATCCTTGGATCTAGTCGAAGAGTTCATCGATATGAGGCATTGGATACCAGTTTTTAACCTTAAGTTGGTTCAAATGATTATAATCCACAAAATTCTTAGGGTACCATCCACCTTACTAGAGAAAAGGACAGGTGAACCCCATGGTGAAGTGTTGGGTTATATAAACCCTTATCCTACAAATCCTCTAGCTGGATCGTAAGCTCCTGCAATGTAATAATATCCATCCTTTAAGGAGTAATGGATACCAATATAGCTCTTGGAACTAGATAAATAGTAAACTCTACCTGTCTCTCAGGAGGTTACTTAGAAAATTTGTTAGTAAAGACGTCTCTAAAGTGATCAACTACTAGAGGAAAATCATCTTGAGGTACACCCTGATCATCTAGAAAAAGGATAATAATATGGACTATCACTCTGCTTAGTCCATGATGATATGGTACATCTTGGCTCACCAGGACATCTCATTCACCCTTAAGTATATAACTATCACCCTATGGTGATGTAAAAGAAACCCTCCAGTGACAGAAATCCACATGGGCATGTTAAGGAACCAACCATCCCATCTCGAGAATAATGTCAAAACCAACCATATCTAGGATAAAGAGGTTCTATAGAAAACAAAGGTTTCATAACTTAAGGGGGAACTCCTTACACTAGCGTACACTCTCTAAAGATATACCCAAATGAGTGTCAAGGGTCATCACTCCATAAAAGTATTGGATTTCAAGTCTGAGATTTACCACAATTTCCATGGATATGAGCAAATGTGAAACACCGATGTTGAATAAGGTAGAAACTAAAGTAGAGTTTACTAGAATAGTACCTTGAACTGTAGATGTCCCAGTGCTTTGATCCTCCAGAAAAGGATGCACTGTATAGATATGGCCAGAACTGTGGCCCTAAGATACAACCTGATTACCTTGAGTAGGTCCGCCCAACTGGCATTGTACATCTGAAGCCCAGATACCTCTCTCATGACCACCTCCTCTTCTTGAGTGGTTGTTAGTACTCCAAATACCTACCTAGATAGGTGTTATTGATCCTTCTCCTAAAGGAGAAGTTGGTACTGATCCTCTCCCACTAGGAATGGATGAAAAGGTTCTACAAAAACTTTGAAGATGCCCAAACCTGCTGCATCCTTATCACTCGATGGGATATTTGGGACACTGGGGCTTCTTATTCCCTTGCTTTCCACACTAGTGAAAAAAATGTATAATTATCAGTGGGTGTCATCTGGCTGCTACTTACCCCATGTGAAGTCTCAATGTGACATTTTTGGATGCTAGTTGAACCCCCTACCTATCTTGGTTCTAAACCACTTTGGCCCACTCTGTCATCTTTCCTCAAGTTTCACTTGGTGATGAGGGCATGGTATTCTATTTTTGAAATAGTGGTCAACCGAAAGACATTCACCTTAGATCGTATGGTGTATATGATCCCATCCTCAAAATTTCTTGTTGTTGCCAACACATCACCTACAAGTGTCAGTGTGAAGCACTCGAGATCTATAAAATGAGAAGAATATTTTATCATGGACATATCACCTTATTATAGATGAATAAACTCTCTATCTCAGTCTGCTCTTAGTGTTTGGGGAAAGAAATAGTCATATAAGACTATTTGAAAGCCCACCCAGGCCATACCCTAATAACGATATGCCTGGGTGATAACATCCCATCATCTCTTGGTAAAATCTCAAAGAATATACATAGATAGTTCCACTCCCCTATCAGGAGGTGTCTCAAGGTGATCGAAGATAGTCATCATGGCCTCCATCCATGACTCTACAACTTGAGAATCGCCATCCCCCCAAAAACGTGGGTGGATGCTACTGCTAAAATTATCATGTCAACTCTGTCATAGTGTAGGTAGGTCATCGGGCTCCTTGTATGGTCTGTATGAGCCTCAAGAATCCATCTTGAAACTAGGAATTAGTGCCCAAGTTGGGTATCATATGAGGTTCCACAGTTGTCACTACCGGTAGGTTAGGTCCCACCATCTTTGGAGCATGGTCATCACCACCTTCATAGCGCACAACCTAAGGACATCGTGGTGGCATAGCTCTATAATTTCCAAACACATTCCTCATAATAAGATTTAGTAATAGTATAAGCCACAAGTATAAGATCAAAGCAGGTACAAAGCCTTTATATATAAAATTCACACCCCTCTGGCTTCTACTAAAGACAGGTCTGGGCGATGTGTAGATCATAAGAAACACAAGAGATACTACCTACTTCCCACTATTGAGGTTAGGTTAGGGTCAAGTTATCTACTATAAGTTAGGGGTCCCAATATAAAGAGTGTCAATTTCAATTTATAGAGGAAAACACACATTAAGTTGAAATTGGTATCTCCATTTAATGGTGACTATTTCATTTCATAATTTAAATTCATTTTTAAGTTCATACTCATTTATATAGAAAATACATTTTTTAAAATGGTTGAATTATATAGATAACCATTTTAAATTTATAACTTCTCATAAACTTTATAAATTTAAATGTAACATCCATTTAATCAAAACCATAAACACATTCTAGTCTATGTGACCAGTGGTCCATGACTCAATGTACCATAATTGACTACTTAAGGTGTTTGCATTAAGATATGCTGGAAAAAACTATTAGGTTGGTGTAGGCACTTTAAATAACCAATTATGTTTCTCATTCCCCTATACGAAACATTAGCACAATTCTATATATAGTATTAAAGCCACTCATAGAAACCACATGCAATAAAAGCAATGATATTCACCTATATGGCATGGCATGATGCATGACATGCAAATATCTATGTGATTATGATGATGAATGAGTTAACACTTCCTTACCATACCAGGTTAGGGGTAAAATGGAATCCACGATCATAATAATAATAAACATTGCATATCATGTGCATCACCTGATGGTGAAATCAAAACAATGGTAATGAGTAGAATCCAAAAACAGTAATTCTCATCCATGGTAATTTTTATTTTCTCTATACATGGGTTAGATAATCTCAAGAATAGTCTCATTACCAAATTTTGACATGGCCTAGTCTCCTTTATACCATCCCTGAAATAATAATTCAAATAAAAGAAATCCTCTGGTACCAATTTGTGATGTCCCAACCTGGATCACTTATTAACAATAGCCAAACTGGTGGCCACATGAACTCAAGAGTACCTCCCCATTTTCCATAGGTTGTCGACTAGTAGTGAGGGTCTGTGAAGATATAGTGGGGAGACTATACCCTCTTGTGTCAGAGTAACACAATGGTATAATAGATGACATAAGAAACTGATTCATAATAATAAAGAAGAAACAACTAAGAATAGGTAAATCATCTACTCACATTAAATAAAGGTAGAAACCATAACCAGTGTTACATAAAAATGATGTTATGTTTATATGCTATAAAAAATGGGAAAAATAGGAATACAAGGAAGCATAAAGGTAAAATATGCTATACTAAAAATAAAAAAAAGGATAAAGACTATCTCTAATGTCATCATGATCATTTGCTCAGTCCCCTACTCCTATACTCCATCTTAATATTGATAATCAAGCATCAGAAGTTGGGTGCTTCCCTTTGTCCATACCTGAAATTATGAAGTCTATTCGAGTACAATCAGTAGCCCGAATAGGGTGTGAGATATAATTAGTAGGAAATCACTAATGGTGTCTAGAACTATCCATTGAGTTCATATAATATGTTCAGTTTATATATATAGTAATGAATAAGTGGTAATGTAAATTGTAAAAGGTCGAATCTAGTTCCTGAAGGACACCAAGCTGACACTAACTACTTCAGCCCATTTTTGGGAAACCTATAAATAGATTTCACTATGAACATGTGTGTGTGTGTGTGCACTATAAATGTAATGATTTTTATAGCCATATATGTAGATGCGTAGTGCTGGGTCGGACCCAAGGTGTAAATCAAGTGTCCATGTCCAGTCACTATAGTCTCATAAAGTAATAGGGGACTCCATGTCCAAGTATTATAAATCACATGGATTGTCATGCTAAATTATCATAGGTATATGGGATTCCATTCCTGAGTATCACTAGTATATGGGACACCATGCCCAATTATCATTGTTATATAGGATTTTATGCCTAAGTATCATATCAGTAAGGACATTATGCCCGAGTATCATAGGTATATGGGACACCATGCCTGAGTATCATATTATTAGGTACATCATGACTGAGTATCATAAGTAATAAGCAGTCAAATGGTCTTTAGTATGAGCTAATAAATGGTTTATAATTCATTATCATTCCACTCAAACAAGGGAATAATCATTTTTTAGGTAAAATCATGTGACGTGGTCGTACCACTCACTTTATATTTAATTCATTATATTCATTTCATCTAGATTCCAAGACAAAAAAACTTAGGAGGTGGTTTGGTCAGATAAGAATTTATAATATCAAGGGGAAATTCTATAAGCACCTCAAGGGGTGGAATGAGTCGATGAGAACCTATTACAATAAGAACAAGGAGTCAAAAAAATCATGTTTATCAAGGATAACAAATTAACTAAGGGAAAAGTATATTTTTATGGAAACACATAGAAAATATGGCATGTGGAATCATGAATTGTAATATAAATCAACAATACTTGAGGGATAATTACTAGACCACCTACCATATAGTGGTAGAGGAGTAATCTTCCAACATCGGCTTCTGATTTGACCTAGAGTGTGGGAAATCAATAAACTAAACAAATGCGCTAAAAATAGGGAATATTATCTTGCACCAAAATAACTCCAAATAATAATAGATAAAACATGAAAAAAAATAATGGATTTATGCTCTTATTTATAGGAATCCAAACAGATAAATAATGGCTCGATCGGAGTCTGAATGAGGGAGAACCAAAGGAACCTAGGTGAGGGGGAGAGGATCTCTCCATGTGCATCTGTTGTGTGTAAGGAGGAAGGGTTCCAATAAAATAAGGGGGTTTACCCTTTTTTTTAAAAAGGGCCATGACATATTCACAAAGTTAATAGGATTCTCATCCTTAATTCCCCAGGTCAGGGAAAAAACTAAACACACCCTGAATTAAATTCATGAGGTCTGGCTAGAGCAATTCAAGTCATGAATTACATTCACATCATGAATGGCATTCACATCATGAATTGGTTATATAGTCAAGATCCATCCCCCTTCTACCTTCTTCCCAAAAAAACCAACCAGCCTAAAGGCATGGTTATTGGGTCTAAGAAAAAAGAAAAGATTAATAAGGGTTTACCAAAATTTAAAGGATTCATACCTCATATGAAAAATTCAGGATCTTTCAAAAATAAATTCAAAACCTAATTTCCCCGTGAGTAAATTTAATTAATGAAATAGATGAAAAATATTTTCATAAAAATATTACTTGATTTTATAAAATTATATTCATGGGTTTTATAAATTAACATAGTGTTTTTAAATGATTTATTTTACTTTAGAAATATATATTTTGTATATAAAAAAGGTTTCAAAAACATCTATATCATATAAAAGTGAAAGTATTAGAAAAATCAATATTTTTTACTATTTACCTAAAAATAAATTATTTTAGAAAAAATATTTAAAAAAAATCCTAATATAATTTTATTATAATTAATTCAAAATGAATTTTACTTTATCATATTTAAATTCTAAAATTTGTAAAATTATCTTTTAAAAAAATATATAACATAAAGAAAACGGCTTTTATTGAAAATAAATTTTTTTAATATTAACTCATATTAATTATTTACCTTCTAAAGATAATAACTATTAATAGTTTACAATATTGGTGTTTATTTTATCTTTATTAATATTACCTTCATAATATGTTGTGGTTTTTTTATATTGGGTGTAGTATAAAATACAAGTTATCGAACACATTGACTTATTTGAAGGTAATTAGAATTTTGGGGTGTTACACCAAGTGGATTTTCTTCAAATGTGAAAATTTTGGTTTTATTGAAGGATTTAAAGTTAATAGGTCTGAAATATCAAGATTTTCATGTATTGATGTAGCAGTTGTTACCAGTTTCATTACATAGCATGTTGTCGATACCTTTCAAAAAGTTTATCATCAGGTTGTGTTACTTTTTAAATTCAATTTACATTAATTTCATAGATAAATATTTGTTAGATGTGTTGGAGAATAAATTTTTCCTCATATGTTTTCAACTAGAAATTTATTTCCACTATTGTTTTTTGATATGATGGTTTATTTTTTTATTCAATTTTTGTGAGAGAAAAGAATATTTGGACCTATTTATTTACATCATATGTATCCTTTTGAAAGATATATGAAAATTTTTAAGGGATGTATTAATAATCCACATCGACCATAGTCCTATATTATTAAAAAATATATATCATAAGAGGTAATTGATTTTTGTATTGATTATTTTTATTAAGTGGAGCATGTTTATCTCCATATATATCGACATTTGATAACTGATAGTGAAGGTGAAGGGATATGTGGCTTAAAGGTAAATTTAATTCCAATTTATGAAGCAATGCATGCACATTTATACAATTTGGAAAAACATAGGTGATGTTCAACCATATATATTGTCGCATATTGTTGTATTGAAGGTACGATATCCAAGAAGAAATGAAAAGTGGTTAATTAATAAACATAAAAACATATTTTTCATGTTTTAAAGAGAAAATCAACACTGAATCATCTATATTCAAAATATTGAAATGGTTAGAAGGGGACCAAGTATTAATGTGATCACAATGTCTAGTTTTGAAATTAATTTTTACACATTTTACAAAAAAAAAAGACGAAAATAGTACCATTCAAAATAATGGAGTAATGGTTGTTTCTGAAGCACAACATTTTTTGAGTTCTGAAGATAATAAACCCAATTTCTACATCAACATAATATTTTTAAGTTATTGAGGATATATGGGAGATTTATTATACTAAATTTTAGGTAACGGTATTTATGTATAACTGGGTTGATAGTAACGATGGTGTGAAACATGATGCGTATGGATTTACACTTGTTGATTTGAAAATATTTAGTTGCAAGGAGGAATTATCATCATCATACATGAAAAAAAATATTTTATGTTGTTGACCCATCAAATGATTAGTCGTTCATTGTTTTTTTAAGAAAAAAAATCATTTGGGTGATGAGAATATTGATGGTGTTGAAGAATTATCAAAAATTTCTCCATCTATTACATGATTACCTGATGATAAAAATGACTGTGTTGAGGGCATTATCCATGCAACATGAAATGGTCACATGGAAGGTATATGGGAAAAAACTCCATTACTCTCCTAATTAATCAGGTGATCTATTTTTTTTATGAAACTGACACGATTAAAAACTTTATTTTTTAACTTTGATATTTAAATATATAGATTTTCAACATTTCCTATCATTTTTCTAATATTTTTTATATTCATTAGATTTATATATTCATTTTTTGGTTTAAATTTTGTATCATTGTCATTTTTTTGTTATCATTTTCTTTAAATTCTTTGTTTTTCGGTATGCTCTTTTATTCAATAAAATATTTATAATTTTATTCCTATAATGAAAAAATAAAATTTTTAATTATAACATTTATTAATTTCTAAATAAATACATGTACACAAAATTACACATTTTTAAAAGATAATCATTTTTTTATTTTTTTTTATTGTCAATTTTTATATTCATAAGTTTTAACTTCATGTTTTTTTGGTTGGAAAATCAAATATTCAATGTTTTTTTCTATTATGAATAATAATTTTATTATTTATTATAGTTATTTAATTTTAATCAAATGTAGGTACACATACTTTTGTAAAAGTAGCATACATCTTTTTAAATGATAGAAATGGAGGCAGGGGAACTGATATATGTGTGCTTTTTATATAAATATATATTATAGTAATTAAATTATTTAATGAAATTAAACTTATATTTCTTAAAATTATGTGTATATCCTATTTTTCTCTAGATAGGATGATACCTAAAGATGATGGGCGGGAGATTACACATTTACCAAAACTTTTACTCGCATGTGGAGAGTGGAGGTTGATAATTAACTTTGATGAAAATGACTACCCAACTAGCCTTAAGTATGGGTTTATTGATAGGGAGACATAACATAAGTTTGTCTCCAGTTAATGAGAGTAAGATTTTATGGTATGTTTTTGTTTATAAAATTTATTTGTTTTATTAATTTTAATTGATTGATAACTTTTTTTATGTAACGTGTATCTAGAAAACATGAC
Organism: Viscum album; assembly: GCA_963277665.1. Lineage (NCBI taxonomy): Eukaryota > Viridiplantae > Streptophyta > Magnoliopsida > Santalales > Viscaceae > Viscum > Viscum album. Next base: position 1,855,050,297 of record OY728163.1, on the reverse strand, counting down.
CAAGAGATACAGTTACACAATGTATACCCTCATACATTGTCATGTAGAGTGTATCCATTATTAGAGGATCAAATTATTGCTAAAAAATAGTGAATTAAGAGAAAATTCAAGTAGTGGCTCTAAAGAGGTTCCACTTGACCCTCCATCTCCTCTCTCTCATCATGAAAAATGGAAAATGGAGAATGAAAAAAAAGGTAAGTATATTACTGATCCAACAAAGGAAGTATCTGATAATATTATAAGTAATGAATTGTTAATTTTATTCTATGTTATTATTTTAGTAAATTTATCTCACTAATATAACATTTTAAAATATTATTTTAGGAATCCCTTAAGGAAAAAATGATAGAGGGGACCTTTATCCCTTAGGGTAGGATGAATTTTTGTACCATTTATTTTGGAAATATGAAACACCTAGGTCGCATCAAAGGGTATAAGGGGGTATCAGTTTAAAAAAAATTGGCTACGCCCCTAGTGGGCCATCAATGGGGTAAAATATAAGGGAGAAGTGTATTCTTTTAAGGAAAATCTTAATAACTTGAATGAGATGATAAATAATATAATTAAATCATTTTTATTGGTTATTCTTACAAAAATGATGAGACAAACATAGTATATGCTCCTGCCTACCCAGATATACCGCCTCCTCATTCAGACCCGACTGTGTACTATGAGTTGCATGCAGGGATCCTCATGTATGAATTATAGCATACAAAATTGTACATCATCTAGGGGATTATGTACATCATCAACTTATGCATACGGTTTTGGTAAGAGTAGTGGTGCATGATATTATTGATCTAACTACTCCAGCGTTGCTCCCTATTGAGGAGTTGTTCATAGTTGGATAGAGTATGGATCATTTTTTACTTTGGCCAACTAATCATTTTCATCATCTGACATATGAGGTATGTGTTGTTTTTAATTTTTTATTTATCATTGATTTCGAAATTAATTATAATGTTTTCTTACACTTACCATATGTATAAGTATCTAAAATCAAAGGAATCACTGTAATGGAAAGGAAAATTCTAGGTTCTAGTGCCTTCAGATACTCCTTGAGAAGTTGGTAGGGTAAAAAAGTTATCACACACTTTTTATATATTAGATACTCATTATAATTTTTTGATGAGTGTTGATATATATGGAAGATCTTATATGTTAAATATTTTTAAAATAGATATCATGGATGTTTTAAAGGGAGGTTGGATTAATGTACCTATTTTCACTTGTTTTTCATGTAAGTAAAATTCAATTATTAATTTAATTTATTTAAGTAAACATAAGTTATACTGACTTAATTAATTACTTTTATAATTATATATCTCCACACAATTTTCATCCAATATGATTACACTTTTATTTATGGTTTTATGGATTTAGAATAAATTTCAACAATTGTGTAATATGTGAACCAAGAAGCCAGAATTGAATATATATCTAAAAGATTAAAAAACTATTAGGCCCCCTAGGTCGAATACCCTAAGAGGGGGGTGAATCAGGGTATGATAGATTAAAAATTCTGCCCCTTCAGATCTTGTTTCATTGTTAAACAAAACACACTTCTTTCTTTTTCTCATAGTAATATATGAATAGAAATGAAATCATGCATATGACACAATGATTTTTTACTTGGTTCACCCTCACTAGGATACATCCAAGGAGAATACAACCATAGATGTGCCATTGAACCAAATTCACTAAGGCTCACTACCAATAATTATTACAAGATTCAGGCCAGATCTTCTATGCCCAGGCTCACTACCTTTATAAGGTTTAGGGTCTGATCACTACATTCTCAAGGTTCAATCCCTATGGATCTTTCTCTCTATCAATACCATTGGAAAGGGTCATCGTCTTCCTCTTCCTTTTCTCATTTCTCTTGGAAAGAAATCTACTCATAGTTTATAGACTTGTAGGTCAAATATAGTTTATGGACATGTAGGTCCCTTCATTTTAATGAATTCTTGCATCCTTAACTTTAGGTAGATGCTCTGTTGAAGTATCTTTTTCACCTTTATATTATGAGCACCTTATTGGGTGCTATTAGATACTGTAAAATACTTTCACAAACTGATTTGAAGCATTCTCAATCTTCCTTGAGTGTTTTTTGGACCACTTTCTCCTCCTGCGTACTATCTAGTGGGTTTCCTATGCTGATTACCTCTTCTGCATATTGCTTCCACTTCCTCGTACCACCCTTTGTTCGCATACTGCCTCCACCTTCACTATCTCATACCACCTTTGTGTACTGACTCCAAGAACCTCCTCTACGAACCACTTCTAAAAATAGCCTCTGCAAACTATCCTCTGTCTGCAAACTGTTCTATGTCCACAGACTACCTCTGCCTCTACGAACCACCTAAAGACTTCCTTCTTTCACGTACCAAAGATTCATCCTCTACTTAATAATCCTTATTACTCCATGTACCTTATACTTTGTGGGATATAGTTTCTCACAAAAACATTCAGTGATATTTCTTCTATGCGAACCACTTTAGCATTCACATAATTCCCCCTCGCAAACTACCTTCGGACTTCGCCGAATTATTGGAGAAAAGATGTTCTCAAATGATAATTTCTCTCACTTAAATAGGTGTAATTATCACTCCTTATATAGGAAAAGATATCAAAAAAATATGCTGATTTGAGATTTACCAAATATTTGATTCGGTACAGCCTCCACCGTATATTGATCCTCCTATCGTGAACTGAAACCCTTTCACATACCATTTTTTCATCGTGGTATGCATACTGAATCTCTTCCTACGTGGTGAACCATCTCACGAACCTCCATGCCTTCCACATACCATGACCTCTTCTCCATAAACAATTCTGCATACCATTCCCACTACTCGGTATGCGGCTGCAAACTGTTCCCAGACATGGTATGCGGTCCATGTTCCAAGGTATGCGGCTCCCTTATTTTGTCGATTTTATTTGAAGTTATTCATACCATTCACTCCTATGATTAAAACCTTCCTTTTCCAAACAAAAATTCCCAATTTTGAGGCCCAAAAAATTGGAAAACACTGGGAAACTACACAACCTTAAAAAAATTCTTTTGGAAAACACTAACCATACTCATTTGTAGTCATCTGGTTTTGTCAACAAACACAATCACACCCAAAACATACCAAAAGGAAACCTTGGGGGATTTTTACCCAAAAAACATGTATATTTCATGTTGGTTTTTTCCATTCCTTGACTGGTAAGAACAAATATATAATTATGAACTGATAGTTCTAGGTGCAGCAGAATCCCTGAGAAGGGAGATAAATCAAAAAAGATTATGTTGATCTGATAGATCATTTTCAATATTATCAATGATGTGAATGCCATGACCAACAAAATTTTTCAAATAAAATATTAACTAAAGAAAACCTAGAACCTAGATAAGATCTTTAATGTTAAATTAATAATTAATTTATTTAGATTTGAAGAAATGATTTACTTTTCCTTAGGATCCTTTCTTTAATATAGATTTTGATCATTTGAAAAGCCTTTTTTGGATTACCTTTATTATGCTATAAGTATCTAGGTGTATAATCCCTATAGTGGTGATCCAAATGTTCTCATTTGATCTTCGATCAATTCCAATTGATTTTTGGGTCCTATCATGGTGAATCAATTATCTTGTATCGTTCATGTTGATCACTTGTCCTTCGATCTTGAAGAAATCTATCTTGTGTTTATCATTATTGAGAGGGAGAGATAAAAAAGGAATTTTAGAGAGAATTAATTATGTGAAACAATTATATATATCTCTATTAACCATGTATAATAGACATAACCATCTATTTATAAAGCTAGGGTTTAGGTCAAAATATTATTTAATTCTATGTTGACCCTTAAATAATATAATAATCTTTATTAAATCCCATGAAAAAAAATTATTATTATTATTTTATTGTGTGTGTGGTAAATTTTGTAATAACAAATATTATTTAACTGGATTTTAAATTAATATTTTTCACCAAACGTGGTTTTGGTTCATTCGAACTCCTCTAGCATTTATTGAACACCCAAATAAATATTTATATTAAAGATTTTATTTATCAATAAATATTTTTGATTGATAAAATCTGAATAAAATTATCCCTTGGTTTTGAGAATAATATTTATTCCATTAATTATATTTAAATAAAATTTAAATGAGATTAACAGAAACACTTAGTGTGTGACCCTCTAGGATTATTTCTCATTGGCATTAGGCGGTATTGCCAAAAGTCTAAGATTACTGTCTAGAAATAGGTCTAGGCCCCTAAAAGAAAGAACTTAATGTCATAATTACAACAACCACATATGAATGATCACCATGTAATATAATATCTTTATCACAAAATATCATCTAAAAAGTTTCACATATGTGTCACCAACCTATATGCTTGATACAACTTTCTTTGACTATCTGAAATAAACACATCATTACATCGTGACCATGGAATTTAATGTGATAGATTTATTCCAATCAAAGGGTTGAGATATCAACTTATATAAAGATGAAAGGGAAAAATATTTCCTCAAATTATCCATTAATAACATGTCATTCATGATGCACCTAACATGAACTACTTCCCTCCAATATATGGCGTGATAGTTTTTGTTAGTAAATATAAGTGTGCGCGTCATGACATGCACTAATGATAATCCTAAAGTTTAAATACCATTACACACACTCACATATAGGAATATTTAATGACACCAAAACATGTAGAATTACTACTGTCCAATCAGTTCTCATAATCATCTGCCTTGGAGATTACCAAGTGTGAACTTCATGAGAAGAAGACTTGTCTACTTATGAGGACTCGCACCTGAAATTAATGCTCTATGTGTCCCATCATAGAATGTTATCCAACCGTAAAACTATATTTAATAATATATTCATGTCATTTTAAGGTTCTCATCATAGCGGGGAAATGTTATGACCTTATCGATGTAATAGACACTCTAGGAAATTTTTGCATTAAAGTCATGCGGAACAATGAATAATATGTAATAAGATATTTTATTAATATTCAAATAATTGAATATACATATAATCAAAGTATAAATAGTTGATCCTAAGACACTAGATTTAATGTGAACCACTATTCATTATACTATTATTAATACTGAAATTTTTAAATTTTAGTGTATATTGTATGTTATACATATTTTTCCTAAAAGAATGTAAAGTATATTGGCCATGCTATTTATTAAGTAGTGTTTGAAGAAGATTTATCAAATTTTTAAATAAGAAAGTCTTATTATATTTTTTAATCTTTAATCTTAATATTTTCATTTTACATGAATTTTGATAATTAATATTTGAAATTAAAATAGTTCATATATTGAGTTCAATGGGGCTCACCATTCAATAGTGGAATCAGAAAAAAAATTGAATATGTGAAAGTTTAGGTAGATAGATTTTTATATCAGTGAATACTTGTTTTTTTATTACATATCTAGTGTTTCTATTTTAAAGATGTTATTTAATAAACTCAGCGTCATTGTTAGCATTGGAATTTTGAATGTGGATATTATATTTTATGATTCATTTATGAGATAATCACAACTATAATAGTAATATATTTTAAAAAGGTTAGTTTTATTATAGCACTTATAATTTAAACAAATATGATAATTTTTAAATTCGTAACACTTTATGTTGTATGTTTTTTATGATGTTTCTTTATATACATCAAACAACTTAAAACACCTTCAAAATTTATTTGTTTACTATTTTCTAAGTTTGACTAATTTAGAGATTTAGTTTCATTTAGTTGTATATTTATAAAAAATACTATGAAGGTTATGAATGATTTTTTATGCTCATTGTTTTGTTTTTGTTCTTTCTTATTGTTGTTTAGTGTTGGGCTTTATCCTTAAAGATCCAGAATTATGTATTTTTTTAATATTTTTTAAATAAATCGGCTTTTAATAATGCTTTTAAAAAAACAATGTCGAAAGCCCACCTAGAAGGGTTCTCCATGATGATTTTTAGTAAAATTAATGTGGAAAGCCTTTTATATTTCATATTTTAGAAGGGAATTAATGTGGAAAGCCTTTTATATTTCATATTTTAGAAGGGTTTTCAATGTCATTTTTTTATAAACCAACATTGAAAGTATCACTTTATACATCACTTGTATTAGCATCGCTCTATAACCGATGTTGAAAGTGTTTTTTTTTCACTAGTGATGATCACATGAAAATATAGCGAGAATTACATTGAGATGCAATGAGTTTAACAACGCCCTAAAAGTGCAACAAACATAAGGTCGGTCTAGCAGTCTATCATATGTGATATGATTAAATTATCACTTTTGTATGGTTTTTATAATATCATTAAATGTGTTTAAGAATGTAAAATTCATCATGTTATACAAAAGGTGGTATCTACTTCATTATTTCATGTTGGCTGCATATATTGTATGAAGTGAAATGATAATTAACCTCTCAAAGTTTGACTTTGAGTTATCCCTAATTGATTTTTTTTCATGAAATGTTATAGGTTGTGATAAAATTTAATGGTTAACGATGTTTATTTAGTTGTGTTTTTAAAAAACACAGCTAATCAACTATGATTTCTAAATAACATAGCTCATTGGTGATATTTTCTCAAAATACTTCGTTAATTAGCTACATTTTTTCAAAAACGTGGCTAGTATATTTAAAATCAAAATTTTAGAGTATAAATATATTTTAATATAAATTCATGTGTATAATTTATAATATATAAAATCATAATAAATTTAATTTATCTAAAATAAAATCTAATTTAATGTGCATATATATATATATTACATTTCAAAGATCATATTTAAAAATATAAACATGTGTGTGTGCACGTGCATGTGTGTGTATACATGTATATATATATACCCATATACATATATACACACACAAAAATACACACATGATGATGTTAATTTATATTTAAAAATTCACATTTAAAAATATAAACATGTGTTTGTCCAAATATGTATTATATAATTATATAATATTAAAAATAATGTATATTATATGTGTGTGTGTGTGTACGCATACACTTTAAAAATACATATGTGTGTGTGTGTGCACGCGCTCACGCATACATACATCCATACATCCATGCATATGAATATGAATATTAATTTTTATTTTAGTGAAATTAAATATATTATTATTTTTTATATTATAAACTATGTATATAAATTTATATTAAAATATATGTATATTCTAAAATTTTTATTTTAAATATGTTAGCTACATTTTTATAAAACTTAGCTCATATATCTGAAATAAAAAAATAGAATGTAAATAATTTTTTATAAAAAATTATATTTGTAATTTATAATTTATAAAATTATAATAAATTAAATTTTTTCTAGAAAATGTAATTTAAAACTAGATAATTATATGTATATATACAAAATGGAAATCATAATTTACATAATGAATAATTTCATTGAAGATAATTTTTGGTGTTTTGTTTATTTCAATGTTTTGTATTTTTTGACAACTAACATTTTGTAAAAGATTTTTTTTGTAAAATTGGTGAAAGTTTTTGAATGTTCAAATCGAAACACAAAGGGGGATAAAAGTTTTTACCTTTGATAAAGTCATTTTTCGTACATAGGTTTTTGAACATAGGTTTTCAAACTGAGCAGTATCGGATGCATAAGTTTTCAAGAAGATGAAATCTAAAAGTTCAACAATACTGATCATCAGACTTAGGTTCATTGATGTAAAGAAACATGGGAAGTAAAAGATTCTAGTTTTTAGTAAAACTGATAAATCAAATATTTAGATCATTGGATCCAAAATAATTGAAGGAGGAAATTATTGATTTCTCAAAAAAAATTCTTTACCATAATCAGAGAAAGAAAGAATTTTTTGATTTAGAGAGTTAGAATTTTGTTGAAGAGGTTGGATGAAGATAGTGATATTAGGAGTTAGAAATTTCTTAAATTTTCTAACCTTAAGTCAGAAGATTCTTTATTGGTTTTTATTTCTCAAATATCATAAGTTGTTTGTAACACTTGTGATGCAAGACTTATTAAGAAAATGGGGAGAATAGGTGAAACTAATCGTATTGAATTTTGATTGGAAAGAAATAAGGTTTTTAAAGTAAGGGAAGTCATAACACTTTCCTATGTAAGTTAGACGATGATTTTTCATTCCCTAAGTTATCATATATCAGGAAAACTCTCATGATAAAAGCTTTTGAAGAAATGGAGGAATCGTAAAGATTGTATCGGTTCCAGTAATCAAGGTAAAGTTTTCATCAGATCAAAAAGTACCTAAAACAAAATTTTTTAGAAGTTTGAATGAGTTATAACTGATGAGGTTTGATGAATTTCGAAGTTACAGAGTAGAGTTTCCAACATAATGAGAATTCCATCATTGTGAGGATTCCATTGGACTGACTCTGAGAAGTAAAGTTGATCAGACTAACTCTTAGAAATAAAGTTATCTAGACTGACTTTGATGAGGAAATTCAATTCATAATGAGATGAAGAAGTTGCATCATAATAAGTTGAGGAAGTTGCATCGTAATGAGCTAATGAAGTTCCATCATACTGAGCTGAGAAAGTTTCACCATAATGAGCTGAGGAGATTCTATCAAACTGAAGAAAGGTTAGGAAGTCTGATAAGGCTTATTACAGATAAGACTCAATAAGATTCCTAAATATTTGTAAAGAGATGAATTTTTCAAACTTGAAATTCAAATATATGTAGATCGAGTTTTTTTATTTTATTAAGCAAGAATTTTTTTTCAAATTCATGCCTTTTCCATTCTAGGGTGACTATAAATATAGGAACAGTACATTCATTCTTTGAAATAATTTTTCATATGCGGTAAAGGAGGAACACAGTAGAGGTTGAGTCGAAGTTTGAATCATATTTCTTTCCATAATGAGATCTCATTAGAAGATCAGACAACCAAAAGTTTTTCTTACCAGACTAAGGAAGATCTGACTAAGGAAGATTGAAGTGAGGAAGGTCATACTAAGTAGTTGAGTAGAGTTTGATAAAAGGGTTCATCATAATGAGTCCATCATAATGATTCAATCGGACTGAGAGAATTGAACCTAGCCACATTAGACTGAGGATTCCAGATAGAAAATTTGTGGAGTAGATTGAACAAAGTATTTATTCTTTTTTTTCTCAAATTTTTTATAAGAGAGCTTTTTAAAATGGAGGGAGTGAGTATAATCATTTTTATTAGGATATAGAAGGTGTATAATGGGAGTTTTCATAAGTTGTATTCACTTATTATTAATAGCTAATTTCCATAGACCCACGGGAGTGCTATGGCAAGGATGTAGGTTCTCACACTAAGGCTGATCCTTTTAAATATTGTGTGATTTACTTTATTTCCTACTTTTGTATGCATGATTATTTACTAAAAGATGATAAGGAAATGAAATTTAATAGTTTTTAGGGGTTAATTTTATAAAAGTATTGAAACTTATAAAAAGTGAACAACTGATTCAACCCCCCCCCCATCTCAGTTATTATTTGATCCTTTGGAACTTTAATTAGTATTAGAGTGAAGGTTCCCTTATTGAATCCTTATCATGGATAATACCAATTCTTTAAATAGTATAGGAATTCATATATTTGATGAAAAAAATTATTATGGATGAAAAAATGGGATGATTCCTTATCTCCTATCTCTTAGACCAAAATTTATCAATGTTTCTATAATTGTGTTTCTACCTTTTGAGAAGGATTCCCTGATGAATTTTTTTGATAAGAGAAATATCTAAGTTAATGTAAAATCTATAAATTTTATCCTTATGTCATTATTATAAAATTTTTGTATGAAGGTTATGGGTCTCAAAACTTCAAAGAGTATGTGGAACAAGCTGGAAAGTATTTTTTAATGGAATACTAAAATGAAGGAAGAAAAGATAAAAATCTGGCATAGTAAGTATGAAAACATAAGAATGAGATATGAAGAAACTATTGATTAATAATTCACCAGATTAAATGAAAATTTTTACAAAATTATAGGATTCAGAGATTTCATATAAGATTATACAATTGTGAATAAACTTATGAGAAAATTTTCATACATGTTTGATTCTAAAATTTCCTCTTTAAAAGACAAGTATGATTTATCTCTTGATAAATTTCATAAATTTCTTATTACTTTTGAAACGAGGAAAGACCCAATGTTAAAAAATAAGATGAAAGGTAAAATTTATTTTGAATACATGAGAAAAATGAAAATACAAGGTGTTGAAGATGTTGATCCTTGTGACTTAGAAGATAAAGAGGATGATGATTTGAATGACAAAATCATGTTTCATCTTAATAAGAAGCTGGAAGCTAAGGGGGGGAAGTTAATAAGTTTCAATAAAAACTTATTGAGTTTTAAAGTACCTTGAGGAAGATAAATGAAAACTTAAACAAATCTTTGGAAGTAAAATCTGAGACTTCTAAAATTTCTGAGAAATCTCAAATCAAGAATCAGAAGAAGAAAAAATCCTCACCCTCCAAAAATAATATTTCATATGATTATTCTAACATTGCAGGTGATAAGAAAAGTGATGGGAAATTTTGAGTCAAAAAAGTATGTGAGAAACCTATCACATCTACAAAATTTAAAAACTCACTCAAAAGGAAATACGGTTCATGACTATAGTATGTTATAACAAAAATAATTTTTAAACTTCAACAAAGTTTCAATGGAGAAAGATCTCACTTCAATAGAAAATCAATATTTGATGGTTTTTTTGTTGTTGTGGAATCTATGGGAACATGTTTTATAATTTTTATCATAACTTATCTCTTATCGGAATAAATATTTAATAGAAATTAAGAAATAGTTAAATAATAATGGGTAACTTTCCTAACACACATAAAGTTAGAAAATAAAATTCTCAATATGTGAGAAACATTCCAAAAAAATCAATTTGAATGTCTTGAATAAGTTTGTGTAAGATGTGATCAGGCTGGTCACCATGCCTAAATATGTATTAAACTCCTTCAAAAATAATTTTCTTATGTTATAAAAGAAAAGGAATATGGAAATAAGAAAGTTGCGAAAAGAGATTTTTCTATTGAGACAGCTTTGAAAAAAAGTAAAAAGAAAAAACCACAGATACTTGATAATGGTTGTTCATCACACATTATAGGTGATTTGAAAATATTTAAACATGTTGAAAATCATAATGGATGTGTTGTTAACTTAGGGAATTATAGTTCTTTAAAAATCATAGGAATAATAGTGGTTGAGATTGAAGAAAAAAAGTTTAAATATAAGGAAGTTTTATTTGTTGATAGACTAAAACATAACTTACTTAGTGTGAGTAAACTTTATGATGATGTAAAATAAGTAATATCAAAAAATATTCTTGTGTTATCAAAATTGTGAAATATTATTACAAAAGGATAAAGAACCAGTGGGAATCTCTTTCATATTGAAAAACTTAACAACTCATGTTATCTAAGTGCTAAAGATGAGAATAAGTTGTGACATCAAAGGCTTGGCCACCTTGGAAAAAAAGTATGAACAAAATATCTAAAGTATATGTTGCATGAAATTTTCCACAATTGAAAATAAGATAAGAATATGTTTGTGTAACTTTTCAAAAATGGAATATGACTAATAAAAGTCATAATAAAGTTGAAATACAGTCTACCAGACCTCTTGAACTTATTCATTCTGATTTATACGGGCTAATGATACATCAATCAACAAAAAAATATTTATACTTTATCACTTTTATTTATGATTTCACTTGAATTAAAACATTATATTTATGAAACACAAGTTAGAGTCTATAGAAATATTTAGGTTTTTTAGAAAAATAAGTTGAGAAAGAAATGGGGGGTCTATATAAGAAGTTAAGAACAAATAATGGTATCAAATTAACAATAAATACTTTTGAAACTTATCTGAGAAATCATGATATAAAACATCAATATAGCACACCCTACACTCCACAAAAAAATGGAATAGCAGAAAGAAATAATAGAATTTTTGTGGAAATAGGAAGAAGTATGTTAGAAGAATACAAACTTTTAAAGTTCTACTAGAGATAAGTTTTTAGTACTAATATACATATTCAGAACAGATATTTGTTGAGACCAAAATCCAACATGAATTCTTATGAAATGTTTTATAACGAAAAACCTTCAGTGAAGTACTTAAAAGTTTTTGTAAGTCCATGTATACTTGAAATAAAAAATTCATATCTGAGAAAGTTTGATGAGAAAGATGAGGAAGGAACTTTTACAGGTTATTCACCCAATGGAAGAAGTTAAAAATGTTAGAATAAATGTTTGTAAAAGTTTTTTGACTCATATGATGTGAAATTTATTTAAAATACAACTTCCTTGACAAAATTTTAAAGTAATATTGAGGAAGAAAAATTTAAAGTTTCAAATAAAAATAAAAGTGAGCAAAGAAATATGCATTAAGATTCAGATGAATCATGTTATGAGGAAAGTGAAGCTGGGAGAGGAACTCTAAAATTTCCTACTTTACAAAAACATGTTCAGACCAAAAATATTCTTGGAAATTAGAAGGATATAGTTCAGACGAGAAAGAATATGGGATTAGAAAATCAAACTTCACTCATTTCAAAAGTTGAACCAACATCAGTTTCAGAAATCATTCTACATAGATAATGGGTGAATGTTATGAATAAAGAGTTAGATCAAATTGAGAAAAATGAAACATGGGAAATTCTTCCGTATCCAAAAGGTAAAAAATTTATCGGAACAAAGTGGGTTTATATAAACAAGTTGAATGAACATGGAGAAGTTTCAAGAAACAAAGCAAGGCCTATCGATAAAGGCTATGCACAGGTGGAAGGCCTGTATTTTGATGAAACCTTTTCCCCCATTTTAAGGTTAGAAACTATTTGAATGTTTCTAGTAGTGGCTTCTCACTGAAATTAAAAAGTATATTAGATAGTGTAAAATTATAATTTCTCAATGGAGAAATTTAAGAAGAAGTTTACATTGAATAAACTAGTGGGTTTCCACTTTATGAGGATGGAAACAAAGTTTGTATATTGAAGAAACCTTTGTATGGTTTGAAACAAGATCAATGTTCATAGTATTATAAACTTGGCAATTGTTTGAGAATGATGAATTTTTCTAAAGGAAAAGTTGATAGTAACTTATATGTGAAGTATGTTGACTCTAGAACTCTAATTGTAATTATTTATGTGGATGATATAATTTTTATTTGGGATATATAAGATGTTTGTAAAACATTTTTTAAAGAAATGAAAAAGAACTTTGAGATTTAAATGTTGAGTGAATTAACATTCTTCCTTGCTTTACAAGTTCAAAAAAAAAAGAAAAATACATTTTACTGTCTCAAGAAAAGTATGCCAAAGAATTGTTAAAAAAATTTGGTATGGTAGAATCCAAATAAGTTTCTACTCCTATATCAGTGGGTATAAGGTTTATTAAATATGATCCAAGAAAAATTGTGAATCAAAAAGACTTTTGGAAACTGATAGGAAGTCTACTTTAACTTACAACCTCAAGGCCTAATATTATTTATGATGTGACTTTGTGTGTCAAGTATCAAAGTAATCCAAAATAATCAAATATGTTGGTAGTAAAGAGAATTATGAGATATTTTAAAGTAACAAATTCACATGGTTTGTTATACAAAAGAAATTTTGAAATGAAGTTTCATGGTTATACTGATGTCAATTGGGCTGGAGATTGTAATGTTAGAAAATCAATATCAGGAGGAACATTTTTCTTGTGTGAATGTCTGTAAGTTGGAATAGTAAGAAATAAAGTTCATAAAATTTGAGAATAAAGGAATCAAAATATGTTTCGGCTACTCAGGCTTGTACTCAGATGTTGTGGATGAAAGTCCAGTCGTAAGATTTCAAAGTAAAAGTTTCTAAACCATTGAAGATACTTTATGATAATCTGATTGCAATTGATCTTTCTAAAAATCCTATCCAACATTCAAGATCAAAACAAATTGATATAAATTTTCACTTTATAAAAGATAAAGTTTCTATTGGAGATATTTTTCTAGAATATATCTCAATGAAGTATCAAATTGTTGATATCTTCATAAAGGTAATTCCAAAAGAAAGGTTTGTTGAGTTAAGGCTACAACTTCATGTTTATCCTCCTCCAATGAATTCTTAAATCTCATAAGGAAGTCCCCCACCATACCTTTCATTATGTTGACTAAGGGTTATAGAAATTAACAGCTTTATACTTTGTAATAAGTTTTTACTTATCTTCTCTTTATGAATCTGAAATTTTGGTTATCATAGAATGGGGAATATAAAAGGAAAAGTGATAGGAAAAGATAAAAGTGAGTGGAAGTTTATCTTAACATGGATTAAAAAATTTCTTTCCATTGAGGGATGGAATTCCTTCAAAAACATTACTTTATCCAATAGTGTGGTGTTAGGACACTCTCTTTTGAGAAAGGTTTTGTTTTGATAAAATTAAAAAAATGAGTTTTTTACAAAAGTTGAGTTGTGAAAAAATTCTAAGAGTTGAAAAGGTTGTTAACAAAATTTTACAACAAATCCAAAGGGGGATATTTAAGATCCTTTGTGATGGTATGTTTATTAAAAAAAATTATTTGTTGACAACTAATATTTTGTAAAATAATGCTTTTGTAAAATATATGAAATTTGATGAATTTTCAAATCCAAACACAAATAGGGAGGAAAAGTTTTTATCATTGATAAATGTGTTTTCTAGACACAGGTTTCTAGAAACGGGTTTTCAGACTGAGTAGTATCAAATATAGAATTTTTCAGGAAGATGAAAGCTAAAATTTCTACAATACTAACCATTGGAAGAATTAGTCCATCGGTATAAAGAAACGTGAGAAGTCAAAGATGTTGGTTTTTAGTCAAACCAATAAATTAAATGTATGGATCATCTAATCAAAAAGAATTAGAGGCATAAATAGTTGATTGATAGAAGTTTTCCTTTACTTTAATCAGAGCAAGAAAGAAGTTTCTGAGTTAGAGATTCAAAATTTTGTTGAAGAGGTTGAATGAAGATAGTGATGTCAGGAGTTAGGAAGTTCTTAAACTTTCTAACATCAAGTCAAATAATTCTTTTCTAGTTTTTATTTCTAAAATATCATAAGTTGTAGGTAACACTTGTGATGCAAATCTTATGAAGAAAATGGGGAGAATAGGTGAAACCAATCATATTGAGTTTTGGTTTGAAACAAAGAAGGTTTCTAAAGTAAAGTAAGTCATAATACTTTCCTTTGGATGTCAGAAAATTCTTTTCCAATCCCGAAGTTCTCATAAATCATGAAAAATCTCATGATAAAAGATTTTGAAGAAATGGATGAATCATAAAGATAGTATCAGTTCCGAGAATCAAGACAAAGTTTGCATCAGATCTAGAAGTACTAGATACATATGTTTTCAGAAGTATGAATGAGTTATAACTAATGAGGTTTGAAGAATTTCAAAATTGTAGAGTGGAGTTTATGTCATAATGAGAATTCCATCATTATGAGGATTACATTGGATTAACTCTGAGAAAGAAATTTAATCGGACTAAATATGAGGTGGAAAGTCAACCATACTAACTTTGATGAGGAAAGTCAATTCATAATGAGCTGAGGAATTTGCATCGTAATGAGCTGAGGAAGTTATATCATAATGAGCTGAAGAAATTACATTATACTCAGCAATGGAAGTTCCATCGTAATGAGGTTAGGAGGTTCCATCAGACTGAAGAAAAGTTAGGAAGTTTGATAAGGCTGATTACATAGAAGACTCAAGAAGATTCTAGAAGATTTATAAAGAGTTGAAGTGGTCATACTTGAAATTCAAATATGCATAGATCTTGGTGTTTTTTAATTTGAGTAAGTGGAAAAAGTTTTTCAGATTCCCACTTTTTTCATTATGGGGTGCCTATAAATATAAGTACAGTACATTCATACTTTTCAATCCCTTTTCAGGTGTAGAAAAGGAAGAGTGCTATAGAGGTTGAGTCATAGTTTGAATCAAAGTTCTTTTCGGACTGAGATCTCGTTAGAAGATCATACAATTGAAAGTTTTTCTTACCGAACTGAGGAAGATTGGACTAAGCAGTTGAGTAGAGTTTGAGAAAAGAGTTCACGTAATGATTTGATCATAATGAGTCAATCGGACTGAAATAATCGGACATAGCCACATCGTACTGAGGATTCTAGATGGAGAATTTGTGGAGCCATTTGAACAAAGTCTTTATTCCTTTTTTTGGCTCAAATTTTTTATAAACAAACTTTTTAAACTGGCGGGAGTTAGTATAATCATTCTTATCATGAGATATAAGGTGTCTAATGGGTGTTAGTATGAGTTTTATTCACCTTTTCTTATTAGTTAATTTCCATAAACCCACAGGAGTGTCTATGGTAAGGATGTAGCTTCTCACACTAAGACTAAACCTTATAAATCCTTTGTGATTTAATTTCTTTCCAACTTTTCCATTGGTGTAACAAACCAGACCCAAACAGCCACCCAAACAATGCTAAATGGGTCGGGTGTTACTACCTTATGTGCACCTCCCCGAACACCAAAGGTTGTCGACTAGTAGCAAGGGTCTTTTTAGGTACAGTGGGTAGGCTATACCCTCTCAAAGGATAATAATGGTATTGGTCCGAGTATAATAATAAAGAAGCATGAGAATAAATGACTCAGCAGACTCAAACCAGACCCGTAGAGAGGAAACACATTCAATATTGATAAACAGCAGAAGCAATAAATATAAACAACAGTAGCAGAAATAAACACAACAGCATGTTGATCACTTGTAACTACTACTAAACAACAAAACATGCATCCAAAGCAAGTCATATATATATAAATATAATGGGGACCAATGGCTAACCAATAGTAGATACAAAACAAGCATGCTGATATAGGAAAGTAAGAAAAACAGAATAACTCCATCTAGGAAAGACCTTAGGGTCCATACCATTCTCATGTAATAGCTAATGCAGCCCAGCTCCTGAAGCTGGCCTCTTTCTTGCACATAAATCCATAAAGTCTACACGCGTCCCGAAGGGCCCGTTCAGGGTGTGAGAAGAATCTCAGTAGGATACCACCCAATGGTGCATACCTAATATAAGTGTTTAAGTGGTCATGAATTTATAAGGAAAATAGTAAATAGAACAATGTAAAAATAAACACAAACTCCACTGGTGCTCAGCAGCCACCATGGAGTGTCACCTACTTCGAACAACGCTGGAATCTTTATCATATAACCTGGCACCATGTGCACCTTGACACCGTTTGTCTCAAGTACCGACGTCCCGAAGGCACGCTTGAGAAATAGTAACCCTGAGGAACAGTGATGTCTGTCCTCAATAAGTAACCAGAGGGACAGTGATGTCTACCCTCAAATAACGTAGTCGGAGGGACAGTGACGTCTTCCCTCAAAGTAAATTATCCGGAGGGACAGCGATATCTGCCCTTAAATAACGGCGAGCCTCTGCCCCCAACCCAATAGCCTCAATGTTATTCCTTGAAGTCTCCTCACCTTCCACGTGGCTTCCTATGGCAAGCACCCCCAAACCAAAAGTACCTAAACTGCAACTAACGGGGGCCTCTACCCACACGAGTGGTCAAAACCACCTCATCATGGAGTCTCTCTATGTGCACACTACTCAAAGTTTCCGGGTGAGCGGTAATCACCAAAATAGTACCCAAGCCACAACACCTCTGACACCTCGTGTCCCTACGACCATGTCACTCAAGTCTGATGGTATCGTCATCCCAGTAACCCGGGCCATGCCCAACCTGACAGTCATCCTACCTCAAACTGACACCCATGATGCCCAATCCCTTGGTCAGAACCACCCAACGTAGCCTGGGCCAAACCCAACCTATGATCAAAATCACTCAACAATACCTAGGCCATGCCTAGCACAACCCAAAGGTTCCATCATATGCAATATCACACATCACATATATAATCACAATGGAAAACTTAAAACAGGCAAGACAATGAAACGGTTTAATTACACTAGCAAGGTGTTGTCCCATACCAGCACTGAGGTCTTGAGATACTCTAAAAATTCACATCAAGGTTTAGTAAACTAAACTCAACAGTTTATAATAATACAATTCAATTAATACCATTTTGGTGCCCCTGACCAAAATACCCCAATGAGCATCGGCCACTCGCCTGGCCTTGCTCATGAAAAACAGGTAATAGGGCATACCTAAAGGCATCCCATAGGTCAATTATTAGTTAAATAGGTAATAACAAATAAAACAGGGTCACGCTCAAATTACCCAAAAACGCACCATAGGCTACGCCAACCAAAAGTCTGCAAAAACACAAAAGAAGGTATGCACCACCTACCTGAGACTCGTATGATGATACTCCTCCGATAACAACCTCTAATTTAGGCTAAAACGCGGTAGATCTACAAAAGAATCAAAACCACTCAAACCCCTATAACTCATTCTAGGACAGAAATCATGAAAAATGGATCAAGAGGAATCAGGGCCTTATCGAGGTGGTTCCAATGGATTCAACGGTGTTCGAATCGGGTCTCGGATGAAGGAACAGGATCAAATTGAAGTCCTGGTGGCTTGGTTCACGAAACTGGATGAAGGTATTGAGGTTCTGCCTCAATACGAGGCTACTACCTGTTTTAGAAAATAAAATAAAATACACGGTGTGTACTTTAAATACATAGCGTGTATCATTTTACTGTTCATGTGATGGATGAAATTCTGTCGTAGACTTGTCGACTGACTACACGGCGTGTACCTAGGGGTACATGGCGTGTAATTATTCACCCAGAAGAGATCCCCAACATGCCATGTATATCCCCATACACGGCTAGACTACACGGCATATCCAAGGAGGACACAGCGTATAGTTGGTTAAATGATTCTACCTGTCCAACACGCCTACACGCCATGTATGGCCTCCACATGGTCAATGGTACATGACGTGTTGAGTAACACTACATGCTGTGTAGTAATAAATTCCTACACAGTCATCACACGGCATGTACTCGGTGGCACATGGTCGGTGCTCGCCCAACCCATACACGGTGTATACTCTATAGTACATGGTGTGTAGTCTGGAAATTTCTAGAACATCCTAGATTTTCCCAGTTTCTTCAGGAATAAGTCAAAAATTCAAACAGGGTCGGGATTTTGACCCATTCTAAAAACCTGAGTTCTTACAATCTCCCCACCTTAATATAGCTTGTCCCCGAGATATAAAATGAAACCCGGAGATGGCACTGAACATACCACCCCGATCAAAGTAACCCAGACTTCCCTGGTATCAAAGGTTCTGGCTAAATTCCTCAAGGGCTCCCCACCTTAGGAATCGCTTAACTCAGTCTGAATGCGATAAAACTTAAAACAAACAAAGGTTCACTGACCTATTTTTCGAACGCATCGTCCTTCTGTGATGCTTAGTCACCCCTACGCTTCATTAGTGCTCCTATGTCATTACTGACACCCAACGTATCCCACACCACATCGGTGTCCGCCTCCATGAGGTTCTGCATCCCATAGATGCTCAAAATGAACCTGGTACCTAGCACCTCAAGTAACCTGCATCATCGATGCCCCAATTCCCAAGGCACCTCAAGTAACCTGCATCCTCGATGCCCCAATGCCCATGACACCTCAAGTAACCCGCATCCTCGATGCCCCAATTCTATGCATCCCATACATATATATATAAGTATATCACGCACCCGATATGGTGTCAATCCCACTGACTAACATCTAGTCAGTCCACATAGATCATGTGCATAACATGCACTCAAAATGGACATGCCTCTACAGGTCATGCCAAAAAGAAAACATGGAAAATCATGGCCAAACCCATGGTGTACCTCTAAACGTTTTCGGCTCACCGATCGTCTTAGCCTCTGGAAACTCCACAGCGTGCACTTGGCCTGAGGTACGACTGCCTGATGCCTGTCCTCCCTACGGTGCTGCTCCAGCCACCGGCCACTGACCCCTCAGTTGGATCCCACGGTCTCTTTCACTTCCTCCACGTGCAGCTAAACCTCGGCCACCCTCTCCTGGTACCGAACTTGAACCAACTCCAGATGTCACCGTCTGTCCTGGTCCCTGCCTGCCGGCTGTCTGAGAAGGATTCCTGCAAAACCTCTCTAAATTTCCGACCTGTCTATATGCCCGACACTCCTTTGGAGGCCTTTCGTATTGAGTCCGAACATTTCCTAGCTATCCAAACTTAAAGAAAACCACTGAAGAACTGCTACGTGGTGGTCCAGCTAAGTCCTTGGCCTGACTGCCCTGCTGGAACTCATCCCGTCCTTGCTTCTTGTTGTCCGAACCATCACCTGAAACTGTCATCCAACCAACCTGGGGCCTATCCCTCTGGTTTCCCTCTGCTATGAGCGCCTGATTCAACACCTCTAAGAAAGAACCCAGCCTGAAGATATTCACCTAGATCTGAATGGTGTGTCGCAATCCATCCTCGAAGCGCCTCACCCTTATTGCATCATAACTTACCATACCAGGTGAAAAGTGAGACAACTTAGTAAAAGTAGTTGCACAGTCCATGAAAGACATGTCTCCCTACTAAAGACTCAAGAAATCCTGATCTCTCTCTACTCTTAGTGTCTCTGGGTAAAAGTTCTCAAATAACATGTCCTTAAAGTCCTTTCATGCTAGTCCCTCATGCCTACGAGCCTGAACCTGCACATCCCACCAATGCTTTTTCATTCCTCACAGTATGTACGTCGCCAGCTTAACCCTCCACCATAGAAGAGTCTCGATCTGCTCAAAGATCATCTGTATGCTCTCTATCTAGTTATTAGCCACCTATGGACCACCCTCACCCTGAAAAAGCGGCGGGTGTTGCGACTGGAACTCATGCATCAGATATGCCATAGAAGGCTCTGTACCATGCACGCCTCTGTCGATCCCCTACAAGACATGTACCAGGCTAGCTCGGAGCTGATCATCGATCCATGGTCAAAATGCTGCCAAACCCAACTGTTGTCCTGCCTGCACTAGATCCTAAACCTGATCCTGTCCCTGAGCCTGTACCCGCAGCTCCTGCTCTGCCTGTACCAGATCCTGAACCTGATCCTGTGGCACTGTATCATCTCCCTCCTGACGCTCCATCAAGTCGCATAAAAAGGAACCCGTTGAATACCATAAATGGTCAGACAGCCCACATACATAGTAATTTATACATATATAACGCAGATAAGGAAAGCAGTAAAAGGAAATGCATAACTACTACCCTTACTCTCCCCCACCACAACCCATGCCCCACGGCATCCCGACCTTGTGGCCTCCTTAACCTCCCTTAACAGATCCAAGTATCAAAAGTACCTCGGGTCATGCCCATCCCAATAACCAATATTGCCTCAAACCGACGACCGAATCGCCCAATCCTGGTGATCAAAATCACCTCAACCGATAGTACCTACCTACTCGTACCAGATCCAGACCCAAATACCCTGTCACATACAATTCTACAAATATAAAAATCATGGAAATTGATATCATTCACATGGAATTATCACTTCACAAAGCATACGTGTAGTTATGAGATTGAAATACCCTATAATGTGCCTATCAAAAGCCAAGAAAACAAGCCTTTCCATACTGGGCCAAGGTCTAATTCTCCCTTACCGCACCGGGTCAAGGGTCACATATCACAATCACTAACATCACACACCAAGTGAGCCACCGAGGTGGAAGTCATATAATTTGTAATCTGAGAAAAAAGAAAACTGCAATTCCTACCCATGGAAACTTGGTTCATCCCTCATACATGGGGCTGCAGGCACCCAAGCACAAGCTAGAAACCCAGTTCTAGTAACAACCTATCTCCAGTCTACCATATCCCAAATAGTAAAACCAATAGAAATAAAAAAGAAGTCTCAATATCATTAGTAGTCAGTAAAACACTACTACTAAATCCCTGTCAAGAACTCCTCTGATACCACTTTGTAACGAGTCGGACCCGAATAACCACCTGAAAAGTGCTAAACGGATCGGGTGTTACTACCTTAGGCGCACCTCTATGAATTCCAAAGGCTACCGACTAGCAGCAAGGGTATTTTTAGGTATATTGGGGAGTATATACCCTCTTAGAGGATAATAATGGTACTGTTCTGAGTATAATAATAAAGAAGTAGCAGAATAAATGACTCAGTAGACTCAAAATAGACCCGTAGAGCGGAAACACATTCAATATCGATAAACAGTGAAAGAAATAAATATAAGCAACAACAGCGGAAATAAACACAACAGCATGTTGATCACTTGTAACTACTACTAAACAACAAAACATGCATCCAAATAAGGTCATATATATATAAATATAAAGGGCGTCAATGGATAACCAATAGTAGCTAAAAAACAAGCATGCTGATACAGGAGAGTAAGAAAAACAGAATAACAATAGCTAGGAAAGACCTCAAGGTCCATACCATCCCCATGTAACAGCTAATGCAGCCCAACTCATGAAGCTGGCCTCTTTCCTGCACGTAAATCCATAAAGTTTGTACGCGTCCCGAAGGTCCCATGAAGGGTGTGAGACAAATCTCAGTAGGATACCACCCAACAGTGTGTACCTAATATAAGTGTTTAAGCAGTCATACATTTATAAGGAAAGCAATAAGCAGAACGATGCTCAAATAAACACAAACTCCACTGGTGCTCAGCAGCCACCATGGAGTGTCGCCTGATTCGGCCAATGCCGGAATCTATCTCATATAACCCGGCACCATGTGCCCCCTAACACCACGTGTCTCAAGTACCGACGTCCCGAAGGCATGCCCGAGAAATAGTAACCTGAAGGAATAGCAATTCCTGTCCTCAATAAGTAACCGGAGGGACAATGATGTCTGCCCTCAAATAATGTAGCCGGAGGGACAGCGACGTCTGCCCTCAAAGTAAAGTATCCGAAGGGACAACGATATTTGCCCTCAAATAATGGCGAGCCTTTTCCCCTAACCCAATATCCTCAATGTTATCCCCTGAAGGCTCCTCACCTTCCATGTGGCTTCCTACGACAAGCACCCCCAAACCAAGAGTACCTAAACTGCAACTAACGAAGGCCTCTACCCACACGAGTGGTCAAAACCACCTCATCACAGAGTCTCTCTGTGTGCACACTACTCAAAGTTTCTGGGTGAGCGGTAATCACCAAAATAGTACCCAAGCCACAACACCTCTGACACCTCGTGTCCCTACGACCATGCCATTCAAGTCTGAGGGTCTCGCCATCCCAGTAACCCGGGTCGTGCCCAACCTAATAGTCATCCTGCCTCAAACCAACGCCCATGACGCCCAATACCATGGTCATAACCACCCAACATAACCCGGGACAAGCCCAACATGTGATCAACATCACTCAACAATACTCAGGCCATGCCTAGAACAACCTGAAGGTTCCAACATATGCAATATCACACATCACATATATAATCACAATGGAAAACTTAAAACAGGAAAGACAACAAAATGGTTGAATTAAACTAGCAAGGTGTTGTCCCATACCAGCACTGAGGTCTTGAGAGCCTCTAAAAATTCATATCAAGGTTCAGTAAACTAAACTCAACATTTTATAACAATACAATTCAATTAATACCATTTTGGCGCCCCCGACCAAAATGCCCCAATGAGCATCGGCCACTCGCCCAGCCCCGCTCATGCAAAATAGGTAATAGGGCATACCCAAATGCATCCCACAGGTCAATTATCAGTTAAACAGGTAATAACAGATAAAATGGGGTCACGCTCAAATTACCCGAAAACACGCCATAGGCCGCGCCACCCAAAATTCTGCGAAAACACAAAAGAAGGTATGCACCACCTACCTAAGACTCGTATGCTGATACTCCTCCAATAACAGCCTCCAATTTGGGCTAAAACGCGATAGATCTATAAAATAATCAAAACTACTCAAACCCCTATAACTTGTTCTAGGACAGAAATCAAGAAAAACAGCTCAAGAGGAATTAGGGCCTTACTGAGGTGGTTCTAATGGATTCAACGGTGTTCGAATTGGATCTCAGATGAAGGAATGGGATCAAATTGAAGTCCCATCGGCTTGGTTCGTGAAACTCGATGAAGGTATTGAGGTTCTGCCTCAATACGAGGATACTTCCTGTTTTAGCGAAAAAAAAGAAAATACATGGCGTGTACTTTAAGTACACAGCGTGTATCATTTTACTGTTCATATGACGGCTGAAATTCCATTGTAGACTTTCCGACTGACTACACGGTGTGTACCTAGGGGTACATGGTGTGTAATTATTCACCCGGACGACATCCCCAACACACCATGTATATCCCCATACACGGCTAGACTACACGGTGTGTCCAAGGAGGATATGGCATGTACTTGGTTAAACGATTCTACCCGTTCAACATGCCCACATGCCATGTATGGACTTCACATGGTCAATGGTACACGGCATGTTGAGTAACACTACACACCGTGTAGTAATAAATTCTTGCACGGTCATCACACGGCATGTACTCAGTGGCACACAGCCGGTGCGCGCCCAACCCATACATGGAGTGTACTCCATAGTACATGGCATGTAGTCTGGAAATTTCCAGAACATTCCAGATTTTCCCAGTTTCCTCAGGAACAAGTCAAAAATTCAAACAGGATTGGGATTTTGACCTGTTCTAAAACCTGGGTTCTTACAATTCGTGAGTATTTACTAAAACATGATAAGGAAATTAACTTTAACAGGTTGCAGGGGTTAAGTTTCTAAGTCTTGAAACTTATAAAAAGTGAACAACTAATTCAACCCCCCCCCCATCAATTGTTATTTGATCCTTTGGAACTTTAGTCATAAACATATATAATTAATTTTGATTGATATTCCATAATTTATCATATGATTTATTGATGAAAAATTATTATTGACAACAACTGACAAGAGTCCTAAAGAATTTGATGTTCATAATCACAAGAATAATGAAGAAGCATTGCATTGGATTATAATAACATATTTCTCAGCGCTATAAGTAAAAATGGTGAGAAATATCACCTTTTTCATTTTTTAAGGTTGACCTTTCTTGATTCTAATTTCTTATTAATAAAAGCCTCTACCTTTTAAACACAATTTTGTGGTAATAAAAAAATTCACATAAAAATTTTGATCGGGAAACAATTTGTTTATTATAAGCATTACATACACACACAGACAAAGGTAAACAAAAAATGTGTACTATTTAAATCAGGTCATGAAAATCAGGGATGATAATGAGTACCCAAAAATCAGGTACCCAGACATACTCAACCCAATTAAATCAAATTTATGTATTTTTTAATTGGGTTTGTGTACGGTTTAGGTTCCATGACTACTACCTGGTAGTTAATTATGCAGGGTTTAGGTATTGGTCCTAGACATTGAACACGTTTATTATTTTTCTTTTATTATTTGTTTTATTTATTTATTTTTTAATATGGTGTTGTCTCAGAGCACAAAGTCTTATAAATCCTTTCCCACACGAGACCACCTCCGATGTGTTGTCCCGCATTAGAAATGGCCACATATGAACAAGGCTTTATAAGCTTTCATGCACTCACAAAATCCCAAATTTCAAAGCTCCTCTCCTTCATGGTCTACCTACCCTCCTCCACTTGTTTCCACCTAGACACCGATAGCCACTTTTAATTAAAAAAACGACTTCAACATATAGCAGTCCGTCAATTTTTAAATAAATAAATTAACAAAATAAATAAATGGTTAAAAGGATTTGGGTAATTAAACGAGTAGTAGTTTATTAATTAGGTTAATATTAAGGTAATAGCTAAATAGATATACTTATTTCGAGTAGTGTGGTAGTTATTCGGGTTTGGGATCAAATAAATGGGTGGATATTAGATCTGTTTAAATCTGCAATGAAAAGTGGTCCACATAATAGATAAATGTATATAATTGGGTTTGAGTACTGGGGTATTTATTTATAGAGGTACCCAATCGGTTATCATGGGTAACAAAAAGTGGTTCACATACTGGGATAAACAATCCGCATTAAGTGACACAGGTCATCCTATCCTCTATGGTCCACCTACCCTCCTCCACTTATTTCCACCTAGACACCGATAACCACTATTAATTGAAAAATAAAAAATAAAAAAACAATTTCAACATATAGCAGTCTATCAATTTTTAAATAAATAAATAGTTAAAAGTATTCGGGTAATTAAACATGTATTAGTTTAGTAATCGGATTAAGATTATGGTAATAGCCAAATGGATATACTCAGTTTGAGTAGTTTGGTAGTTATTTGGTTTTGGGATCAAATAAATGGATGAATATCAGATATATTGACATCCATAAAAGTAGTTCACATAATAGCTAAATGTATATAATCGAATTCGAGTAGTGGGGTAGTTATGTTGGTACCGGGGCGTGCAGCGGAAGCCGATGGGCCAGGGAATTTAAAAAAATTATCACCAGAGGGATAAAACAAGTCATCTATGGTGATCTTATCCCTAGTATAGTCTTAGGATCTTGCATGGATTATTCTAAGCATTAAAAATAAAATAGAACGTTTACCTCATTCGATTCAGATCTCGCTCAACTATAGCTCATCACCAGCAACCATTACTCGAAGGATCCGCAACTAAACCCCTCTAGATCTTCTACACACACTCCAAGAATATGTGTATATGGAGTTCATCAAATTTTGTGTGCTAGCATGGAGCTTTGGTGATCTCTTTGATGACACGATGATCACCACAATCCCCTACCTTTTATCCGTCAAAGGCGTCTTGGGTCGATCAATCAGGAGATATTTTCTATCTATCTAAGAAGAGGGAGGAGAGAGAGTCTCTCATTCAGAATGAATGAATATACACTATAATGAGCCTTTACTACTTATATAGTTGGTGGAAAAATACCCAGAATGTAACATCCCAGGAAAATAAAGAATACGAAATTTTCATATTTATTAATATTTCTGAATTAAATATTAATTTTATTTTAGAGGGGATGTTATATTCAATGTTGTACCTAACACACAACAATGGTTTTCTCCAAAGTCTTATGGTGTACACAATGCTAAGTCATAATTAAAAATAATAATATATTATTATTTTAAATGGTAGTTAACACATAGACATTATAATGGCAGGAATGAACAGAACTAACTACAATATGATTATACATGTTTGTTAAATGTTTTTACATTTATCCAATAAAATTTAGAAGCTTAAAATGTGAATGAATCAAATTTTAAGCATGAATACTCTAATATTATTTAAAAGTTCCATTTACCGCCTTTTAATGGAAAACCCTCTTTAAATCTAGTTTTGTTCTCTTTTATATGTTCTATTTGACAAAATAAAATTCTTCTTTAGAATTGGGACATCAAAATTTACTTTGGGTAAAATTTTGGTATTTTTCTGATAAAATTCATTTTTTTAATGAATAGTGAAAACGCTGTATTTTTGAAGAACATTTGTGGTGTTTTGTTTAAAAAAGTTTTGTATTTGTTGACAACTAATATTTTTGTGGAAGAATGTTTTTGAGTTACAGAAAGTTGAAGTTGTTGGTTGATAAATATTTTCTTAAAGAAGATTATGTTAAAGAATAAGAAGTCAGAAGTTAAGAAGGTGTCTCAAACTTTCTAAATATAATCAGATGATGATTTTATGATCTTTAAGTTCTCATAGATCATGAAAAGTTTCATGATAAAAGCTGTTGAAGAAATGGTGAAGAGTATTGAGATTTTTCACTGATAAAAATTCTGAGGAAATTCAGAACCATTTTTCCTAAACCAGTTTTCCTGAACCTATTTCCTCAACCTAAAATTCGTAATCTGTTTCATGAGCCAAAAATTTGGAGTATAATTCTGAGCCAAGAATTCAGAGTCTACTTCCTGAGCCATAAATTCAGAGCCTACTTCCTGAGCCAGAAATTCAGAGTCTACTTCCTAAACCTGAAATTCAGAGTCTGTTTCCTGAACCTAAAATTCGGAACCTATTTCCTGAACCAGTTTTCCAGAACCAGTTTTCTTGAACCAGTTTTCCTGAACCAGTTTTCTGGAACCAGTTTTCCTGAACTAGTTTTCCTGAATCTATTTCCTGAACCTAAAATTCAGAATCTGTTTCATGAGCCAAAAATTCAGAGTCTACATATGAGCCAAGAATTTAGAGTCTACTTCCTGAGCCAAAAATTCTAAGCCTACTTCTGAGCCAAGAATTCAGAGTCTACTTCCTGAGCTAAAAATTCATAGTCTACTTCTTGAGCCAGAAATTCGGATTCTACTTCCTGAACCTGAAATTCGGAGTCTGTTTCCTAAACCTAAAATTCAGAACCTGTTTCCTAAACCAGTTTTCCTGAACCAGTTTTCCTGAACCTAAAATCAGAACCAGGATCCAGCCTTATCATTCTAAGGAAGATATAAAGATTTCAAGAAAACACATATTTCAACTTTGTATAAATCTCGGAGAAATTTAAGGATATTTTAATAACTAAAAGATTAAAAATTAAATGCGAGAGATTTGTGGAGTTTTTGAGATTTGAGGAAGCGAGAAGGTTTTTCAAGATTCCCGCCTTTGTTTTCTGAGTTTCCTATAAATATGTGCTCAGATCATTCGCTCATTTACTAATTTTACGCATGTGGAAAAGGCGAAGAACTGGAGAATTCTTATTGAAAAGTTCCTACCATCTTGAAGAAGTTTCCTTGAGTGTTTGAGAAGAAGAGTATCAGAATTATCTTATCTTACTGAGAATATTGGTTTCAGAAAATCAGATTCAAGAAATCGGATTGAAGATTCGGAGTGAGATTTTGTGGAGCAGCTTAACAAAGTTTTTATTCTTGTGTTTGGCTCATTTGTTCTTTAAGGAAACATTGTAAACTGATGGGAGTCAGTATAATCTTTCCTATCGGAAGATTGAAGGTGTCCAATGGGAGTTGACACAAGTTGTATTCACTTCTTCATTATAGTGGATTTCCATAGACCCACGGGAGTGACTATGGAAAGGATGTAAGTTCTATTATTGAGGTCAAACCTTGTAAATCTTGTGTGGATTTTTCGATTTACCTTTATTGCATGCTTGAGTTTCTTGTTAAAGGTTGATAAGGAAATAGATCTTAATAGGTTTCAAGGGTTAAGTTTCTTAAAGTTTTGAAACTTATAAAAATTTAAACAACTGATTCAACCCCCCTTCTCAGTTGTTATTCGATCCTTAGAACTTCAAGTGGTATCAGAGGGAGGTTCCCTTGTTTTATCCTTATCATAGAGAATATCAATTCTATCAACAGTAGAGGAATTCCTACGTTCAATGGCAAGAATTACTATGGATGGAAAAATAGGATGATTCCTTATCTCCTATCTCTTGGCCTTGAAGTTCTTGATGCTGCTACTATAGGCTTTCCACCTATTGATAAAAATGCTTCTATGACGTTTGCTGATAAGAGAAACATAGAAGTTGATGGAAAGGCTAGAAATACTATTCTTATGTCCTTATCAGAAGATTTTTATTAGAAGGTGATGGGTCTCACAACATCAAAAAGCATATGGGATAAGCTAGAAAGTGTATTCGAAGGAAATACAAAAGTCAAGGAGTCCAAGCTACAAATCGGGCGTAGTAAGTTTGAAGACATCAGGATGAAAGATGATGAAACAATTGATGAATACTTCACCAGAGTTAATGAAATTGTGTGCAACATCAGAAGATTCAGAGAAGACTTGGAAGATTTTACAATTGTGAAGAAACTTATGAGAAACTTTCCAGACAGGTTTGATTCTAAAATTTCAGCTTTAGAAGATAAGGATGATTTATCTCTTGATGAAATGCATAACTTTCTTGTTGCTTATGAAATGAGGAAAGCTCCAATATTTAAGAAGAATATAAAATATGAAATGGCTTTTGAAGCTATGAGAAAGATGAAAATCCAAGATGATGATAAAGATGATCCTTGTGAGTCTGATGATAAGAAAGATGAAGAGTTGAATGAAAAAATCATGTCTCTCATATCCAAGAACTATCGAAGAGGAAGAGGAAAGTATAGAGGGAAACTTCCTCTCAAATGTTTTGAGTGTGGAGGAATCGAACACTTTTCTATGAATTTCCCTAAGAAGAAAGTTGGAGAATATCAAGATGTTTCTGATGAGAATCCTCGATGGAAGAAGTATAACAAGAATGAAAAATAAGAGAAGAATTCTAAAAAATTCAAGAAGAAGTTTTCCAGAATGAAAAGAAGTATGTTGAGCTAGAAGGTTGAATCTGAATCATCTAACAATGATTCCTCCCAAGATTAAAGTAAAGAAAGATTCAGAACCTTCATTGCAAAAGTTGAGAAAACAAATGTTTCCTCAGAGAGTGAAGATGGTGGTGAAGAATCTTATAGAGAATATCAGCTAAGATCCGAACTTCTTAGATGTCTTGAGAAAAACAAACATCTCAAGAAAGAAATTTGTGTGATGAAGAAGAATCATGTAGAAGTTCAAGATGGAAGTAAATATGTCACCAAGAAGGAAGATGAATACATTCAAGAAATTTTAAGTTACAAAATTAGAATTGCTGAACAGGGAAAGATGATTGAAGATCTTAGCAAGAAGTTGGAAGCTAAGGAGGAAGAAGTAAACAAGGTGAAATCAAAAATCCTTGAGTCTGAAAATACCCTTAGGAAGATGAATGAAAACTTCAACAAAGCTACAAAATTAAAATCTGAGACCTCTAAAAATACTGTGAAGGCTCATTATGAGAATCAGGTGAAATCTTCTCTTACCAAAAATAATGTTGTATCTGATTCTTCTAACATTTCAGGTTATGGAAAAAGTTTTAGTAAAGATTGGGTGGAGAAAGGATGTGATAAACCTATAAATCCTACAAAATTAGAAGACTCACTCAAAATAAGAGATGTCCTATATCCTGAGTTTTCTAGAACTGAAAGAAGTTATCAACCTCAACAAAGTTTTTATAGAGAAAGATCATTCTTGAATAGAAAACCAAGATTTCAGGGCTATTTATGGTTCTATGGAATATATGGGCATAGAGCTTATAATTTTTGGCACAATTTATCTCTACCTGGAAGAAGGTTTGAGTAAAGTGTAAGAATGAGTAACTCTCCATACTCACAGAAAGTTGAAAAGGTGAATTATCACTACTGGAAAACTAACCTTTACCAACGGTTTGGAACCGTTGGTATAGGCCTCCAAACCGTTGGTATAGCCTATACCAACGGTTTGGAGAACCGTAGCCAAGTAAGCCGTTGGGATAGGTCTATACCAACGGTTCTCCGAAAACCGTTGGTATAGACCTATACCAACGGTTTTGGAAACCGTTGGTATAGGTAATATTAAATCTATACCAACGGTAATGGAACCGTTGGTATATAAATTCCAAAAATAAAATCACCGCTGGGATTTGATCCCAGGACCCCTTGTTTATAATCTAACGACTTAACCACTAGGCTAACATCACTTTGTAAACATAATTTCATAAATATATATATGTATTATCATAATTATTTAAATTTTTGATTTATATAATGTTCTCCGTTAGTAGATCTGGAAAAAAATCAATGAACCTATCCCAACGGTTCTGAAAAACCGTTGGGATAGACCTATCCCAACGGTTCTGAAAACCGTTGGGATAGGTTCTGGGTGGGTGTACTTTTAGTAGGGTGTATGTTGGATTTTTTCCCTCTTTTTCCCAACGGTTCTTGAGAACCGTTGGGAAAGAGTACCCTTTCCCAACGGTTCACCAAAACCGTTGGGAAAGGGCCTAAAAACACACCCTTTCCCAACGGTTTTGGTGAACCGTTGGGAAAGGGTACTCTTTCCCAACGGTTCTCAAGAACCGTTGGGAAAAAGAGGGAAAAATCCAGCTCACTCTTTCCCAACGGTTCACCAAAACCGTTGGGAAAGGGTGTGTTTTTAGGCCCTTTCCCAACGGTTTTGATGAACCGTTGGGAAAGAGTAGCTATACCAACGGTTTTTACAAACCGTTGGTATAGAAGTGTTGGGAAAGATCATGTTTCCAGTAGTGTATCAAGACGTTAGAAACATTCCAACAAAGAATCAATTTGAATGTTTGGAAGAAGTTTGTGGAAGATGTGATCAGTCTGGTCATCATGTCGAATGATGTATGACACTTCTTCCAGAACAAGTTTCTTATGATAAGAAAGAAAAGAAATCTGAAAATAAGGAGTTTGATGAAAGAGATTTTATTGTTGAGACAACTTTGAAAGCAAGTAAGAGGAAAAAACCATGGATACTTGATAGTGGTTGTTCTTCACACATGACAGGTGATATAAAAATCTTGGAACATGTTGAAAGTCATGATGGAGGAGCAGTTACTTTTGGCAATGATGGTTCCTTAAAAATTAAGGGAATCAGTATGGCAGAGATTGAAGCTTAGAAACTGAAGTCTAAGGAAGTTTTTCTTATTGACGGACTAAAACATAACTTACTTAGTGTAAGTCA
Source organism: Viscum album (assembly GCA_963277665.1). Lineage (NCBI taxonomy): Eukaryota > Viridiplantae > Streptophyta > Magnoliopsida > Santalales > Viscaceae > Viscum > Viscum album. Next base: position 1,855,017,926 of record OY728163.1, on the reverse strand, counting down.
ACTTTGTGATGATGGAAAAGAAGTTATCTTCAGAAAAAATTTGTGTATCATCAAAAGTGTGAAAAATGGAAAATTGATTACAAAATGAGAAAGAAACACTGGGAATCTCTTTAAAATTGGAGAATCCAATAACTCTTGCTATTTGAGTGCTGAAGATGAAAACAAGTTGTGGCACTGTAGACTTGGACACCTTGGGAAGAAGAACATGAGTAAGATTTCTAAAGTTGATGTTGTTAGGAATTTTACTGAACTAAAAAGAAGAGATCAAGATGTTTGTATTACTTTCCAGAAAGGAAAGATGACTAACAAAAGTCATAAAAGAGTTGAGATTCAATCTAACAAACCACTTGAACTTATTCATTTCGATCTGTGTGGGATGATGAGACATCAATAAACAAAAGGAGATTTATACTTTATCACTTTTATTGATGATTTCACTAGGATGACAAACATCATGTTCATGAAGCATAAGTCAGAGGCTATTTAAATGTTTAAATTCTTCAGAAGAGATGTTGAAAAAGAATTGGGAGCTTCCATAAAGAAGTTGAGAACAGACAATGGTACCAAATTCACAAGAAATGATTTTGAAACATGTATAAGGAAGCATGGTATCAAACATCAGTATAGTTCTCCTTATACTTCACAACAAAATGGAGTAGCAGAAAGGAAAATTAGAATTTTGGTAGAAATGGGAAGAAGTATGTTATCAGAATACAAACTTTTAAAATTCTTTTTGAGAGAAGCTATTAGCACTGCTATGCATGTTCAAAATAGATTCCTGTTAAGACCGGAAACCAACATGAATCCTTATGAGATGTGGTATAACAAAAAACCTTCTTTTAATTACTTCAAAGTTTTTGGAAGTCCATGTTTGCTCAAAATCAAAAATACAGACTTAGGAAAGTTTGAAGAGAAAGCTGAAGAAGGAATATTTATGGGTTATTCACCAAATGGAAGAAGTTACAAATGCTGGAATAAACGGTTACAGAAGTTGGTGGACTCATATGATGTAAAGGTAATTGAAAATCCAAGCTCCTTCACAACATCTATTAAGAATATTGAGGAAGATAAATAAGAGAATTCCCACAATAGTGAAAGTGACTCAGATAAGTCACATGAGGAAGAAAGTGATGCTGGGAAAGGAAATGTGAGTTTTCCTACCCTAAAAAAACATGTTGAATTCGAAAATATTATTGGGGATCAGAAGGCTCCAGTTCAGACAAGAAGGAAGTTAAGATTAGAAAATCAGACATCCCTTATCTCAAAAGTTAAACCAGAATCAGTTTTAGAAGCTATTAAACATAAAGAATGGGTGGATGCTATGAATGAAGAACTGGATCATATTGAGAATAATGAAACATGGGAACTTGTTCCAAGGCCAACAAATAAGAATGTTTTCGGAACCAAGTGAGTATACAAAAATAAATTGAATGAGCACGGAGAAGTTACAAGAAACAAAGCAAGACTTGTGTGTAAAGAATATGCACAAGTGGGAGGTGTGGATTTTGATGAAACTTTTGCCCCTGTTGCAAGGTTGTAAACTATTCGAATGTTTCTTGCAGTGGATGCTCATCGGAATTACAAGGTTTATCAGATAGATGTAAAGTCAGCTTTCTTAAATAGAGAGATTGAGGAAGAAGTTTACATTGAATAACCTTGTGGGTTTTTACTTAATGAGGATAAAAACAAAGTTTCCAAATTAAATAAAGCCTTGTATGGGATAAAACAAGCTCCACGAGCATGGTATTCGAAGCTTGACAATTCTTTTAGAAATATGAACTTTTATAAAGGAAAGGTTGATAGAAACTTGTATGTTAAAGATGTTGATTCTGGAACTTTAATTATAATCATTTATGTGGATGATATAATTTTTGCTGGAGATGAAGAAAAAGTTTGTGAAGAGTTTGCTGAAGAGATGAAGAAATTTTTTGAAATGTCAGTGTTGGGGGAATTAACTTTCTTCCTTGGCTTACAAGTTCAACAACAAGAAAACTACATTTTCTTATCCCAAGAAAAGTATGCCAAGGAACTATTAAAGAAGTTTGGGATGGAAGAATCAAAAGAAGTTTCAACCCCTATCTCAGTAAGAAAAAAATTTGAGCAAAGATGAGTCAGGGACAATGTGAATCAGAAAGACTTTCGAAAGTTAATAGGAAGTCTTCTTTATCTTACAGCCTCAAGGCTTGATATTGCTTATGTTGTGACTCTCTGTTCCCAATATCAAAGTAATCCAAAATAATCACATATGTTGGCAGTTAAGAGGATTCTGAGATATGTTAAAGGAACAACTTCACATGGGTTGTTATAAAAAAGGAACAATGAGATGAAGTTTCATGGTTATACTAATGTTAATTGGGTTTGTGATTGTAATGATAGAAAATCAACATTAGAAGGAACATTTTTCGTAGGGGAATGTTGTGTGAGTTGGCACAGCAAGAAACAAAGTTCAGTAACTTTAAGTACAGCTGAATCTGAATATGTTGTAGCTACTCAGGCTTGTACTCAAATGATGTGGATGAAAGTTTAGCTGGAAGATTTTAAAGTGAAAGTTTCTAAACCTTTGAAAATACTTTGTGATAATCAAAGTGCCATTGATCTTTCCAAGAATCTAGTTCAACATTCAAGATCAAAGCATATTGATATAAAGTATCACTTTTTAAAGGAGAAAGCTGATGCTAGAGAAGTCTTGATGGAATATATTTCAACAAAGTATCATATTGCTGATATTTTCACAAAAGCAATGTCAAAGGAAAGGTTTGTTGAACTGAGGCTACAACTCCATGTTCAGCCTCCTCCCAAGACTTTCTAAAACTCATAAGTAAGTTACCCCCACTGTGATTTGGATTATGTTGACAAAGGGGGAGATTAAGTTTTCTTTTATATAAATATGTGGTTATCATATAATGGGGGAGAAAGAAAGAAAAATGAGAGAGGAAAAGAAAAGTGATAAAGAGAAAGATAAAAGTTGAGGGGGAGAGAGAAATAAAAATGAGAGAGGAAAAGAAAAGTGAGAAAGATAAAGATAAAAGTTGAGGGGGAGTTTGAGTAAGGTGAAGTTTATATTTACATGGCTGAAAAATTTTATTTTCACCGAGGGATGTAAATCCTTCAAAAACATTACTTTATCCAGTATTGTGGTGTCAGGATACTCTTTTTAAGCAAGGCTATGTTTTGGTAAAATTCAAGAACTTGAGATGTAATTTTTTTTAGAGGTGAAAACTTGTTAACAAGGGTTACCAACAAATCCAAAGGGGGAGATTGAAGAACCTTTGTGGTGTTTTGGTTAAAAAAAATTGTACTTTTTGACAACTAATCTTTTTGTGGAAGAATGTTTTTGAGTTACAAAAAGTTGAAGTTGTTGGTTGCTGAAGATTTTCTTAAAGAAGATTATGTTTAAGAATAAGAAGTCAGAAGTTAAGAAAGTGTCTTAAACTTTCTAAATATAATCAGACGATGCTTTGCTGATCTTAAATTTCTCATAGATCATGAAAAGTTTCATGATAAAAGTTTTTGAAGAAATGGTGAATAGGATTGAGATTTTTCACTGAGAAAAATTATGAGGAAATTCAGAACCAGTTTTCCTGAACCAGTTTTCCTGAACCAGTTTTCCTAAACTAGTTTTCCTGAACCAGTTTTCCTGAACTAGTTTTCCTGAACCAGTTTTCCTGAACCAGTTTTCCTGAACCAGTTTTCCTAAACCATTTTTCCTGAACCAGTTTTCCTGAACCAGTTTTCCTAAACCAGTTTTCCTGAACCTATTTCTTGAACCTAAAATTCAGAATCTGTTTCATGAGCCAAAAATTCGGAGTCTATTTCTGAGCCAAAAATTTGGAGTCTACTTCCTGAGCCAAAAATTCAGAGTCTACTTCTGAGCCAAGAATTCAGAGTCTACTTCCTGAGCCAGAAATTCGGAGTCTACTTCCTGAGCCAGAAATTCAGAGTCTACTTCCTGAACCTGAAATTTGGAGTCTGTTTCCTGAACCTAAAATTCAGAACCTGTTTCCTGAACCGATTTTCCTTAACCATTTTTCCTGAACCTAAAATTAGGAATCTATTTCATGAGCAAAAAATTTGGAGTCTACATCTGAGCCAAGAATTCTAAGTCTACTTCCTGAGCTAGAAATTCAGATTCTACTTCTGAGCCAAGAATTCTAAGTCTATTTCCTGAGCCAGAAATTTGGAGTCTACTTCCTGAGCAAGAAATTCAGAGTCTATTTCCTGAACCTGAAATTCAGAGTTTGTTTCCCAAACCTAAAATTCAAAACCTGTTTCTTGAACCAGTTTTCCTGAACCAGTTTTCCTGAACCAGTTTTCCTGAACCATTTTTCCTGAACCTAAAATCAGAACCAAGATCTAGCCTTATCATTCTGAGGAAGATATGAAGAGTTCAAGAAAACTCGTATTTCAACTTTGCATAAATCTCAGATAAATTTAAGAAGATTTGGAGAATTAAAATATTGAAGATTAAATGTGAGAGATTTGCAGAGTTTTTGAGATTTGAGGAAGCGGGATGGTTTTTCAAGATTCCCGCCTTTGTTTTCTAAGTTACCTATAAATATGTGCTCGGGTCATTCGCTCATTTACTACTTTTATGTACGTGGAAAAGGCAGAGCGCTGAAGAATTCTTATTGAAAATTTCCTACCATCTTAAAGAAGTTTCCTTGAGTGTTTGAGAAGAAGAGTATCAGAATTATCTTATCTTTCTGAGAAGATCAGTTTCAGAAAATCAGATTCAAGAAATCGGATTGATGATTCGGAGTGAGCTTTTGTGGAGCAGCTTAAAAAAGTTTTTATTCTTGTGTTTGGATCATTTGTTATTAAAGGAAACATTGTAAAATGACGGGATTCAGTATAATATTTCCTATCAGAAGATAGAAGGTATCCAATGAGAGTTGACACAATTTGTATTCACTTCTTCATTATAGTGAATTTCTATAGACCCATGGGAGTGGCTATGGCAAGGATGTAAGTTCTCTTATTGAGGCTGAACCTTGTAAATCTTGTGTGCCTTTTTTGATTTACCTTTCTTACATACTTGAGTTTCTTGTTAAAGGTTGATAAGGAAATAAATCTTAACAGGTTGCAAGGTTTAAGTTTCTTAAAGTTTTGAAACTTATAAAAAGTTAAACAACTAATTCAACCCCCCTTCTCAGTTGTTATTCGATCCTTGGAACTTCAATTTTAATTCAAAATTGTCTTTTAATATAATTTATTTATATGGTTAGATTGTCTTTTTAAATTGTTTTAAAGTGTAATTAGATTATATTTTTACCATTTAATCCAATATTGGTCATTTTAAGTAATTTCACTTTGAAATTGGGTATAAAAAAGTGTCAATCTTTTGATAGTTATTATTTCTTAACAACACGCTTTTTGTTTTGACAACGGGAAATAATTTTAATTTAATTAATGAAATATCTATGTTTTGAATTTAGTATAATAGATAAAATTTTTGAATTTGGAATATCAAATATATCTTAGGCTGAATTTTTGGTATTTTTCTAAAAACCTTCAATTTTTGATGAATAGTGAAACACTCAGTGGTGGTTAAAAAACCGACTTTTTCATTTAAATGAAATTTTATCGCTTCTGTGAATTGAATTTCGAAAATCTGACATACATGGTTATTATCAGTAAGTAAAATGTGGTTCAATAAAATTAAAATAATTTTTAGTGAATAGTAACTTTTGACTTTTATTTACCGCGGTTAAAGGTAAATAGGGTAATTCAAGGTAAAAATAATATTATAGTAATATAAAATTACCTTAACACTTGTACTAACCTTATTGGATGAGTCATGGATGACCAATACAATCCTTGGGTCGATTTTGGGACCCTATTGAGCCACTTAAGAGTGATAATGACACTTTATATTAGTAAAGACAAAAATGACATAAACATATATCTTTTAGTAAATAAATTTTTTACATGAGGTTATATCAGTTATCTCTTCAACTATAAATATTAATTTAAAATCTAAAAAGATTTAATACATCATGGTATTTTTTTATAATTTGTAGACATCAAATAAATAAAATTATTTATGACACAATAATGATGCAATGTTTACCTCATTAATGAATGATTTAAATAAATAAGATTATAAAAATTAAAATAATATCAAAAATCTATCCAATTATTATTTTATGATTTTATTTCGAACAAGATTCATATTATCTTTTAATTTAATAAGTTTTGGACCTTTATAAACCAAAAATTATTATATAATAAAATAATATTTTCAAACATTCCTAAAGAGCCCCTCCTCCCCCTTATAAAAAGATCTCACCCCTAACCTGTTACTCACATATCTCAATCCCCTTGGATCATCCAAACTCTACCAAAATAATCTCTCAAGATCCCTATCTTCCACCTAGAATCCTTACCTTAGGCATAAGGCACTTCAATAAATCCATTTGGTTCAAACCAAAGGGAGTTACCCGATTTAAAGGTAATGTCTTCTCTTAAGTTCTTTTCTTTTATTTTACTTTTCCAACCCCCTAAACTCTTTTTATTTCCTTATTTTATAACAACATAAATATCCTCAATATACTAGGTTATTTATATTAGGATTATTCTAACTACACTGACACACACCTCCGTATAATGGGTAAAGAACATATTGTTTCTGTGGACGGTGAACTACTACCTCACGAAACGATGATTGTTCAATCTTCTCCTACCACTTATTATGGTGTCCATTAAGACAGAACTGTATTTATATGTGATATATATTATATTTATATTGTTTATATGCTTCTTTATTTTTCATTTATAGAATATCTTTATGGTTTCCATAATGGGTAAATACGATAATTTCATTTGAGGAAGTGCGGACTACCACCCCCTCAAAGTGATATCGTTCATGACATACATTAAATGTTTAAAGGATGGAATTAATAAAATGATATATGATATTATACTAAAATTATAATATACCTATGCATCATTAGTTTTCATTCCATTAAATATGAAATAGAAATGAAAGTAGCGTTCAAGCGTACGTACGGCTTACCGTCTCCATGAACGGTGCATTTCATTTCTTACCTCCAAATGTTATGTACTATTATAAATACATATATATACTGAATATATATGATATATATTATATCTAAATCATGAATATAATTATGGAGATAATGTACATTTGACCACATGAACAACTTGTAACTATAAGAAGTTCATTTTTTACTCAAGTACCAAATATCGACAAAGCGACCATTATTAACTTAAATGATTGTATAATGTTTATAACATGGTAATAAATGATATAAAAGGAATAATAAACTTGAAAAAGTTTCTTAATAAAGTATAAATTAACTTTAGTTTATTATTTAGGAGATTAAAGAATGAACGGGTCAAGTCGGACACGTGGTAAGGGGTTTCTTATCTCACTTTTAATTCTGTGAGATTTCCATTTTTCACCACTTATTTATTGCATGTGGTGTATTTTGTAATATCATTGGATATATATTATAATAATTCTCTTTATATTCATGGTATTTTGTGATTCATTTTGTGGTTATTAACTTTTGGTCATACGACATGATTGATTACAATGTGGTAAGAAGTTTTTATCTCACTTTTTATTCCTATGAGATTCATGCTATATTTGCCACTATCTCCTTTTGTGTGGTGTATTTAATGCCCATGATTGTATTATTTCTATAATATACTTTAATTTATGGGTATTTACATCTTCATTGTATGATCCTTATTTCATGGGGTGTATGTTTCGTAAGTTACCAAATCAGTAAGGGAACCTTTCACCGCACTCTTTTAGACAAAGACTTCTTTTATGTCATGTCTATTAATTTCCATTTTCTTATGTTGGTATATGTTCTTCTATATCCTTATTTCTTTAAATTTTATTTCCATGTTATTATATACCCTTTTTTCTCTCATCAACTCATTTTCTGAATTTTAAAGCGACGTCGTTAGGCTGTTGAATTTCGGTAAGAGAACTTCTTAACCCAATTTCAATTCTTTGGGTTAAACTTTTACTTCTTAATTATGTCATGCTATGAATATGTGTGAATGAAATCTGATTGTTTTACACTTAATATTCACTTATATTGGGTGTATTTTTATTTTCCACACAAAATTATGTCATTGATTTGTTCTTAATCTAAGGATATGATCTTTTCAGGGGACTTTGTCTCAATTTATATCCCATTGAAACTTATTTGTTGTTATACACCAATTCAATTTTATATGGTGTATATACTACCCTTTGACATATTATATCATGAATATCTTTATTCTCATGATATTATAATCTTTTATTAATGTTATTCCACAATTATTTGTATTCAACCGTCTCTCATTTTGTTAGGAACTCTTTAACTAAAATATCATTTTAAATGTTTTAAAGTTTTATTATTCTAAATCTTTCTCATTAATTTCCATGTTTTAAAAATGGTTTTAAGGATTTATTTATATGTACATGAATGTTTTGAAATTAAAATTTCTTTCAAAAGCTTCAAAGTGGTATGGGACACTTTGATTTAATAATCTCTTTATTAAATGTTTTAAATGGTTTTGAAAATGGTTTGATAAAGCATTGATTATGTCAATATCTTGAAATGATATATTGTGATTGAAATGTGGAAATTTTATCTTTCCTTTATGATTTTTTTATGTTTTATGAATATGTTATTGTTATTGGGTATTATTTACGTATACGGTTGGTTCCGTGATAAACCTAGGGCGGGTGAGCCCGCGATAGATCTCCAATGCATCAGGTAATGTGACGGAGGTAAACGTTAATGTTTCTCCAAATAGATTTAGGGAATATACTGTGATGGGTATTCCAACATAACTCCCTATGTATCTGTGATAGCTACAACGTAAGTATGATATGGATTCCACAAGTTACCTTTATGAATTATGATTTCTATGTGTTATTTATAAATCTGATGATTTCATGAGGTATGAGCTTATTCTTGGTGTGTATTGATGGAATAATGATTTATTTCTTTATTTTATAACCCTTAAGGAGCTTTTTATGCTCATCCCAAGTTTTGAAATGTTTTTTACAGGACTTAAAGATGAATAGGGTCAAGGATGGGATTAAGTAAAAGTCATGTTTTCTAAAACATGGAACTAGCCATGAATCTTTTTTTCAAGAGTTTTTATTTTATGAAAGAAAATGGAAAATGAGTAGAAGTGTCTACTTTGTAGTTTTTTGAGATGTAATTTAATAGTTATGGCCTAATTCTCTAAAACTCAAAAGTTGAAATGATCGTTAATGTGAATTATTAACTTAATTCAAGATTATGTAATGTTTAAGGTTATGTCCTTATAGTTGGTATCAGAGGGTAGTTTAGATAACTTTAGAGGTCAGAGTGTTATTTAAGCATAAGTGACATAACCATAATGGTTAGTATATTGGAAATAGTTATAGTTTTTTTAGATAAATCGAATGAGTTTAAGATAACATGAACAAGTATGTTTTAGTGTTTACCCTCCTCATAAGATGGTATATGATAATTTTACTGATATACTCACACTGAACTTTTTGGTTTTAGTCAATGGTTGGATCTAGAAGGCACCAAAGTAATAATGGATGTGAAGAAAACTGTGATGGTTTTCTGAATAAGTAACTGAATGAAATAGGAGTTGTAATGATAACTCTTGTGGTTATTCTCAACCAACTATCTGGAGTCATGATCAATCACCTGAACCTTGGAGATTTTTATAAGGCATCGTATATGTAAGAAACAAATACCTACGGAAGTTCAGGTAATAATCATAAAGGTAAGTATATTCAAAAACCTATGTGTCAAGGATATATAAAGAAACACTTAGGAAAATGCTTCAAAGGGATGGGAAGATGCTGTCGATGTGTTAATGAAGGTCATAAAGCAAGAACCTTCCATGGAAAAAAGGAAGCGTCTGGTTGACTCTAGGAAAGGGAAAGAAGTTATTTCTGAAGGATCAATTGAATGTTTTAAATGTGGTGTTCATGGTCATTATACAAATAGATGTCCTAAGAAGAAGGTTTGGGAATGGGATCAGAAAGATCATATAAATATATGTTTACCAATTCCTAAATCCATTTCAATTGAAGATGAGGAAACTGGCAATGACCAATGAAAGGTATGAATTATTTCTTAGCTGATGTTTTGACATTATTGAATCTTAGGATATGATTAATGATTTTGTTTGTAGGAATGAAGTATTATAGAATATGTTGGAAAATAATGGATAATGGATCATGAATAATGTTGAATGAGTAAAAAGTCTACATATAAGGGATTAAAGAATTATGGTACATTTTAGGATGATGAAATGCTTAAAAGTATTAAGGATCTATTGATGATGGGATTACTTTGGAATACTTTTTCTAGTATATTGATATGTGAAAATGTTATTCAATAAATAGTTATATTTTCTTATGTGAACATAATAAATAAGATTAGGGGTTCATGTGATCTTTTGTTTTTGAGGCAATTATAGGTTATTACTTTATGGGATGAAAATGTGAGGTATGAGATAAAATTTGTGGTTAAAATATGTTGTGGTTATTTTTAAGGGATTTATCTCATTTTTTGGGAATGTTATAAAATTATATAATTTTTGAAAATGGAAAACACGCAGACCATGTGAAAACTCATCACGTCGGACAAATCTATGGGAATCTAACCCACAACCAAAGTGAGATTGGGATTTATCGCCTACCACTGGACTATGTGAAGTCCCTGGTTAGTATGACTAATTATTTTTAGTTAAATGATTTTATGGATCAAGAATAAGTTGATTTGGGATCTTATGTTTTATCAAATGTACATCCTTAGTATAGGAAAATGATTTGGTGATTAAGTGATAAAGGTTATTTTGGAAGACATTCTCTCTTTTGGGAACACTATGTGCTTAAGGAAAATAGAATACTATGGGATTTAATTTGTGGAGTAATGGTTGAAATATTATTTTGGAAGAATATATGTTTTTATTGTGGACATAAGGTGATTTGGGTTATTTATGGAAATGATTAACCTATCATAGATAATATGTGATTAGGTTAATTACACTTCAGTATGAGACTTTAAGAGTAGTTGATGTTTTTTGAGATAAATGTTAAGATTTACTGTGAAAGACTATGTGATTAAATACTTCTGAGTTTTGGGTTTCAATATTAGTTTGTATTATTTTGAATAATTTTAAGGACAATTGTATATTGAATGGTCTTTCTTGAACTTTGGGTACTTTTTGTTGAATTTTGGAGATTAAGAGTAGTATTTCTTTTTATAAAGGATTATCCTTTTGGGGATTATCTGATCTCGTACTAACCAATTTTGGTTTTGGTTAATGTCTAAAGATAGGGGAAATATATAGTTCATATTTCATGGATTATGTGATTCTATAGAAGTTTATTCTAGCACTTTTTATGTGACCAAGTCATCTTGAATACTCATCGTTTGGATAAAAGATGATTTTGTGGTAGAAATTTTGTAAATGATGAAAGTATACATGTCAAGTAAGTAAGTTTCCTTATGTTTTTATTCAGTCTCATAAATAAATTCTTCAAATTTATGAAAAGGAACTTAAAACAAAAACATTTTCTGTTTACTTTTCCTACTGGGAAACCAATTACTATTTAACTCATCACAAATTTGTGGTTTTCTTATTGTTAACTTTCTCCTAATCATGTTTTTTATCACTCTACATGAGAACTTGACACTTATTTTCTCCTCCATATCCATGTTTTCATGGAATCCAAGTATAGGTTATCTTGGGTGACCTTTTTAATTCTATTTCTTTCTTTTAAAGTGATAGTTTTATTTAATCTTTTTTCGGTGTGGGTCTTTCAATGAAGTTTCTAAGTCCAATTTTAAAATTGCGAGGATGCAATTTCCAAAAGGGGGGAAGGATGTAACATCCCAAGAAAATAAAGAATATTACATTTTCATATTTATTAATATTTTTGAATTAAATATTAATTTTATTTTAGAGGGGATTCTATATTCAATGGTGTACTGGACACACAACAATTGGTTTCTCTGAAGTCTTATGTTGCGCACAATGTTGAGTCATACTGAAAAATAATAATATATTATTATTTTAAATGGTAGTTAATGCCTAGTCGTTGTAATGGTGGAAATAAAAATAACTAACTACAATATGATTATACATGTTTGTTAAATGTTTTTACATTTATAAAATAAAAGTTAGAGTCTTAAAATGTGAATGAATCTAATTTTAAGCGTGAATACTCTAATATTCTTTAAAAGGTCAATTTACCGCCTTTTGATGGCAAACCCTCTTTAAATCTAGTTTTGGTCAATTTTATATGTTCTATTTGAAAAAATAAAATTCTTATTTATAATCGAGACATCAAAATTTACTTTGGGTAAAATTTTGGTATTTTTCTGATAAAATTCATTTTTTTAATGAATAGTGAAAAATATTGTATTTTAATTAAAAAATGCCTTTTAATCTAATTTATTTATATGGGTAGATTATATTTTTAAATGGTTTTAAAGTGTAATTAGATTATATTTTTACCATTTAATCCAATTTTGTTAAATGGAAGTAATTTCACTTTGAAATTGAGCATAAACAAGTGTCAATCTTTTGATAGTTATTATTTCTTAAAAACACGCTTTTTGTTTTGACAACGGGAATTAATTTTAAATTAATTAATGAAACTTATATGTTTTTAGTTTGGTAAAATAGAAATAATTTTTGAATTCAAAATATCAAATATAGCTTAGGATGAATTTTTGGTATTTTTCTGAAAACCTTCAATTTTTTATGAATAGTGAAAACACTGAGTGGTAGTTAAAAAACCGACGTTTTCATTTAAATGAAATTATACTGCTTCTGTGAATTGAATTTAGAAAATCCCATATACATGGTTTTTATCAATAAGTAAAATTTGGTTCAATAAGATGAAAATAATTTTTGGTGAATAGTAACTTTTGACTTTTATTTACTACGGTTAAAGGTAAATATGGTAATTCAAGGTAAAAATAATATTATAATAATATAAAATTACCTTAAAACTTATCCTAACCTTATTTTATGAGTCATGGATGACCAATAAAGTACTTGGGTCGATTTTGGGACCCCAATGAGCCACTTAAGAGTGATAATGACACTTTATATTAATTAATTTAAAGTAAAGACAAAAATGACATAAACATATATCTTTTAGTAAATTAATTTTTTACATGGGGTTATATAAGTTATCTTTTTGACTATAAATATTCATTTGAAATATAAAAATATTTTCTACATCATGGTATTTTTCTAGAATTTTTAGACATCAAATAAATAAAATTATTTATGACACAATAATGATGTAGTGTTTACCTCATTAATGAATGATTTAAATAAAAAAGATTATAAAAATTAAAACAATATCCAAAACCTATCCAATTCTTATTATATGATTCTATTTCAAACAAGAGTCATCTTATATTTTACTTTAATAAGTTTTGGACCTTTAGAAAAAGAAAACATTATATAATAAAATAATATTTTCAAACATTCTTAAAGAGCCCCTCCTCCCCCTAATAAAAAGCCCTCGCCTATAACTCATTACTCACACATATCAAGCCCCTTGGATCATCCAAAATCTTCCAAAATAAGCTCTCAATATCCATCTTTTCCACCTAGAAGCCTTACCATAGGCATAAGGCACTTCAAGAAATTCTTTTGGTTCAAACCAAAGGGAGTTACCTGATTTAAAGGTAACGTCTTCTCTTAAGTTATTTTCTTTTATTTTACTTCTCCAACCCCCTAAACTCTTTTTATTACTTTATTTTATAAAAAAATTAATATCCTAAATATACTACTTTGTTTATATGAATATTATTTTAACTACACTTACACACACCTCCGTCTAATGGGTAAAGAACATACTGTTTTTGTGGACGGCGAACTACTGCCTCACGAATCGATGATTGTTCAATATTCTCCTACCACCTCTTATGATGTCCATTAAGATGGAACTATATTTATATGTGATATATATTATATTTCTATTATTTCTATTCTTCTATATTTTTCATTTATATAATGCCTTTATGGTTTCCATAATGGGTAAATACGATAATTTCATTTGAGGAAGTGCGGACTACCGCCCCCTCAAAGTGATATGACTCGTTCATGCCATACATGCAACATATAAAGGATGCAATTAATGAAATTATATATGATATTATACTTAAATTATAATATACCTATATATAATTAAGTTTTCATTCCATTAAATATGAAATAGAAATGAAAGTAGCGTTCATGCGTACGTACGACTTACTGTCTTCATGAACGGTGCATTTCATTTATTACCTATAAATGTAATGTAATATTATAAATATATATATATACTGGATATATATGATATATATGATATCTAAATCATTAATATAATTCTGTATATAATGGACATTTGACCACATGAACAACTTGTAATTATAAGAAGTTCATTTTTTACTCAAGTACCAAATATCGACAAAATGACCATTATTAACTTAAATGATTTAATAATGTTTATAACATGGTAATAAATGATATAAAATTAATAATAAACTTTAAAAATGTTCTTAGGAAATTATAAATTAACTTTATTTCATTATTCAGGAGATTAAAGAACAAACGGGTCAAGTCAGATACGAGGTAAGAGGTTTCTTATCTCACTTTTAATTCCGTGAGATTTCCATTGTTCGCCACTTATTTATTTCATGTGGTGTATTTTTTACTAACATTTGATATATATTATCATTATTATCTTTATATTCATGTTATTATGTGATTCATTTGGTGGTTATTAACTTTTGGTCATACGAATCGATTGATTACAACGTGGTAAGGGGTTTTCATCTCACTTTTTATTCCCGTGAGATTCATGATATATTTTCCAATATCTCATTTTGTGTGGTTTATTTACTATCCATGATTGTATTATTTATATAATATAATTTAATTTATGGTTATTTAGATCTTCATTGTATGATCATTCTTTCATGGGGTGTATGTTTCATAAGTTACCAAATCGGTAAGGGAACCTTTCACCGTGCTCTTTTAGACAAAGACTTCTTTTATGTCATGTATTTTAATTTCCATTTTCTTATGTTGGGATATGTTCTTCTATATCCTTATTTTTGTACATTTTATGTCCATGTGATGAGAGACCCTTTTTTCTCTCATCAACCCATTTTCTGAAATTTAAAGCGATGTCATTAGGCTGTCAAATTTCGGTAAGAGAACTTTTTAACCCAATTTCAATTCTTTGGGTTAAAATTATACTTATTGATTATGTCATGATATGAATATGCGTGAATGAACTATGATTTTTTTACACTTACTATCCACTTATATTTGGTGTATTATTATTGGTCACACATAATTATGTCATTGATTTGTCCTTAATCTAAGGATATGATCTTTTTAGGGGACTTTGTCTCAATTTATATCTCATTGAAACTTATTTGTTGTTATACACCAATTCACTTTTATATGGTGTATATATTTCCCTTTGACATATTATATCATTAATCTATTTATTCTCATGATATTATAATCTTTTATTAATTTTATTTCACAATTATTTGTATTCAATTGTCTCTCATTTGGTTAGGAACTCTTTAACTAAAATATCGTTTTAAATATTTTAAAGATTTATTCTTGTAAATATTTATCATTAATTTACATGTTTTAAAAATGGTTTTAAGGATTTATTTATATGTACATGAATGTTTTGAAATTAAAATTTCTTTCAAAAGCTTCAAAGTGGTATGGGACACTTTGATTTAATAATCTCTTTTTTAAATGTTTTAAATGGTTTTGAAAATGGTTTGATAAAGCATTGATTATGTCAATATCTTGAAATGATATATTGTGATTGAAATGTGTAAATTTTATCTTTCCTTTATTATTTTTTTATGTTTTATGAATATGTTATTGTTATTGGGCATTATTTACATATACAGGTGGTTCTGTGATAAACCTAGGGTGGGTGACCCCGCGATAGATCTCCAATGCATTGGGTAACGTGACGGAGGTAAATGTTAATGTTTCTCCTAAGAGATTTAGGTAATATATTGTTATGGATATTCCAACGTAACTCTCTATGTAGCTGTGATATCTACAATGCAAGTATGATATGGATTCCACAAGTTACCTTTATGAATTATGATTTCTATGTGTTATTCATAAATCTGATGATTTCATGAGGTATGAGCTTATGCTTGGTATGTATTGATGGGATAATGTTTTCTTTATTTATTTTATAACCCTTACGGAGATTTTTATGCTCATCCCAATTTTTGAAATGTTTTTTACATGACTTAAAGATGAATAGGGTCAAGGTTGGGACCAAGGAAAAGTCATGCTGTCTAAAACATGGAACTAGACATGACTCTTTTTTCAAGAGTTTTTATTTTATGAAAGAAAATGGAAACTGAGTAGAAGTGTCTACTTTGTAATTTTTTGAGATGTAATGTAATATTTATGGCCTAATTCTCTAAAACTCTAAACCTTAAAAGATCCTCAATGTGAATTATTAACTTAATTCAAGATTATGTAATGTTTAAGGTTGGGTCCTTATACAGAAGGGGTTCCCCGACCCCCAGAAATAAAACACCCACTAAATAAACAATGAATAAATAATTAACGAACTAAATTATGTTATAAATATTATTTATATTTTATCACATACATGTAATATATATATTAAATATATTATGTGATAAACTTGAGTCTTTAACTCGACTCATAATTCCCACTAATATTAAAACAATATTCGTTCGAATAATATTATTTTTTGTATTTTCTTAAATACTTGTAAATAATTTTAATAAATAAATTAAACTGAATTATTATTTACTTGAATAATAATGAATTTATTTATTTATTAATGGTCAAAAATACTTGGACAACACTCGGGGCCCATGGTGGATCCCACCATGTCCTATATTCCTATTCACCATAATAGTGTAGATTCTTGAATATGTTATTATGTGTGACCCTCTAGACCCTTATCTAGATAGTAGTGGATATTATTCAAAAACCAAGAGTGGAGTCTAGAAACCCATCGAGGCTCCTAAAAAGACAAGGAATAGTCATAATAACAGCAACCAATCTACAAACACACATTGTGTAATATAGTCTCTTTGTCATACAATATCTCATAAAGAAGGATACACACTTATGTCATTATCCTTTCTTGATTTATTATTTGTTGATCTAACTGGATGGATTTACCTTCTACCATCGTGTCCATGGATTTATGGAGGTACTACCATCCTGATCAACCTATCTAGATATATTACTTCCTCAACAGAGAAACAATAAATCATGTCTTGATCATTCAACCAATGTCATACCACCAATGACACACCTAACACAAGCTATCTCACCACAATTTCATTATCATTGTTTTTTCCTTGCATCAAAGTACACAATAAAATGGCACATATTGATATAATCTCAAGTCAAGAGACTGATACACATGTCTGAAGGTAGGAACAACTAATGATACCCAAAACATGTGGTGTTTCTATTAGTGGGTATGTCCTTATGATATCAAATACTAGAGATCACCAATTACGAACTTCATGAGAATAAGTTTCAATGATTATGATCTACCAATACCTAATAGTCATACATCTACTGTGTCCAGCTAGTATGATGTATCTAGATCTTATGACACTTATTTAATATTAATTTCATAGTATCTCAAGGTCCCCATTATAGCCTGATATCTATTATAACATTTTGATATGAAAAATAATCATTGGACATTACCATTTAAATAGTGGATGTAGAAATATGTAAACTATAATGGTAAGTGTACATCATGCATATCTCAATGTATACATGAAATAGTAATCAAAAAGTACTGTTTAGTTGGGTCTAGGGAATCCACTATTAAAACACCCCTACTTACACTAGATCCATATTTCTAACTATCCTTATTATCTCTCAAATGATTAAGAGCATGTTTCTGCTGAGTCGCAACTTTAGTTGTTGGGTCTGCCATGTCTTTGCTACATGGTTATTCTATTATGTGCGGTCTCATCTCTTTGAGTAAAACTTCTCAAGAGATATTAACCCTGAGTGTACTCATTTTTGTACACTATCAAAACTTGACATCTTGGATAGTAAGAGTATCATAATTTATATTGTGATAATACTTTACTTACTAGGTGTGATTCCAAGAACTGGAATAAATTTTTTTGTTTTATACACTTCTTCTTTAGCTACCTTATAAGCTGCAATGTACTCGGTATTTGTAGGTATAGTTGCCACTAGATTGTATGAGCTTGTCTTATTCATTACCTTATCCTAACTATGATATTAGATCACATTGATCCAAAAAATACTAGTTTGTTTCCCCTAAAAACTAGTATCTTTTCATCTCTACAAACCAGGTACATATATTTTGTACTTTCTCAAGTAAAATTGGATATTTCTGATGCTTCCCTTGCATTTATCTTGGATATAACTGATATTTACCTACTATAAATTATATCTTGGAAATATAAAGTCTTTTACATATTAGGGAATATGTTATTGATACATCTCATAAGCATATGGAATTCAACTCTCCACATTCATCTTCTCTTATTCCTTGTACAAGTCTTCTTGGAAAGATTTATATCATGTGACCTTGGTAACAATTCCCTCTCAAATTGTTCCTAATTGTATTTTTCAATGCTATGTCAATATATATACGATTGACTAAGTATAAGCAACTGTTAGGTCTACCTCAATAGACCGTATTCCCTATAAATTAGGTTTCTACTTTAAGACAATAATTTGGTGAATTAATTTCATCCCGGTATTAACTAACTGCGAGACCAATAGTTGTTTTCCATATGTTATCAAACATATTTTTACTTGGAAAACAATAGTGCTCCCACTAATCTTTTTGAAGAAACATGGTAAAGATTCATTCCAAATGAATACTCTAAGATATTGTTTTTTACTTCAATCCTAAAATGGATTTTAGTAACTTGAATCCCTTATTAGAATTATTTGATGTCACCTTCCCTTTTTGTTTGTACTGAATAAACACATTCCATTATTGGTGGTATTGACATCCAATGCTCAATAAAATTATCATAGAAATTAGCTATGAAAAATAAATTCTAATGGATTTATGTATAATGACTTTATGCTACCAATCAAGCCTTATTGGGGCAACACTTGTACTATCCATATATAATCTCACTTGAATACCCAACCACAATATTCAAAATAATAATCCCATGTACTTTGATAAATGGAATCCGTTATTTAATTTTAATTGGTCTTGTCAAATTTAGATAATTTCCATATACTGCCTACTTGGAGGAATTATTATTCTCAATGAATAATATATCATCGGCTATGGTGAATATAAAACTATCACCATGGTTTTATCCTTCCTACATAGTATGTGTCTCTATAACATTCTCTTTCCACACACTTTTATGGAACTTGTTCCTATGTCAACTATTTTTTCATCTCTAGCATTGACTACAATCAAGTCAATATTGTTCCCACTATCTCAAATAGAGATATGCACCCTTTTATATAAAAATAGTATATAACTTGACTATATTAATCTATCATAGAGATTTTTTTAACATCCTTAGAAAACTTCAGGATGATTACAATAGATTCAAATTGTGTTTTTCTTGATGAAAATTTGTTTATATCCTCAAAAAACTCTTGCATCTAAACACATGTTCATATAATATAATGAATTTCCATCATAATATAACTCATATGATATCCATCGGTCATTATAGTTGGCATGTATTTATGGGATAATGTTGTTATTTTTGATGCATGTCTTGAAAATAATGGAAGTATCTATAATGATTGAGCTTTAACATTGATGCTCCTTTTACTTACATCATGAATCTGATGTATATAAGGAAATGTGCATTCAGGAATTACTCCATGCAATAATTTCTTTGGTCAATGTTATAAGACTCATTAATCCTCCTTATTAGCATCATAACCCTAATGTAGATAAGGTAATGTGTATTTAGGAATTACTCCACACTACATTATATTGATCGATGAATGCTTGGTCAATATATTCTTCAGCATACCAACTTAAAGCATCTCATATCTTCTGACCATGAATATACCATTCTTTACATTCAAATTCCTTAAATTCTTAAAGGAATCGTATGAAGTATAATTTTTTGGAGTTTGTAGCCTAGAATCAACTACTTTGTACTTTATTCATCAATAAATACCTCATCACATCTTTATTTTTATTCTACGTGACAATGAATATGATAATATCTTAAGGATGGTTGTTGCACCAAAGGGTCATAGCGGATCCCTACTATGATGATAACCCAAAAGTGTCATAACACTATTCTTGAATATATGTTTTATTATCAAACGATGTTATTTTAGGGACAAAAATAATACAGGAAATTATGGGTGATGACTCATAAAACTTTGAGGCACCTTCTCATGGTGTGCACCCTTGGTAATATCCAGGAGGATATTATGAGAACGAGACCTACCAGTAGGAAATCCACATTTCATAGTGTCATTAGATTTTCCTATATGAAGACGTGTGTATTGGTCCTTAGACTTTAAGATTATTATTAATGGGTATTACAACTTGTGCACTTATATGTATTGATGAAAACTATGATGACACAATGTTCACAGTGAGGTAGGATATGTTGGGTGCGTCATGAGTAATACTGCGTTAATAGATAATGCGAGAAAGGATTTGTCCCTTTTGTTCAATAATGTAAGTTGATATCTCAGACCCTTTGATGGAATTGATATAGCCTAAATAAATCTATGGTCATGTTAAGGAATGGGAAAGTTCAATTCTGGGAAGTCAAAGAAAGAATAATTGATCACATGGGTTGATGGCACTATCATGCAACCCGCTTGATTGGAGATATTGTGAAAAGGGATTACATTTCATGGTAAGCGTTCATAGGAGGTGAAACATCACTACGATGTTAAATTATTTATCTATGGGTGTCTTGGTGTGTTTCTAGACGCTAACCATGGACTTTAGGTAGGATATACCTAATTCCACTGAGAAAGAGGCCTAGAGGGTCACACACTAAATGTGTCCAAGTATCTCAGTTAAATATTCATTTAACAAGTTGAATTAAGATTATTCCTGATTGTGGTTTAATAATTATTCAAATATGTCTAATCGCATTTATTTTGACACTAGTTATTCAAGAGAATATATTATAGGCGAAATAATATATTTATTAGCAAGTAATGCAGTGATATTTATTTAAGAAATAAATAGTCATTATTCAAGGTCTAATAAATGTGGTGGAGAAAATAAAGAAAATGGAAAAATAAAAAGTACACATCTTGTATATTAATATACACATCGTGTAGTTTTTCAAGGGATTTTTGAGAAATAATATTATTTATTTAATTAAATAATATTAGTTGTAATTTGTTGGGTTCATGTCAAGTAATAATAATAGTCAACTGCTATTATTAGACATGGGGTCTTACTAAGAATTAAATGAAATGAATAAATGATTTCACATAATTAATTCATTTTATTATTCTAAGTAATTAAAATCCCAATTATATTATTCTCATGATCCTAGCAATTATTTGTGGGTGTGCACAACGGATCTAGAAAATCTCTTAAGCCAAGAGAGATTTTTTTCCACCAAGAATGACATCGCAAGAGAAGGATCCTCGGTGCTAGCACCCAGATATCCCTTCAGCAGCATCCAGAGATATGTGGAGCATGTGTGGATCACCACTAGAGGAATCCTACACTTGGCTTCTATGACACAATGATAGATCACATCGGATCGTGATTATAAACATAAACAAAGAGATAATTCCATCAAGGTAATTCTTGTCTTTTAATTAAATTAATTATAACTAAAATGTGATGATCCTCTCTATGGTTTCGTGACTCCACTCATTTTCTTTTGTTCTTTGTTCTATTCCGAAGATCTGAAATTTTATTATCATGACGGATTTTGGATTTATTGTTGTTAACGAAAAAATTAAAGTTGGGTACACCCATGCACGTGCTTCCGCTATACCCAAAACCTACAAGTGGTATTAGAGATTTCATATCATTGATTATAATTATTTATTTTTTCATTGATGATTTACGCATTTAATAATTTAGTTTTTTCAATTCAAGTTAATTATTCTGCAAATATTAATCTTGAGATCCATTACTCCTCTTTCATTTTCTCGTTCACCTTACAGAAATGATATTTTCTTTTAATTTTGATTAAAATAAAATAGATGATCTTTCCAGAGGTTCCAAAACTTTCTAGTCGTACAACACCAGAACACACGAAGTGTATTCGGTAGTACACATTGTGTAGTCTAGGTTCCATGCACCGGGACTAGTCCGCCAAACCAAGTCGTGTGTTGGAGTCTAAGTCTTAAATGACTTCATGTGTTGACTAGGAACAGGTGGCATGCAGTTTCCAAATTACACATCATGTGGCCCATTGGACATGGTGTGTAGTCCCTTTGGGTTAGGTTTAGACCGTGTACCTCGTACACGGCTTGCCCGGCTGGAGACCGTATAACACGGACACTACACAACATGTGGCCCATTGGACACACCATGTACTTTGAAGATATATGAAGTACATCTACATGTCATGTCCTCGGGCATGTACTTCGGATGGGTGGTGAACGATAGTACACACTGTGTAGTCAGAACTACACACTGTATACTCATCCAAATTACACAGATTTATTAAAATTTATTATTATATTATACAAACCCTTGAGATGTGTACCATAGTGCGGGCATAAATATGAGGCACAACACATGATAGGTTTTTTATATATATGTGTTTAATTTAACATATGCATAATGTTCATTTCTACTCATTGGGTAGTTATAAATGGGAATTCACTGGGTTGCCTCCAAGGTAAAAGTTATGTACAAAGATAATTTTAAATGAATTTATTTGTTTAAAATTATGATGGATGAGAGTCCCAAGGAAATTCATAAAAGGGTTTAAGATAAAAGGATTAATTAATTAAAGATAATTAATTTATTCGAGTGTGATTTATCTTAAACAAGAATGATTAAAGAATCAAATGCTAGTTTTATTTATACGTAAATATCGTTTCATGTATGGATGATCATGAGCTAGACCAAGACCTTTTGTATGTGGATGGTTTCTTTTAATTTATTTATTTAAATTAAATTTGTTGGCATACGAGACTTCTCCTCATTAATATGTAGGGCCTGCGTGCCCAAGGTTTATTTTATATAAAACCCTATTTTACCCCTCACCTACAAGTGAGATAAAAGCATATGTAATGGATGGAGCTCCCAAGCTAGTGGAGGCGGCTCAAGTTTGGATCCAAGGTGAAACCAATCCCAAGGAGATACAAAGGTGGATAGGTGGAAAGCTATAAACATGAACCCAAAAACGTTCAAGGTTTTTCTCCTCTAGGTATTGGGTTAGTTTATCAACCGCTAGATAAACTAACCAATAGAACAA
Source organism: Viscum album (assembly GCA_963277665.1). Taxonomy (NCBI): domain Eukaryota; kingdom Viridiplantae; phylum Streptophyta; class Magnoliopsida; order Santalales; family Viscaceae; genus Viscum; species Viscum album. The sequence goes on along the minus strand of OY728163.1, from coordinate 1,854,994,476 downwards.
GATCATGATCATACCATTTATTTTATTTCTTTCAGTTTCATGGTTTATTTATTATGGGTGTGTTGTCACAATCACACAATTAATGAATTAAACAAGCATGAAATATGGAACTAAAATAAGACCAAATTATGCATAAATATTATATTAGACATGGTTAAGCACTTAATTATATCCCACTTAATATTAACAAGCATGTAAGAAATATAATAAAATGAAAATTTATGTATAAGGATAAAATCCCTCAAAGAAATATTAAGTTGGTATAGTCTTCCATAATCTTAGTTAGAATCGAACCATAGTTCAAAGTGTTTGACCAACCCTAGTTGGGGTGCTTTCAATTATCAGGGAATTATAATTCAAGTTTTTGGGTTGACTTGATTTGGTTCACATCAAGGGTTGACTACCACAATAGGACTTGGTGTGACCAAGAGGTAAAGGTTGAGGAAATCCAAAATAAAAGGATTTCAGGATTGGGGAGTCCACTCAACGGATCAAGGAGCTATGAGTTAATGAAGTTGGCATTTAGAATGCCTACCTAAAACCTTTCAAGTTTCTTGACCAACCCTAGTTGGGGTAATGTGAAGGTAAATATGGATCTTTTACACAATAATATTTAGGAAATAGAATATTCTAAAGTCAATGGTGAGGGATATTGGATTTTGATAAAATAGTGGGAGACTAATAAGTATTAATTTATTTATTTGTCTCTTTTTTATCATGATAAAGTACTAAATCTTTGATCATCTTAATTTTTTGAAATGTAAAGAAATATTACTTCAAACATATCATTTTGAACCATAATCTAGAAGGAAAACCTTCTCACCCACACCAATTTCCAAGAGTGGTAGAGACATTTACGCGTCATCCTTCACCACGAGAGGAAATTGTATGTACTAGAGGAGCCTATTCCAGTTGTGCCTGGAAAAGAGGACAATGATTAGGAACTATCTCTCTATATGAAACATATGGATGATGCCATAGATGTCCAATGTTTCATGCTATTAGTCGTGTCTAATGAGCACTTGAAGCAACATAAAAACATGGACGCGTATAGCATGACATCTCACCTTAAGGATCACTATCAAGAGAAGGTGAGATAAGAGAGATATGAGATCTCCAATGCTTTGTTCACAACTAAGATTGGAGAGTTTGCACTAGATAGGCCTCATGTAGTCAATCTTATTGGCCACATTGAACTCCTGGACATTTAGGGATTAAGTTCTTGGATGAGTTGCGCATACAGATTTCATCATATCATCACTGCCCAAGACCTTCTCTAGCTTTATTATCAACTACAACATGATAAATAATGAGAGGAGTCTATCGAAACTTCTAACCTTGATTCACCAAGTATATAAGGACATGGGGTGTGGAAAACCCACAATCCTTATGGAGAATAAGAAGATAAAGGACAAGGAAAAGGGACCAAAGTTTTATAAATGATCTGAATCCCCTGAGAACCGTCCCTCCAAGAAGGGGAAGATCCAAAGGTATGGCAAGGAACGAGAAGCAGTATGTTTTTCATGAGTCAAGTCAGGCCAATGGAAGAGGAATTGCACCCAGAAGTGTGGGGACGCTAAAGTTGCATTCATTATTGAGTGTAATCTTTCTATTTATACACATTTGCTATTAGATACAGCTTATAGATCTCACATCTGTATTCAAATGCAGGAACCAAGTAGATTTAGAAAGATTTCTAGAGGAGAGGTGGATCTTCGAGCTGCCAATGGTGCGAGGCTGGCTGCGTTAGCCATTGGAAATTACCATCTCTCATTGCCAATCAGGATGCCTTTTGTTTTACATAATTTTTATTATGTGCCTAGTGTCACCAAGAACATAATTTATGTATCATGTTTGGATATGGATGGATTTATTTTCAAGTTTGGAAGTAAGAGTTGTTTCTTTTATAAGAACAACATATGTTATGGTATGGAACATTTAAATAATGGTTTGTATGTATTAAATTATGAAAACCAAGTGTTGGAAATTGATAATGAAACAAACTCACATGACTCATACAACACCTAGTTGTGGCATCACCGTCTTAGTCATGTAAATGAGAAGCGCTTGAAAAAGCTCTGCTAAGATGATTATTTAGACTCTACTGAGCTAAAACCACTTGATAGATGCCACGCTTGTTTACAAGGTAAAATGATCAAGCCGCCTTTTAGTGGATAGGGTGAAAGGGCCACAGAGCTTATAGGATTGGTACACATAGATGTGTGTGGACCATTTTCAGTAGAAGCTAGAGGTGGATATTATTACTTCATTACTTTTACTGGTGATTTGAGTAGATATGGCTATATCTACTTAATGATGTATAAATCAGAGTCCTTAAAGAAATTTAAGGAATTCAAAAATGAAGTATAGAATCAGCTTGGTAAGAAGATAAATAATATTCAATCAGACTGAGGTGGAGAATATTTGAACCAAGAGTTCATAGATATTCTATGGGAGTCTGTGATTCTATCTCAACTCACTCCTCCTTATACACCATAGTGGAATAGTGTTAGTGAAAGGAGGAACCACACCCTATTGGACGTGGTGAGGTTGATGATGAGTCATGCAGATCTTCCATTATCTTTTTGGGGATATGCATTACAAAATGCAGCATACACATTAAACCAAGTACCAACTAATTTGGCAAATGGAATTCCCTCTGAGTTATGGAATGGAAAGAAACCCATTTTCTCGCACACATGTGTATGGGGATGTGAGGTGTTTGTTAAGGCCTTATCAAGAAACAAACTATCACCTCGGGGCATGAGGTGTATCTTTATAGGATATCCCAAGGAAATGAATGGATGTTACTTATATAACCCTTTAGACAAGAAAGTGATTGTCGCCAGACAAGATGTCTTTCTTGAGAGGGAGAAAATCCTCAAAAAGGATAGTGGGAGCAAGATTGACTTCAATAAAGTTGATTCTCAAGATACATTGGAGTTGGTATAGGAACAAGTTCCATAGGTCCCCATGGAAGAGGTTCCAGAAAAACAAGTATTGCGTAGGAGCTCAAGAGAAGTAAGGGAACTAGAGAGATTTGGTTTCCTAGTCACCGAGGATGGTGGATCATTATTGTTGGATAATGATGAACCTCTCTCCTATAAGGAATCAGTAGAGACATCAAAAGATGCAAGATGGATATAAGCTATGAATTCTGAGATGGATTCCATGAATCATAACCAAGTTTGGGTTCTGGTCGATGATCCAGTTGATGTAAATCATGTTGGATGAAAATGGGTATTCAAGAGAAATATGGACATGGAAGGTCAAGTTAACACCTATAAAGCAAGGCTAGTGGCTAAAGGATTCAGACAGCTTCAAGGAATTGACTACGATGAAACCTACTTGCCAGTTGCCATGTTTAAATCCATAAGAATCATATTTTACATAGCAACTTACTATGACTATGAGATTTGGAAAATGGATGTCAAAATAGCATTCCTTAACGGGAACCTTCAAGAAGATTTCTATATGACACAACCAGAAGATTTTGTGACACCAGGTGAAGCCAAACGGGTTTTCAAGTTACAAAAATCCATTTATGGATTAAAGCAAGCATCCAGGTCATGGAACATTCAAATTGATGAATCCATAAATGATTTTGGTTTTATTAAGAACGAATGTGAGCCATGTGTTTATAAGAGGTTTAATGGGAATGTGGTCATTATCCTAGTAGTATATGTTGATGACAAATTACTTATTGGAAATGATGTGCTGATCTTACAGTTAGTTAAGGACTGGTTGAATAAGTGTTTCTCCGTGAAGGACTTAGGTGAATAAGCCTACATTCTAGGGATCAAGATCATTCATGATAGATCCAAGAGGCTTCTTGGACTAAGTTAGGGTACATACATTGACTAGATACTAAATAAATTTAGTATGGAATAATCCAAGAGGGAATTAGTTCCAGTGTCACATGGCCTACATCTTTCTAAGAAAACATGTCCTCAAACACAATGGGGGAAATATAGGATGAGTAAGATACCATATGCTTTGGCTATAGGATCTATCATGCATGTCATGTTATGTACCAGGCTTGATGTTGCCTATGCACTGAGCATGGTAGGCAGATATCAAGAAGATCCAGGGGAATAGAATTGGACTGGTGTTAAGACTATCCTTAAGTATCTGAGAAGAACTAAGGATATATTCCTGGTGTATGAAGGAGACGAGGAGATTTTCATCAGAGGGTATGATGATGTTGGTTTTTAGACATATCAGAATGATCTGAAGTCACAGTCTGGATATGCTTTCTATATCAATGGAGGAGCTATGAGCTAGAAGAGTTCAAAGCAGCCAGTTGTTGTTGATTCTACAATGGAGTCCAAATATATAGTGGCTTCTGATGCAACCAAGGAAGCCTTATGGATTCAGAACTTTTTCCAGGAGATTAATGTGGTGCATAGTAGTAAAGATCCTATCACATTGTATTGTGATAATACTGCAGCGGTGGCTCTTGCAAAAGAACCAAGGTCATATCAATGGACAAAGTACATTCTCCGAAAGTATCACCTCTTGAGGGATTTCTATCAAAGGGGTGAAGTTGCAGTGAGCAGAGTGTCTACATAAGAGAATGTGGTGGACCCCATGACTAAAGGACCATCTCAATAGAAGCATAAATGTCATGTGAGAGCTAGTGTGTTAAAGGTTTTTAGCAGTTGGATCTAATCCAAGTGGGAGTCTATTGGAGTTGGTGGCCTAGAACCAACTATTTTGTACTTTATTCATTAATAAATACCTTATCACATCTTGATTGTTATTATACGTGACAATGCATATGATAATGTCCTAAGGATAGATTTTTCACTAAAGGGTAATAACGGATCCCTACTATGATGAGAACCCGGAAGTGCCATAACACTATTCTTGAATATATGTTCTATGGTTAGATGATGTTATTTTAGGGACACAAATAATACAAGTCATTAGGGGAAAGGACTCATAAAACTTTGAGATACCTTCTCATGGTGTGCGCCCTTGGTAATATCCAGGAGGATATTATGAGAATAAGACTCGCCAGTAGGAAATCCACATTTCATAGTGTCATTGGATGCTCCTATTTGTGGACGTGTGTATTGGTCCTTAGAATTTAAGATTATTATTAATGAGTATTACAACTCACACACTTAAATGTATTGATTAAAACCATGATGAAACACTATTCACAGTGAGGTAGGATATGTTGGGTGCATCACGAGTAATACTGCATTAATAGATAATGTGAGAAAGGATTTTTCCCTTCTGTTCCATAATGTAAGTTGATATCTCAAGCCCTTTAATGGAATTTATATAGCATAAATAAATCCATGACCATGGTAAGGAAGGGGTAATTTCAATTCTAGGAAGTCCAAGAAAGAATAATCGAGCATATGGATTGTGGCACTATCATACAACCCGCTTGATTGGAGATATCGTGATAAATGGATTACATTACATGGTAAGCGTTCGTAGGAGGTGACACGTCATTGTAGCATTAAATTCTTTCTCTATGGGAGCCTTGGCATGTTCTAAATTCTAACCTTGTACTTTAGGTAGGCACCGCCTAATGCCACTAAGAAAGAGGCCTAGAGGGTCACATACTAAGTGTGTCCAAGTATCTCAGTTAAATATTCATTTAACAAGTTGAATAATGATTATTCCTGATTGTGGTTTAATAATTATTCAAGGATGTCTGGTCGCATTTATTTCGACACTATTTACTTGAGAGAATATATTATGGGAAAAATAATATATTTATTAGTGAGTAATGTAGTGATATTTATTTAAGAAATAAATAGTCATTATTCAAGGTCTAATAAATGTGGTAGAGGAAATAAAGAAAATGGAAAAACAAAAAGTACACATTATGTATATTAATATACACACTGTGTAGTTTTTCTAGGGATTTGTGAGAAATAATAATATTTATTTAATTAAATAATATTAAGTGTAATTCATTGGGTGCATGTCAAGTAATAATAATAGTCAACTGTTATTATTAAACATGGGGTATTACTAAGAATTAAATGAAATGAATAAATGTTTTCGTGTAATTAATTCATTTTATTATTCTATGCAATTAAAATCACAATTATATTATTCTCATGAGTCTATCCATTCTTTGTGGGTGTGCACAATGGATCTGGAAAAACTCTCAAGCCAAGAGAGAATTTTTTTTCCACCAAGAACACTCTCAAGTTACAAGAGAGATCCTCCTCCACCGGATCAAGGAGAGCGCTTTGGAAGCGGATCTCAAGGCGATCGAAGGCAAACATTGCAAGCAAAGGATTCTCTGTGCTAGCACCTAGAGATACCTTCGGCGACGTCCAGAGATACATGGAGCATGTGTGGATCGCCACTAGAGGAAGTCTACACTTGGATTCTATGACACAATGACGAATCACATCGGATCGTGATCGGAAACATCAATGAAGAGATAGTTTCATCAAGTTAATTATTTTCTTTTAATTAAATTAATTATAACCAACATATGATGATCCTCTCTATGGTTCCAGGAATCCCCTCCTTTTCTTTCATTCTTCGTTCTATTCTGAAGATCCGAAATTTTATTATCATGACGTATCTCAAATTGATCGTTGTTAACAAAAAAAATTAAAGCTGGGTACACCCATCCACATGCTTCCACTACACCTGAAACCTACATACTTACTATTAGATTACCCTTGGAATAGTTCGCGCTCTCTAGCTAAACTAATAATGAAAGCTTTGAGGCATACCATTATTTCTAAAGGTTTATTTTTCCAAACTAAATAAGTATATATATCGATAATACCTAAGTTATTTATCTCTAATGAGTCTAAATACCATACTAGGTATATCCTTAATGTACACTTCTAGTTTTACTTGACAAAGAATTATCTTGTTACAACTAGGTATGTTAGTCTTACATTTTATATTCATCTTGTATTGTCTATGATTCATGTATCACTGAACTATTGGTTGAGTATAAGACATCACAAATGTGAGATTAATGTTTTGGTGATACTCTAAATGTTAGACTAGAGTCAATAAACTTGGAAATATAGAATTTGTGTACTTCTCACAGCTGACTAAGGAACCACCCTTTCTCATCCTCTTATAGAATACATTTTACCTCTTGTAATGTTTCTTGTCTTATTTGGTTACTATATCTTGATACATATATGTGAAAAACATATTGTATTCAATAACCAAGAAGTATGACATAAACATTACTTACTTGATGAAGATACCTGAAGAAGAAACGACTACTTTCTTCTGTGATTCAGTTCATTGCATTTAAACTTCCATAGATTAATTTCATGATATACGAAGCAAATAACGTCCTGTTTAAAACCACTTTCTTTAAAGGACGTTGTGAAGGTGCCTTTGAGGTCATGCTTTTCATTAGCCTTTTCATCTTGTATTTCAACTTGTTTTCCTCAAGAACTAAATATTAATCTTTCTTTAATGTTATTATGGCTTGGAGAACCTTACACAAAAGGTAATGAAGCATTTTTCTCCAAACTTTTTGTTTTTAAATCTTAAAGGAAACTAGAGAATATGGGCGAAAATGATATTAGAATGGGATGTATTGAAATATCATGATTTTCCTTTCATATTTACATATAACAGGTATAATTATCGCTAATTCATATCTCACTTCACTTTATCATCTCAAGCTTCTTGAAGATGAGACAACATGTAAAATCATCTATGTCTTATTGTTGTATCCACAACTCACATTGGACTTTGATGGAAACATTATGAAAAAACCATCATATGTGTTATACATGAGTCTCATATAATCATTTTTAACACCCTCTCTTCTTGGGGTGGCTTAACAAGTATTGGGGGCACCAGCATCTTGAATTTCTAATGTCGCAGTACTTTGCACAAGTGCTTGTACTACTCTTTGAAACTCATGCCAGTTTGAACATTTTCTTTGTCCAGATTACCACAGTGTGTCCTGTGGTATTACCTGCCATTTTTCTACAAAACAAATCTAGCAAATTAATACTTTATCTTGATTATCTATTTATACATGATTGATTAATTAATTAAATCATTAAGTGTCTATCACTATTTTATCAAACTCTAGCAACCCTATGTACTAGAATTGGAATACTCTGTCGCTTGAGTATTCTAGTGGCAAGGATCCTTGGACCTCCCATCATACTCTATAATTTATGGCCACACCACTACTTGGAGAGTTCAAGGTAGGCGTCTGACTGGCCAAACACATTAACTCACAGCTCCTTGATCTGTTGAGTGAAGTTATGGCTTCTAAAATCATAAATATGATTTACTCAACGCTTTTATTTGAAGTTGTAACAGGCTAGTTATGGTTACACATTTTCTGCCAACTTCAGTTAAGTTGACTCATTTTTCTCATAAGAACTCCGTAGTAATAGGAGGCACCCTCAATTATGGTTGACTGAGCACCCTGAACACCTGGTTGTATTAATATTCAAGCGATGAAAGGCATTTTATGACTTAATATATCTTTGAGGTATTTTATTATTTCTTGATGAATATAACCCATTTCTATTAAATGTGTTCAAACTATGTTTGCACGCTCACAACTGAACATGCATTAATAGAAAAAACATATGTCGCATCCTTATGCATCTTTCTTGATTATTATTTTATGTGATCTCACAGTAAGAATGAACTCAAACAAAATAACAAACAATACATAAAGGAAATAATTTTACCCGACTAATCTTGATATTATAATATTGGTTGATCTATTTTAAATCTAACAGATCAACCATGACCTGGGGGTAACATGCCTGAGTCGAGTCCTGACTCGTGTCGCAGATTTTCCCTTGTCCAATGTATTTTCCTCTCATTTGGTGTATCACCTCGTCTTGGCGGGGTTCATGTATTAAAACATCATAGTTTAATTTACAAATATACTCGAGCGTAGGTGAGGGGGTCTAGGGGCACAAAATACAACAGATAAACTGGACACATAGACCCTTATACATATTAAATGAAAAGACGATGCACACACTGTCATTTCATTATCTACTTATTACAACCATCGCTCGCATGTAATAAATAATTAAAGAAATTAACCCAGACATGCACAAGTATAGTCATTAGCTTACGATGAGTTGGTATAATAAATAAACATGTGATAAAAATTAAATTACAATAAATTTAAGTATGAGGGTATTTAAATAAATTAAATGAATTATATAAATTCAAATAATTTATTTTATTCAACCCCGTCATTAATTTAATTTTAATTCTAAATTTTAAATTAATTAATTAATTTCATTTAATAATAACATTAAATTAATATTTAGGAATATTAAAATTATCAAATTCAAACCAAAAATTAATTTTAATTAATTTAATTTAAAACTAAAATTAAATTGATTAATTTTGATTATATTAATTTATTCATGGCCCCAAAAACCCCACTCAGGCCCATTATGGGTCGGACCGTACCCCTGCATGCCTGTTTTGGGATAGGAAGACCTCGTGCATGGGTATCCTTGGCTCGACAGACCCGTCCAGACTTGTTCCAGGTCGGGCGGACCCGCCCCGACCCATTATGGGGCGAATCGAGTCTCATAGGACTCGTATCAGGAGTTACCTTGCGACTCGAATCTGGTGAAAGGGGATCGGTGCAGGAGGTGGTTGTGGGGTTCGACTTGGTCGTGAGAGGAGGCACCGACGGTGGTGGTCTCGCTCAGCTTTGAAGGATGGTAGTTGAATGGGGAGCCTCAGTTGGCCTGGATCTGGAGGAGATGCGGCGGTGGGGTTCCAGTGCAGTGCAGGCAGTCAGGATCTCGCATGTAGAGGCCGCTGCTCTATCATATCTTGGGAGGGCGACACCGAGTAGTTGGTCAGTTGGGCGTCGAGCAACAATGCTCGGTCGCGGTCCTGATCTGGTCAGCTGGTGGCCCATCCTCAGCAAGCGCAACATCCGGCGGATCCAACCGGACGGGACGGGGGTGGCACACGGACCTTGCAGGAGAGGTGAGGCGGGAAGGCAGTATGTCAGACTCAGCTTTCATGGGATCAGGTGGATTTCTGACCAAAAGAATAAGAGGGAGGCTCGGTCGGGCTCATAGGAGAGAAGTGGTAGGCCGAAGGGTTCAACAGCGAGTGAGGTTGGGTGCTCAACCAGGAGAGGGAGGGTGGCTCTTAGTTCCGGAGGAGGGCGAGGAGTCGACAAGGCAGCAGCACAGTGGATCGCTAGAGATAGGCGGCTGGTCTAGGGTGTCAATGGGGGCCCACGTGCAGTGACAAGGGAGCCAGCAACAGCTTCCACAGGAATTTTTTTACAAAATTCCACATCTTTTTTTTGGATTTTCTAAAAGACTACAAATAGGTTTTTGATAAAAATGGGTTGGAAAATCCTCTCTTTTTTTAAAAATATGCCCCCCCCCATCTTAATAAAAATATAAATTATATTATATTATTTTTGTGTAAATATTCCACCATTGGTGGAAACAACATACGCTGGCCGGATCAAATTCAGTGATCGGAATCTGACTGATCAGCTGCATGATAATTAAATTGAACAATATATATATATATATATATATATATATCATGTTCTTTAAAATTTTAATATCCAAAATTTTATTAATTGATAAACACTATTTTTTTCCATAATTTTTTTTCGGATGTTTGTAAGTTGGTCATTCGAGATAGAATCGATGCGCGATCTGATTCGTTGGGACCGATTAACAACTCTCTACTTAAAATTTAAAGCAAAATAATTTTTTTGGCCTATAAAATCCACGCGATTCCTTTGATATCAATTACTGGTACCGGGATGCACAAAGTAAGTCGTTAGGCTGGAAAATTTAAAAAAAATATCATCGGAGCGGCAAAACATGTCATCTCCGGCAATATGATCCCTGGTACAGTCTGAGAATCTTACGTGGATTATTCTAAGTACAAAAAATAAAATAGAACGTGTACCTCATTCGATTCAAATCATACTCGACTCTAGCTCATCACCGACAACCTTTACTCAAAAGATCCTAAGTCGAACCTCTCTAGACCATCCACACATGCTCCATGAATCCACACATACATCGTTCATTGAATTCTGGGTGTTAGTGTGGAACTCTGGCGATCTCTTCAACGTTGCAATGATCACCACGATCCCTTGTCTTTGATCCATCGAAGGCGTCTTGGGTTGATCACTCAGGGGAGACTTTATCTCTCTAGAAAGCGAGATGAGAGGGAGTCTCTCATTCACAATGAATGAACAACCACTTAAATGAGCCTCTCCTCCTACTTATATAGTGGGCAGACAAATACCAGGAAGGGGTTCCCTGACTCCCATAAATAAAACACCCATTAAATAAGAAATAAATAAACAATTATTATGAATTAAGTTGCATTGTAAATATTATTTATATTTTATCACATACCTTTGATATATATATTAAATATATTACGTGATAAACTTGAGCCATTAACTCGACTTGTAATTTCCGCTGATATTAAACAAACCTTGAATATTAAAATAATATTCATTCTAATAATATTATTTATTGTATTTACTTAAATACTTTTAAATACTTTTAATAAATAAATTTAACCCATTTTTTTACTTAAATAATAATGAATTTATTTATTTATCGGTGGTCGAAAATATTTGGAAAACACTCGAGCCCCATGGTGGGGCCCACCATGTCCTATATTCTGATATACTGGAATGTAGAAGTTTCTCAAATATGCTATTGTAAGTGACCCTCTAATCCTTATCTTAATAGAAGTGAATATTATTTACAAATCAAGAGTGGGGTCTATCAACCCTTCAAGGCCCCTAAAGAGACAAATAATAGTCATGGCAACGACAACCAACCTACGAACATGCACTGTATAGTGTAATCTATTTGTCATACGATATCTAATAAAGCAGGATGCACACTTGTGTCATCGTCCTTTCTTATTTTATTATTTGTTGATATAACTGAACAGATTTACCTTCGACTACTATGACCGTGAATTTATGATGGTACTACCATCTTGGTCAACCTAGCTAGAGATATTACTTTCTCAACCCGAAAGTGACAAATATTATCTTGATCATTCAACTAATGTCACACCACCAATAACGTACCCAACACAAGCTACCTTGTCACAATTTCATTGTCATGGTTTTTGTCTTTCATCAAAGTACGCGGTCAAATGACATATATTGATAATGATCTTAAGTTAGAAGACTAATACACGTGTTTGTAGATAGAAACAGTCAATGACACTCAAAACATGTGGTGTTCTTATTGGAGAGTCTATCATCACGATATCAACTATTAAATATGACCAAATGTGAAATTCATGAGAAGAAGTCTCAATGCTCATGAGCTCATGACACTTGATAGTCAGACATCTATTGTGTCCAGTCAATATGATGTATCTAGATCGTATGACATTTATTTAAGATTAATATCACAGTATCTCGAGGTTCTCATTATAGTTTGAGATCTATTGTAACCTTTTGATACTACAAATAATCTTTGGACATCACTATTTAAATAGTGGACACATAAATATATACACTATAACGATAATTGCACATTATGCATATCTCACTGTATACATGAGATTGTAATCGAAAAATACTATTTAGTTGGGTCTAGAGAATCAACTATTACAACAAGTTATTCGTGGAGGTACCTGATCGGTTGTTATGGGCAACGAAAAGTGGTTCATGTTGCGGGGAGTGCCCCTGCGCGAGAGGTATTCCCCACGCAATAGCCCAGATCTATTGGGTATTTTGGTTCGTTAAAATCTGAAACTCGAAAATGATGTTTAGTAACAGTTTATAACATGCAAATTGATAAACAAATAATGTTTGACTTGAAATTCCATAACATCAAATGAAAAAATTCAAATAAATTCAACCAGTGAACAAATCACATACAGTGAACAGACACATTTGCAGTGGTAATTACAACAATAAACTTTTCACTTAATTCTCATTAAAACAGAAATACAATTTGTACAAACTAATTCATCTGAAACAAGAATCCAACAATAATGAAAAAATAATGTTGTAATAGCAATGATAAAACTGAGCCAAAACAAGGCTCAAAACATCTTCTATAATTAACACAAGAAGCAATGATGTTCAATGATTACAGGTCGAATTAAATGCGGAAATTGAAATAAGTAAAAGGAATACCGATATTTACGTGCTTCGGCCAATATCATAGGTTCATGGGGCATGATAATAATGGTTTTTTCACTATGCAAGGAAACAGTACAAGATGAAACAAAGGAAACAACTCACAAGCTAAACTGGACATGAAACAGAAATAAGACATGATGAAAAAACAAGCAACGCGCATAAGCTTACAAAAATCAACAAAGAAAAAAACTATAATAGGACCGAGACCCCCTTACCGGGGTTCGACCAAACCTTTTTCGATGAAGAAGCTTGTGAAAAGGGTGCCAGAATCGTCATCGCGGAGTCCAGAAGGTCTGATCCTCCATGACCGACGTTGTTGTCCAGATTCGTCACCACGAACCAGTTGTTGTCTAGATTCTCTACATTCATCCTAATTCACTCTCGTTGTCCAAGATCTATTGCTGATGATATTCATCATCCACCAAGAACTTCTTGTTTCCCTGAAGACCATTTCTCTCTAGTCGTTTAATAGCAACAATCTGCTATGTCCTTTCAAGCTACCCTTTGTGTACAAATCCAAATCCTCCTCCTCAAATGAGAGACTCTAACTTGAAATTATTCGTGGTAGCTGAAAGCTCTTGAAATGTGAAAATTTCAACAGAAATATGAACTGCAGATCCAAACTTTGCAACGGTCCCATTATTCTGATCGGATGGTTCTTTTCTTGGCTCGGTGTTGCCTCTTGTCTTGAGTCTATCAACCCCTGAAGACGATTTGAAGATACTGGATGGAAAAATAGGATGGATCGTCATGGGATGTTCAATATTTGGTTTTAGGTGAACCTCATACTTGGAAATGAAACATGGGAAACAATCCATATGGAACTTCTCCCCCAATTTCTAAATGTTGGTTCGAAATCCATGTGAGCAACACGATGGACAAATCCTACATATGGATCAGGAAAACGTGCAAGAACAACTCTATAATTGGATCTGGAAAGTGTTCAAGAAAATCCCTGCAACTGGATCTAGAAAGTGCACAATAACACCCTATAATAGGATCTGGAAAGGCTGGGTGCGCTCTCTCATCCAGCAAGCCAAGAATGAATCTCCATCGTTGAAGAGCCTGAGGAGTCACGCCACCCTGTTTCCATGAATCGACGAAGAAACTCAAGCAGCGCAGATCTGCTGATGCGGATCCGGCTACACCTCCACTCTCCCTCTCTAGGTCAATCTGAGAGATACTCTCTCATTCAGCCAAGTCAATTTCCCCTAATGAAGTGATACCCTCACACCTCAAATAGAGCCACACAGAAAGAGTATGCGAGGCACATGGATGGTGGACAAGGAATGGGTGGTGCCCCCATTTGAACTGCGTAGAAGATTTCTCAACAAAAAATCATATTAAATAAAATTTCATTTTAATTAACAAAATAATAGAATATAAAAATTCACAAATCTCCACCTTGGAAATTAAAATGCATGAAAAAATTTAATATGCAACAACGCCACACTTTCCACCTTGAAAAATAAACCTAAACCACATGATGATTCTACACCACCTAACATCATCAACTTTGGAATATCCTAAAAGGAAAACAAACTACGGGGTATGACCCAAACAGTCCCCCAACCATGTATCAACTGTGATACATGTCTCCCGAAGTTGAATGATATTGAAAATTTGATAAACATGTTCAGAATTAAATAATTCTAAACAACTGCATGATAGAGGTTCATAATTGCACTTACCTGAGTCGCACTCTGAGATGATGTCAGTGAGGAAAACACAGACCAGTAAATCAAATGCCAACAGGTCCACGAACCAGCTCATATGTGCCTCCAGAACACAAATAAATAGAGTAGTATTGATCCTCACACAAAACAGGGCCAAACAAAAACTCAGAGAAATTCACATAGAATGTAACTCAGTACAAAATAGTGCAATCATGCAAAAAAACAGTAAAAGAAAAACACAAAGCACAAAGAAAGAAAATCACTCACTCCACCTGAAACTAAGACAGACCCAGAAAACTCTCCACCTGAAGAGAAGGCGCTTCCTATAACCGTGCAAACAAGAGAGGTTCCTCAAAACCGGGTACCAATGCAAATCTCATGTAGTCCCAAGAGTCCTAAGGGAAAACTCTAGACCCACGAGAATACCAGCGATCCAAGGGCAACACGCTACCGACCAAGAAAACTCATCTCAGTCTAGATTCCTAACAATATCTAGGAACCGCCTAAAATTGCTAAAGAGAACCTGACAGAACCGCCATAAAGCCTAATCATCACCAAACCTATTAAAATGACATTGTCACTCTAAACACTATCTAGGCCCAATCACTACTTGCAACGGGTCGCGACCTAGAGAAACCATCCTAAAACTAGGAAATACCATAGGAACAAACCCATAGCTAATTACCAGCTCACTCTCCTAAGGCTAGAGGCAACAACAGGAACAACGCAGAGAGGGGAAGCATGCATAGTAAATTAAACAACCCAAAGAGGTCTCCACCTAAACCCATAAAGACATATCAGAACCAAAGGACCAAGAATCGTCGGCTTTAAAACCGAGACACGCCACCTGGACTTTCGACGCAAGGCACCATAAGATCCTCAACAGATAGATTCAGAATCTCCACCATAGGAGATGACTACCTAAACAAAATCAAAAAGGAGACATCCTCACACAAAAGGGAAACTACAAGGACACATGCAAGCAGTCCCAACATCATAGGACAACTCTAAGAAGTGAGAACAAAGGCTGGGAACTAACTAGAAACTAGGGGAAAACAAGCCATTAAAGGGCCACACATCCTAGTCTAGACTTAATAACGGCACATGGTTCCCGGGAAACCAAACAAATCCGCTAAACAGGGTCGAATAACAAACAAAGAAGCTTGGTGGCCAGCCAAGCGACAAATAAGAGCACTGCACCCACAAGCTTACCCAAACCTAAACACTGAACTCGCCACAGGACCATACCTGGAGCAAAAAATCTTAAAGGATGCGGAGGAACACAATGGAGCTAACATAAGCTCATCTCCTAGGCAAAAGGAAAACACTAGAGACACTAGATCCTACCAAACCCTTACTGCTAACCAGCTCTCAAACATAGGCAAATCTCACATAGAACCTATTCCTACCCCGAAACCCCAGACACACATAGGTAACAACTACCAAGAGACATCTTTGAGTCTCAGATAGACAAAGAAAATAAAAAAACAACAAGGAAATAAACTAGCAGTAGCAGAATGAAATTACAGCCTAAGAGAACTAAAGACCTAGCTGAACAAAACAATCAAAGCATGCTGCAAAGTAAAAGCCACTAGAAAAACATTTGAAAGTAATGAACAAACAATTTCAAATTTTAACAAATAAAAACTTAAACTCAACATGGCTCTGATACCACTTTGTTGCGGGGAGCGCCCCTGCGCGAGAGGCAGTCCCCACGCAATAGCCCAGATCTATTGGGTGTTTTGGTTCATTAAAATCTGAAATGAGAAAAGAATGTTTATTAACAATTTATAACATGCAAACTGATAAATAAACAATGTTCAACTTTCAATTCCATAACATCAAATGAAAAAATTCAAATGAATTCAACCAGTGAACAAATCACATACAGTGAATAGACACGTTTGCAGTGGCAATTACAAAAATGAACTTTGCACTTAATTCTCATTAAAAAAAATGAAATCTGTACGCATTGATTCATCTAAAACAAGAATCCAACAACAATGGAAAAATAAGGTTGCAACAGTAATGATAAAACCGATCCAAAACAAGGCTCAAAACAACTTCAATAATTAACACAAGAAGCAATGACGTTCAGCGATTACAGGTCAAATTAAATGCGGAAATTAAAAGCAGTAAAAGGGGCACTGAGATTTGTGTGCTTCAACCAATGACCTACATGCATGGGGAAAGATCATCATGTTTTTTTCACTATACAAGAAAATAGTACGAGAGGAAACAAAGGAAACAACTCACAAACTAAATTGGACATGAAACAAAAATAAGATGTGATGGAAAAACAAGCAACACGCACAAGCTTACAAAAATAGGCAAAGAAAAGAACTATAACAGGACCGAGACCCCCTTACCGGGGTTCGACCAAACCTTTGTTGATGAAGAAGCTTGTGAAAAGGGTGCTGAAATCGTCGTCCCTGAGTCCATAAGGTCTAATCCTCCTTGACCGACATTGTTGTCCATATTCGTCACCACGAACCAGTTGCTGTCTAGATTCTCTGCATCCATCCTGATGTACTCTCGCTGTCCAAGATCTGTTGCTGATGAAATTCATCATACACCAAGAACTTCATGTTACCCTGAAGACCATTTCTTTCTAGTCATTTAACAGCAACAATCTGCCCCATCCTTTTGTTGAGTCAATAAGGTTTTCCTTATGACTTTTCTATTCCTTCATACTTGGGGAGATTGTTGAGTCATTAAGGTTTCCTTATGACTTTACAATTCCTTCTTATTTTGAAAATCACAAATACCTTATATCAAGGAAAATCTCTTTTTACCCTGTGTTTTACTTCTATAATAAAAATTTTCCTTTCCCAAGGAAATTTATCCTTATCATGTTTTCATTTCTCATATTATAACTTTTCCAAGTGTAGAATTCGGTTTGAAACCATAACCTCGAAATCTTATAATTACCTAGATATGAAGCATTCTGTTTTAGGATCTGAATTCTCAGAATTCTGGTTACGAACTCTCATGAGTTCTGACTCCGAATTCTAGATCAGAATTCTGGTTATGAACTCTTCTGAGTTCTCTCTCCAAATTCTGAATACGAATTCTGGTTACGAACTTTCTGAGTTCTGACTTTGAATTCTGAATACCAATTCTGGTTACGATCTTTATGAGTTCTGACTTTGAGTTCTCTGAATAAAAACTCTGAACTCTTATGAGTTCTGACTCTGAATTCTCATGAACTCTGACTCCAAACTTTGTGAGTTCTGGTTCTGAATTCTTATGAATCCAGATTCTGAATTTCCTTGAAATTCAGACTCCGGAATTCTATAGATTTTAGGTTCTGAATTCCTAGAAAACAGAATCCAAATATCCTTTTATTATAGACTCTGAATTCAATTTTTGGTTAAACTATGAACTTTCATTTGCTTACATTCCGAATATCAGATTTTAGTTATGCTCACACATGTTTTGTTATAAAAAGATGTCGTGCTTTCAGTTACTCAGTAACCGTTGTTTGAGTGACACGTGTACATGTCCCTCTAAAATTCAAGTAAAAATATGACCGTTGGAGGAGGGATCCAACCGTTGAAGTCATGCCTATAAATAGAAGCTCATTTGAAAGAGCACCAGAATTTTGGACAACTTTTGATCTGAAGTGATTTCTAGAGAGAGATACTCTCATGCTTAGTGTGTACTAAAATTCTGGTTCAGATTTTCTTTATGTGACTCTGATTGTTACTGTGTACAATCGAGGGCTTTCGAGGATAGGAAGACAGAGGTTCCGACTATCTTGAAGTTGAGGGATTCCTTTCTAAGGAAGACAGAGGTGCTGACTACCTTGAAGTTGAGGGCTTGCGGGGATAGAAAGATAGACTTTTATCTTCATATCGAGGGCTTACCCTGGTGTGGGTAAGATAGAATTTCTTGAAATTATAAATCAAGGGACCTTTATCCAAGGTTGTTGGATACCCTTCTCTTTGGGTTAAAAGATTTATTACTTGTTACTTGTTTTGTTACAAGTTTTCCGCTGCATTTGTATTATTGAGGAAAGTATAACTATCTTATACTTCCTCATACTTGTATTCTGATTTAGTTAGATTCTATACGCTTTAAGGTAGAATCTTCATCTTTGTAAACTTTCATTAAGTTTCATTTCTGGAATCATTTTTCCGGAATTGATTTCTCGGAATCATATTTCCTAAATCAAGTAAGTGTTTAGATCTTAGAGGTTTTGTGAATTATTTTGTTTAACCTTGTTAAACATAACCATATTTAAAAGTTCCAAAGGAATTTTTAAAAGTATACAATTCACCCCCCTCTTGTATTTGAGCATCTCATTATTACATATTCAATCCTACAATTGGTATCAGAGTAGGTCACCTCTGAATTAATCTCACGATTAGTTTCAAAAGAGAATTATTCTTCTCATTACTTTCAGAATTGAATTTCTGGATTCACACTTTTTCCAGAATCATTTTTTCGGACTCGTATAGTTTGGATTCATTTTTTTTCTTAGAGATACCCTTGTTCTATATTTTTCTTGCTTAGGAATATTTTCCTTGTTTACAAACTTTTTCTATTAACAAGTTTTTGTGGAATGAATTTTCTTTAAGATGGCAGGAATCAATGTTGGTTTCATAGACAATATCAATCCAACTAGACCACCTATCTTTGATGGAAATGATTACGAATATTGGAGAGATCGCATGAAGACTTTCATTATCAATACTGGAGTTTATAATTTTGTTATACTTACTGGAGGATATAAAATGCCTGATAAAGAAGTTAGTGCCTTTACCAATCAAGAAAATCATGAATATCAACTAAATTATAAGGTACGCAATACTTTTCTTTGCTCCATGATTAGAAATATATATAGCCAAATTTCATCTTGTGAAGCAGCAAATTGTATATGGAAGAAACTTGAAGTTACTCACTTTGGAACTTCCAAAGTAATTGAAACTAGAAGGGCCATGCTCAGAACTGAATATCATGGTTTTTTTTTCCTTATGGAGAAACCATATATAAGGTGAAACAAAGATTCATGACTATTGTGAATAGTTTGCAATCCATGGGTGAGAAAGGATTAGATGATGAATCCCTTGTTGATAAGATCATATACATCATGCCCAATGAGTGGGAATCCAAGAGGACTACTATTAATGAAAACGGAAAGGTTACTTACATTTCCTTAGATGAACTGTTTGGAACTCTTCTTCAGCATGAGACTAGAATGAAGAGAGATGCTGATAACATAAATAATAAGAATGGAAATGGAAGTGTTGCTTTTACTACTACTTCAAATCATATGAAAGCTAAGACTCTTGAGAGAGTTACTAGATCCAAATCTAAGAAATTTGTTATCTAATCTGAATCTAGTGAAAGTGAATCCTTAGAGAATGAATTAGAAAATATTTCTCTAAGGATGAACAAGATAGCTGGACAGAGGAACTTTCAGTCCAAATATAAGAAAAAGGAAATGAAAGATAAGAAAGATTCAGAAGTTACATGTTATGAATGCAAGAGAGCTGGACATATAAGACTTGATTGTCCTATGCTCGAGATAAAAGAAAGAAAGGAAAGGCATTCAGAGATAAATAGAAAGAAGTATTACAAGGCTAAAACTAAGAAAGTCTTGAAATCTAATGACACTTGGAGTGCCAGTGGTGGAGACTCTTCAGATAAATCTTCAGACTATGAATCTTCTGGACAAAAGAATCTTGGTATAATAGCCAGACTACCTATTGAAAATCATTTCTTAATGGCTAAGGTACACAATGTTGAATCAATGACCAATGTTTCTTTGATTGGTAATGATAAATATTATAACTCTTCGGATGAAAAATCTTCTTCTAATGAATATAATACTTTACCTTCCTATGAAGATGTTTCTAGGTTTGCCAAACTTCTTGAGATTGAGAATTCAAAACTCATGAAAAAAATTGATAAGGCAAAATCTAGGAATACTATTCTTACTAAGGAAATATCAGATCTTTCTAAAGATCTTGATAAGAAAAATGTTGATTTTGAAAGTATTTCAAAAAATCTTGGGGAAGTAAGTTCTGAGAAGAATAAACCTTCTAAAGATCTAGAAAACGTAATTTCTAAGAAAAATGTTTTAGATCCTAACTCCAGTTCAAAATCAAATGTTTTTAAGATAAGAACTTGGTTATCAAACTCAAATCCGAAATATTTTCCTTGAGGAAGTGTTTGTCAAACTTTACCTTAGGTAAGGAAAATTTTGATAAAATGTATTCTCAAATCCGACCTCTAAGGAATAGTTCTAGTTTTGGTTATACTGGTTCTAAACCGATTTTTAGTAACAATTATTTTATTCCTCAAAGTGCTCCATTATGCACTAAGTTTCAGTGTGGTGGACACTGGGTCAAAAATTGTTCCTTAAACAAAACCCAGTCTTTAGGATTTCATAAATCCTATTTTTCTAAAAATATGTGGGTGCCTAAAATTTTTCTTTCTAAGAATTATGAATCCAAGCAAGTTTGGATTCTGAAAACCTAACTTTTTCTTATTTTAAAAAAAATATAGAAGGTTCCAACAACAATACATGGTACATGGATAGTGGATGTTCCCAACATATGACTGGTAACAAAAACTATTTTGAAAAGATTATCAAGACGAAAAGAGTAAAAGTAACTTTCGGAGGTAATGCTTAGGGAGAAATTATTGGTATAGGTAACATCGTTCTTCTTGGAAAAACTTTGATTTCAAATGTTTTATTTGTTAAGGGTATTAAGCACAACCTCATTAGCATAAGTCAATTATGTGATGAAGGTTACCTTGTTAATTTTAGGAATGACAAGTGCTTAGTACACAATTCCAAGAAAGAGTTCATTCTTTTTGCCCATAGGCAAGAGAATGTTTACACACTAAACTTAGAAGACCTTAGGATCCAAGATCTACCTTGCCTTAGTGCAATAGAGGATCATTCTTAGTTGTGGCATATAAGGTTAAGACACTGTAACCTTAGGAACTTATGAAAACTTTCTAAGAAAAGATTAGTTAAGGATCTACCGGAGCTTAGATTTGATTTTTCAAAAGTTTGTGACCCCTGTCAATATGGAAAGCAACATAAATAAAGTTTTAAATTAGTCGGTGAAGTCTCAACTACTGATGCATTGCAGTTAGTGCATATGGATCTCTTTGGTCCTACACAAACTGGAAGCATTGGGGGAAAGTATTATGTATTTGTCTTAGTTGATGATTACACTAGATTTACATGGGTCTATTTTCTAGCAAAGAAGTATGAAGATTTTTCTTATTTCAAAAGTTTAGAGCCCAAGTTAAAAATGAGAAAAGCCTTCCATTGAAAACTATTCATAGTGATCATAGTGGAGAATTTCAAAATTATGATTTTGAAACTTTTTGTAGTAGAAAATGCATTATTCATAACTTCTTAGCACCTAGAACACCTCAACAAAATGGTGTTGTTGAAAGAAGAAATAGAATTCTTCAAGAGATAACTAGAACCATGTTGAGTGAATATTATGTACACAAACATTTTTGGGCTGAATATGTAAGTACTGCTTGTTATACTATAAATCAAGTTTTGATTAGACCTTTTCTTAATAAAACTTCTTATGAGTTATGGAATGGTAGAAAACATAGAATTTTTTATTTTAAGGTTTTTGGTTGCAAGGTACTCATTCTCAATACTAAAGATAATCTTCATAAATTTGCACCAAAATCTAATGAAGGAATTTTCTTAGGATACTCCACAACTTCTAAGGCTTATAGAGTTTTCAACAAAAACACTTGTATTGTTGAAGAGATAGTACATGTGAAATTTGATGAAACTGATCCTTTTGTTTTTAAACAACCCCAACCTACATCTTCGGATGTGTTTTCAAAAACTGATTATCAACCTTTGTTAGAAGATCCTTCTGAAAAGGAAAATTCCCAAGAAAATGTTTCTGAAGCATTCACCACAGAATATTTCCTACCCTATGTTGATGAACAGGTTTTACAAAACCTAAATCAGTTGTTTCTAAAGAATCATACTAGTGATAGCATCATTGGTGATATGAATCAACCTGTAAGGATTAAAAGTTCCTTGAGAAATAAAGTAGAACATCTAGCATTCATTTCCCA
This sequence comes from Viscum album, assembly GCA_963277665.1. Taxonomy (NCBI): domain Eukaryota; kingdom Viridiplantae; phylum Streptophyta; class Magnoliopsida; order Santalales; family Viscaceae; genus Viscum; species Viscum album. The sequence goes on along the minus strand of OY728163.1, from coordinate 1,854,971,586 downwards.
ATTAGAACCAAAAAGCACTGATGAATCTTTAGGTGATGATGATTGGATTAAAGCCATGCAAGATGAACTAAATGAATTCGAAAGGAATAAAGTCTTGACCTTGGTTAAAAGACCTAAGGAAACTTCTGTTATTGGAGTAAAATGGGTCTTTAGAAATAAGTATGATGAAAATGGAATCATTTTAAGAAATAAATCTAGATTAGTTGTTAAAGTCTATAATCAACAAGAAGGAATAAACTATGAAGAAACATATTCTCCAGTAGCTAGACTTGAATCTATTCGTATTTTACTTGCCTTTGCAGCATTCTTCAATTTCAAACTTTTTCAAATGGATGTGAAATGTGCTTTCCTTGATGGTTATGTTCAAGAGGAAGTTTTTGTTAAACAACCTCCTAGTTTTGAAGATAAAAAACATCCTGATCATGTTTTTAGACTTACCAAAGCTTTGTATGGACTTAAAAAATCCCCTTGAGCCTGATATGATAGAATTACTGGATTTTTGCTTCAAAATAATTATGTTAAGGGAAATGAAAATCCAACCCTTTTTATAAAGAAAGATAAGAAAAATGTTTTGATTGTTCAAATTTATGTTGATGACATTATATTTGGTTCAACTCAGTAATATTTAACTGATTCCTTTGCAGATCTAATGAAATATGAGTTTGAAATGAGTATGATGGGTGAGTTAACATTTTTCCTTGGTTTTCAAATCTCTCAAAAACCAGAAGGAATCTATATATCTCACCATAAGTATATTAAATATCTTCTTAAAAAGTATGGATATGACAACACTAAAAGTATAAGTACTCACATTGGTACCTCAAATACACTTGATCTTGATAAGGTTGGGAAACCAGTAGATCAAACATCTTTTAGAGATATGATAGGAAGTCTACTTTACTTGATAGATAATCGTCCATACTTAATGTTTTCAGTATTCTTATGTGCAAGATATCAATCTAGTCCTAAGGAATCTCATTTAAAGGCAGTGAAAAAAAATCGCTACTTAAAGGGAACCATGGATTTAGGACTCTTTTATACTTCAGGAAATGATTTTGTTTTAAAAAGTTTTTTGGATGCTGACTTTGATGGATGTAGAATGGATAGAAAGAGTACATCTGGAACTTTTCATTTCTTAGGAGATTCATTAGTTTCTTGGTCATGCAAGAAGCAACACTTAGTAGTACTTTCCACTGCTGAAGTTGAATATGTAGCAGCTGGAAGTTGTTGTGCTCAAGTGTTGTGGATGCAACACACACTCACAGACTATGGTATGAGTTTTACCAAAACACAAATTTTGTGTGATAATACTAGTTTCATTTCCCTTAGTAAAAACCTCACACATCACTCTCATGAAAAACACATAGATATTAGGCATCACTTTCTTAGGGATCACACACAAAAAAGAGATACCATTCTTCAATTTATCAGAACGCAAGATCAAATTGCTGATATTTTCACAAAATCTTTACCCTCCGATAGATTTGAATACATTAAACAGAAGTTAGGAATGATAACCATAAGGCAATCCTCCTTAATAACTTCATGTTGAACCAATCTCCTTACAATAATAAACTCCTTCTCATAAGGGGAGTACATTTGTTCATAAGTTTTTCAAATTTTTCGTAATGAAGTTTTTCATATTTTTCGTAAAAAATATTTTTGTAATGAAGATTTTCGTAATGAAAATTTTCATAATGAAGATATGCGTACTCATTTTTTTCCCGTACTCAAGTTTTTTTTCAGAATCTAAAGTCCTTCAAGAAGAATTTTCCTCAATACGAATAATTCTCCTGACAATCTGAAAGGTATGATTCTTTCTTGAGTTTTCATAATCACATTTTACTTGCTATTAATTACTTTTTTTAAAAAAAATCTCGGATTCTAGTTTCCTTAAATCCGAATCTTTTCCTTTAAAAACCTCAAAAGATCAGATCCTACCAAATTTTCCTTGTGGCTATCATTTCAACCATCAGATCTGATCAGAAGAATTCTCAGCCATTGGATTCAGATGGGAAGATGAACCATCGCTTCAATACCTATAAAAGGGGACCCCTGATGGTTGTACTACATCATTTCTCAATCCTTTGCATGTCAAAGCTCTGCCCCTCTACAAAATCCCGTTCCGAACTTTTCTCGAAGTTTTCTCAAGTCTGAATGTCTGGAGAAGTTCCTTCTCAAGATATGTCTATTGTCAAGCCGATTTCGGAGTGGAAAATATACAGGGAGAAGTTGGTACATCTGAACTTCTTCAACAAATACGACTCTATTATCTCCAAGAATATCAAGCTTAATGGATGGGAGAGTGTATCCATTTCAAATCCAGGAGCTCAGGATGTAGTGTATCCGGGTTTGCTGATAGAGTTTTATGAGTCAGCTTGTTTCTTTAAGGAAGATGGTAGAGAAAAATTTTCCTTCAAAAGTTATGGAAAAACTTATGCACTTTCTTATACCAAGGCTACTAGCTTGGTAGTTCTATCTTATGAAGGGGAAGCCGAGTTTTGTTCCCACAAATTACCAGATGTTCAAGGGAGTTTTGTAAAAGTGAAGGCTATGCAAAGTCTTGGACTTACAGATGTCAAGACCATAAAAATTGCTCACTTTTCTACCAACAATCGGATCCTAGAGTTATGGGTTCAGGGTCTTATCGTACCAAGAAAGGGTGACAAGGAAACTCTTAAGAAAAATGATATGTATATCTTAGATTTTTTGGTAAATCTAAGGAAAATCAATCTGATGAAGCATATTCTCATTACGATAGAGAATATCAAGAATGGGAATTTGAGAGCACAGATAATCATATATCATGCCCTTCTCTCCAAGTTGATAGTTCGGTGTCTTGAATATTTCAAGATCCCTTGCAGTTCCAAGACAAATAATTGCAAAGTAATGCTAATCAATGATGATTCCCTCAAGAGAATGAAAGTTGGTTTCTCTAAGGAATCAAGTGAGTTTTATGATCTACCAGAGGATGAAGCAGAAGTCGTTCCGAAAAATGTAGAAGAGGATGAACCATCAAAGAAAGATAGAAAGAAGAGGAAACTAAAGGAAGTGGAAGAAACTAAGAAAATCCCTAAGGCCAAAGAAACTCAATCCACACCTCTAAAGCCCAAAAAGCAGAAAGCCTATCTGGATGAAGTGGTTGCCAAATGGAGGGAGGATAAGAAGAACCGGAAGGAAGGGGAACCACAATTTGGTCTGGATCCTACTGAGGCCAAGACTTTGAAAGAGAAAGTTGCTGAAGAGCTTGAGAAGCAAGCCAAAGAGAAGAAGATTAAGAAGAAGATGTCAGAGGCAGAGATTGTGCAATCTCTTTTGAAGGCTACTGAAGTAGCATCCGAGAACATTCCCATACCGAAAACTTTCTTACTAGAACCATTACCTGAGACACTGGGGAAGAAGTATATGACTCTGGAAAAATCCCAAGAGAAGGATGTTGAAAAGGAAGCTGTAGAAGAAGTACAAGAATCTCAAAGCACAGAAGATATTGTTGATATAATAAAGCAAGTTGAAGACTTTCATGATAAGTAAAGTGCTTCCAAACAATTGTCAATCCAGACTTCTCAAGTCGGATCTTTGAAAATTGATACTCCTGGAATTGATGAGAAGGATGAAGAGGAAGTGAACAAATTATCTGAGGAAGAGAGTTATAATCATCACTTAATTCCTCCTGAAGATGTTGAGGTAGGAGCCGAGAAAGAAAAAATTGATAAAGATAAGATTGTTCAGTTATCTGAAAGCGAGCATGAGTCTCCAAATGAGGAAGCTATTCCGAAAACTAACAAGGGGAAATAAGTGGTTGTTGATACCCCAATGAAAGAAATTTTGAGGAAGAAGGAAGCTGATGGAACTTCTAAGAGGAAGCTGGTTGAGCTAGAAGAACCATCGCCTAGCAGAGTGTCAGATGCGGAGTCATCAACTCTAGAACATGATTTTGTCATTCAGTCCCTGAAAAAGCTAGTGTACACCATTATGATCTTTCCAACAATTGACTCCAGATGCCAGATGCTCCAGCATAACATGAATCAGAAATCAGACTCTATATCCATGGTGATGGATAGATGTGTAAAGGTTGAGGTCGAACACAAGAATTTCCTTATCAACTATGAAGCCCACAGAAAATCTTGCAAGAAAATGACCAGCTGGTCGAAGAAGATCGTTGAAGATTTGAGAGAGCTTGATCAATTTCAAGAAGATGTCAAGGAAGCTTTTGATACTAAAGATACCAAAATCAAGGATCTTACAAATAGATTTGAGGAAAATCTAAATATTGAGAAGAATACTCGGATTCAGGATGTCAAATATATGAATGGGAAGTTGAATTATGTTGTCCAAAGATGGAAAACAGAAAGGGATCTCCGGATCGAGATTGAAGAAAAGCTAGTGAAGCAAGATGACTTGCTGAAGGCTCAGGCAGAGGCTCTGAAGGCTCAAGATGATAGGATCAAAGTCTTAGAGAAGCAAGAAAAAGAGGATCACAAAGAGCTAAAGAAGCTGAAAACCATCATGAAAAAGCTAATACCCAAGGAAAAAGAAGCAAAATAGATCCAAATCTGATCTTTTGTTGTATCTGTTTTTCCTTGTACAAATTCTTCCAATCTTAATGAAACTATGGTTTCTTGTTTTGTTTGGATGTTTGTACTAATATTTCAGGTACCATATTTTTTTTTCATTCCCTCAAACTCTTTTTGAAAATCACAAAGGGGGAGAAGAAAAAAGAATTATAAGTAAAAGAAGAAATATCCCTAAGTAAGGGGGAGTTTATCAAAGGGGGGGTTCTCATTACGAAGATTTCCATATTCAAATGAAAAATATCATTCTGAAAATCTAGAATATGATCCTTAGTGTTCCAAAGTCTAAGGGTGGGGTTAATCATATTCACCATTGTTCATATATAAAGGGAGATAAGTTTTATTTTCAAAGTCTATAAAATTTTTACTAAGTCCTTATATTCTTTTTCGTAAGGATGTTTGTGCTTTCTAAAAAGGGGGAGATTGTTGAGTCAATAAGGTTTTCCTTATGAATTTTCCATTCCTTCATACTTGGGGAGATTGTTGAGTCATTAAGGTTTCCTTATGACTTTACAATTCCTTCTTGTTTTGAAAATCACAAACACCTTATCTCAAGGCAACTCTCTTTTTACCCTGTGTTTTACTTCTATAAGGAAAAATTTCTTTTCCCAAGGAAATTTATCCTTATCATGATTTCATTGCTCATATCATAATTTTTCCAAGTGTAAAATTCGGTTTGAAACCATAACCTCAGAATCCTATAATTACCTAGATATGAAGCTTTCTATTTTAGGATCCGAATTCTCATAATTCTGGTTACGAACTCTCATGAGTTCTGACTCCGAATTCTGAATCAGAATTCTGGTTACGAACTCTTTTGAGTTCTCACTCCGAATTCTGAATACAAATTCTGGTTACGAACTTTCTGAGTTCTGACTCTGAATTCTGAATACGAATTCTGATTACGAACTTTCTGAGTTCTGACTCCGAGTTCTCTGAATACAGACTTCGAACTCTTATGAGTTCTGACTCCGAATTCTCATGAACTCTGACTCCGAACTTTGTGAGTTCTGGTTCCGAATTCTTATGAATCCAGATTCTGAATTTCCTTAAAATTCAGACTTCAAAATTCTATAGATTTCAGGTTCTGAATTCCTAGAAAACATAATCTAAATATCCTTGTATTATAGACTCCGAATTCAATTCTTGGTTAGACTCCAAACTTTCATTTGCTTACATTCCGAATATCAGATTTTAGTTATGCTCACAAATGTTTTGTTATAAAATGATGGCGTGCTTTCAGTTACTCACTAACCGTTGTTTGAGTGACACGTGTACAGGTCCCTCTGAAATTCAAGGAAAAATATGACCGTTGGAGGAGGGAGTCGACCGTTGAAGTCGTGCCTATAAATAAGAGACCATTTGAAAGAGCAGAAGACTTTTGGACAACTTTTGATTTGAAGTGATTTATAGAGAGAGATACTCTCATGCTTAATGCGTACTGAACTTCTGGTTCAGATTTTCTTTGTGCGACTCTGATTGTTGTTGTGTACAATCGATGGCTTTCGGGGATAGGAAGACAGATGTGCCGACTACCTTGAAGTTGAGGGCTTCCTTGCCGAGGAAGACAGAGGTGCTGACTACCTTGAAGTTGAGGGCTTGCGGGGATAACAAGACAGACTCCAATCTTTGTATTGAGGGCTTACCCTGGTGTGGGTAAAACAGACTTTCTTGAAAGTATAAATCAGTGGACCTTTATCCAAGGTTGTTGGATACCATTCTTTTTGGGTTAAAAGATTTACTACTTGTTACTTGTTTTGTTACAAGTTTTTCGCTGCATTTGTATTGTTGAGAAAAATATAACTATCTTATACTTCCTCATACTTGTACTCTGATTTAGTTAGATTCTATACGCTTTAAGGTGGATTTTTCATCTTTGTAAACTTTCATTAAGTTTCATTTCCGGAATCATTTTTCCAGAATTGCTTTCTCAGAATCATATTTCCTGAATCAAGCAAGTGTTTAGATCTTAGAGGTTTTGTGAATTATTTTGTTTAACCTTGTTAAACATAATCATCTTTAAAAGTTCCAAATGAATTTTTAAAAGTATACAATTCACCCCCTCTTGTATTTGAGCATCTCATTATTACATATTCGATCATACACCTTTCAAGTTGTCCTTTATGCACAAATCCAAATCCTCCTCCTCCAATGAGAGACTCAGACTTGAAATTATTTGTGGTGGTAAAAGCTCTTGAAATGTGAAATTTTCAATAGCAATATGAACTGCAAATCCAAGCTTAGCAACAATCCCATTATTCTGATCGAATGGTTCTTTTCTTGGCTCGGCGTTGCCTGTCTTTAGTCTGTCAGCCCCTGAAGACAATTTCGAGATACTAGATGACAAAATAGGATGGATCACCATGGGATGTTGAATCTTTGAGTTCAGGTGCACCTCCTACTTGGAAACGAAACACGGGAAACAACCCATCTGGAACTTCTCCCCCAATTTCCAAACATTGCTTCAAAATCCATTTGAGGAACATGATGGACAAATCCTGCATCTGGATCAGGAAAACGCACAAGAATAACCCTGGAATTGGATTTGGAAAGTGTGCAAGAACAACCCCGCAACTGGATTTGGAAAGTGCGCAAGAACATGGATCAGGAAAGGTTGAGCACACTCTCTCATCCGACAAGCCAAGAACGAATCTCCATCGTTGAAGAACCTGATGAGTCGCGCCGCCCTCTTGCCACAAATCAACAAAGAAACCCGAGCGGCGTAGATCTGCTGATGCGGATCCGGTCGCGCCTCCGCTCTCCTTCTCTTGGTCAATCTGAGAAATGTTCTCTCATTCGACCAAGCTGATTTCCCCTCGATGAAGTGGTGCCCTCGCACCTCAAATGGAGCCGCACGGAAAGAGTAGGCGGGGCACATGGACGGTGGACAGGGAATGGGAGGTGCCCCCGTTTGAACTGCGTAACAAATTTCTCAACAAAAAAACATATTAAATAAAATTGCATTTTAATTGACAAAAAAAGGAATATAAAAATTCACAGTTCATATAATGGGATAAACAATTCGCATTAAGTGCCACTGGTCATCCTCTCCTCCGCGGTCCACCCACCCTCCTCTGCTTGGTTCCACTTGGACACAGATAGCCACCGTTAATTGAAAAAAATTTAAATAAAAAAACGGTTTCAACATATAGCTGTCCGTCAATTTTTAAATAAATAAATAAATAAATAAATTAAATAAATAGTTGAAATGATTCGGATATTTAAAAGGGTAGTAGTTTATTAATCGGATTAAGGTTGAGATAATAGCTGAATGGATATACTCGGTTCGAGCAGTGCGTTTGGCATCAGATAAATGGGTGGATATGAGATCCGTTGACATCCGCAAAAGTGGTTTACATAACGGCAAACTGGATATAATCGGGTTCGAGTAGTGCCACAGGTCATCCTCTCGGATTACAAATCGTCTTTCCCGCGATTCATCGACCCGTTACCAATTGTTGGAATAATTGAATCCCACTCATCAGAATCCTGGTCAGTAAAATGGGCTCTCATCGACCTCTCAGCCACGGCGACGTTCACATTTCATTCCCCACGACTTCAACGAGGTTCCACACAGTAATGTCAACAAACGACTAATTCAGGTATGGCCGCATCGTGAGAGTGAGAGTCCAGAGAGATGGCGACTGCGACTGGCAGTCCCGGGCCGAACCTGAGAAGTTTCCCTCCATCCCCGCGGCGAAGGTTGCCTGATTTTCTCTCCAAATCAACCTCATCCGGGTTCAGATTTCGTGACAAAGCTATCTCCTGCGCCGCCGAAAAGCCCCGAATCGGAGAGCCCCTGTGGAAGCCCTTACCCCTTTCCTCCTCCGGCTCCGCCACTCACTCGTTTGATGTAGTTGTGATCGGCGCGGGGATCATAGGGCTGACCATCGCCCGGCAGTTTCTGCTCGAATCAGACCTATCTGTTGCCGTGGTTGACGCGGCGACTCCATGCGCCGGTGCCACTGGGGCAGGTAAACATTTTCTTAACCCATGGACTCTGATACCAGTGTCTCGGCCAGGTATACTTTTTGCAGAAACTGATTCCGCAGGTTCAGATTCTGGTCCTGTATCAGCTGGTTTGGGTGCTGTAGATTCAGCGGTTAGTGGAGAGTAACCCTTAAAGAAGGTTAGGAATCAAGAGAGTATTGGAAGTGTTTTCTCATTGTTGCGCATCAATAAAGGCTCTTTGATGCTTGTAAAAGACAAGGAGAGGAATCCCGATGTACCAGAGGGATTTGGAGTGCTTGGGGTACATCGGGATTTGGAGTGCTTGGAGTTTATTGAATTGAATTTTCCTGGAGACTTAATTTTAGAGGCTTGGAAGCACCTTGAGATGAGTCATCCTACCCTCTTGGAATTGGGTAGACACCTATCTAGGAAAGACATGACTTTTCTAGATTTAATCCCGTTCGTCGGATCACACCTGATTGAATATGTGACCCAAATCACACCCGCCCTGTGAACTGATGTGCCTGTTAGATTGTGCCTGATCAGACTGACATTCCAGATCGGTGAACTGGGTCGACTCATTGGACATACCCGTTCAGGCCTGGGCCTGACCGGTGCGGCCAATCGATCCGTTCGAAAAACAAAGGCACCTCTAATCACTTCGCACCGACGTGACACCCGGTGTGAAAATTGCGCCACATTGCGCAATTGCTCGAGCATGCGGATTGTGCGGTGCACCATCCTCTGCAGGATTTCCCACTATCATTTTAATTAATGATAAAAGTGTTTCTCCTTATAATGGGGACCCCACTCCAGCCCATTTTTTAATGTGAGATTCCAAAAGCCTTCCCCTTTTAAAAACAAAGATAAAAACAATTTTAAATATTTTAAAAACAATTAAAAATCCAATACCCCCCATTTTAAAATATTCAAAAGTATTTTTTTGAAAATCAAACCTTAATACTCTATTGGAAAGAACTTGCATAAATAAAAGTATCTCTCGATTTGAACCTTTATATAGTAGAGATAAATGAATGTTGAATAGAGAAACAGGTGGACACTACCTTGAATATGCAACTCTCGCTATCAGCCAAATTCATCACACACAAGCCCGTTCAAATTCCTCAGTTTTTCACCTACTCATAGATACCATTATGGCAATGTCTCTTATCCTTTTTTTGAATGTTGAGCAAAAGTCATAAGTTCTTTGGAGCGGCCCCACTCCTGCATTCTCACCGGTGAACCAAAAAGTGTTTCCATGTCTCAATACTTTTGATATCCCTGGTTCATTAAGAGTTTTAACTCACCTTTTCTCATGGGCATCAAACACCATTCACCTGAGATGTTACATTCTTTTTGTGTTTCCTTCACACATATGATGAAATTTTCTATATCGAACTTATACATGCAAAGTTATGACATGCTAAGTTGTGGCCCCATCATTGGTGAATTTTTGACAAGGACTTTAATTCCATTCATATGGAAGTTTTGTATACCAACTCCCTTGAAAGTCCCTTTATAAGTGGATCCGCCAAATTCTAGCTCGATCTAACAAAGTCCACGGTTTTCCATTATAAGTATTGCTATATGCCCCAACCAGCATTGCTTGCCTATCATAATGTACAACGACCAGAAACATTGACATAGGCCACAATGGCACATCTGATAAAAGAGATCTAAACGACTCCGCTTCTTTTCTGGTTGCCGCCAAAGCAACAAACTCAGAAACCATTGTGGAGTCCATTATACTAGGTTTGTTTCTTCGATCCCCGAGAGATCACTCAACCTCCAAATTTAAAAACCCAACCACTCTTAGAAGAGTGATCCTCAAGATTAGTAATCTAGCTTGCATCGAAAAATTCTTACAACACTCTTGAGTTTCCACTGTAACATATATAGTAATCCATAATACCCTTTAGATACTTGAGGAATCTTTTAACTGCATCTCATTGTGCATAGCCTGAATTACTTGTATACCCGCTCAACTTTCCAACAACATATGCGATATTGGGTCTTGTGCTTGTCATGGTATACATGAGACACTTGATAACCCTTGCATATTTTAGTTGGGCAGTTGCCCTATTAGGATTTGGTAGCATCCTACTCCTAGATGCATATGGGATAGAAACTGTTGAACAATCAAATTATTTAAACCTCTTTAAGACCTTTTAAATGTAATGAGATTGAGAAAGAAAAATAGAATTCTGATAAAGAACTAGGACAGGGGCAACACTTTCTGGAAATTAATAGCAGCAACAGTTACAAATCATAGCAGAAAAAAGACAGAAAAAAGGGATGCACTTCAGGAGAGAACTCTTGCCCAAGCCCTTGGCCGACTTTCTGGTTTCTACCCCTCCTTTTCCCCTTTCCACCCCTTCCTTTTATAACTGAAGAGCCCACAAAGGATCTCCCAACTGTGGGGTCCATTCTGTTATTTCCTGGAATCCCTCCACCCATTCTGTTATGCAGTTGAGCTAGGGGGGACCACTCCAACCGATTGGTTAGGCGGTTGTGCTGCTGAGGGGACCACTGCCAGCTGTGCTGGATGGTTAGGCGGTTGTGCTGCTGGAGGGACCACTGCCAGCTGTGCTGGAGAGTTCTCAGAGGCTGCAACGCTCTTCCCGCGCTTGGAATAAACCTTCCAAGGTGCTGAGGCGGCCCTTGCGCTATCACTCGCCCCCCCTGAGTGAGCAGTCTTGTCCTCAAGACTAAAAAAGGGAAACTGGTTTTGGAGAACATACTCATCCTCCCATGTGGCATCGTCAGCAAGTTGGCCTCTCCACTGAATTAACCATTGAGGGACCGAGCCAGAGGCGTCCGAAGTGGTGCGGTGGCCAAGTACCGTTGCAGGTTCCGGGGCGGCAGCATCATCGCCCGAAAGACCAGTGGGAAGGGTGGGGAGGGGCGGATGAGGACCAATGATTTTTTTGAGTTGGGATGCGTGAAAAACTGGGTGAATACGGATGCCTGGAGGAAGGGCGAGTTTATAGGCCACTGAGCCAACCTGCTGGAGAATAGGAAAAGACCCAAAAAATCTGGGGGCAAGTTTCTGGGAAATGCGTCGAGCAAGGGACTGTTGGCGGTGAGGACGCCGCTTCACATATACCATATCACCAATGGTAAAGGAGATGTCATGACGAGAGCGATCGGCCTGAAGTTTCATAAGGGATTGGGCACGGAGCAAATGGCGCTTCAGCTCTCATCCCGATCTTGTAAGGCTGTGGTGACTGCCTCGACGCGAACTTCGCTGGGTAGAAAGGAAAGGACTGTTGGTGGTGGTCGGCCATAAACCACTTCGAAAGGGGTAGTGTGGATTGAAGAATGCCAGGTGAAGTTATAATGTAACTCAGCCCAAGGCAACCAAAAAGACCAATGAGTTGGCTAGTCACCCGCAAAACAGCGAAGGTAAGTTTCCAAACAGCGGTTGACCACTTCTGTTTGGCCGTCGGTTTGGGGGTGATATGCCGAACTGAATTTGAGTGTGGTGCCTTGTAAGCGAAATAATTCAGTCCAGAAATGACTGAGGAATACAGGATCCCGGTCACTAAGGATGGACCTGGGGATCCCATGAAGTCGGATCACTTCCCGAGCGAAAATTTCAGCAACTGTACGGGCAGTAAAAGGGTGCTTGAGGGCAAGAAAATGAGCATATTTTGATAATCTGTCAACCACCACAAAGATGACGTCAAAACCCTTCGACCGAGGAAGGCCGGTAATGAAATCCATGGAAAGATCATCCCAAATTCTTTCCGTAATTGGTAAGGGCTGGAGAAGTCCCGCAGGGGATAGCATGGAGTATTTAAAGCGTTGGCAAGTGGGGCATTGGCGGACGAAGTTTAAAATCTGCTGGCGCATGCCTACCCAATACAAATTGGCATCCAATTTGCGATAAGTTCGATAAAACCCGGAATGGCCACCTGATGGAGAAGAATGGAATTCTTCTAACAACTGGGGGATCCATACAGAAGATGCTGGGATTACAAGTCTGCCTTTATACAACAGAGTGCCATGTGACAGGGAGAACCCAGGAGGAGGGTTAGAGGCTGTCTGAAGTCGGTGTAGTATAGTCGCCAGGAAGGGATCACTGCTAACCAAAGCTGTCACATCCCGAGCCTCCTGCCACAACGGAAGAGACTAAAAAGAGTAGCAGTCTAAGGGTTCAGTGCGGCGAGAAAGGGCATCTGCTGCTGAGTTGGTGCGGCCTGGCTTGTATTTTATTTCAAAGCGGTAACCCAACAGCTTAGCAAGCCAACATTGCTGATCCGCGGTGGCAATGCGTTGATCTAATAAAAATTTGAGGCTATGTTGGTCAGAGTAAACCGTAAAAGATTGCCCGAGCAAGTATGTGTGCCAATGTTGAATGGCAAGAACAACGACCATTATTTCCTTCTCATAAGCTGATTTAGAAAGGGTAGAATTGGCCAGCTCCTTGCTAAAAAAAGCAATGGGGTGACTGTTCTGCATGAGGACAACACCTATCCCGCGGCCAGAGGCGTCACACTCGATTTCGAAAGGCTGGGAAAAATTTGGAAGGGCCAGGACAGGCGCTGTTGTAACAGCCCGCTGGAGGAGGGTAAAGGCGTGTTGTGCTGCGAGAGTCCAGTGAAAACCAGCTTTCCTTGTGAGAATCGTTAAAGGCTGGGCGATTTTTCCATAATCTTGAATGAACTTCCGATAATAACCGGTGAGGCCGAGGAACCCTCGAACGCCCTTGACATTCTTCGGAGTAGGCCAATCCAAAACTGCCTGAATTTTGGAGGGGTCCATAGCTACACCGTCGTGAGAGAGATAATATGACCCAAATACGCCACGGAATGTTGGGCAAAGGTGCATTTTCCACGATTGATGAAGAAATGGTTGGAATGAAGTAGCTGTAGAACTTGCTCCAAATGAAGGATGTGAGAATCCGAGCCCTGACTGTAAATCAAAATGTCATCAAAAAATATTAGCACAAAGAAGGCGGAGCATGGGGCGAAAAAGATCATTCATAGTGGCTTGGAAGGTAGGAGCGTTGGTGAGGCCAAAAGGCATCACCAAGTACTCGTAGTGCCCATTATGAGTGCGAAAAGCTGTCTTGTGGATGTCCGCGTCATGCATCCGGATTTGATGGTAGCCAGAGATGAGATCCAGCTTGGAGAAAAAAATCGCCCCATGTAACTCCTCTATTAGCTCATCTACCACTGGAATGGGGAATTTATCGGGCACCGTTGCTTTGTTTAAAGCCCGGTAATCAATACACATTCACCAAGAGTTGTCCTTTTTTTTCACTAGCAGAACTGAACTAGAATATGCACTGTTACTGGGCTGAATATAACCCTGCTGGAGGAGGTGCTGGACCTGTTTTTCGATCTCCATTTTCTCCGAGTGAGGGTACCGATAGGGGCGGACTGAAACAGGGCCTTGATCAGGAAATAAAGGAATCTTGTGATCAGTAGATCATCGGGGAGGCAGACCAGAGGGCTCGAGGAAGATTATATGGAGCCGGGAAAAAAACGTTTGAAGCTGGTGGTTCTGCCTGGAAGTCAAAGACGCCCGGCTGGACTCGGCTGACAAAGTGGTGGGGCTGCCAACTGGGTGTGCAGTAAGCTTCTGCAAAGATGAAAGGCCGCTGGAGGCTGTACTCTGGAGGGTATACGTCCGGCTGCCATGAGTAAACTGCATTGTCATCGATTTCCAATTGATATTGACGTCACCGAGAGTTCGTAGCCACGCAATGCCAAGGATTAAATCCAGTCCACCAATGTCCAGAGCATAAGCATCAATGTGGCAAGAGTAGGGACCAATAGTCAAAGGTAATTGTGGGCAGAATCCTTGAGTCCATAGCTTGTGACCATCACCTAACTTAACCGGGTGAATGAAAGTGTCGAGGGCCTCCAATCCCAACAAGGATTTTAGTGTTGGAGATATAAAATTATGGGTTGCCCCGCTGTCCAAAAGGATCAAAATGGGAATGCCAGCGAGGCTGCTTGCGACCTTCATTGATGTCAGCTGGTCGCCGCTTAGGCTGTGGAAATAAGTACTTGCTCCAAAATGGTTCAATACTTGACACTCCACTTCACCAGCTTCATTATTGTCTTGATGTTGTAATTCACCCAATGCTTCCCTATCATCACCGTTAGGAGGAGAGTCATCTTCTCCTAACAGGACCACCCGTACCTTAGCATCAAGACACTTATGCATGAGATTGAATGGAAGACCACAACGAAAACATAACCCCTTTTTGCGACGCTCCTCCCATTCTTGATTTGAGAGGTGGCGAACCCCCCGACCAGCAGAGGGGGCGAGCTGGGCGCCTTTCGGAGTGAAGTTGGAGCGCCTATCCGAGCGTGTAGAATAGCCCCGTTGTGGTTGAAGTGGGGGGCGAAACGTTGGCTGCCAGTTATTGGTGTTGCGGGGTATGGCTGGACGCGCACTGCTAGTGCGAAACTGGGAGCTGACACCGTTTGTAATAGCCAGCTCTACATGGCGTGCCAGGCGCATGGCTTGAAGCCGAGTATCGGGGTTATGAATGCGTACCCAGCTGCGGACATCCTCGCGCAACCCATGAAGAAAATATCCGACGTATTGTTGTTCTGGCTGGCGCGGTAGTAGGGAGGCCAGATATTCAAAGTGTTCAATGTAGTCTTGGATGGACCCAACTTGTTGGAGAGCCGCTAGTTCTTCATAGGGATTTTGAATTTCGAGCCCACTAAATCGCTGCATGAGTTCTTCTTTAAACGTTGTCTAGCTGACGTGAGGGAGAGCCTCCCCCAAGATTGTAAACCAATGAATTGCAGAACCCTCCATGCACAGTTGGGCCAGGGGGACCATTGAATCAACTGGGGTGTTGTTGATGCGGAAATAGAGTTCGGCTCGTGTCAGCCAGCTGCGTGGGTCAGTGCCGTCAAAGAGGGGCAGTTCAACCTGCCGTGAAGTTGGCAAGGGAGGAGAGAAATGGGCTGGAAGTCTGGGGACAATTTCTGGGTTATCCGCAGAGAATTCGTGGTTGCCGGTGGTTGCTGAAGTCAGTTCAGGAACAACATTCGAACCTGAGGGAAGGTTAGGATCCCCTTGTGGCGTCTTCTCCAGGTGACAGACTAGATGGGACAGAGAAGCCCGGAAAGCCGCTCGCGTTCTATGTCGGAAGCAGCAGACATGTCGGCGATGGCGGTCTCCAAGGCAGTCAGACGCTGCTCCACCAAATCCATTCGCGTGTGGGTGCGGGTCTCCATAGTGGGTGCGGGGGGGGGGGGGGGAATAGTGTGAGGTATCCTGCAGATCGGACCAAATCGATAAAGAACTAGGACAGGGGCAACACTTTCTGGAAATTAATAGCAGCAACAGTTACAAAACAGAGCAGAAAAAAGGGATACACTTCAGGAGAGAACTCCTGCCCAAGCCCTTGGCCGACTTCCTGGTTTCCACCCCTCTTTTTCCCCTTTCCACCCCTTCCTTTTATAACTGAACAACCCACAAAGGATCTCCCAACTGTGGGGTCCATTCTGTTATTCCCTGGAATCCCTCCACCCATTCTGTTATGCAGTTGAGCTGGGGGGACCACTCCAACCGATTGGTTAGGCGGTTGTGCTTCTGAGGGGACCACTGCCAGCTGTGCTGGATGGTTAGGCGGTTGTGCTGCTGAGGGGACCACTGCCAGCTGTGCTGGATGGTTAGGCGGTTGTGCTGCTGGAGGGACCACTGCCAGCTGTGCTGGAGAGTTCTCAGAGGCTGCAACGCTTTTCCCGCGCCTGGAATAAACCTTCCAAGGTGCTGAGGCGGCCCTTGCGCTATCAAATTCTTATTTTTAACAATTTTAATTCCCAATATAAAATTTGTTTCACCCAAGTATTTCAAATCAAAATTTCTAGATAAAATAAACTTAGCCTCGTTTACTTGATCCATATCAGTTGCAAATATTAACATGTCATCAACATATAAACAAATAACAACCCCATGATTATCATGGAACTTACTATAAATAAATTTATCAGCTTGGTTAACTACAAAGCCATTTGATAAAATCAGTTAATTAAATTTCTCATGTTATTGTTTTGGAGTTTGTTTTAAACCATACAGGGACTGTACCGATTTGCAAACCTTCTTTTCTTTTCCAGACACTATGACTCCTTCAGGTTGTTCCATATATATTTCTTCATCTAACTCACCATTTAAGAATGATGTTTTAACATCCATTTGGTGAATTTCCAAACTATATATAGAGGCTAAGGCGAGAAGGATTCTAAGAGAAGCAAACCTAGCCACAAGAACACATGTTTCAAAATAATTGATTCCTTTTGAGTAAACCCCATGACTACCAATCTGACTTTATATTTTTCAACTGTATCATTAACTTTTCGTTTTCTTCTAAATATCCGTTGTGAACCTTGAGGAAGATCAACTAATATTCAAGTATTGTTCTTGGTTATAGAGTCCATTTCATCATTTATAACTTCCTTCCAAAGTGATGCATCAGATGATGGCACGACTTCTTTGAAAGTTTTAAGATGAAACTCTATTAGTGGAGTTTGTGTAACAATATTATCATTAGTTCCTTCCAACAAGTACATATACAAATCAGATCCATATGTCTCGGGTATCCGAGGTCGTTTACTTTTACGAAGCTCCTCGATCGAATCTTCTTTAAATACTCCAAGATTCCTCTGGTTGGATTTGCTTAGGTAAAGAGGTTCTCGATTCATCAAAGATAACATCTTGTGATTAAATAACCGTGTTAACAACTATTAAATCATTGGATTATACAACCATGAATCTATAAGCTTTTGCATGCTCCGCATATCTGAGAAATATGCTATCAATACCTCGTTTACCCAACTTTTCCCTTTTAGATTCATGTCCTCTTACAATTGCGTTACAACCTCAAACCTTTAAATAATTGAGGTTTTCTATGCTTCCATAGTTCATATGGAGCCATAGTCTTCCCTTTTGCGGGAACCCTATTTAGGATGTGACACGCAGTTGATAATACCTCTTCCCAAAATCGTCTTGAGAGGCCCGAGCTTGACATAATGGAATTAACCATTTCCATCAATGTTCTATTCTTTCTCTCAACTACACGATTTTGCTGAGGTGTATAGGGAGTTGTCACTTCATGTACGATCCCTTGGAATTCAAAAAATGAAGGGCTATAATATCCTCATCCTCTGTCGGATCTGCGGCATTTAATTGTATATCGACAGTGGTTTTCAGCCTTATTTTTATAGATATTAAACTCATCTATAACTTCATCTTTAGAATGTAAAAGATAGACATGTCAAAATCTAGAACAATCATCAATGAATATTATGAAGTACTTTTTATTATCGATGGTGGATGTAACATGCAAATCACATACATCATTATGTATTAAGTTTAATAAATTATTTTCCTTTCTATAATTGGAAATGATTTTCAAACTATTTTAGTTTGCATACAAGTTACACATTTATGATCATTTTTATCCATACTAGGTAATAATTTCATTTTTGACATACCATGCATTTTATATGCTTTAAACAATTATGCCATAAATCAAAAACATGTACCTCAATTTAAGATAGCTGACCAATACCACTTTGAGAGTTGGGAGGAGTAAGTGCATCCATTTTTGCCACCTCTTGAAATTATTGCCATCGAATTGCTTCACTTTCATGACGTTGTTGAGTGCTGCCATATCCATGTTGTCGGGGGTTCTACTCGTACGAATGTTGGTGTTAGAGAAGAGGTGTCTGTTTTAGTTAGGCCACTTATTTTACATACGCATCAAAGGAGGGGGGTGACAATTATTACGTGAGCAGTCCCATGCATAGTGCTGGCGTGGCTCGACATCTAGTTGTTGGGCTAATCGGTTGGGGGAGGGTTGGGGGAGGCCATTTTCTATAAAGCCACTTAGTTAAGCTGAGGAAGGGGATATCATGCATTTACGGCAAACACGACTCTACTGGTTGCAACACTCGGGAGAGGTCGATACTCTCAGTAATGTTCCTATATATAGCAAGGAGCAAGCTCTAAGAGGTGGTCTCTCCTCAATAAAGTCCTTCCATGCTTACTTTGATTCTGAATTCTTCTTTGATAGTGTTCTTTGACAAGATGAATGCAAGTTGTCTATTACTTTCTAGTTGACAGTTACAGGGAGGTGCCTAACATTCGTTGCTCTCATCGAGAGAACATGATTGCCGCTGGGGAATGCGAACCCTGTGAGGGCGATCGATACTGTCCGATCATTGTAAGGAGTTTGAGTTTGAGGTGACTGATCGATGAGCGATTGTTGTGAGTTGCGATCGTTGTTGGAGACGCGTGTGCTGGGGGAATGAACATAGTAGCCGAACGTCGAGAGAAGTCATTGGAACCAAGTTTTCTTTTAGCGTGGATGCAGATGAGAATAGAGAGTAAGGTCTCTACTCTAGAGTTGACGTTGGAGGATCACCAACAAAAGGGATAGGACCTCGCGTGCTCAGTTATGGCCTTACGAGCAAGTATCGAAATGATGTTGAAAGGACAGTTGGAATCCCAGCGAGCGATTCAAGATCAATTACACGGAAAAATGAAGAGATAATTTCTCATAGGATATGAGATATGGAGCAAACGGTCGAGAGGTTTGAGAAGTTGGAGACACAGATGAAACGTTGTACGGAGTTTGGAAAACATAGTGAGACAGATGTTGCATTCTCGTTTTGAAGTGGAAGAAGAAATGCAGAGATCATCAGTAAGCAGAGAGGTAGTGTTAAGTTTGGAAAATTTTACTAATTACAATTTAAGCTTATGTGTTTGATACTAGGGGACCGGATTTGGTCTTAGGTATGTAGTGGCTAAAAACGCTAGGATTTGTTTTAATGAATTGGAGCTATAAGACCATGAAATTTTAATGAAAAGGGAAAGAAGTCAAGTTGAATGGGGTTGCCGAGTTATTGGGGAAGTCGAACTGAAAAGCTTATAGCTGGTGGTGTCGAAAAGGGTGATATCCATGGAAGGTTGGGTATGAAAAACATGAGTTATTTTTTCCAAAAGGGGAGATTGATCGGGGCAAAGAGTCGTGACATCATCAATTAGGAAAGATAATGTTGGAATATTAACCGCTCTTTGAAGAACCAATGCGGTTACCGCCATGCAAAACAACATACCATGCTATAATGTTTGCGGAAGGGGCAGTTCCTTGTTAACATTAACTTGTATAAATTGGCACATTACCTTAAAGATGAGGTTGAGAAGTAGGTTACGAACATGCTGGTAAGTGGAGTCATAAGACATAACAACGGTCCCTATGTGTTAGGAGTTTGGGTGTGGGTTCACAGAGTTTGAAATAAGTGAGTGGGCTGTCAGGGGTTGTCCGTTTGAGGCAGGAGGGGGTGTAACTGCCTAGGGGTAGTGTTGTACTTTTCTTTTGATAGTTTGTTGAGTTGGTTAACTGGCGGGGAGGGCTAATAAATAGGGGGGCCTAATAAATAGGGGGGCCAGTGTTTGTAGTGGGGATATGAATCATTCTTGTTTTTATGCTTGGAAGTAGTTGGGAGGGGCAGCTTGGGAGGTTGCACCTTGGCTCGTGGGAGAATGGTCTTCTTCCTCGGGAATTCCTCCTTATTTCTCCTCTTACTGTAATTCTTCTTCTATTATCCTATTACAGTGTTTACGGCTGTTTAACCTCTCTCTCTTCCTATCTCTCTTTTATTCCTATCAATTGGTGACTTCGCTGGGGAGTGTGATCGTGCGGAAGAGATAACTGAAGGAGAGAGGAATTCTAGACACTCAGTCTGGACAATAACTATTTTTCAGCAACGCTGTTGGAGCAGAGCCGATCGCAGCTGTAGGAAGAGCAACAGTTGAAAGATCGTTGGTGGAGGAGAGGCGTCACAGGAGCTAGATGAAATTCCTACTGGAGCCGCGTACGAGTGTAGTGGATCATTGTTCGAGAGAGAAGTCGTTGCTGAGAAAGAAAACAAAACAGCTGTTTGAAGTAGAACGACTCCAAAGAAGCAAAGGTAGGATAGCGCGTGACTGCTGTGGAACAGTGTTTCGAACGTTGGGAAGTTGTGACGGTAGCTGAAGACGCGTCGCAATAGGCTGAAGGAAGCGCACGAGCTGTGTGGTCGAACGCTGCTGAAGTTTGTTGCAGAAGGAGGGATCGCTGCCAGAGCGATTGAGAGAGCAAACAGAGGACGTTCGCGATTGGAGAACGTTTTGCGATGGTTAGCTTTCGACGCTGGTGCTGTAGACGTACGAAAAAGAGGGAAAAAAACAACTGTGGAAAGCGTTCGACGCTAGCACTGTAGACAAACGAGATTTTTTTTTAATCAGTTTGCAGGATATTTTGTCTCTCGTGCAAATCAGCTTAGGGACATTCAAAGCTTAACGAAAAGAGAGAGAGAATCTTTTTAAGTTGATAGTGCTGCTGTTTGGTTGACGCACAAGATGGAGACGTTGGAGTAGACGACAGTTTTTTCAGAGCAAACCGGTCGGATGCACAGATTGCTCAGATGTGAGCTAGAAGCACGATCGTCCGACGAAGTTTTCGGTTGGGGAGGCGCTGAGTACACGAGACAACTATGTGCGATATAGATGAGAGGTGTGACCAAGAGAGTTGGGTTACTAGACTTTACTGGAGAGGATCCTCTTGGTTGGATCATTGAAGCAGAAGCTTATTTCTTGATCAACAGGACGTCGGAAGACATGAAAGTACACTGGTCACAATTTTGTATGGTGAACTCAGTTCTATACTAGTTTTTATCATGGCTGAAAGCTAATCCCAAGATGTCATGGGAGCAGCTTAAACCGGCGTTGATAAAAAGGCATGGAAAGACAACGGAGGGGGATCCACAACGGTTTTTAGAGGGGCTTCGAGAGACTGTTTTTGTGGAGCAAATTGAGTTTAAATTGGTAGAACCTGTTGAGGAGTTTACATATTTGATTTCCGATGTGGATGAGCAGGTTATACAATCTCAGGAGCAGTATGATCCTAGACTGCTTCCAGAATCTCTAGTCGTGGGAGAAAAGAAACAAAGTGAGCAATCGACTGCACAGACAAGAATGTCGATGGACTTCGCTCAGGTGACTCCTCTTTTGAGAGTATGTAGCGAGACGAGAGCTGACAATGATGCACGCAACACAAGCAGAGAAAGTCCAACAAGCAAGACAAGTTGTACTGTTGGTGTTCGCATTTTGGGCTGGGAGAGGGATATGCATGAGCAATTTGATTCCAGCTTGGAACGACCTGCACAGGAAAATCACCTAACCGTTGGCTCGGTATGTGAGGAATATCATTAGGGGAATGACAACCCAACTCTGGATGCTTGCAGCACACGTGGAGGAAGCTCGACAGACAAGTTTGATCTTGATGCTGAGCATGCATTGGTCGAGGGGCCGATGGTTACTGAGACCACATAGAGGCGGAAAACGACAGTACGGATGCCATATCGGATGGAATACGAGCGTTGTCAGTGTTTGATATATGCACCAAATGTGTAGACTTTTTGCACATAGCAGTGCCTCCTTTTCTTTCCAGTCCGAAGATGAAGAAAACATTGCTAATTGGGGAGCTGCATGCTCCATTATTGGTAGGATCGATCGGGAATAAATTGAGCCAGAGGAAATGTAGGTACGATGAAGTGATTAATGGAGCCGACACCAATGATGCTTCAACCTTGCACGGGGTAGCTAAAGATAGGGGAGACTGCATTGTTTCATCCTTGACCGGGGCTGCAAAATCCAGGAAATTCTGGTTTGGGCCAAAGGTTTCTCCCCTTTTTTGCGAGGGTGTTTACATAAATGAAGTTGAAACAGAGGGTTTAGTTGGTGGAGATGCAGGTGAATCGAAGGTTTGGGCTGAAGTGGCACTGAAAGACAATTTAATTGAACTGACATCTTCTGGTAGTTTTCATTTGCCAAGTTTCGAGACGAGAATGACTAAAGTTGATGCAAATGGTGAACCAGACCGGGCTGCTGAAGTTCATATTGACACTCTTATTAGCAGGTTGTGCTGCTTTCAAGATGACAAGATTGCGATCAGCTCCAATATCATTTTTACTGTAGTGCTGTTCAACAGGGTTCCCTGTCAAATTATTCCAGCACGATTGCAGTGAGCATGGTTGACAAAGTGCTTCATGCTCATCAAGTGGATGCGAAAGTGGTCATTCTCTATGAAATGATCGTCGATTCCAGAGTCCCTACATCTACTCTACCGTTCGTAAGGGATTTTTCCCATGTAAGTATTACCAATTCAGGAGCATATGGTCTTGATGCGTTGGAGGCCGGATTGCTTGGTAAGTCTCCATTCTTGGTGGTTTTTCTTAGATCTACTCTTCTTCCCTCTTTTAGATTCATAAATCTAGTCCGTTGGGGGTAGATCTATGATAATTGATGCCAATCATGATGAGATTTGGCTGTGTTGGTGATAGAGAACGAGATCTAAGACGGGTTTTTGGAGATTCAACCCGGTTTTGTTGAAGAATTCATGTCGTTCGTTTTCGTCATAGTTTTCGAGGTAGGTTGCTTCACTCTTGACTCTTCTTATTAGAACTTGAATGCTTAGTTTCAAATTGTTTGAATTGCTTGAAATTGATTGTGAAATTGATGTGTAAAGCTTGGTAGAAACCATTTTTAGTGATAGATTGTGAAATTGTGGAAATTGGTTGTGCAAAGCGCTTTTTTTGTTGATTTTTGTAGAGGAATAAAAGAGAGAGATCCGAACCCCCAAGGTGTCTCTCTAAAGGAGCCCTTGGGGTGTATTTATAATGAATATTAAAAACCACACCGGACCTCAAGTCCGATGTGGGATGCAGACTCCAACACTCCCCCTCAAGCTAGGTGTACCTAGCTTGGACACATAATGAAAAGAAATCAACAAAACAGAGACACTAACACTCCCCCTCAAGCTGGACATGCCCAGCTTGATTACAAAACCAGACGAAATAAAAAGAACGCTCCAAAGGCTGCTGCTCCCCCTCACGATCGAAGCTCCTGCGCAGGATGATGGATGGATGATGTCGCAGACGCAGCAGATGAACCACACAGAGACCGGGTCGGTTGACGGAACGCCAGGACTGCCGCACTAGTGGGGCCGGTCGATGAAACGCCGGGAAATCCAAACTAGCACCGGGAAAACCGCATTTGCGGGGCCGGCGACGGGAGGCGGGGATTCCGCAGAATTGTTGCGGGGCTGGCGGCGCCAATGGCCCCAAATCCTAGGTGGTCGAGCTGCTGCGCCAGCGAATGGGCGTGTCGGTGGATAGAGATGCGGCTGCCGGGAGTTGCCGGGAGATGCCGGCGAGGCGGGGATGCCGCAGGAGGAGGCCGGTGAGGGTGCAGGAGGCCGGGAGGCGGCGCTGGAAGCCGGAGGAGGCCACCTGCGTGGAGCGGCCGACACGGGTGGAGGCCGGTTGCTGGAGGCCGGGAAGCCGCGGAAGCAGATGAGCAGCAAATTGGGGAGGCGACATTGCAGCGGGATTGCAACGGAGATGCGCGGGGACGGACCTGGCCGGAACAGTCCGGATCTGGCCGGAGTAGCCTGGATCAGGCCGGAGCCGGCCGGAGCTGTCCGGATCTGGCCGGAAATCACCGGATGGATCAGGCCGGAGCGGTCCGGATCCGGCCGGGAATCGCCGGATCTGGCCGAAAAATCCGGGAAGGGCCGGGAGGGCGCGCGGAGGGCCGGCCGGGAGGCGCGCGGAGGGCCGCTGGACAGGAGGAGCGCCGCGGGACGGGAGGGCCGGGAGAGTCGGGAGCCGGGAGCAGCGCCAGGCAGAATGGCCGGGAGTCTATCCGCGGGGGCGAGGCCGAGGACGAGGCGCCGCTGGGCGAAGGGAGCCGCGCCAGTAAGGAGAGCCGCCGGAGGGAGAGCCGCCTGGAGGGAGAGCCGCCGAGAGGGAGCGCGCAGAGGAGGGCCGCTAGAGAGGGGTCGCCGGACTGGAGGGAGATCCGCCGGGAGCCGGGAGCCGCGAGCGCGCGGGAG
Source organism: Viscum album (assembly GCA_963277665.1). Taxonomy (NCBI): domain Eukaryota; kingdom Viridiplantae; phylum Streptophyta; class Magnoliopsida; order Santalales; family Viscaceae; genus Viscum; species Viscum album. The sequence goes on along the minus strand of OY728163.1, from coordinate 1,854,947,148 downwards.
CAGCGGGAGGCGCTGGAGCAGCGGGAGGCGCCGGGAGCAGCGGGAGGCGCGGTTCCGGCTGGGTCGGGAGCCGGGAGCTGCGCTTGGGTCGGGAGCCGAGTCGCGGGCTGCCGCGCATGGAGGCCGGACGGGAGGCGGGGCCGTCGCGCAGGGAGCCGCGCAAGGAGAGGGGCGCCGCTCGGGCGGAGAAGAGGCGGGCGCCGGGAGGGGAGCGGGACGGGAGATGCCGCCGGAGAGGGGTCGCCAGACTGGAGGGAGATTCGCCGGGGATGGGATTCCGCCAGGAATGGGGGAGCCGGCAGAGGGGAGATCTGCTGGGACAGAGGGCAGGAAGAACCGGCATGGGCAGATCCACTACTTGGAGAGATCGCCGGATGGAAGGGATAGCCGGCAGGGGGGCAGCGGGGGATACCAATGGCTTGCTGGCCATGGAGTCCGCCGCCCCCCAACCGGGAGAAACCCTAGAGGCCGACGGGGAAAAAAATAGATGGGAGGGGGGGTCGGGATTAAGTTCGCTCTGATACCATGTAGAGGAATAAAAGAGAGATCCGAACCCCCAAGGTGTCTCTCTAAAGGAGCCCTTGGGGTGTATTTATAATGAATATTAAAAACCACACCGGACCTCAAGTCCGATGTGGGATGCAGACTCCAACAATTTTAAAATATGGAAATGGTTTGTTAGAAAGGTTTTATTGAAATGGTTGATTTGACATGGTTTTTAGCATAAATGGTTGGTGTGTGTTCATGTGCATTTTGAATGTATAAGGGCGTGAAATTCCCCCATCAAAAGAATGAGACGAATAAGGGCGTTAAGTTCCCCCGTCAAAATGGTTCACCAAGTGATGGCTTGGTGAAAGGATGACTCACCACTCGCGAGTATAGGGAGGTCTATGGTTGCATGCATAGTTGGATGTGTGGATATGTGGAATGGAATGGATTTTGCCAAAATAAAAGTTTGAGAAATGGTTTTAAAGAGTTGTTTGATTCCTTGGAAATGGTTTTGGTTTGAAAAACTGTTTTGGTATGAAAACTGTTTTGCTTAGAAATGGTTTTGGCTTTGATATAAACTGTTTAAATTGTTTTATATAAATTGCTTTATATAAATGTGCTAACATGTTCTATCCTAGTGGCGTGAGTAGAGAAGTCATTTGGGAAAACCTACTGAGTTTCATTACTCACCCCCTGCTTGGGCATTTTGGTGCGTTTGCAGATATCGTGTATTGGGACACAAGTAAACGCAAAGTATCGCATTTCTTTAGTGATGCTTCGTGATACTTGGACATGGATTGTGGAGTTGGAGCTTGGAGCATGTTGGGAGGTGCAGGGTTATGCCTTTGGAGTCTTTGAGCTTTGTGGTTGAGTCTTCCGCTTTGGTACTCTGATATGGGTTGGTGTAGTTTGGTATTGTTGTCTTTTGATATTATTTTGAGTTGTATTGCGTTGTTATTATGCATCATATAGTTGTCCCATGCTCCGTCACCGACCTTGAGTACCCGATACAGACTGTCACTCTCACCGGAGGAGATTGCATTTATACAATCTTATCGGGCTGCCTTGTCCCATTCCTCTTCTCCACCCACCATTGTTCAGACTGGTGGCCCTGTCGCAGGTATCTCTCCTCGGCCGATAACTTGGATGCTTGACTCTGGTGCGTCTGAACATCTCACAGAGGATTCCGGTATGTTCACTACCTATCATCCGTATACAGGTGCCTCTGAAATTACTGTTGCTAATGGATCGAAAATCCCCATTGTGGGATTTGGCACCTGCTCATTGACCCCGTCTATTCACCTGGCTTCAGTAGCTCATGTTCCTGACAGTCCATTTAATCTTAATCTCCATCAACAAACTCACCAAAGATTTAAACTGTGTGACTACTTTTACGTCTTCTGGTGTTGTTTTTCAGGAGCAGACGATGAATTAGGAACTTGGTCGAGCTCATCTTCGGAATGGGGTGTACATGTTCGATACCCCACCATCTCTTGTTTGCTCTTCCACCTCAGCCCGTGCCCTTAACCTTCATTCTCGCCTTGGTCATCCATCAACTTCCGTCCTACATAAGCTTTGCCCCCAATTCAGTCCCCAACTTTCATTCCATTGTGAATCCTGCAAGTTTGCTAAACATCATCGGGTGACATATGTTCCTCGACTGGAACCGTGTGCCGCGAATCCTTTCGACCTTGTTTATTCCGATGTATGAGGTCCTTGCAGGGTTCCTAGCCATTCCGGGTACAGTTATTATATATCCTTTATTGATGACTACTCACGTATGACATGACTTTACCTTTTCATGATCGGTTTGAAGTTTTTTCTACTTTTCAAACCTTTTACAATGAAATTCATACTCAATTCTTCACCTCCCTTAAATGTCTCTGCTCCGACAATGGACGAGAATATTTATCCACTTCCTTTCAGCAGTTTCTTAAAGATAAAAGCGTCATTCATCAGACATCCTACCTCGACACACCTCAGCAGAATGAAGTGGCTGAGCGGAAATATCGCCATATTCTGGAGACTGCTCGTGCCCTCATGTTCCACATGCAGGTGGCTCTCCTTTTCTGGTCCGATGCCATCCTGACTGCCACCTACCTCCTAAACTCCCTTCTTCTATCCTTCAGGAGGAGACTCCTTTTCAGACTCTGTTCTCCTCTCTCCCTCCTCACTCACTTCCACTCCGTGTGTTTGAGTGTCTGTGTTAAGTTCGAGACACTAGCCCCAACCTCTCTAAACTTTCTCCCAAATCCTTTCGCTGCATATTCCTCGAATATTCATGTACTCAATGCGGATACCGACGCTTCTCTCCCGACCTACGACGGTATATCATTTCTGCTGACGTCTCGTTTATTAAGAGCTCTCCATTCTCACTTCTCTCTCCCTATCCAGCCACTGACATCAATGATTGTCTTCCTCTCATCATCCATCCTCCTTTAGTGTCTCCCCCTGCTGATCACCGTTTTGGTACAGCCTACTCCCGTCGCCCATCGACTGTGCCGCTCGTCCAGGCTGAGGACACTATCATCCCAGCTACGTCCGATGCTCCTGCCCCAACACCAGACGTCTTGCCTATTGCACTCTGGAAAGGTACTCGTTCTTTTCAGAATACTCCTCTCTATACATCTTTATACAGCTCTATCAGCTTTGTAAACGATATCTATTCCTTGCACGGTTGGCGATGCCAAATCTCACCCGGGGTGGCTACAAGCGATGCGGGATGAACTGCAAGCTCTGGATGACAACCATACTTGGGATCTGGTCCCCCTTACAGAAGGAAAACAGGCGGTCGACTGCAAATGGATTTATACAGTCCGTCTCAATGCCGATGACACTCTTTATCGTCTCAAAGCCCGACTTGTGACGAAGGGCTTTGCTCAGACATATGACATCGACTATTTTGAGACATTCTCTTCGGTTGCCAAGATGGCCCCAGTCTGCTTATCCATCTCTCTGGTTGCTCATCATTATTGACCACTTCATCAACTGGATGTCAAGAATGTCTTTCTCCCTGGCTTTTTTGAAGAAGAGGTCTATCTGCAGCAGCCCCCCAGATTTTGTGCCTCTGGTGCCGACTTCTATGTATGCCGACTTCGTCAATCTCTATATGGTCTCAAGTAGTCTCCTCATGCTTGGTTTGGCCGCTTCAGCACTGTCGTCACCGTCTTTGGATTCTCTCGCAGTATGAAGGACCACACCGTCTTCTACCGTACGACGTCCAGCGACTGCATCTTGCTGGTGGTATATGTTGATGATATCATTATCACAGGGAGCGACTCCACTGGAATCGCCCAACTCAAGGGGCATCTTCACCACCACTTTCACACCAAAGATCTTGGTCCTCTCACATACTTCCTTGGCATTGAGGTCTCCCGTTCTACGGACACCATCTTTCTCTGCCAAAGGAAATATGCCATGAATATTTTGCAGGATGTAAGGTTGAGTCAGGCGACTGCCGTGGACACTCCTCTTGAGCCTGGGGAACGTTCTCTTTATGACGACACGACACCATTTTCTCACCCAGAGAGTTATCATCGTCTGGTGGACAAACTCAATTATCTCACCATGACACGACTCGATATTGCCCGCGCTGTTGGCAAAGTGAGCTAGTTCATGGAGCATCCGACCAAATCTCAATGGGATGCTGTCCTCCGCATTGCCAAATACATCAAGAAAGACCCTGCCCGTGGTCTTCGGTACTCCCATCACGATCATCTGAATGTTGAGGCCTTCTGTGATGCTGACTATGCTGGTTGCCTTGCTACCCGCAAGTCTACTTCTGGGTATGCCGTCTTCTTGGCAGGTAACCTCATCTCTTGGCGCAACAAGAAGCAGACTGTCGTCTCCAGATCTAGTGCGGAAGCTGAATACCGTGCCATGGCCACGATCACTACTGAGATCATCTGACTTCATCATTTTCTCCATGAGTTTGGCTTCCCACCTCAAACCTCTGATCATATCTGGTGTGACAATCAGGCGACCACGATAATTGCTTCAAATCCCGTCTCTCATGAATGGATGAAACATATCGAGGTGGATTGTCACTTTCTTCGCCATCATCTTGAGCAGACCCATATCAGTTTCGACCACATTCCGACGGCGGATCAGCTGACCGACATCTTCACAAAAGGCCTCCTGGGAGCTCGTCTGGGCTCTCTCAGTACCAAGCTGGGTATCAACAGTATCGATAACCTAGCTTGAAGGGGAGTGTGTGTGGTCTTGTTTGATGTCATCTTTCTTTTGTTGGACTCTTGGTCCAAGCTGAGTATGTCCAGCTTGAGGTGGAGTGTTAAACCCAGTTTTATTATATTGGGTATTTCCGAGTCCCATATCGGAATACTCCACCATGTATTCCTTTTTACTCATCTATAAAAGAATGTCCCCACCTCACATTGAGTAAGGGGAATTCGCCTCCCACACTCGCTTTCTACAATCACCATCGCATCCTTAATCAAGTGAATGTCTGGAAGCCACTACAACCCGTGTGTCCTACATCATATCTCAAGCCATCACAACCCATGCATGTACACCTGTGGGATGCCGTAGCCACCACAACCGAATACAAATATGTGCTATACCTCAAGCCGTTACAGTCCGCACATAAATGTATAGTAAAACCAAGAGCTATCACAGCTTGGGTAGGAACACACACTATACTGTAAGCCATTATAGCTCGAGATACACCTACACAAAAACTACAACCAAAGGAAGAGCGGTGGAGAGGGAGAAGTCCGCCATCCGTTCCCTCGCCATCCTGGATGTTGGAGAAAACACCTTCCAAAACATTTGGGTGTTGGTTGCCCTACTGACTCGAGTGATGAAGCGTATGAAATTAGAAAATATAAAGATATCGTACACAACCACACTAAGGACAACTATCTAGGCTTAGACTCATCTGCAACTATCGTCGCACAAGATATCCAACTGCCACCGCTAAGTTCTAGATCTCAAACATGAACACAAACATCAAAATTAGTATTAATTAATTCATTAGCTATCAATTAATATTATTCCCTTATTCATTTCCAAGATTAATACTTTAATCTTCTAAGGGAAACTACCTAGCCATAGTTTCTTGCTTATTCTCAAGTATTTCATCACCATCTATAAACACTAAGAACCAACCCTGTTCTTTTATTAATTCCATTTAACATTTCATAATTTCCTGGGTGCTCTAAGACTCATCCTAAACTACCATAACAAAGATGCACTTACCATGCATAGAATCAAACTGCGTCAAGCTGTTGGAAACCATAACGATTAATATCCGGCCAACTAGTCATCAAACAAGCATCAAACTGGACTATATCGACGAGCAAGCGTAGCTCTTAAGTTGTCATGATCGCTCTCGGTGTCATCCCCGACACTATTGCGCATAAAGTAATCAATCCCGCCATCACCGACATCATTACCACTATGGCCCCAGGCAATTCCCACCCATTGCTCGCCAAACGCTCCCAGCCATATCGGGTTATCAAAAAATCACATCAAGGCTCTAATTTTCTAGAGCACGTATACTAGCAACATAAAGTATTTTTAGCACGACACACTCACGAGACAACTAAGACCATTGAACCCAGACATACAAGCCGTTCACAACAAGGATGGGTTTGTTCAGCCCAAAACAATTATTTTTAGCAATCATTTATTTTAATTTCTGTCTTGAATTAACCGGTTCATTATGCATAGGTTTTCAACAACAAACAACCTATAAACATGTCTCTAGCATTACTTCCATATTTCACCAAATTCAAAGTAGAATAGTTTTCAATTTATATGGCTCTTTCTTTAATCATATCATCATGATCCCGACTTTATGTTGTTTATCAGATTTCCAACAATTTAACCATGCTAAACGCAACAACAACCATAACAATTAAATAACACATTATCTAGCAAATCAAGGGGCAACAACAACATGGTGTCAAACACATGCGATCCCAATAACCCAAAACCACAATTCATTCTTCCTTTAATGCCGCATTATTATCTTCATTAGGTTGTTTTCATCATTACCCAAAGGATTAATGCATGATAATCCCACACTTGCACTTAAATAAAAGGAGAAGTAACGAATCCCCTACTTCAAGATTAAGATTTCAACGTTCTCTGAGCAAGAATGGATTAACAAGCGCCAAACTCCGATTACCTCTTCCGTGGGGAACCAAAGATCCCTAAAACATCATCCCAACGAGAACCCTCTATCATTCATCAATAGAAATCAGAAGAAAAACGAAGGGAACAACCTGCAATAGCATAACAATTGGAGAACAAAAAAGAATGGAACTATCGGAGAAGAGAATACTAACCTCGGACCACCGATACTTGATCTCTAGAGGCCAATGTTTGGTATCGAGAAAAAGAATGATAGGGCTAAACTATCCTTAAGAAAGGTCTACCTCTGATACCAATTGTTAGGCCAGATAAGATGATGACAGAAGGTCTAGAAGGGGGTGAATAGACCAGATTAAAATTTTTAGGAGATCGATTAATTATCAAAGTTAATTAGCAGAATTAATTAGTAGTGGAAATAAAAAAAATAAACAATGATTTTTATACCGGTTCAGTCCAAATTGGACTTAGTTTAGTCTCATACATCTCTACTCGGCGAAAGATACATTGGCACTACCTGATTTTTAAAGGGGAATCATAACCCGATTACAAAATATTTTTCTTCAAAGTGGAGGGATAATCAATGACATGCTGATTTTTGTATGGGGAGTCACAACCCAAATACAACATTGACTTTAGACTACGGGAGTTACAATCCGAACGGTCCTGACTTTAGAATCCGGGAGTCACAACCCGAGGATATAAAATGGTTTTGTATGTAAAAGCATAAAGAGAAAGTGAAAGCACGTGAGAGATGGGAAGAAGTGTTACAGACGCAAGAGACCAGAACGAAATAGATAAAAGAAGAATAAAACACAGTTACTGGTTCTTGAGTGTTGGATCAACTCATCTCTTCATGGCAGTAGAAGTCGAAGACGTTTGTGTTCAGCCCTTTAGAGATCGTCCAACAGTAGTGAAAAATGTTCAACACAGGCAGAATGTACACACCACTTTTCTCTGGGTAATGTATCACTTGAAATATGAACGCGCTCGTCGAAGATGTATTGTATTAAAATTCTTTCACTTGCGCACTTCTGTACAACAGCAAATGTGTTGGATTAGTGTAGCCCGATCCCTTTGGATGATATAGGGCCGAATGCTTGCGGCCCATACCACACATTAGGCCGCAACTCTGGAGATAGCGGTACTGTAGCTGCGGACTTTGACACAATTATTGTTGGATTGGTATAGCCCAATCCGTTTGGATGATGTTGGGCTGAATGCTTGCGGCCCATACTGCACACCAGACCGCAACTTGGAGGTGATGTCGACGATATGAGTACCACAGGTTACGCATTTACCTGTGGAGGAACCACAATGAGTTGGATATCTCAACCACAGAAGGTGGTGACTCTATCCACTACAAAAGCAGAATACATTGCTCTAACAGAAGCTGAAAAAAAGATGGTTTGACCGGAGAACTTCTCAGATGAGCTAGGTAGAAAGCGAGAGGAAAATGTATTGCAATGCGACGGTCAGAGTGCTATACATCCTGTAAAGAACTCAGTGTTTGATGCCCGGACGAAGCACATTCAGTTTAAGTACCATTTTATCAGAGGCTTGATACATGATGAGTTGCTGATATTGCAGAAGATTCGCAGAACGAACAATCCGATAGACATGTTGATGAAGCCGATGATAATACATAAGTTGAGGCACCATTGTGCCTCTGTTGGTCTCCACTGACGAATGGAGCATGAGAGACAGAATATGGGAGCACACTATGAGAGCACAAAAAGGAAAACAACTGATATTTCATGAACCGTCAGCTTGAAATTGAAGTCGTGAATGGAAAACACACACTGACGAGTGAAGAAGAGGAGAAGCTCAGATTAAGTTGTCTAAGTCATTGGCATCGAAGCAGGACAACATAGCGGATCAGACTCTAAGTGAGAGATTGTCGAATTGGTGTAGCTCGACCTGTTTGGATGATGTTAGACCGAATGCTAGCGGTCCATATTGTATACCAGGCCGCACCGACAGTGCACTACAACAAAGCTGATTGGACGACACTGACAGAGCACTATAGCAGTGCGGACTTTGACACGACTACTGTAACAACTCGTATTTTGGAGATATCGGTATTGTAGCTCCGCGAACTTCTTGTCACCGGTCACTGTAGCAGCTTGGACTTGGGTGACTGAAACATTGTAGCAGTGCAGACTTCCCGCCACCTTTCACTGTAGCACAACAGACTTTCTGTGCGGTTGGTGGACCTGGGTGACTGAAACACTGCAGCAGTGCAGACTTCCCGCCACCTTTCACTGCAGCACAACAGACTTTCTGTGTGGTTGGTGGAATAATGTTTCGTCTGCTTTATTAGCTCATTTCGAGCTAGAGTTTCTGTGTGGTGAAAACTCTGACATTCTCTCTGTATTTGTGCTACCGAATCATAGTGAATTTCTGTCTTTCTGTGGACGTAGAGATTATTTCCAAACCACGTAAACCGCTGTGTCCGTGTTCTTCTTCTTTTATTCTATCTTTTATTCTGTCTTTTCTTCATTTGCAAACCTGTTCTGTCGCTACGACTCCTGGCATTTCCGCAATAGTTACTGTAGTTGCTCGAACTTTGGAGACAACAATACTGTAGCTCCGTGGACTTCCAGCCACCGACCACTGTAGTAGCTTGGACTTGGGTGTAGCACTGTAGCAGTGTGGACTTCTAGCCACCGTTCACTGTAGTACAGTGGATTTATTGTGCGGTTGGTGACACAATACTTCGTAATCGTTGTGTCTGTGTTCATCTTCTTTTTATTCTTCTGTTTCTGTCTTTTCTTCACTCGCAAACGTCTGTCGTGTGACTCCTGGCGTTTCCATGACAAAAGCCCGATGCCCTTTTAAAACTAATAAACTTAACACAACCGAACAATCATTAGACAATTTAAAATTCAATTAGAATAATACTGGATTATCGGAGAGAGAGAGAGAGAAGAATATTATCATTGCATAATAATCGCTCAACTCACGATCGAAATTTAAAACAATAAATACCAATTCAAACCATTTTGAAATCATCTGTTAAATACCTGTGTAACACCCCCGGTTTCAAGTAACCCTTTATTTATGCTTTTTAAGTATGTAAAGTATATAAATGAAGTTTGGGTGAGTTTGGAGAACTTTTAGAGTGTTTTTGGGGTTTCTTTATAGGTGCACGGTTTGGGAAAACCGTGTAATACCTACAGAAAACCGTGCACAGTGAGACCTGGGAAAAAGGGACGACGCACGGGCGGCGCACAGTTTGTCCAAACCGTGCGACTACTAAGGAGAAACTGTGCGCTTTGAAACAATGACTTTGGTTTTTTGAGACAGTGGCTTCAGCACGCTTGACGCACAGTTTGGAAACCGTGTAAGACAACCGTGCGAGGTTCATCCTTGAGGCAGTGGCTGACGCACGGTTAGCACACGGTTTGCCTAACCATGCGACTAAACCGTGCGCGGTTAAAAAACTAGATCTTAAAAAAGTGGATCTAGGCCGACTTTGTGTTTTAATGCCTCACTTTTTGCCCCAAAACGGCCCTAACTCGGGATTTTGCCCTCTTAAAGATTAGAGAACCTCTCCCCATCGATTTGGAAGCAGTCCAGAGGCGTCTCTTGGTGTTTTGAAGTCGGATTCTTGCGGTAAGGCTTCGTTCTTGGTTGTTTTTGGTAGTTTTGTTAGATCTACTTTGCCCCCTCTCTCGGTTTCTTAGATCTACGTCCGCTGTGGGTAGATCTAAGGTTGTGGATGCCAAATATGACGAGATTTGGTCTTGTTGATGATAGGGGAAGAGATCTATGATGGGTTTTTAGAGATTTAACCCGGTTTCGTGGACATTTTTCATGTCGTTCATTTTCGCCAAAAATTGCCGAGGTAGGTGGCTTTACTCTAGACTCTATTTAGAATATGAAGGTTTGATTTCAAATTGGTCATTTTGTGTGAAATGAATTGTGAATTTGATGTGTAATGATTGTTGAAAACTGTAGAATGATAAAATAGGAGAAACCGAACCCCAAGGTGTTCTCTCTAAAGGAGCCCTTGGGGTTCTTTTATAATGAATAATTAAGACCACACTGGACCTCAAGTCCGATGTGGGATGCAGACTCCAACACTCCCCCTCAAGCTAGGTGAACCAAGCTTGGACACATAAAGAAAAAACAAACCAAACCAATGAAGACAAAACAATCAACAGAATGCAAACACTCCCTGTCAAGCTGGACATACCCAGCTTGATGACAAAACAAGACAAAGCAGAATAAAAGATAAAGCTGCAAAGCTGCTGCTCCTCACGATTGCAGCTCCCCCTTTTGGATGATGGATGGATGAAGTTGCCGCGGGCGCAGCAGAGAAACCACATAGACCGAGCCTGTTGACGGAGCGCCAAGAATGCCGCACTAGTGGGGCCGATCGATGAGACGCCGGGAAATCCACACTAGCACCGGGAAAACCGCACTTGCGGGGCCGGTGACGGGAGGCGGGGGTTCCGCAGATGTGTTGCGGGATCTGGCGGCGCCAAAGGGCCTGAGTCCAAGGTGGTCGAGCTGCTGCGCCACGGTGGAGGAAGTGTGAAGACGTGCCAGCGCCAAAGGGCCCGGTCCGAGGCAGTCGAAGTGCTGCGCCAGCGCAAGGGCGTGCCAGCGGATAGGGATGTGGCTGCCGGGAGTCGTCGGGAGATGCCGACGACGGGAGGCGGGGATTCCGCAGGAGGTGGCTGACGTGGAGGGAGCAGCGGTTCACCGGAGGAAGTGCCAAACGATGAGATTCGCCGGACTGAAACAGATGAAACCGGCCGGAGGGAGGGCTGCCTTGCAGAGCAACGCACTGGAGGGGGGGGGGGATTCGAGCAGAACCGGAGGCCGACTGCTGGAGGAGCCGACAGGGGTGGAGATTCGCCGGGAGGGAGGGAGGCGGGGCGTCGCGCGCAGGGAGGAGCGCGAAGAGGGTGCGTCGGGCCGAGTGTGCCTGGACGAGGGTGCCTGAACGAGGGCGCCTGGACGAGGGTTGGCCGTCGGGATCGTGCGGAAGGATCCGCCGTGAGCCGTCGCGGGATCTGGCGGCCAGACGCCGAGGCGCGCGCTGGAGGGTCGTCGGGATCGGGATGTCGGGAGTCGCGCGGGAGGGAGACGCCGGAAACTGGCGCTCAAGGTGGGGGCCAGGGCGATGGGAGCGGGAGCCGCGCAGAGCGGAGGAGGCAGGGAACGGGAGGCACGAGTCGGGCGGGAGCTGGAAGCCGCCGGGCGGGACGCCGTCGGGAAGAGAGGCCACGGGAAGGGCAGAAGGAACCGCCGGGATCGGGGGGAGATCCGCCAGACAGAGGGGGAGATCCGATCAAGCAGCTTCCCGCTGCGGGAGAGATGGCAAGCCCATGAGATGAGATTGGCTCGCTGGAATTCCTGCATCGACGAGCCAACGATCTGCAACGGCCGCCGCTCGGCGACGAGGACTAGCAGCAGGACCTCGTAGCTGTAAACATCGCACTTCTCTGAGACGTACTCTTCGCCGCCGCCCCCGTACTCTGGCACGATGTAGCATACGGTTCCGCGCATGCTCGGGGTGCTGCCGACGCCGCCGCTCTTGGGGATCTCCCCGCTCACTGAATCGAGACTGGTGTGCCGAGGAGGCCGCTGCCCCCCAACCGAGAGAAACCCTAGAGGCCGATGGGAAAAAAAGAAATAGATGGGAGGGGGGTCGGGATTAGGTTCCCTCTGATACCATGTAGAATGATAAAATAGGAGAAACTGAACCCCCAAGGTGTTCTCTCTAAAGGAGCCATTGGGGTTCTTTTATAATGAATAATTAAGACCACACCGGACTTCAAGTCCGATATGGGATGCAGACTCCAACAAAAACCTTATTGAGTGATGGTTTGTGGAAACACGGAAATTGAGTGTTTTTGTCAGAAGTGCTTGGTTCTTGATTTTAAAATGTTGATTTTAAAGTGGGGATTTTCTGGAATTGTGGTAAATGGATTAATCAAAATGTTTTCAATAAAAGGGATGGTTTTATTGAAATGAATTGGAATGGTTGATTTTAATTGGTTTGCTGGAAGGTTTTCAATAAAAGAACGGTTTTATTAAAATGATTGAAATGGTTGTTTTAGCATTGGTTTTGCATAATAGTTGTGTGTGTTCATGTGCATTTGGGAAAGATAAGGGTAAGGAGTCTCCCCCATCATTAGTGGGATGAATAAGGGCCAGGGCTCTCCCCCGTCAAAATGGTTCACTAGGTGACGACTTAGTGAAAGGATGACTCACCACTCGCGAGTATAAGGAGGTCTAGGTTGCATGCATGGTTGGATTTGTGGATATGTGGAATGGAATGGATTATGCCAAAATGGTACTTGTAAAATGGTTTTAAAGCATCATTTGGTTGCTTTCCTTGGAACTTGATATTTTGAAAAAATGGTTTCATTGGCACTTATTTATATTTTGATATAAACTGTTTTAGAAATTGTTTTATATAAATTGTTTTATATAAATGTTACTAACATGTTTTATCCTAGTGACGTGAGTAGAGAAGTCATTGAGGGAAATCTACTGAGTTTTAGTACCCACTCATGCTTTGGCACTTTGGTGCTTTTGCAGATATCATCTATCGGGACATGGGTAAAGGTAAAGTATCACATTTTTCTAGCGGTGCAAGTGATACTTGGACTGTTTTGGTGAAATTGGAGCATGAGGCATGTGGAGCTTTGAAGTTATGTGTCTTGTTGAGTTTTATTGGTGTTGTAGTCTTCCGCTGTTTACTTGGACATTTTGTAGTCTTCTGCTGTGGTACTCTTGTAGTGGTTTTGATACAAATGAAATGTTTGAGTTGTCTTTCATTTTTCTCATGCATCATGTAGTGTTTTATTTGGTTATGGCTTGCTTGGTTGGTTGTTTTATTTTCAAAGGGCAAATCATCCCCCACGTATATTGAAGCCCTTTGACAATTATTGGCAGCCTTTGGTGTCTTGGGGATGTCGCTTAAGGCCAAGTATCACTTCCGCCTCGACTCAAACCAATGAGAAGGGACGAGATGTTATAAGTGGTATCAGTTTTGTTCGGTCCAAAATTTGTTTGGGATAAGTGGTATCAGCTTGTTCGGTCCTTGCCTAACAAGTGGTCTTCATTTTGTCGGTCTTGGAGTTGATAGTCATTCGGGTCTATTCCTTGTATCAGGCTGGTAGAAAGGAGTAAGATTGTCGAAACTTGAAATGTAGAGCATAAAAACACGTACCTAACCTTTTTATGATAAACTTCAAGTTACCAGGGGGTTGTTATCAGGGACTGGGTACATAAGTGTTTTGGAGACACTTACAGGATTTGGAATCTCATTCTCATGAGTTTAGCCAATGAGATGAGCGTGACATGTAGTGGAAAAATGACTTCCCACTAGGAATGCATGTTTCATTTTTAGTAATGATTTATGATTTGGTGCACAAGTTTTGGTTTTTGAAAAATGTTAAAAGTTTTCAAATGAAAGATCTTGAAAAAGTGCATGATTGTGGTATTTTGAAATAGTTTGATTTTCAAAAGCGCGTAGAGTTTTTTTTTCAAAAATGGTTGAATGTGGAAAAGGTTGATTTTGGAAAGCAATGTTGTGATAGTTGATATGATAGAATTTGAAATGCTAAGCCTTCAGTTAATAGAGAGTGAGACTTATGCCGTTTGTTTTGGTTATAAAAAATGACACCCGGTAGCCGTCGTAGAAACCAACTTGAAGAGGTTGCGGAGAATGTGGTTGCATCTGAGCCACAAGTGAACCAATAGCTAGTTCAGATTATCATCCAAGCGTTTCAGGTTGTGCACAGCGGGAACAGGAGGGATGAGAGGCAAGTGGATCATTCCGTCCAGTTCCCAAAGCAGAATCCACCCATCTTTTAAGGTGATTCAGAATCAGAGAAGGCAGAGGTGTGGCTGAATATGATGAATTGTATATCCGATTTAATCGGCACTCCAGCGGAGCTGAAAGTCAGCTTGGCGACGTATATACTAGAGGATCCTGCATGTTAGTGGTGAGACCTAGCTGTGCAGGCTAAAGTGGGATCAAGACCTTGGTTGGGAGGATTTTGAGGAATTGTTCAACAAACAATTCTATCTTAATACGTTCAAAATTCAGAGAACGTCTAATTTCTTCAGCTTGATGCGGGAAAATCTCTCTATCACTGAGTATGCGGCTAAATCCATGAATTTAGTGCGCTTTGCACCCGAAGTTGCTGCTAGTGCGTCCTGAAAGACACACATCTTTGAATCAGGGTTGAGACAGGAGATTCGATCGAAGATTGTTGTCCTCTATATTACGGACTATACAAAGATGGTCAATAGAGTGACAGTGGCTGAAAGAGACATCCCAAGAACTATGGGAGGAGGAAGTGTGTTGATACTCACGAGACATGGTGAGAAGTCTAATGCTGGGGGCAAGCGGAAGAGGGACACCTATTTTCAGGGTGAGAGCATGAATCAGAATCAAACGGTTGGATCGGTGAATCTTCCTCCAAAACCAGAGCCAGCCTGACTGTTTTCAATGTGGTTCGTTCAACCAC
Source organism: Viscum album (assembly GCA_963277665.1). Taxonomy (NCBI): domain Eukaryota; kingdom Viridiplantae; phylum Streptophyta; class Magnoliopsida; order Santalales; family Viscaceae; genus Viscum; species Viscum album. The sequence goes on along the minus strand of OY728163.1, from coordinate 1,854,932,044 downwards.
ATGAAGCGAGATTGTATGGCACCACCGAGAGCATGCCATAATTGCAACAAGATGGGACATCTTCAATGTTATTGTTGCAGTGCTTCGAGGTCAGGTGCTTGTGACACTTCTCAGGTATCGCAGACGTCGTATGCTTCTACGGGGTGAGGGCAGCAGAATCAAACTTGTTAGCAGAATAGAGCCATCCATGGTGATTCCAGGAATACCATGACTCAGCAAGGGCAATCTCAAGAGGTCAACAAAGAACAAAGTGCAACGTCGAAACAATCATATGGAGTTGAGCAGATGATTGTGGATGATCAGGCTGGACCACCTACGGTGAGAGGTACAATTCTTTTGAATTTTACCTTTATGCAAGTGTTGTTTGATACCGGTGCTTCCCATTCCTTTATTGCCTCTCGTGCTACTGTTTTGCAAAATATAAAAGTTGAGATGATGCCTTCTATGATAAAACTGCAAAATGCTCTTAGGCAAAGAGAATGTCGAGCCTTTGTGTGTAGAGCATGTTCTATAACTGTTGATGGAGTTGAGCTGAAATGAGATTTCTCTGTGCTGGAGATGAATGTCTATGATATAATCCTAGGTATGGATTGATTGACAACGTCGCATCGACTGTTATACCAGAACGGTCAGTTTTACAACTGATGATGGTGTTAAACATCTCTTTCGAGGAGATCGGAGTGAAAAGACAGGTGCAACGGGCTTGTTGGCACCGGCGGTTGGAACGTTCTCGTATCAGTTGATAGCGTTGTCTTTGGCATCGATGGAAGAAATCGAGACGAAGAGTTTTTCAGCAGTGGTTGATCTGTTTTCAGATGTTTTTCTCGAGAAACTACGAGGGAAGTGGAGTTTACGATTGATCTCCTTTTGGGGATCAGTTCTATTTTTCTTCCGTCTTATAGGATGACACCAACATAATTAAGGGAATTGAAAGTGCAGTTGGAAGAGCTGAAAAGCAAAGGGTTCATTCTATTCCATCAATTGAGGGGAGCTCAGTGGTTCTCTAAGATTGACTTGCGATCAGGATATCACCAATTGCGAGTTCGGAAGGAGGATATTCTGAAGACAACTTTCAGAAGCAGATATGAGCATTATGAATATGTGGTAATGCCTTTCGGTCTTACAAATGCATCAGCGATCTTTATGGCATTGATGGATCAGATATTTCGGAGATATCTGGATTTTTTTCGTTGTGGTGTTTGTGGATGACATTTTGGTATATTTAAGGACAAAGGCTGAGCATGAGCAACATTTGGCGACAGTGTTGGTAATCTTGAGAGATCATCGTTTGTATGTCAAATTATCAAAGTGCGATTTTTGGATACAAGAGGTACGTTTTCTTGGCCATGTAATTTATGAAAGAGGTGTTTCTGTGAAATCAGAAAAGATAGAAGTTGTTATCTCTTGACAACCGTCAAAGAATATCTTTGAAATGCGGAGTTTTCTTGGCTTAGCTGGTTATTACCGACGCTTTGTTTGTGATTTTTCACGATTAGCTTCGCCTATGACAGTTTTGACAAAGAAGAACATCCCATTCCAATGGAGCGAGAGATGCCGGAAATCTTTTCAAGAGTTGAAAGTTCGCCTTACATCACCACTTATCTTGATATTGCTAGAATCAGGACAAGGGTACGTGGTGTATTGTGATGCTTCGGGATCTGGGCTGGGGTGTGTTCTCATGCAAAGAGACCATTTTATTGATTATGGCTCAAGGCAGTTACGAGTGCCTGAGAAGAACTACCTAACACATGATTTGGAGTTAGCTGCCGCAGTACATGCTTTGAAGACTTGGCGACATTACCTTTTTGGTGAGAAATTTACTGTGTTTACGGATCATAAGAGTTTTAAACATACTTTCTCATAAAGAAATTTGAATTTGAGACAAAGAAGATGAATGAAATATCTCCAAATGTTCGACTTTGACTTGATGTATACAACGGGTACAATTCGGTGGCCGACGCATTAAGCAGAAAGTCGTATGCTCAATTGGCGAAAGAGGCTTCAGATGAGCGACAGTTGATGTTGGTCCTAGCCGACATGCATGTCGAATGCAAAGAACGAAGCGATGTTGCGGTTTTCTTTTTAGTTTCAGTGGTTCCTGATTTGGTAAAAATGGTAAAAGAGTCACAGACATCCGATGCAGAATGCGTGACTATGAAATCAAAACTCATTGGTGGGGAGACCATTGAGGGCTGGAGGCTGGATGAGAGTTCAATGTTGTGGTTTAGAAATCGGATGGTTGTACCTATGGCTTGTCAGGAACAACTTCTTCACGCTTACCACCATTCGAGATGAGCTGTCCATCCTGGAATACAGAAGATGTATAAGGCGTTGAAAGCGCAGTTTTGGTGGGTCGACATAAAAAGGAAGGTGGCCGAGTTTGTTTCAAGATGCTTAACTTGTCAGCAAGTTAAGGCAGAACATCAAAGACTGACAGATATGTTGCAGTCTTTACCTATTTCTATGTGGAAATGGGAGCATATAACTATGGATTTTGTTATTGGTCTCCCAAGAACGGTTCTGAAACACGATGCCATATGAGTGCTTGGGGATCGACTCACAAAGGCAGCCCATTTCATTTTTATTCGTGAAACTCATACGGTAGAGGATCTGTCCAAAATCTATATCCGAGAAGTGGTAAACAGACATGACATACCAGTTTCGATCATATCAGACAGAGATCTGCGGTTTACGTCTCGTTTTTGGAAATTCTTACAGAAATCCCTTGAGACTCAGTTGACTATGAGTATGACGTATCATCCTCAGACGGACTTACAATCTGAAAGGATGATACAAACGTTGGAAGACATGTTGCGGGCTTGTGTAATGGATCTTGATGACTCATGGGAAGAGCACATACCGTTAGTGGATTTCTCATATAACAACTATCACGCTTCAATACAAATGGCTCCTTTTAAGGTTTGTATGGACATTCTTGTCGTTCTCCACTTTGTTGGGTGGAAACAGGTGGGACTTCATCGGTAGGGCCGAGCCTTGTTCAATAAACAATGAAGAAGATTCAGTTGATCAGAAAACAGATGGCGACGACTCAGAGTTGTCAAAAATCATATGCGGATCATCGTCAATGGTCGTTGTCGTTCGAGGTGAGTGATCATGTGTTCTTGAAGATTTCTCCAAGATTTAGACATCATCGTTTTGGGAAGCAGGACAAATTATCTCCTTGATACATAGGCCCATTTGAGATATTGGAACGAGTTGGTGTGGTGGCATATCAGTTGGCATTGCCACCATGGTTTAGTGCGGTACACAATGTGTTTTACATATCTTAGTTGAAAAAATATCAGCTTGATCCTGACCATGTGATCAGATGTGATCACGTTGACTTAGAGTCGGATGCTTCGTTGCTGCACATGCCAGTGCGAATTGTGGATAGGCAAGAGAAAGTCTTGCGTGGGAAAAACATCGGTTTAGTGCGGGTTTTGTGGCAACATGGTCAGATTCAGAAGAAGACTTGAGAACATGAGAAGGAAATAAAAGAGCAATGGACGAAACTCTTTCAGGGCACCAATGGTTTTCTACTTCTAGGGACGGAAAGGCCAATGGTGAGGAGAATGTAGCACCCCATTCAAGTAACCCTTTATTTATAATTTTTAAGTATGTAAAGTATATGGGTGAAGTTTGGGAGAGTTTGGAGAACTTTTGGAGTGTTTTTGGGGCTTTTCTATAGGTGCACGGTTTGGAAAACTATGGAACACCTATAGGAAACCGTGCACAGTAAGACAAGGGTAAAAAGGAAGGTGCACAGGTGGCGCACGGTTTGCCCAAACCGTGCGTCCACCAAGGAGAAACCGTGCGCTTTGAAACAACGACTTTGGCTTTTTGAGGTAGTGGTTTTGGCACAGTTAGCGCACGGTTTGCAAACCGTGCGAGGCAGCTGTGCGAGGTTCATCCTTGAGGCAGTGTCTGATGCACGGTTAGCGCACGGTTTGCTTAACCGTGCGAGTAAACCGTGCGCAGTTAAAAAACTAGATCCTAAAAAAATGGATCTAGGTCGGCTTTGTGTTTTAATGCCTCGTTTTTGCCCCAAAATGACCCTAACTCGGGATTATTCCCTCTTAAAGGTTGGAGAATCTCTCCCCATTGATTTGGAAGCAATCTAGAGGCATCTCTTGGTGTTTTGAAGTCGAATTCTTGCTGTAGGGCTTCGTTCTTGGTTGTTCTTGGTAGTTTTGTTTGATCTACTTCACCATCTCTCTCGGTTTCTTAGATCTACGCCCGCTGTGAGTAGATCTAAGGTTATGGATGCCAAATATGATGAGATTTGGTCTTGTTGATGATAGGGGAAGAGATCTAAAGCAGGTTTTTGAAGATTTAACCCGATTTCGTGGACGTTATTCGTGCCATTCTTCGTTTTCGCCAAATTGCCGAGGTAGGTGACTTCACTCTCGACTCCTCTATTTAGAATATGAAGGCTTGATTTCAAATTGGTCATTTTGTGTGAAATTGATTATGAATTTGATGTTTAATGATTGTTGAAAATCCTCTTAAGTGATAGTTTGCAGAAACACGAAAATTGGGTGTTTTTGTCAAAAGTACTTGGTTCTTGATTTTAAAATGTTGATTTTAAAGTGGGGATGTTCTGGAATTGTGGTAAATGGATTAATCAAAATGTTTTCAATAAAAGGGATGATTTTATTGAAATGAATTGGAATGGTTGATTTGAATTGGTTTGTTGGAAGGTTTTCAATAAAAGAACGGTTTTATTGAAATGATTGAAATGGTTGTTTTGGCATTGGTTTGGTGTAATGGTTGTGTGCGTTCATGTGCATTCGGGACGGATAAGGGTAAGGAGTCTCCCCCATCATTAGCGAGATGGATAAAGGTCGGGGCTCTCCCCCGTCAAAATGGTTCATTAGGTGATGACTTAGTAAAAAGACGACTCACCACTCACGAGTATAGGGAGGTCCAAATTGCATGCATGGTTGGATGTGTGGATACGTGGAATGGAATAGATTATGCCAAAATGGAACTTGTAAAACGGTTTTAAAGCATTGTTTGGTTTCTTTCTTTGGAACTTGATGTTGTTTTGAGAAAATGATTTCATTGGCACTTGTTTATATTTTGATATAAACTGTTTTAGAAATTGTTTTTGTAGAATGGAAAAATAGGAGAAATCGAACCCCCAATTTGTACTCTCTAAAGGAGTCATTGAGGTTCTTTTATAACAAATAATTAGGACCACACCAGACCTCAAGTCTGATGTGGGATGCAGACTCCAACACTCCCCCTCAAGCTAGGTGAACCTAGCTTGGACACATAAAGAAGAAGCAAGCAAAACCAATGAAGACAAAGCAATCAACAGACTGCAAACACTCCCCCTCAAGTTGGACATACCCAGCTTGATGACAAAACAAGATAAAATAGAATAAAAGAAAAAGCTGCAAGACTGCTGCTCCCCCTCACGATTGAAGCTCCCCCGCAGGATGATGGATGGAAGAAGATGTCGCAAGCGCGGCAAATGAACCACATAGACCAGGTGGATGTCTTGGGAGAAGCTGTGTGTTTCAAAATTCTGTGGCGGCCTCGGCTTCCGAAATCTCAAATGGTTTAACGAGGCTCTTTTGGCGAAACAAGGATGACGCCTTATTTCCCACCCAAATACCCTGTTTTCAAAGGTGATGCGAGCTAAGTACTTCCCTCATTCTGATTTCTTGCACGCCCAGCTGGGGCCACAACCGAGTTTTATGTGGAGGAGCATTTGGGGAGCAAAATCTCTCATTGACTTGGGTTGCGTGTGGAGAATTGATGATGGGCATAATGTTGGGTTGCGTGTGGAGAATTGATGATGGGCATAATGTTAAAATTTGGAATGATCCATGGCTGGCAAATGACATCAATCATAAGGTTTCCTCACCGGTTGTCCCTGGATTCGAAGATGCAAGGGTACGTGATCTGCTCGATGACTCGCTTGAGGAGTGGGATCGGGAGAAGCTTTGGTGCTGGTTTAACGAGGTGGATTGTCAGCTCATCCTGAGTATCCCTCTTACACCAGGAATGGGTAATGACCAGATTTGCTGGACTGGGGAACCTCATGGGAGATATTCTGTTCGTTCGGGTTACAAAATGAGGGTTCAAGGTTTTGTCCAGGGCTTTACCGATGATCGATGGAAGTGCCTCTGGTCCCTCACCACTCCCCCTAAGGTGAAATTTTTTTGGTGGCAGGTCTGTGCTGTGGTTCTTCCAACCCGTGACTTTCTGGTGCAACGACATTTGACGGAGGACGACACTTGTCCTTTGTGCCTCCATGAAGTGGAATCCCCTTTGCATGCAATTCTTTCCTGTAAGGGGGTGGAAGGGGTGTGGAAGGTTTGGAGGCCGGATTTTGGTATTTTCTTTGATCTTTCAATTGGGTTGGTCCCAAACCTTACTGAATGGGTGTCTTCTCTAGACCCGAGCGTGGTCGGGATGATATGTACAATTGCTTGGTTGGTTTGGACTCGACGGAATGAATGCATTTTTCAAAGGAAGATGACCCCTGATCATCTATGGGTGGCTAGAGCTTTGGAGTGGATGAATGGCTGGAAGAAAAGTGAAGCGGTTCATTCTTCGGGCCACACCCGACGGGCGGCTCCCTCTTGGTCTCCCCCCCTGAGGGTTTCTTCAAGATTAATACAAATGCTGCTGTCTCTGATAACTCAAGGGTCGACATTTGGCTCATTGCTCATAACAACCTTGGCCAGATTGTGGAAGCTCAGTGTAGGGCGGTGCCTAACTCATGGCGCCCTGTGGTGGCTGAGGCCTTGGCCATCCTTCAGGGGCTTCTTTTTGCCCATTCAAAATGTTGGCCCAAGATCCTGGTGGAGTCCGATTGCCTCGAAGTGGTGAACGCTCTCTCAACAAAAGATGAGGATTCCCAACCTTTTGGCCTCATCTTGAGGAAGATTTGGTCCCTGACCGATGGATTCGAGGCATGCAAATTTTCGTTTATCAGAAGAGATGGTAATTCGAGAGCCCATCGTTTGGCTCACTTTGGAAAATGTTGGGGTGATCATTTTTGGGTGAATTCGTTCCCTGATTGGCTTTGTAATCCTTGTTTCCTTAAACAGTAATTTATCTATTCCGTTCAAAACCACATAGACCAGGTCGGTTGACGGAACGCCAGGAATGCCGCACTAGTGGGGCCGGTCGATGAGACACCAGGAAATCCATACTAGCACCGGGAAGAAAAACCCCGCACTTGCGGGGCCGGTGACGGGAGGCGGGGATTCCGCAGAATTGTTGCGGGATCTGGCGCCGCCAAAGGGCCTGAATCTAAGGCGGTCAAGGTGTTGCGCCACGGTGGATGAAGAGCGTGCCGAGAGTCATCGGGAGATGCCGGTGATGGGAGGCGGGGCTGCCTGACAGAGGAGCACCCGTGGTGGGCGGGAGCTATCTGGAGGAAGCGCCCACAGGAGCGGAAGATGCTTCGCTGTCGGGGAGCCAGGAGGGAGCCGCGGGAGAAAATCCGCAGGAGGCGGGGCCGACGGGATCCCTTGGGAGTAGCGCGACGTCGGAGGGACGCCAGAGAAGGAGGCGCTGTGAGGGAGGGATCCGTCGGACAGAAGCCAGCTGGGAGAGATCCGCCGGGAAGGAGGGATGCCGACAGACAAGAGGGGAGTCCGGGAAAGGAGGGGAGAAAATCCGCAGGAGGCGGGGAGAGGCGCGTCGGGAGCCGGTTGAACAGGAGTGCGGTGCGTGCGTAGCGGGAGATGCGGGAGCTGGCCGTTCGGGCGGGACGTCGCACATAGTGGGGAAGGTTGCTGAGGATGCAGGGTAGCGGCGCAGTGGAGGAAGAAGCCGACAGGGGGGAGATCCGCCGGGAGGAAGCAGTCGCCGGACAGGAGGAGTGCCACCTGAAAACGAGTCCGGAGGGGGGATTCCGCCGAATGGGAGGGATAGCCGGCAGGGGGGGCGGCGGGAAATATCTATGGCTTGCTGGCCATGGAGGCCGCCGCCCCCCAACCGGGAGAAACCCTAGAGACCGACGGGAAAAAAAAAGAAATAAAACAGGAGGGAGGAGGGTTCGGGATTAATTTCCCTCTGATACCATGTAGAATGGAAAAATAAGAGAAACTGAACCCCCAATTTGTACTCTTTAAAGGAGTCATTGGGGTTCTTTTATAACAAATAATTAAGACCACACTGGACCTCAAGTCCGATGTGGGATGCAGACTCCAACAGTTTTATATAAACTGTTTTAGAAATTGTTTTATATAAACTGTTGTATATAAATGTTACCGACATGTTTTATCGTAGTGGCGTGAGTAGGGAAGTCATTGGGGAAAATCTACTGAGTTTCATTACTCACCCCTGCTTTGACACTTTGGTGCTTTTGCAGATATCATTTATCGGGATATGGACAAAGGTAAAGTATCACATTTTTCTAGCGGTGCTTAGTGATACTTGGGCTGTTTTGGTGAAATTGGAGCATGGAGCATGTGGAGCTTTGGAGTTATGTGTCTCGTTGAGTTTTGTTGGTCTTGTAGTCTTCTTTACTTTGACATTTTGTAGTCTTCCGCTGTGGTACTCTTGTAGTGTTTTTGATACAAATGAAATGTTTGAGTTGTCTTTCATTTTCATCATGCATCATGTAGTGTTTTATTTGGTTATGGCTTGGTTGGTTGGTTGTTTTATTTTCAATGGGCAAATCGTCTCTCCACGTATATTGAAGCCCTTCAACATTTATTGCCTGCCTTTGACGTCTTGGGGATGTCGCTTAAGGCCAAGTAGCACTTCCGGCTCGACTCAAGACAATAAGGTGGGGCAGGATGTTACAACATGAAACGGTCTTCATAATAATAGGTCAATGATAAATCCCCATGAAAATAGCAAGTTTGAATTTGGAATACGAAATTAAAAAAGCGTTCCATTTTAAAACGAATAGTAAATATGTGTAGAAATTCAAAACTTGATAACACCACATTAAAAATAATATAACAAGTTTGAACGAGTTTAATATCAACTAATATTAATTTAGAAACAATAAAATCGAAGAAAACAACCTCAAGTAATAAAAACGAATTTTTGAGTTTCAAGCTGTAAGTTTTATGCGTGACAATAAAACACTCTTTGATCTTTATAAAAACTTGTTTAAAACAATGCAAAACACTTCGCACAGGTTCTACATAATTAATATGGTTTTATAAAGTCATTAGATTTATTTAAATTATGATATAAACATGCACCAAATAGATATTTGAATCACAATGAAAAACAAAGTATAATTTCCTGTAGGATTTTCACTGAACTACGTAGGCATATTTCACGTAGGAGTTTTAACGTAAGTGATTCACGTAAGCAAATCTACGTAGGCGATTCACGTAAGGAAAATCGACGTAAGCGAATCACGTAAGGGATTCACGTAAGCGAATTCATCACGTAAGGGAATTCCTGAAAACTAAAAACAGATTGACTTCTCAATTTTTAAAGCTAAAACATACTTTGATAAAGGTAGAATCAGTTTTTTTCCCTTTTGGCTTATATTGAGAAAATTTATTAGCTTTCTAAAGAATCAAGAATCACCTTAATCAGATTTCTATAACTCAAGTTATCATAAAAACTGTAGCAAAACAGTTCTGAAAAACAGCATAAATCAGATAGAAAAAATGCATTGATTTCAAACCCAATTTCAGACATGATAGAGATCAATTCAGAAGTTGATGTCTTCTAATGGAATGTATAATCTTCTTAGCTTTACAACAAAAAAAGAATCACTCAATTTGGAGCTCTGTAGCTCAAGATATTGTCAAAATATAGAGTATCTGATTTTGAAAAATTGACTACGTGGTTCACAAAAACGGCTACGTGAATTTCATTTGGCTGCGTGGATTTCCCAAATGGCTACGTGGGAACAATACATTTACTGTACGAGAACAATACAAAACATGTATAAATGATATTTAAAGGTTCCAAATGACTTATTTAGCTTAGAAACTCAAAATAAAACTTGTAGAACATGTTATGAAATATCAAAACATGAAATCTAAAGATAAATTAAGCAAAGAATAAAATGACATGATTAAGATTAAATATACTTTAAATAAACAATTAAAAGATATAAGAAATAAAACAAGATTAAAACATGTCGTTGAATACAATTAAACATTTAAATGTATGATAATATTAAGCAAACATGGGAGAAGTTGTAATCAAACAAAACAAAAATACATGCAATCACTTGTCCAATCAGCTGGGGTTGCCTAGGGTTCGGAGAAGAAAGGAGAAAATAGGAGGAAATTCGAGTCACTTAAGAATTTATACCTTGCTGCAATTTAACATCACCACAACGTAACCTCTTGGACGACACTGTAATAGGTAGGGTTTTCTCTTATCCTACGACGCATAAGGGATGACCACGCCGTAATGGATCCGGTCAAACCGCCCTTCAGAATCCACAAACCTAGGGTAGCACCACAGCGCAACCCTATGCCCACGCTGTAGTGGCCTTCAAACTGGCAGAGACACCCTCCGGGGCTCCACGACACCGCCTACGCCCAAGCCGTGGTGACCTTAAAAAGGCAGAGACAAGAAAACCCGACTCCTAGACTGCCACGCCGCAACCTACCTCCACGCCGCAACTACCTCTCAGGAGGCAGAGATGCCAAAACCATCACCCCTCCACGCCACAAGGAAGTAGGCTAAGCCGCAATCAACCCCTACGGCGTAACCAATGGCTCCTCTTCGTAGAAACATCCTACAACTGAAATTTCATCTCAACTACACCACCCCCCCCCATCTTCCTCCCGGACACATCCGATCACCTGAAAACACAAAGAACTCGGGAAAAACAGTGCCCTTGCACCTAACTCTTTGGAACACGTTGCTGGGTTGCACTCCCAGTCTCCGGAGCATGTTGCTGGGTTGCACTCCCACTCTTCAGAATACACCGCTGGGTTGCAACTCCTCACCAAAACACGTCACCGGGTCGCAAGCATCCAAACATGGGAGAGGGCTAGCATTTCCTAACCCTCATGAAAGAAACACACTGTGGTCAACGACCGTCGCTCGGAAATAATCGTTGTCACTTCGTCAACACGCTACATCACATCCAGGTCAAAACAATAAATAAAACAATATATGGCATACACAACTCAATCCCTAGCTCTATGGTAGCATCTTGCATGACTCACAACCTGAGCTCTAGTCACTCCTGATCTAGCCTATGTGATATCACAACCCACTGCTTACTAAACCTAATAGGGTAACCCTTCCATGCCGTGCCCTGACTCATAAAATATGATAAGCTGAACTAATTAATTTACCTATCTCGCTCAAAGGAAAACATGTCACTCGGCACCTTTAGAACATTTCCCAAGGCCTTACTCAATGCTACTAACTCATAACCATCATCCAAACAGTGATTTCATAGCTCGTGGGCTTTACGCGATCATGTCTCAAGCAACCTACCAAATTCCCATTCCAATTTTCCCACTCTACCATAATGGTTACATTGCCCAAGGACCATTTTCCCATCAAACCATGTACTAGGCATATTGGCTAACCCAATTATCAAGCCACCCTCACAACCTACCCCTAAACTGGGTTCTCACTCAAGCTTACCAAGCCATACGAGGTACACTCTTAAGGTCCATGCTTTAAGGCTAATAGGCTTCTCTTTTTAAAGGGAGCTCACGTTTCAAGAATCACTTTTCCCACTCGCTTAATGATAATGCCCATAAGCGGGACCATCGTCAATAACCAACCCACTAAGACACTCTAGAGGAACCTCCTCACTCGGACATTCCAAGACTCAAAAGGCTCGTCTTGCCGAATTCCAACCCAAAACCTCAATTCTCCCTGAAAAGGGAAATTCCTGGGAACACACAAGGCTGACGGTCACCTCACTGGTCAACCTTAAGGCATAAACCCTTTAGATCTCTCATACTAGCCTAAAGGAGTCCAACATAGGCTTTTTCTAATTTATCCTGAGCCCGAGGATTCGTTCAGGATCTGTCACATGAAACTAGTACACACGCCCCTTGGCAACGAGGTCGTTGGGCGGTTCTAAAATAACCAAACCTAGAGCGGCACACCTGTTCTGATCTTAGGGCCCCTTTACCTGAATTTTCTTACAATTCTGAACAGCAGTTTAGAACATTTTTTTTCTTTGCAATTTTCTGATATATGCGTAGTCTTGAAAGTTGAGGTCAGGGATCATATTGATGTAAGCCTTGAGAATCATGGACAGCGTTCAGGGGCTTTGATTTGCTAGTTTTTTATTACTTGGATGGATTGGTTTCACATCCTTTAATCTCATGAGAATCAACATCCAGAAGTTTAAACAGAATCGATAAATGTCAATTATGTACTGTTGATCTCCCATTTCTAATGTTATACCTTTGTATATAAATAGAAATATGACTTTCATATTGTTTTAATTTTATTACATTGACATCAATTGTTTTAATGTTATCTGAGAAACAGCATATGGCACATTTATTTGCTTGATTGGAGTGGGAATTTGTGACGGGAACGAGACTGCAATATGTTTTCTTTACCTGATTCAGATGGAAAATGAAAATATATGAAAGGACCCATGAATATGAATTGAATGATTAAAATGATTGATGATTTGGCTGTCTTTTATGTTTACTTTGATTGGTTGTAGGGTGTGTTCACTTTCTGTTTGGTATTTGAGCTGGATCTAGGGCAGGGTTACATATGGATGATGCCCAAAACACCTGGAACTGATATATGGGAGTTGTCAATGCGGAGCCAAAGATTATGGACTCTGTTGGCAGAGAGCATACAGCATCAGGGTGGGAACCCTTTAGAAGTAATGGGTTGGATGAAGACTGGTAACCAAGTTGTTACATTTTTTGTGGCGTTTCTGTAAAGATTGTGCAAATAAACTTTATTTTTCTATTTATGTTTTTGTTTTGTTTTCTAAAGCTTTTTTTTAATATAATGCTAGAGAAGAACATGTGCCATTAACAAACTGGTTGTACAATTTGAGGTATGCAGTTTGAATTTTCTTTTGGGATTTTTCTCTGCGTGGGTCACTTAGATTTTCCCAGCTCGAGTAACTTTCACGGGTTGCTCGGGCTTGCTAATACCTGCCGTATATGGAAAACTGCTCAAAAAGTGTGTTTAATCTGGTATTCATGTGTGGTGTTGATAAAAATAATTAAATAATTAAACGTATTAGAATTATGTTTACTATGACTTTTTTGATTACTTTTCCTGGTAAACATAGCTATAATTATTTTAGGTAGCTTGCTGATTGGCAGAAGCCTTGACGAGTCTGTCATATTGAAAAAGAGAGTCAGTCAGCTATCTGAAGCTGGGCTCAGAGCAGAGTTCTTGTCTAGCAGCGATTTACTGTTAATGGAACCTGCTCTCATGGTTGTGAAAGAAGGCAGTGCTGCATTTCTGCCTGATGATTCCCAATTGGATGCAAAAAGAGCTGTTGCTTTTATTTTGGAGGTTTTTATTTTTTTTGTGGCTCCTTGTAAATATTTTTGTTTTAGTTGTCATTTTGTGACCTGTTTATGACAGTACTGTCCTTTATGATTGACATGTTTGTGTGGGGGTTTATTTGTGTAGTGTAACAGAAATTTTAACCCAAAAGGTCAGTATGTGGAGTTCTATAACAGCTCTGTGATAGGTTTGTTAAGGTCTGTTGCTACCTTTTCAACTACAACTGTGATGAAATTAATGTGGAAAAGGATTGGGTGGTCATTGAAACAATGATGCATGTTTATAATCAATTCTTGTAATTTGTGTACTCAGGTCAGGTGACACCAAGGAGATTCAGGCTATTCAAACTCCCCATAGTACGTTGTACAGCCGGAAGGCTATTGTTGTTGCAGCTGGTTGTTGGACTGGGTCGGTGATGAATGACTTGTTGAGAGGATCTGATATCACATTGAATGTTCCTGTGAAGCCTCGCAAGGTAATATTTATGTATTTATTTTTCTGAAGTTGGTCATGTTTTTTGATCTGTTTTGATGTTTGGAGTTTTTTAATCAAAACTAATTTTAAAAGGCATTTAAACTTTTATTCACAGAGTGTGAGGAGGTCTGTGTAAATTAGAACAAGGTTTTGCTAAAATTTAACCCCCAATTTTACTATTGGACTCAAACAAATTGGTCGGTATTGGTACCGGGTGCGCAGCGGAAGCGAGAAGACGGGAGATTTTAAATTTTTTATCGTCGGTTCGACGCCGTAACGTCGTCACCGACGATACACAACTCGTAAACAACCCAAGGATCCGCGTGGAAGTATTTAAGCAAAAAAATTAAATCGAACCATTACCTTGTTCGATTCAAAGACACCAACGTGTTTCGCTCGTCGCCGACGATCGTTGCTTGAAAGAACTAATGCCGGATCGCTTTAGATCTTCCACACGCGCTTCAAGGGTTCCCCGTAGCGCCTAATACTGGATTCCGGGTGGTAGCACCGATTATCGATGAATCATTCGACCTCTTGACTATCACTGCTATGTTGTTCCTTCGATCCACAAAGTAAAACTTGGATCGGTTGTTTGGAACGAGTTCTTTCTCTCACTAGGATGCAGGAGGAATGAGAGAGGAGCTCTCAAATTCGTAGGATGAATAATCCATCGAATTTGAGCTTTCTCTGGCTTAAATAGGTAGGTTTAATATTTTTGACCCCCAAATATATATAACCTACTAAATAAGCCATTAATGACATCTTATGACCTATTAACCGCGTCATAAATGTCATTTATATTTTTATCACTTGCTCGTAACATAATAAATATATTACATGGTAAAATACGAAGGTCTTGCACGTACTTTTTTGGAATGTTGCGCGCACTTCCATGCTTTGCCCCAGAATTGCCCCGATTGGCCATTTTCGCTAGTCTGACTTCAAACGACCATTACTTCTGATCCATAACTCTGTTCGGGCGCCGCAACCAGTCAAATTGAAGCCTTCAAAATGAGCTATGCTTTTGAATCAAGTTTGGCATTTGGCGCTGTAGAATGATAAAATAGGTGAACCGAACCCCCAAGGTGTACTCTCTAAAGGAGCCCTTGGGGTTCTTTTATAATGAATAATTAAGACCACATTGGACCTTAAGTCCGATGTGAGATGTAGACTCCAACACTCCCCCTCAAGCTAGGTGTACCTAGCTTGAACACATAAAGAAAAATAAAGCGAGCAATACACGCTGCAAACACTCCCCCTCAAGTTGGACATACCCAGCTTGATTACAAAACAAGACAAAAACAGAATAAAAGATATAAGCGTCATAAATGCTGCTGAAAGAGATTTTCCAAGCCGCTCAAGCAGTGCCGGTCGACGGAGCGCCGGGAAAGCCGCACTGGCAGTGCTGGTCGACCAAGCACTGGGAAATCCGCACAGGCGGGCCGGTCGTCGGAGTGCCGGGAAATCGCACGGGCAGGCCAACCGTTAGAGTCGCCAGGAAAACCGCACGGGCGAGCCGAGCGTCAGAGCGCCGAGAAACCACAGGAGGGCTGACATGGGGGCAGGGGCTGCCGCAGGTGGAGGCTGACATGGAAGGATCAGTGCGGGAGGCGTCGTGTAGGGCGACACGTAGCGAGGGAGCCGCTGGACAGCAGCAGAGCCATCGGAGCTGGTGCACAGAGAGGGGAGGTCGTCCGGCAGGAAGGAGAACCTCCGGAAGGGAGAGGGGAGGGAGCCGTCGGGAGGGAGATGCCGACAGGGGGGAGATCCGCTGGGATGGAAGCGCGTCAGCAGGTAGGGCCGAGAAAATCCGCAGGAGGCGGGACCGGAAGATCTGCCGGGAGGAGGGCCGAGAGCCCCGACGGGAGTTGAGAGGGAGCCGGCGCATGGAGGACGCGTAGGACGGGAGGGAGCCGTCGAGAGGATGGTCCGCCGGGAAGGGAGGCGAGGCCGGGCTTCGCCGAGAAGCCGCAGGAGAGGCGGGAGGCGCCGGGAAACGCTGCGGGAGTCGAGAGTCGGGAGCCGCGTCTGGAAGCGGGGCCGCCAGGGTGCACCGCTGGAGCAGGGAGCCGCTGGGAGGATGGTCCGCTGGGAGCTGCGACGGGAGACAGGAGGCGCCGCGATGGGATGCCGCAGCAGAAGGCAGGAGCCGTCGCGCGCAAGAGGGACGCGACACTGGGAAGGTAGCCGCGGGGGGTGAGGTGGGCAGTTGAGTCGGGGAGGCCGACGGGAGGATTCTTGGGCGGGAGGGTCGCCGCTGGGGAGAACTGCCGAGAAGGAGGCCGTCGTCCATCGTCGAGCGCACCTGGGAGGGAGGTGGGCCTGGAGCCACGACGGGAAGCAGGGGCTGGGAGCCGCGACGGGATCCCGTCAGGATCGGGAGGCGCGACCTAGGGCGAGGCCGTCGCGCGCAGCGGGGAGAGATGCCAGCAGGGGGGAAGATCCACCGGGAGTGAGATGTGGCAGGGGGCGACGGCGGAGGACCTTCTTCCCTGGCCATGGAGGCCGCCCCCCGTGGGAAAACCTAGAATAAAATCTAGGGCTGGAAAAAAAAAAGAAAAGGGAGGGAGGGGTTGATTGGATTAAACTTGCTCTAATACCATGTAGAATGATAAAATAGGTGAACCGAACCCCCAAGGTGTACTCTCTAAAGGAGCCCTTGGGGTTCTTTTATAATGAATAATTAAGACCATATCGGACCTCAAGTCCGATTTGAGATGCAGACTCCAACAGGCGCATTTGTGGATGCTTCTTTTTCTGGTGCAAACAAACATGACTATGAACTCGAAGGAAGCCGCTTAGGGCGGGGCCGATCGCGCCTGGACGGGGAGGCCGGGTGCCGCGTCGGGTGGGATGCCGAGATTGTCGGGAGAGAGCGCCGGGAAGGAGCCGCGATGGAGGGCCGCAGGACGCGCAGAGGCGGGATTCTGTCGGGAGGGACGGGGGTGCCGGGCAGCGTTGTAACGGAGGGGCGCAGGGAGATGCTGTCACGGGAGGGTCCTGCCGTAGGAGGAGGCGGCGCCGTGGAAAGCCGCAGCAGGAGACGAGATCGGGAGGGAGGCGGCGCCGGAAGCCGCTTGAACGAGAGGGCGGTTTGTGCGTAGTGGGAGAGGCGGGAGCCGACCATTCTGCTCGCCTGGAGAAGCGGGAGTGGGTGCCGACAGTTGCGGGAGCCAGAAAGACCGCCGGGGAAGGCGGGAGCCGCTGAGGAGGCAGGGCCGGTTGTTGTCGGGAGTCCGCAGGAGAGACGACGGTGGGGAGAGGGACGCTGGAGGGAGCCGCGTAAGGCAGGAGGGGGGTGGCCGCGTAGGGCAGACCCGAGAGGAGGGGGGTGGCCGTGTAGGGCAGACCCGGGAGGAGGGGGTGTGGGGTGGCCGCGTAGGGCAGAGCTGGGAGAGGAAAAAAAATAAAGGGATTATCCCTTTGATACCATGTAGAATAGGAAATCTCCTTACCTCAAGGTGAGGCGGAGACCTACTTTTATAGATTGAGAATACAGAATACATACAGGAGTATTCTGATGTGGGACTCGGAAATACCCCGAATAATAAAAATAGGGTTTAACAAAGATAATACAAAAAATCACATAAAGTTTGTTTAATCCATGAATTTTGAGCACAACAACTAGCACCGAAGATATACTCATCTTTTGCAGTAGATAGAGCAACAGATAATTGCTTCTTAGAAGACCAAGAAATTAATTTTTTTTCTAAGAAAATGACACATACCTAATGTGCTTTTTCTGTCAATTTTACAGGTTCCAAAATTAGTATCAGAATATAATATTAAATAAAAAACAATTATACTTAGAATAAAACAAACCAGAATTAATAGTTCCTTTAACATATTTAATTATTTTTTTTCACAACTTTAAAATGACTTTCTTTAGGATCAACTTGAAATCTTGCACATAAGCAAACACTAAACATGATATCGGGTCTAAATGCAATTAAATAAAGCTATCTATCCCGCCTCTATAAACTTTAATAGCAACAGATTTTCCAGATGCATCAACATCTAATTTACAACTAATACTCATAGGAGTTTTCATAGATTTAGAAGAATCTTGACCAAACCTTTTAACCAACTCTTTAACATACTTAGATTGATTTAGAAAAATCTCATCTTTTTTTTGAGAAATTTGAAGTGCAAGAAAGAACTTTAATTCTCCCATTAAACTCATGTTAAACTCTGATGACATCAAAGTAAAAAAATCATTACAAAGCATTTCACTAGAAGAACCAAAAACCATATCATCAACATAAATCTGCACAATTAAAATATCATTAACAATTCTTTTAATAAAAATAGTAAGATCAAGATTACCTTTCTTAAATCCATTATTTAATAAAAACAAACAAAACTTTTCATACCAAGCACGAGGTGCTTGTTTGAGACCTTACAAAGCTTTAGATAATTTAAAAACATGATTATTTTTTTTTTCATTTTCAAAACAGGGGTTGATTAACATAAACTTCTTCAGTTATAAAATCATTTAAGAAAACAATTTTTACATTCATTTGATATAATTTAAAACCTTGAAAACAAGCAAAAACTAACAAGATTCTAATAGCCTCTAACCTGACAACGGGTGCAAATGAATTTTCAAAGTCTATACCTTCTTTTTGAGAGTATTCTTGAACAACAAGACTATTTTTTACAATTTGTTCAGATTCATCCAGTTTGTTTCTAAAGATCCATTTAGTTTCGATTATCTGCTTATTCTCAGACAATTCAAGTAAAGACCGAATATTATTTCTAACAAATTGATTAAGTTCATCTTTCATAACAATTATCTAATTTGGATCATTTAAAGCATCAACAATATTAGCGGGAACATGCTCAGAAACAAAAGCAGGACCATCAAAGAAATTTAAAGTAGAGTTTCTGGTTTTTATACGAGAACCAACATTACCAATCACATTGTCAATGAGCTGATCTTTATTAATCCTCCAGGATCTAGGATCAGATTGAGAAGCATTTTGCTCCCCCTCAACAGATACATTATCTAGAGGTTTTTCTTCGCCAAAATTGAAATCTCTGAAATCATCTTTAATATTTTCCAAAACAGATTTTTGAACATCACAAGATTCATGAAACTTTATGTGTACAGATTCTTCAACAGTCATAGTATGCTTATTATAAACTCTATAAGCTTTTTAGTGGATTTGAAAGATTCTTTATGCTGATTACCTTTTAAACACGAATCACAAACGATATCTTTACTTACCTTTAACTTGGGTAAATCTAGAACATGTCCATGCTTGGCTAAAATGTGTATCATTCAGAAATGAGCATGTCCAAGCCTTCTATGCCAGAGAACATCTGTTTCTATAGCGTTAAGACACTTTACATTTTGATTAGATAAATCAGAGAAATTAATAGAATAAATATTATATTTTCTATTAGCATAGAATAAAACATTTTCATTTTTAAAAACTAAACATTTGTTATCTTCAGATTTAACATACATATCATCATCGCATAATTGTGAAATACTAATTAAGTTATGTTTCAAACCCTCAACATATAAAACTTTAGAAATTAAAACATTAGAAATACCTACTTCATCAAGTCCCTTGACATTGTCTTTAGAGTTATCTCCAAAATTGATAGAGCCTCTATCACATTTGGTGTATGGAAAAAAATTTGATAGGTCACTGATCATGTGCCGGGAACAGCCACTTTCCATGTATTATTTGTCGTTCTTGAGACACTAAGACATTTTTTCTACAAAAATCAATTACTTTGGTACCTATGCTATTTTGGGTCCAACTGGGTTAGCAATAGAATTCTTAGGTGCCCATATAGATTTAAAACATTTATTGTAATGTAATCTAGAAGATATTTTTTTTGAAATAATAGTCTTGGTAAAACCTAGAGATTGAAGATATCTAAGGGAACATTCATTAGCATAATGTCCTTGCATACAACATTTAAAGCATGTAACGGAAGAAACTTTTCCGGCAGAACTTTTAATAAACGTTTTCTTGTATAATTTAGGAATATGTGGATTATAACCAAAACCAGTTTTATCTTTATTTAGTTTCATCAAAGATACCATCTTTTCATATTTTTCTTTTTCTTGAACAAAAGTTGATAACATCTCTTTTAAACTTACAACTTCTTTTCTAAGATTGTCATTTTCTTTTTGAAAATACTCAAAATCATCATAGATCTTACCTTTAGAAGATGATGCAAAATTTCTTATTTCTTCTTTGAGAGAATCATTATCTTTATTGAGTTTCTTACTTTCTTTGATAAGCCTTTTATTTTCTTCTTTTAATTCTTTATACAATTCAGTAACTCTTAAAACATCTTTTTGCGGTTTTTCATTTTCTTCATATAACTCATCAAAGCTGTAACCATCACCGTCAAAATAATAACTAGAATCATAATTATCACTAACCTCATTTATATTTATCCCCATCAAGCAGAGGTTAGCTATCTCCTTTTCACTTTCAGATTCATCACTTGAGTCTGATACTTTGGTACAACTCCATCTAGCATGATATGCACGTTTCAATTCTTTCTTGTATTTTTTATCTCTACCTTTTTGCTTCAGCTTAGGAGAGTCGGGTTTGATATGTCCATTCTTTCTACATTCATGACACGTTACATCTGGTCCATATGTGTTACCCTTCTTTTTCTTTCGATCATTCCTTTGATCTTTACTTGGTCGTTTTTTGAACCTTTATAAATACTGTAGAATGGGAAACTGCCTTACCTCAAGGTGAGGCGGATGCCTTCTTTTATAGATTGAAAAAGAGGAATACATACAGGAGTATTTCGATGTGGGACTCAGAAATACCCAAAATAATAAAAGAGGGTTTAACACTCCCCCTCAAGCTGGACATGCCCAGCTTGGACCACGAGTCTCACA
The DNA here is from genome assembly GCA_963277665.1 of Viscum album. Lineage (NCBI taxonomy): Eukaryota > Viridiplantae > Streptophyta > Magnoliopsida > Santalales > Viscaceae > Viscum > Viscum album. The sequence goes on along the minus strand of OY728163.1, from coordinate 1,854,911,268 downwards.
AAAAACGAAAGAGGACACCAGACAAGACCAGACACACTCTCCCTCAAGCTGGGTCGCAGATACTGTGGATGCCCAGCTTGGAACTGAGCGAGGCCAGACGAGCCCCTAGGAGGCTTTTGGTGAAGATGTCAGCAAGTTGGTCTGTCATCGGGATGTGGCTAAAACTGACATGATTATGCTCCAGGTGGTGTCGAAGAAAGTGGCAATCCACCTCAATATGCTTCGTGCGTTAATGGAAGATGGGATTCGAAGCAATCTTGGTGGCTGCCTGATTGTCACACCAGATGTGAGCAGATGTCTGTCGAGGAAAGCCAAGCTCCTGGAGGAGTTGTCGAAGCCAAATGATCTCCGTAGTGACGATGACCATGACACGGTACTCAGACTCCGCACTGGATTGAGAGACGACAGTCTGTTTCTTGCTGCGCCAAGAGATGAGGTTGCCGGCTAAAAACACGGCAAAACCAGAAGTAGATTTCCGGGTAGCAAGGCAACTAGCATAGTCAGCATCACAGAAGACCTCAATATTCTGATGAGCGTGGTGAGAGTAGCGAATACCACGGGCAGAGTCTCGCTTGATGTATTTGGTGATGCGGAGTACAACATCCCACTGAGAGGTAGTCAGATGCTCCATGAATTGGCTCAGTTTGTCAACAGTGCAGACAATGTCGGGATGAGTCATGGTGAGATAGTTGAGTTTGCCCACCAGTCGACGATATCGCTCTGGGTGTGAATACAGTTCTGAGGAGTCATAGAGAGACCGTTCCCCAGGCTCAAAAGGAGTGTCAACGGCGGTGACCCGTGTCATCCCAACATCCTGTAGATATCCAAAGCATATTTCTGTTGGCAAAGGAAGATTGTGTCTGGAGAATGGGAGACCTTGATGCCAAGAAAGTATGTTAGAGGGCCAAGATCTTTGGTGTGGAAGTGCTGGTGAAGATGCCCCTTGAGGTGGACGATACCAGCAGAGTCACTCCCGGTGATGATGATATCATCCACATACACGACCAACAAGATGCAGTCGGTGGATGTCGTCCTGTAGAACATGGTGTGATCCTTCATACTGAGGGAGAGCCCAAAGTTGGTGACGACGGTGCTGAATCGGCCAAACCAAGCACGAGGAGACTGTTTGAGACCGTATAGAGAGCGGCGTAGTCGACAGACTTGGGACCTGTAGCTAGAGGCGCAAAATCCAGGGGGCTGCTGCAGATAAACCTCTAACTCAAGAAATCCATGGAGGAACACATTCTTGACGTCCGGTTGATGAAGCGACCAGTGATGATGAGTGACCAAAGAGATAGATAATCGAACAGATGCCATCTTGGCAACTGGAGAGAAGATGTCAAAATAATCGACACTATATGTCCGAGCAAAGCCCTTGGCCACAAGTCGGGTTTTGAGTCGATGGAGAGTGCCATCAGCGTTCAGAAGGACCGTGTAAATCCATTTGCTTCCGACCGTCTGTTTACCGGTAGGGAGGGGAACCGGATCCCAAGTATGATTGTCCTCCAGAGCCTGCAATTCTCTCTCATCGCTTGCAACCACCCCGTATGAGATTTGGCCTCGCCAACTGTGCGGGGAATAAATATCGTCTCCAGAGCTGACAGACCTCTGTATAAAGATGTAAATAGAGGATTGTTCTGACAAGAACGGGTACCTTTTCCTAGTGCAATGACCAGGTCGTCCGGTGGCGGTGCAGGAGCATCAGGCGAAGCTGGGACAATGGTCTCCTCGGCCTAGATGGGGTCACAGTCGATGGGCGACGAGAGTAGACCATACCAAACCGGTGATTAGTAGGAGGCAACATCGAAAGAGGATGAATGATGAGTGGAAGACAATCATCGATGTCAGGATGGGGAGAGGGAAGTGAGAATGGAGAACACTCAACAAATGAGACGTCAGCAGAGGTGATATAACGCCGTAGGTTTGGAGAGAAGCACCGGTATCCGTGCTGAGTGCGGGAATATCCGAGGAAGATGCAGCGGAGAGATTTGGGAGAGAGTTTGGAGAGGTCGGGATGAGTGTCACGGACATAACAGAGAAATCCAAATACACGGAGTGGAAGTGAGTGAGGAGGGAAAGAGGAGAACAGAGTCCGAAAAGGAGTCTCCCCCTGAAGGATAGAAGAAGAGAGTCGGTTTAGGAGGTAGGTTGTAGTCAGGATGACATCGGTCGAAAAGCGGAGTGACACCTGCATGTGGAATAGGAGGGCACGAGCAGTTTCCAGAATATGACGATGTTTCCGCTATGCCACTCCATTCTGCTGAGGGGTATATCAGGACATGATGTCTGATGAATGATGCCGTGATCCTTTAGAAACTGCTGAAAGGAAGTAGATAAATATTCCCGTCCATTGTCGGAGCAGAGACATTTGATAGAGGTCGAAAATTGAGTCTGAATTTCATTGTAAAAGGTCTGAAAGGTAGGAAATACTTCAGACCGATCATGAAGCATGTAAAGCCATGTCGTGCGGGAGAAGTCATCAATAAAGGTGATATAATAGCTGTACCCGGACTGGCTCGAAACCCCGCAAGGATCCCATACATCGGTACGAACAAGATTGAAAGGATTCACTACACGTGGTTCCTGTCGAGGAGAATATGTTACCCGATGATGTTTAGCAAACTTGCACGATTCACAATGAAAGGATGGGTGAGAACTGAATTGGAGGCACATTTTATGTAGGATGGAAGTTGGTGGATGACCAAGACGGAAATGTAGGTCAAGAGCACGGGCCGAGGTGGATGAACAAGCGAGATAAGGTGGGGTATCGAACATGTACACCCCATTCCGAAGATGACCTCGACCAAGCTCCCGATTCGTCGTCTGCTCCTGAAAAACAACACCAGAAAAAGTAAAAGTGGCAACACAATTTAAATCTTTGGTGAGTTTGCTGATGGAGAGAAGATTAAATGGACTTTGAGGAATACGAGCATCTGAATCCAGGTGAATAGACGGGGTCAAGTGGCATGTGCAAAATCTGACGATGGGGATTGTTGATCCATTTGCAATAGTAATTGTAGAGGTACCGGTGTACGGATGATAGGTAGTGAACATACCAGAGTCCCATGTGAGATTTTCCGATGCACCAGTGACCGCGTTGTCGTGACATGTCAAATTGATTATGATTTTAAGGTTGATTTATAGTCTAGGGTAGACCCTAGGCCGTCTCTTAAGGAGCGTTGATAGGTTTAGAGTGTGTTTTTAATAAAAAGAACTTAAATTGGGGGTGGCTTTGAAAATAGTTTCTAAAACAAAATGACTTAATTTAAATAGTTTAAGAGTTGAAAAACAAGTGGATTTTGTAAAATATAAGATAGGTATGTGATCATTGCTAAGTTACTACAGCACATGAAGAGTTCCTCATTCTTAATTTATTATTAGGTTTTAGTGTACTCCTTTGCTTGAGGGTTAACCAAGATCTTGGGTACCCACAAGCCTCTTAAAAAGATGCGATTAGAACTAAACCTTGACATAACAATAGTGTAGTCAAGTTCTAGCCCCTTAGCATGCTTTAAGGTTTGTAATGGAACATTGACATCTCAAATGTTTGGGAAAGAAAAGGGTTCTTATGTTATCCAATCGGAACAACACAAGACACACACTTAAAATTGCACACCGATCGATTATGAAATAAAAAGTGTTTCAATTAGATGCATCAAAATAAGTTAAGATACATATAAAAGAACAATTCCAATCCACAATATACACCAAACCAGTAGAGAATTATGTGCCGGAACTCCCTCTTCACGTGTGTAGCTCCCTCGCAATGATCACCCGCCGCTTAGCTCGACATTGGGAGGAGGAGGAAGCTCGAGTGAAACTCCTTCTTCATCCTTGATCCCCCTATGAGGATATGGACCTCCAGAACTTCTTTGATGAGGAGAGGACTCCTTTGGTACTCCAAAATGGCAGAACTTCACCTCTGGTTCGAACTTGCAAATGGGGAGCCCAATGTGTCATTTTATAGGAAAATTGGAAGGTGGTTTTAGGCACACAGATTTCATCAATCCACTTGTACCACGCGTTTCGGCCTTCAGACAGCCTTATCTTGCTTTGGAAAAAATAGAAAAGTTGTAGCCCCACCTCTTGGGTGTCTCCACCGAAAGTTTGGCACCATTTGGACAAATAAAGCTCTAGATATTAATAAAATACAGAACACCGCATTTGACTTGGTCCATATTCGGTGACTTGGACAGATCAGTTCGGATGGGCCCCTTAGAAGCCGAATCAGGATTGGGTTCCTTAATATGAAATGTAGCCTATTAAATTTTGGACAAACCCACAAAATTTCAGCCCATTTGAATGCACGGATTTCGTGTACTATGCAAAATAGTGGACAGATGTCCATGGATCCATGCAATTTTGGCCCATTTTTCTTCCACTTCATCAAGGGCCCTCCAAATCACCTCCACCTACATTGAAATAATAAAAACAAGTAACATTACCCATTCTAATATTGATTAACATTAATTAATTGATTCAAACATAAAGTGAAATTTTTTATTATATTTGGAATATTCATTACAAAACTAGTTTAAAACAGCGGTGTAAGGGTGGAATAAAACAGTGAATCGTGGTACGATCAACCAGAGTCTAGCATCCATGCTGTCGGTTGTTGAGATACACAAGCGGTAGAGCAATCAGTCTGAGCAATGGAGGATGAAGAAGAGGACGGTGGCATAGTCGCCCGATAAGTTTGTATCCAGTCTATTTCTTATGTCGAGAGGGACGTTCTGAAATTGGGGCTGGATGAAGGGGAACTGCTGTGCAGCCGAGCTGATGACAGAGCAGGAGATGGCATCTGAGGTGGCCGTACAGATGCACAGATGAAGGCTGGCCGGGACGTCGCCGCTAGAGGTGGGTTGGGCAACTGCGAGGAAGGCTGGCCGGGAGTGCCTACCAGGGAAAATTCGGGATGCATCGGGGCCGAAAGTCGGCAAGAGGAGGCGAGCCGAGAGGTGCAGCTAGAGCTGCTTTGCGTAGGAGCCGTGAGCCGCGGAGAGTGAGACTGGTATGTGGCAGAGGGCGGGATGCCGCGGGGAGAGGCTGTAAGGAGGCGGGGCGTCCGTTGTTGCGCGCAGAAGGCAGGGACGGCGGTGGAGACGTTGTTGGGTGTCGCCGGGAAGCCGCTGGAGGTCGAGGCCGGATGACGTCCGGACCGGGAGGCTCCGGGAAAGACGGATGGCCGGGCGGTGGCGTTGGATCGTGAGGCGCCGTTCCGTCGGGTGAGGGCCGACGGGAGTTCCGGTCGGGGAGGGCCGCTGTAGGCGAGGTGGGAGCCAGTAACCGCGAGAGCCGACAGGTGCGGGAGCTGGGACGGGCGGCGCGTAGGGTGGGAGCCGCTGCAGGCGAGCCGGGAATCGCCGCTGGAAAGCGGGAGCCAGGAGTGCCATCGGGACTGCCGTAGAGGAGCCGGAGGGCCGCGGACGGGAGGAGCTGCGGGAGGGCGGGGCGCCGTCGGGAGGGACGGGGGCGCTGGGATGCGTCGCGACAGCGTAGGGAGCCGAGAGCGAGATTGCCGCAGCGAGCAGGGACTGCCGCAGGGAGTCGGGAGCGGCGCAGAGCGGGAGCCGGGGCGACGAGAGCGGGAGCCGCGTAGAGCGGAGGAGGCGGGGTAGGCCGTAGGGGGGGGCACCGTGAGAAACCGCTGGGAATCCGTAGGAGGGAGGGGCGCCCGAGTTGTGGAGCGACGGAGGGGCGACGCTGGGTCGACGCTGAAGGGAGCCGCAGGGATGGGAGTCGTGGGGGGGCGCGCGTAGGGCAGAGCCGGGAGTGGGGTGGGGTGGCCGCGTAGGGAAGACCCGGGAGGGGGGGGGGTGGCCGCGTAGGGCAGACCCGGGAGGAGGGGTGCCACTTAGGGCAGAGCCGGGAGGGAAAAAAATATCTAAAGGGATTTTCCCTCTGATACCATGTAGAATGGAAAACCGCCTTACCTCAAGGTGAGGCGGAGGGAGCTGCAGGGATGGGAGCTGCCGGGGGGGTGCGCGTAGGGCAGAGCCGGGAGGGGGGTGGGGTGGCCGCGTAGGGCAGACTCAGGAGGGGGGGGTGGCGGCCGCGTAGGGCAGACCCGGGAGGAGGTGTGCCACTTAGGGCAGAGCCGGGAGGGAAAAAATATCTAAAGGGATTTTCCCCTTGATACCATGTAGAATGGGAACCTTAGCTCATGGTGAGGCGGAGACCTTATTTTATAGATTGAGAAAGAGGAATACATACAAGAGTATTTCGATATGGGACTCGGAAATACCCAAAATAATAAAAGAGGGTTTAACAAATACCTTTGCTTATATTTTCAATCTATCCTTTATCACTTTCTTGTTCCTCAGATTCAGAAGAGTTGTAATTAACATTTATATGAGTTTTGATGACAATACCTTTATTCTTTGTAGTTTCTTCTTCCGTAATATTCTAACTCAAGTTCATATTGAAGAAGTTCATCCAATGTGTATTCTTTGAAATTTTTACTTTCATCGATCGCAACCTTCTTTGCGTGCCACTATTTTGGTAGTTTTCTCAGGATTCTTTCTACTAGTACGGGGTTCTCCAAAGCTTCTTCAAGGGAATTCATCCCATTCACAATGCTTGTGAATCGGTGGAGCATTTGATTTACTGTTTTGTCTTCACCCATCTTGAAGTCTTGGTACTCAGCTTGAAGCATTTCAAGCTTGGTTCGTATCAATTTGTCTGAGCCTAGGTAAGTGACTTGTAGAATCTTCCAAATCTCATGAACTGTCTTACAAGCAGATACATGACAAAAAATACTTATGGTTATAGCACGGTATAAAATATTAACTTTGTAATTTAAACAATATCTAGTAGCATCGTTTCCGGTAACTGTATCTGGGTCAGGCTCTGGTAGCATGTACTGCTTTGTCATGATGGACCAGTGTTTTATACTTAATTGTTTGAGGAATAGGTTCGCACAATAAAATATAAGCAAATTTAGAGAAGGTCTATAGGGAGGGTGAATAAACCAAATTAAAATTTTAAATGAATGGATTAATTATCAAAGTTAATTAGCAGAGTTAATTATAAGAGTTAGTTAGCAGCGGAAATAAAAGAATGAACACAAGAATTTTTATACTAGTTCAGTCCAAAGTGGACCCAGTTCAGTCTTATACCTCTCTACTCAGTGAGAGATACGTTGTGCACTACCTGATTTTTAAAAGGGAATCACAACCTGATTACAAAATCTTTTTCTAGTGGAGGTATAACCACGACACATTGACTTTTGTATGAGGAGTCACAACCCAATCACAAACCTGACTTCAGACTTCCGGAGTCACAACCTGAATGATCCCGACTTTAGAATTTGGGAGTCACAACCCGAAGGAAAAATGCTTTTGTATGTAAAAGCATAAAGAGAAAGTGAAAGCACGCGAGAGATGAGAAGTGTTACAGACTCAAGAAAACCAAACGAAATAAATAGAAGAATAAAACACAGGTACTGGTTCTTGAGTGTTTGATCAGCTTGATCGTCTCGTCAAGACATTAGAAGTCGAAGATGTTTTTATTTAGCCGTTGAGAGACCGTCCAACACTAGTAAAAACAGTGTACTGGATCACTTGAAGGTTAGTATGAACATTTTTTATCTCTTTAAGTCGTATGCACCCGTCGTGTCATAATTGTATATGTCTGTGTATTTGTTCCAGGCATCCTCGAGTCCTTTAAATACAAAGCTATATGGACTACACACTCGAGCAAACCGTTAGAATAATTCAAAATAATAATAATGAAATATTGAAGAGAAAGTGAAATATTATCGTTGCGTAATTAAAATAATAAAGAATAAGTCAAACCAATTTGAAGTGTTCGATAAATATATGAAATGGTTTTCATAATAATATGTTAAAGATAAATCCCATGAAATTAGCAAGTTTAAATTTGAAATATGAAATTCAAAAACATTCTGTTTAAAACGAGCATAAAATATACGGATAAATTCAAAACTTAATAACACCGCATTAATTTTATCAAAACAAGCTTGAATGAGTTTAATATCATCTAATATTAATTTAGAAAATAAAATCGAAGAAAAAAACACAAAATAATAAAAACGGTTTTTGAGTTTTCTAGTAGCAAGTTTTATGTGTGAATATAGAACAACTTGTGATCTTCACAAAAACATGTTTAAAATAATGCAAAATAGTTTGTATGAGTTCGACATAATTAATATAGATTTATAAATTCATTAAAACAATTTAAACATAAGAAATAAACATGTAGCAAATCCATATATGAAGTAATACTTAAAATAGAGCAAGTTTCCAGAAATTAGAAATCTCATCAAACTATGTAGATAAAAATTCACGCAGGGGTTTTTTACGTAGGCATTTTTCTACGTAACCAAATTGATCATGTAGGCGAATTGACGTAAGCGATTCACCACGTAGGTGTTTCACGCAAGGGAATTACGTAGGTGATTCGCCACGTAAGAGAATTTTCACGTATCTAAATTTCTCATGTAAAAGTTTTTCTCTACGTAGGCAAATTAGCCACGTAAGGGAATCCAATGTAGGCGATTCACGTAAAGGATTCACGTATACAATTATACGTAGGTGATTTACGTAAGTGATTCATCATGTACGTGATTTGCTCACGTATGAGAATTTCTCACGTAGGCAATTCCACTATGTAAGAGAATTTTAGAAAACTGAAAATAGATTGCCTTTTCAAATTTCAGAGCTAAAAATGACATAGGTAAATACAGAATTAGATTTGAATCCTTTTGAATTATATTTAAATAATTTCATTAGCTTTCCAAAGAATCAAGAATCATCTTAATTGGATATATATAACTCAAGTTATGATCAGAAAACAGAATCAAAATAGTTCTGGAAAACTGCAGAAATCAGGTAGAAAATATGCAGTGACTTCAGACCTAATTTCAGACATGATAGAGATCGATTCAGAAGTTGATGTCTTCTAAAGAAATGTAGGAAATCTTCTTATATTTTCAACAAAAAAAGAATCACTCAATTTGGAGTTTTGTAGCTCGAGATATTGTCAAAATACAGAGAGCATCTGATTCTAGAAAAACGGCTGCGTGGATACAAAATCGGCTATGTGGATAGCCATTTGGCTACGTGGTAAACAGTGTATTTTGCTATATACGAGGTCAGTTACATCTGTCACCGCGGAACACAACGCAAAAAAGAAAATTGCAATAAATCGCAGGCCCGAGGACTTGACCTCGCGACCTACCCCTCACCCCACCCAAACCCGTACCACCCCACCACCAACGGTGGGGCGGTGTATTTTCCTATAGGGAACAATATATATTACATTCGTGTGGGGAGGGCTAATAAACAACCAAAATCTACCAACATGCACGCTGGGAGGCTCGAAACCGAGACCTTTCAAACACCGCCACAGGGACGCAACTACTAGGTTGCGCTCCGTGGGAAAAAATGGGTGTATGGGTTACGCTCGACTTCCAGCGGGGGCCCTGATCAAGCTCAGAGCGCGCTGCACGTTCCCCAGTTAGACAATGACTTTGAATCGCCCTGTGCATAATACACACAGTGTTCGAGTTTGGCGAGATTCGAGCTTGCGCCAGTTCTCATGGAGAGCAAGGGGTACAACCAACGAGTATCACTCGACTAACACCTCATGGACAAAACATGTGTATGAGTTACGCTCGACTCCTTGTGAAGCCTCCGACCAAGCCCAGAGCGCGCCGTACGTTCCTCAGCTAGGCAATGACTTTGAATCGTCCTGTACATAATACGCACAATGTCCGAGTCTGGCGGGACTTGAGCTTGCGCCTGTTCCCTTGGAGAGCGAGGGGTACAACCAGCAGGTGCCACTCGACTAAAACATATATAAATTATATATTAAGGTCCCAAATAACTTATTTAGCCTAGGAACTCAAAAATAAAACTTGTAGAACATGTTATGAGCTATCAAAACATAAAATCTAAATAACTTTAAAGTATAGAAATATTATGATATAATCAAGATTAAGTATAATTTAAATAAAACACAATTGAAAGATAAAAATATATAGCAAGATTAAAACAAGTAATTGAACACCATTAAACATTAAAAAATATGATAATATTAAACAAGTATGAGAGGAGTTATAATCAATCAAAACAAAAATACATGCAATCACATGCACAAACAAATCCATGGTCCTAGAGTAAAACTTTCTGGTAGTCCTTGGCCTGATGGAGCTGAGTGAAAAAGCCATCTTCTATCAATGAGCTGGAATGGGCCGACTGTGTTAACAAAATGATCTTACATTTTTTCATGGTGATATGGTCTATCTAGTACATTTTGTAGATGGGTGAATTCCCCTTACCTCAATATGAGGTGAGGATATTCTTTTATAGATTAGGAAACCAAAATACAAGGCGGGTAAGTCCGATGTGGGACTCACCCATTTAAACTTAAATGGGTTCCAACACTCCCCCTCAAGCTAGACATGCCCAGATTGGATAGAGTCCCACACAAAAAAGAATAACAAGACAATCTCAAACTCCCCCTCAAGCTGGGCCATGGAGGCTGTGAATACCCAGCCTGGAAGTGAGAGACTCAAGACGAGCTCCGGGAAGACCTTTGGTGAAGAGATCGGCAAGCTGATCGGCCGTCGGGATATGACCGAAACCGATATGGTGCTGCTCCAGATGGTGGCGGAGAAAGTGAAAGTCCACCTCGATATGCTTCGTCCGTTCATGGAAGACGGGATTCGAGGCAATCTTCGTGGCGGCCTGATTGTCACACCAGATATGAGCAGGAGTCGATGCCGGGAAACCGAGCTCCTGGAGAAGATGACGAAGCCAGAGGATCTCAGTAGTGACAGTGGCCATGGCTCGATACTCTGCCTCGGTACTAGAACGGGAGACCACAGTCTGCTTCTTGCTGCGCCAAGAGATGAGATTACCGGCGAAGAATACGGCGAATCCCGAAGTAGACTTGCGGGTAGCGAGGCAACTGGCATAGTCCGCATCACAAAAAGCCTCAACATCCATGTGAGCATGATGTGAGTACCGAAGGCCGCAAGCAGGGTCTTTCTTGATGTACTTGGCAATGCGGAGGACAACATCCCACTGAGAGCAGGTGGGATGCTCCATGAACTGGCTGACTTTGCCAACGGCACAGGCAATGTCGGGACACGTCATGGTGAGGTAGTTGAGTTTACCGACCAAGCGCCGATAGCTCTCAGGATGAGGAAAGAGGTCCGAGTCGGAATGAAGGGAGCGTTCCCCAGGCTCAAGGGGAGTGTCAACTGTGGTGGCGGTGCTCAACCCGGCATCCTGCAATATATCAAGAGCATACTTGCGCTGGCAGAGAGAGATAGTGTCCGCAGTTCGGGAGACCTCGATGCCAAGAAAGTACGTGAGGGGACCAAGATCCTTGGTGTGAAAGTGATGGTGAAGATGCGTCTTGAGGCTGGCGATGCCTCTGGAGTCGCTCCCTGTGATGATGATGTCATCAACATAAACTACAAGCAAGATACAGCCGTGTGCCGTCGTATGGAAGAAGACGGTGTGATCTTTCATACTCCGAGAGAGGCCAAAGGCGGTGACGACAGTGCTGAAGCGGCCAAACCAGGCGTGAGGAGACTGTTTGAGGCCGTAGAGGGAGCGACGGAGACGGCAGACATGGGAGGCGGCACCAGAGGCAGAGAAACCAGGGGGCTGCTGCAGGTAGACCTCCTCGTCAAGAAAGCCATGGAGAAAAGCATTCTTAACGTCGAGTTGATGAAGTGGCCAGTGATGATGAGCAGCCAGAGAGATGAAGAGGCGGACCGAGGCCATCTTGGCGACTGGAGAGAAGGTCTCAAAGTAGTCGACGCCATATGTCTGAGCAAATCCCTTGGCGACAAGCCGGGCTTTGAGGCGGCAGAGAGAGCCATCGGGATTGAGACGGATCGTGAAGATCCATTTACAGCCGACCGCCTGTTTGTTTGCCGGAAGGGGAACAAGATCCCAAGTATGGTTGGCATCCAGAGCCTGCAATTCATCTCTCATTGCGGCTAGCCACTCGAGGTGAGATTTGGCTTCACCGACCGTTCGAGGAAGCGACACGGTCTCCAGAGCTGACAATCCCCTGTAAGAAGATACAAAGAGAGGAGTATTCTGACACGAGCGAGTACCTTTCCGGAGCGCAATCGGCACATCCTCGGGAGTTGTGTCAGGAACATCAGGCGAAGCGGGAACAATGGTTTCCTCGGCCGGGACGGGAGGTACAGCGGAAGGACGACGAGAGTAGGTCTGTCCAAAGAGATGACCGGTCGGAGGAGACACCAGAGGCGGGTGAACCATGAGCGGAAGGCAGTCATCGATGGTAGTGTCAGGGGAAGGAGAGGGGAGAGTGAAAGGAGAGACCTCGACAAACGAAACGTCGGCAGAGGTGATATACCGGCGGAGGTCTGGAGAGAAGCATCGGTACCCGCGCTGAGTGCGGGAATACCCGAGAAAAATACAGCGAAAGGATTTGGGTGATAGTTTGGAGAGATTTGGGCGAGTGTCCCGGACATAACAAAGACATCCGAAGACACGGAGTGGAAGGGAGTGAGGAGGGAGAGAGGGAAACAGGGTATGAAAAGGAGTCTCCCCCTGAAGGATGGAGGAGGGAAGACGATTGAGAAGGTAAGTAGCAGTGAGGATGACATCCCCCAGAAAAGAAGAGCTACCTGGCAGTGGAAGAGGAGGGCACGAGCTGTCTCCAAGATATGTCAGTGTTTCCGCTCGGCCACCCCATTTTGCTGAGGGGTATCAGGACAAGAGGTCTGATGGATGATGCCGTGGACCCTCATAAACTGCTGAAAATGAGTGGATAAGTATTCTCGCCCATTGTCAGATCGGAGACATTTCACAGGGAGAGAAAACTGTGTCTGGATTTCCTGAAAAAATGTCTGAAAGGTTGAGAGAACCTCTGTTCGATCTCGAAGAAGGTAAAGCCAGGTCATGCGGGAGTAATCATCAATAAAGGTGATATAATAACTGTACCCTGACTGGCTAGGAACCCTGCAAGGACCCCATACATCGGAATGAACAAGAGCGAAAGGAGCCGCTGCACGTGGTTCCGGGCGAGGAGCATACGTCGTCCGATGATGTTTGGCAAACTTGCAGGATTCACAATGGAAGGAGAGGTGAGAACTGAATTGGGGGCAAAGTTTATGGAGGGTGGAAGGCGGTGGATGGCCAAGGCGGTAATGGAGGTCAAGGGCTCGGGCTGTGGTGGATGAGCAAGCAAGGGATGATGGGGTATCAAACAGGTAAACCCCATCCCGAAGATAACCTCGACCAATTTCCCGATTCGTCTTCCGCTCCTGAAAAACAACACCAGATGAGCTAAAAATAGCAACACAATTCAATTCTGTGGTGAGTTTGCTGACAGAGATAAGATTAAAGGGACTTTGAGGAACATGAGCGACCGACGTCAGGGGAAGAGACGGGGTCAAGGAACATGTGCCATATCCGGTAATAGGGATTGTTGAGCCATTAGCAACAGTAATGGCAGAGGCACCGGTGTACGGATGATAGGTAGTGAACATACCAGAGTCTCCTGTGAGATGTTCTGACGCACCGGAGTCAAACATCCAAGCTGTCTGTCGATGAGAAACACAGGCGATGAAGTTGCCAGTCTGAGCAAGTGGGGCTAGAGAAGAAGATGGTGGCGCAGTCGCTCGATAAGATTTTACCAAAAAAATCTCCTCCGGCGAGAGTGTTGTCCTGTAACGGGTACTGGATGAAGGAGGACCGCTGCGCGGTAGAGCCGATGATGGAGGATGGGAGAGCTGCTCGGCTGAGTGCATAGGTGCTCGGGAAGGCCGACAATGGAAGTGAGGGTGCGGCCCTGCCGGAATGCTGTTGTCCGGAGGTGATGCCGGAGGGCCGCGGGCGGACACGCCCGCCATTAACGCAGGGGGGGGGGGCGACGGCGCAGGAAGGCCGCAGGGTAGCTGCAGGGAAGCCGCTGGGAGACGGGCTGGGGAGCGCCGGATCGGGCGGGAGCCGCTGCTGGGAAGGGAGCCGCTGCGGAGGGCGGTTGCAGGAGGAGGGCCGCCGGAGGAGCCGGCGCGGGATGAACCGGGGCGGGAGGTCCAGCGCTGGGACGGAGGGCCGGCGCTGGGACAAGAGGAGGGAGGCGCGACTGGAGCCGCGTCGGACCGGAGGGCCGGGAGCCGCGCTGGAGCCGCGCGAGAGGAGGGAGGTGCGACGGGAGGGCCGGGAGCCGCGGGCGTCGGGCCGAGGGCAGGAGGGCTGCGGGCCGAGGGCGTTCCGTCGGGGCGAGAGGCCGGCGAGGTTGAGGGCGCGGCTGGGAAGGGGCGCGCTGTGGGAGGGCGCCGGAACCGGGGCCGGGAGCCACGTCGAGAGAAAGAGCGCCGGGAGGGGGGGGGGGGCGCCGTCGGGGAGGAAGTCCGCAGGGAGGAGCGCGACGGAGGAGGCGCGGGCCGCGTCGGGGAGAGAGAGGGTCGCCAGGGAGAGGGCCGCCGGGGAGAGAGGGTCGCCGGGACGGGGGCCGCGCGGGTGATGGCGTCGGGAGCCGCGGGGAGGGAGCGCCGTTGGGGAGGAAGTCCGCAGGGAGGAGCCGACGGAGGAGGCGCGGGCCGCGTCGGGGAGAGAGAGGGCCGCCGGGGAGAGGGCCGCCGGGGAGAGAGGGTCGCCGGGACGGGGGCCGCGCGGGTGAGGGCGTCGGGAGCCGCGGGGAGCCGCTGGGAGGGAGCGTCCTGGGAGGGAGGGCCGCCGGGAAAGGGCAGGCCGGAGAGGAGTTGGGCAAGAGGGCTGCGCCGGGACAGGAGAGGAGGCCCGCCGGGAATGGCTAGGGCAGTAGGGAGAGAGGCGGGGCCGGGAGGACGCCGGGAATCCGCAAGGGAGGGAGGGTTCGGGATAAAAATCCCTCTGATACCATGTAGATGGGTGAATTCCCCTTACCTCAATGTGAGGTGAGGATATTCTTTTATAGATTAGGAAACCAAAATACAAGGCGGGTAAGTCCGATGTGGGACTCACCCATTTAAACTTAAATGGGTTCCAACACATTTTATAGTTCATTTTCTCTGTTTCAACTTAGTTTCATGAATGGATTTTGGATTTATATAATTCTAATGCTCTGTTCTGCTGATATTCTGACAGGGCCACCTGCTTGTATTAGAGAATTTTGATTCTCTTAAATTGAATCATGGTCTTATGGAGTTGGGCTATGTTGCTCGTCAAGGAGGGACTACAGATTCTGAATACCATGATAAAACGTTATCTATATCGATGACAGCCACTGTGGATTCAACGGGGAATCTTCTTCTTGGTAATTTGTGTTTGGCTATGATCTGTTTTCTCTTGAAGTGCTGTTAAAGTGCCTGTTATCATCCCCAAATACTCAAGTCTTGCTCACGGTGTTTCATGCATTTGCCTGTCTGTTGATGTAATTTTGTTTTTGATTTCAGGGAGCAGTCGCCAATTTGCTGGATTCAATACCGAAGTGGATGACCCCGTCATTGATCTTATATGGAGGAGGGCCGGGGAGTTCTTTCCAAGTTTAAGAGGCGCATCACTCACTGATCTTTGTAAAAGCCAAAAAGTTAGGGTGGGATTACGCCCTTACAGTAAGTGCCTACAATACTTCAGAACACATGGCGTTTGGTATGAGAATTTTAATTACATTGCAGTGTAATTTAATAGGCCGCAATCGTTTTACAGCGTTTGGTATGACATTTGCAGTTGCAGTATAATATTATGACTGTAGAATGATTGCGGCAAAATTCTGCATTGTGATTGCTGTCATTTTCCTCTGCAATGTAGGATTGCAACACAAAGTAATTATAAAATATAAAAAATACCCCTACTGAAAAATTAAATAACAGTAATGGTAATGAAGATAAGATTGAATATTTTATTCAGTGAAAGGCTTCCACCGTCGATTCACAATCTCCCATATCTATTTTTATATAATAATTATATTTTTAATTAATTACGTTTTGTTAATTTACATGTTTTTTTAAAGGACATTTTAGAAATTTGACACAATATTACTAATAAAGTGAATGCAATACCAAACATTTCATTTTAAACATAATTTTGCATTGCATGCCAAACACATCAATGTTACTTTACCAGCAATCACTATCCCCATTGTCACTTTATACTGTTATCATTTTACATGCAATATGTGATTGCAACTCATTTTACTGTTCTGAAATTAGGGTTTCTTTTTATAAATTAATTTGGACATTGAAAATCCTGTGCTGTTGCTGTGGCAATGATAAAATCTTGTTGGTCCTCTCAGTGCTGGACAGGAAGCCGGTCATAGGACCAGTTCCTGGTTTGTCAAATGTGTTCGTGGCAGCTGGGCACGAAGGAGAAGGGCTTTCCCTGGTAACTGTCCACTTATTTTTTGCCCTCTCGGTGACATGTTCTTTTTCATTGATGAAAACTCAAAAGAATACAATACATGGTTCATTAGTTTTGTGATGGATCTTGACTCAAAAAACCTATATGTCTGTGAAGAAGAAAATGTATGGTGTTACCATTCTTCGTATTGTTAATTGATTTTGTAATGAATCTTGATATTTGATGAAACGACTAAAGTGATTCGCTGTTTAATGATCTTACTCTATATGTATGGTTGGCTTTTGTGGGTTGAAATTGCTGGTTGCAGTCAAGTTAATGTGGGTCATGTATTTCATTTCATAGTGATAGATGGTGAATTGGGTTTTGTTTTTGATGTCTCCCCTGAACTCAACAGGCTTTGGGAACTGCGGAACTGGTCACTGACATGGTGTTGGGCAACCCCACCAAAGTGGATTCTGCACCATTTTCTGCACAGGGCCGCTTTTAACTGCACCTTCTTACATATTAGGAGTGTTGTAATGTTTTTTTTTGACACGTGGGTTTGAATTTTGATGTGTGTTTCTAATTTGTTTATATCATCTAGGAGTGAATTCAAATATTTCAGTTTACTGGGAAGTCTAAATGCAGACACTTCATAAATGATTTCATACACAGGACTTTTAAGTAAGGCTTTTATAAATTTATTATGCTTTGTTTTTTTTTTTGAAGGAAATGGAAGTGGAGGTGCTTTGTTTTTTTTGTGAAGGAAATGGAAGTGGAGGTGAAAAATGTTAGTAGAAATAAAATGAGGTTTAAAATCATGCTTGGTACATTGGAAGAGTCTCATAATTATAGTATAATTGAATATAATGATAATATTATTAGTAAATAAATATTGGTAATTATAGTTTGGATTATTTAATTTGCTCTATTTTTACATCATTAAACCGAAATTTGTGATTATTCATACAGTTCAATGTTTAATTTTATGACAAAAATATTCGCGATGTTCGTTGTGTCGATTCTTCGATTTGTGAAGAACTCGAATTAGTTACTTGGATCAAGAGTTTCTCTTTCTAGGATGCTGGAGAGAGAAGATAGAGGTTTTGAAATTCGTGTGATGAACAATAAACCAAATGAGAGCCTCCTTATATAGTGAGTTACAAAATACCTGGAAATAGCTCTGACCCCCAAACATGCATTACTCACTAAATAAGCTATAAGTGACATGTTATGACCAATTAATCGTGTTATAAAGTCATTTATATTCTTATTACTTTCTTATCACTTTCTTGTAATAAATATATTACATGATAAAATCGAACTATTTAACTCAAACTCATTATTCTTAAAAATATTAAACGAATCTTGAATGTTAAAATAATATTTGTTCATTAAATATTTTCGCATGTATTCATTTAATTTATTGTGAATACTTTTAATAAATAAATTCAATACCAATTGTTCTAAATTTGAATAATATAAATTTATTTATTTCACGACGATCATATATTCTTGGATATCTCTCAAATCCCTTGGAGGGGTCCAACATGTCTCATGCTCCTATTTATTAGAAAATGTCAGACTTTTGAATACGCTTAGTGTGTAACTCTCTTGGCTCTTATCTTGATGACAGTGAATACCATTCACAGGCCTGGAGCGGAATCTAACAACTCATCAAGGACTCTAAGGAGATGAGAAAAAGTCATAGCAACAACATTTCCTATGAACACTTGTCATGTAATATAATCTCTATCTCGTGATATTTCATAAAGTAGGATGCATATTTTGTGTCATCATCATTTCTTATTTTATTGTTCTTTGACCCAATTGGACAAACTTACCTTCTTCTACCATGATCATGAATTTAGTAAAGGTACTATCATCCTGATCAACTAGGTCCAAGATAACACTTCCTTTTAGAAGCGGTAAATTTTGTCTTGATTATTTGATCAATGTCATACCACCAATGATGCACTCAACGCAAGCTACCTCGCTACAACATCAGTGACATAGTTTTCGTTTTGCATCAAAGTACGTAATCAAATAGTATACACTGAAAATAATTTCAAGTTAGGAGACCATTACATGCATTCACAGATATGAGCTACCAATGACACATGAAACATGTGGTGTTCCTATTGGCGTGTCAGTTATAATGATCTCATTTACTCGAGATAGCCAAATGCGAACTTCATGAGAAAAAGTTTCAATACTTATGAGCCTCAGCACCTAATGGTCACATATCATCTGTGTCAAGTTAACATGATGTTTTTGAACAATATGACATATACTTAAGATCATTATCATAGTATCTTCAGGTTCTCATTATAGCCTGAGAACTACTATAACCATTTGACACAATAAATAAACTATGAACATTGCCAAGTAAATAATGGACACAAAAATATCAACATTATTATGGTAAGTGTACATCATGCATAACTCACTGTATACTTGTTATAATAATCGAAAGACACCGTTTAAGTTGGGTTTAGGGCACCCACTTTTACAACACTCCCACTTGCACTGGATTCAACTTGCTAACTATCAATGTTAGCTCTCACATGATAAAATCGCACTTCTACTGAGTTTTGGCTTTAGTCATTGGGCCTGCCACGTCTCCCCTGCATAGCAATTTTGTTATCTACAACTTCACCTCCTTGAGTAAGACTCCCTAAAAGATGATATCCTCGAGTATATTCCTTTTGTCCACTTTCAAAACTTGACATGTTGGCTAGTACCAATAATAGGATTATCATAATTTATATTATGATAAAACTTTACTTACTAGGTGCGATTCCAAGAACTAGATCAAATCGTTGCGTATTTTACACCGCTTCCTCAGCTGCATCAAAAGTCGCAACGCACTTGGTATTTCTAGATATTGATACCACTGGCTTGAATGAGCTACTCTTGCTCATTAACTTAGCCTAACTATGATATGAGATCATATTTATCCAAAGAAAGACTAGTTTGTGTCCCCTCAAAACTAGTGTCCATTCTTCTCTAAGTACCATGTACATATCCCCTATACTTTCTCAAGCACAATAAGATAATTCTGATTGATTCCCGTGCAGTTTTCCTAGATTCAATTGAAATTTTCCTACCATAAAGTATATGTTGGAAATATCTCATCTAGTATATAGCATGACATATGTGATTGATCCATCACAAAAGCGTATGGAAATCTACTCACCACATTAATCTCCTCCTACATCTCCTACATTTCTTCTTGGAGAGATATATGCTATGTGACATTGGTAATAATTATCTCTCGAATTGTTCCAATTTGTATTTTTCAATACCATGTTAGATATGTACTTTGACTTGGTCTAAGAAATCCATTAGATCAACCTTAGTCAATCTCGTTCCCTAAAACTTAGGTTGCTACTTTAAGTCAATCTCCAGAGATTTACTTTCATTTTGGTCTTAACTAACTATAAGACCAATAACAATTTTTCATATGTTATCAAACATATTTTCCCTTGGAAATGAGTGACGCTCCCACTAACCTCTTGTAGAAACATGGTGAAAATGCATTCTAAATGAATATTCTATGATCTTGTTGGTTACTTCAATCCAGATCTATATTTTAGTAACTTGCACCCCATATTAGCATTCTATGGTGTCACCAAATCTTTCTGGTTGTATCGTATAGACACTTTCCAAGAAAGGTGGTCTTGACATCCAATGCCCAATTTAATGATCATATAAAGTAGCTATGACAAGTAAAATTTTAATGGATTTAGGCATGATAACTTGGTATAACCAATGTAACCTTATTGGTACCACTATTGTACCACCCATGTAATGTTTCTCTTGAATACCACCGCAGTATCAAGATTTGAAACATTCAAAATACTAAGCACCTATACTTTGATACACGAAATACATTATTGAATTTTAATTGAACCTGTCAATCTTAGCTTGTTTCCATTTACTATTTACTTATAGGATTCATTATTCTAAATGAATAATGTATCACCAATCGTGGTGATGTAAAACCACAACTATGGTTTCAACCTTCCTATACAGTATGTGTCTCTAAAACATTCATTTTCCACAAGATCTCATGGAGTTTGTTCCTATGCCAACTAGCTGTGCATCTTCATCCTTGCATCTAAACACATGTTCTTATGATATAATGGATTTATATCACACTAAATACTCATATGATATTCATTTGTCATTATAGTTGGCATATGGTTATGGGACAACATCGTTTTTTGTGAAACATTTCTCAAAATGATAATGGATGGTTTTGCAATGTATATGAGTCTCAACATTGATTCTCCTTTCACTTACATCATAACTCTGATGTGTATAAGGAAATGTGTGTTTATGAATTACTTCATGCTATATTTTATTGATCAATGTTCACATGCAAGACTCATCATCAATCCCCTTTAATAACATCATAGTTTTGGTGTGTATAAGGAAATCTGCATTTAGGAATTACTCCATGCTATATTATAATGATCAATGAATGCTTGGTCAAGATATTCTTTGACACATGGGTCTAAAGAAACTCATATCTTGTTACCATTCATATGACATACTTTACTTTTACATTCCTTAAAGCACTTAAGGGAATCTTACGAAGTATATTTACCACCACCTTAACCTTAGAATAGTTCGCAATCTCTAGATGAACTAATCCTGAAAGATTTTTGGTTTACCTTTATTTTTAAAGATTTCTCTATCCAAAACTAGATAAGTTAATGTGTCGATAACACCTAAGGTTTTTAGCTCTAAAGAGTCTAAATACCATAATAAGTATATCCATTACAACTACTTTTGGTTTTACTAGAAAAATAATTATCTTGCTGCAACTAGGTATAACCGAGTCTTACATTTTATATTTATCAATTATTTCCAATGATTCAAGTATTAATGAACTACTAGTTGAGTATTAGATACAACAAACAAAATTCATTCCAAAAATAGAATAATGTCACCTTGTGTCCAATGAACACTTGAGGTAAATGTTTTGGTTACACTCAATAAAAGTTCAACTAAAATCATTAATATTGACAATTAGAAGTTGTGTACTTCTCATCACTGACTTAAGAATCACCATTTCTTAGACACTAGGAGAATTTAACTTACCTCTTGTAACATTTCTTTTATTACATGGTTACTATATTTAAATACATATATGTTATAGGAATATTGTATCTAATACCCAAAAATTATGACAAAAACATCACATTCAATGACGAATATACACTAAGGGGAAGTCTCTGCCTGCTTTTTCTTCAATTCATTACATTTATTCTTTCATAGACTTATCTCGTGACATGAAAAACAAATAACCTCATGTATGATGATATACCTCATTTCTTTGAAGGATGTTGCAAAGGTGCCTTTGGCGTTACACTTTCCATTGGCCTTTTCACCTTGTATTTCAACTTTTTCACCATAAGAACTAAAGATTGAGATTTCCTTAACTTCTTATATGCTTTTCAAACATTACCCAAAAAGGCAATGAAGCATTTTTATCCATATGTTTGTTTTGTAATATTAAACAAAATTGCATTAATTGGGTGAAAAGATATAAGAAAGGGATGTATTGAAAGATAATGATCCATCTTTCAATTTACACGTATTCAGTGTAATCTTTATCTCATTCATATCTTGCTTCTCTTTCTCCTCTCTTACATCTCAGAGATGAGACAACATGTGATATCATCCATGTCCTGATGTTGTTTCCACAACTCATTGGACATTGATGATAATATTATGATGTAAACATCAATTACATCATACATGAGTCTCTTGTAAGAATCTTTCATACCCTCGCTTCTTGATGTTTCTTAACAGGTAGTGGGGACTCCAACACATAGGATTTCCTATATCATATTACTTTGTGAAAGTGCCTGTACTACTCTTAGAAATTCATATTATTTTGGACATGTTCTTTGTCCAATATGGATTGTAGTATATCCATGGTATTACTTTCCATTTTCTATAAAAATACACATAAACTGATTAGTACTTTTATCTTGATTACCAATTATACATTACTAATTAATTAAATCATTAGATTTTTACCACTATTTTATCAAACCCCAATAACTCTCACTACTAGATTCAGAATTCTCAATCACTTGAGTATTCTAGTGGCAAGGATCCTTGAAACCTCCCTCTAATACCAATTGAAGGTACCGGGTCACGTATTAGAAGTAGATGGGTCAGATAATTAAATTTTTTAATCAATGATTGATGTAATCTTTGGTGATGCACAACCCGGTATGAAAGTTGATGATCCCACATGAAGGAATTAATCATAAAAACTAAACCAAAAAAACACCTCATTCGATTTGAAGGCATGTTCGACAACCACTCATCGTTGGTGACTGTTGCTCAAACGAACCAAAGTCAGATCCCTCTAGATCATCCACACATGATTTAAAAGTTTGTGAGAATGTCGATCGTTGATATTCAGATGCTAGCGTAGAGATTCGACGATGCCTTCGATGTCCCGAAGATCACTGCTACATTGATCCTTTGACCCGTGAAGTAGAGCTCAGATCAGTTACTTGGATCAAGAGATTCTCTCTCTAGGATACATGAGAGAGAGGAGAGAGAGGCTCTCAAATATGTGTGATTAATAGTGACCCAAATGAGAGACCCCTCCTTATATAGTGAGTTATAAAATACCCAGAAATGACTCCCTGACCCCCGGATATGTCTTATCCACTAAATAAGTTATAAACAACATGTTATGATCGATTAACCGCTTCATAAATGTTATTTATATTTTTATAAATTTCTTGTAATATAATAAATATATTACATGATAAAAACAAGTCATTTAACTCAACTTGTTATTCCCACAAATATTAAATGAACCTTGAACATTAAAATAATATTCGTTCGTTAAATATTTTCCCATGTATTCACTTAGTGTATTATGAATACTTTTAATAAATAAATTCAATACCAATTATTCTAAATTCAAATAATATGAATTTATTTATTTCATGAAGATCGTATATTCGTAGACATCTCCCAAACCCCATGGTGGGGCCCACCATGTCCTATACTACTATTCATTAGAATAGGCTAGACTTTTGAATATGCTTAGTGTGTGACCCTCCAGGCCCTTATCTCAATAGTAGTGAATAACTTTTATAGACCATGAGTGGAATCTAGAAACCCACCAATGCCCCTAAGGATATAAGGAAAATTTATAACAATGACAACCTTTCCTACAAACACATAACGTTTAATATAATCTCTTTATCCCATGATATCTCATAAAGTATCATGCACGCTTTGTGTCATTAGCCTTTCTTACTTTATTTTTCATTGAACCAACTTGATGGACTTATCTTCTTCTACCATGGCCATAAAATTTTAAAGGCACTACTATCTTGATCAACTAGGTCCGAGATATCACTTCCTTCCAGAAGCAATAAATTCTATCTTAATTATTCAATCAATGTCATATCACCAATGACACATCCAACACAAGCTAACTCTCTATGGCATCAATTCCATTGTTTTCATATTGTATCAAAGTATATAATAAAATAGTATACACTAATAGTAATCTCAGTTCAGGATACCATTACATGTGTTCATAGATAGGAACTACTAATGACACATAAAACATGTGGTGTTCCTATTAACAAACTAGTTCTCATGATCTCATATACTCATGATCACCAATTATGAAATTCATGAGAAGAAGTCTCAATGCTTATGATCCCCTAGAACCTGATGGTCACACATCATTTATGTCTAGTCAACATGATGTTTCTAGACCATATGACATATGTTTAAGATCATTATCATATTATCTTTATGTTCTCATTATAGTATGGGAACTACAATAACCTTTTGATACGACAAATACTCTATGGACATTTCCATGTAAATAGTGGATGTGTAAATATCAACATTATTACGGTAAGCTCACATCATGCATAACTCACTATATACATGACATGATAATCAAAAAGTACTATTTAAGTTGGTTATAGGGAACCCACTTTTACAATATATTTGGCCCAAATCGCATTCGCCCAGTGAACGAATGTGTGTGTTAGATTGCGCTTGATCAGATCTACAGTCCAGATCATGCCTATTTAGTGAACTGGGTCAACCAACTGAACATACCCATTTGAGCCTAATATTTAACCAATGCAACTAATCAATCTATTAAAAAATATAAAGGTATGTTAAGAGTTATAAATATTGTTTTCATGTTTTGATTGAATCCACCGAAAAGAGAATCTCTTAAAGATCTATTGGCTTTGAGGTTTTATCTAGGAACTATATACAATGTCAGATTGGTCGAAAGTTAGTAACTTTTAATGGTGTTGTGAAAATAGTTCAGTTCATCAAATAGTGGGGCTATGTGAGAAGATCTATTGAATGTAAGGGGTGAAAAGTTCTTCTATAGGTTGTAAGTAGTTGATCTGAGGAATACTAAAAGAGATTTGAACTCATATGAGTTCAATGAGAGGACCTACGTGGTAGTCGTAGGCCAATGTTACTGGTTGACCAATCATACCTCTTTATAAAAGTGATGTGAGGCCACTTGCACATGTAGACATACAAATGATACGAAGACTGTAAGTTTAGTGATCTATTTGGCAGTATAGTCACAAGTGATTATAAACTCGTGTATCTTCTAGAGAATTAATAAAATGTAGTGGTGTTATCTTATGGACCTAGGAATTAATGTTCAAAACACATAAAATCAAAGTGTTCTTTAAAATTTGTTGTTTTTTTCTTGGTTTTATGCTTGTGTGTGTGTGTGTGTCAAAATGATGGTAGAATTAGTGCGGTGATTTAGGGTTTTACTGAATTCCTAAGTTCTAGTACACTAAGCGAGGAGAATTTTATTCTACTGTGTGTGACTTAGGATGATTGAAGTTCTTTTGGATTGAAGTATTATAGTTCTGGTGAATCAATTTCTAGTGTTTTCATGGTTTGGTATTCTCACTCCCCAATAGTGGTATTGGAGCTCTGGTTCAAGACTCAACTACACTCACAACATGATTAAGTATCTTCATTCACTCTTTCCTTGAAATTATTTCATTTTTAGTGAGAGTTTACTGTTAGAGAAAGGTATGATGTTAGATGATGGTAAGGTTAGGTTTGATAAGTTCAACAGAACATACTTTGGTTTTTGGAGGATGAAAATGGAATATTGTCTTATCTAAAAGGAACAAAAAGTTATATCCATTGGAATCAAACTATAGAATATGGATTAAGCAGAATGGGATTGGTTGGATCATAAGGTACTTAGAATGATAAGGATGTATTTAGCAAAAAATATTTCCTTTAACATGTGGTAAAATAAAACTAAAGTTGATATGATGAAGACCCTAATATACATGTATAAAAAACCTACTACTTTGAGTAAAGTATTCATTGTTCAGCATGAGGTTATTGGGAGGAAGACCAACTGCATACCATGTTAATGATTTCAACATGATATGCAACTAGCTTGAGTTGGTAAATGTAAAGTTCATAGAAGATGTCTGAGTGTTTCTTTTTCTATAATTAATACCAAAGAGTGGAAGGTGATGGTAACTACTATCAACAATTCTTACAAAAAAACTAATATAGTGTTTGAGGATGTTATAAACTTAATACTTAATGGGGATATCCTATTAAGGGAAGTTCAAGCACCTACTAGTAATTCATTATATGTGGAAGATAGGTTACAATCACCCAATCAAAAGGCAAGTCGTAAGAAAGCATAAGATAAGTCCAGATATAGTAGTAGAGGTATGTATACCAGACTCAACCCTATTTATTGGCATCGTGGGAAGAATGGGAATCTCAAAAAGTACTGTAAGGATTTCATGGTTACCTCTGGAAGGAAAACTTCCGAAATTTCAAGTTCAATTAATTCAGTGGAAGGGAGTAACAACATTCTATTGAATGTCAATGTTTTTGTGGAATCATGGGTAATTGATTTTGGTGCATTGTTTCATTCCACGATAGAGCAAGCATGTATGATGAATTATGTACCCAAAAGATTCAATATGGTTCACTTAGCAGATGATGAGGCTGTTGAAGTTATTAGAAAGGGAGATTTTAATATCTGGATGCCAAGTGAGAGTTTCCTAAAGTTGAAGGAAGTTCAACACATCCTAGGATTATGAAATAATATTTTTTCCATTGGACAGCTGGATGAAGAAGGTTTTAGAACAAGTTTTTCTAATAGAGTATAAAAAATTACTCACAAATCCATGGTGATGGAAAGGGGTATTTAACCAGATGGTCATATGGTTTGATGATGTCCAGAATGAAAACTTTTAGAATTCCAAAGTTATGTCACTATCAATTTAGTCATCTTAGTGAGAAGAATAAGAAGGTTCTAGTAGTAAAGGGTGTACTGAAGCTTTAAAGATTTTTTTTATAAAACCTTTTTTGTTAAATTGGTAATGAATGGATATGTGGATGAGAATGATTGTTTTTAGTTTAAAATTGTTTTGGGAAAAGGAAATGGGGTTTTGGGTAGTTAAAATAGGGTTTTGATTCATATCATTATAAAATTTTATTTTTTTCATGTAGGATGTATGTTGAGTATTTTGGTTTTTAGTGATGTTTTATGAGTTATGCCATGTTTTATTTTAAAATAAGAAAACTCTTTCATTTTAAAGGAAATGTTTTTTATTTTATTTTATGTACTTCTAGTTTTCATTTGTTTTGGGAGTATTTTGTGTGTTAAATAAGGTTTTAATTTTTAAAAGTATACCATTTTATGTGATATACTAGGTTTAAGAAAATTTGTGGTTGTTTGAATTGATTTTTTTTATAATTAGGTTTTTCTTGTTGATGGATTTTTATCAGTTCAATTGTTATTTTTGTGAGATTTATGATGATTTATCAAGTTTTGTTTCATTTTTATGATATTTTTTTTGGAGTGTGAGTGAAATCTTTTATGTATAGAGTTTTGATCATCGATTTTATGAGGTTCTGGTGTAAATATTTCTAGTATGCAATTTTGTTTTTTCCGTGTAAGTGATTTCCTCCCAAGGTAGCCAATGGGACTTTCCGAGGATGAAAATATTTTATGGTGGAAAGGTTGTAATGAACCACTTCATCATGGGTTGATGGAAGTAGGTTTAAAAATGATTGCGAAAAAATAATGAATATTTTGAGATTGTTTAAATTGATAATTGATAAATGATATTTCATTACATTTGAATTTTTTGATGGGCGGTTTAGTGATAATAATAGTGATATTATTATTGGTATTAGATTTTTTTTGACGAAAAAATAATTTGTTTATATACAAACACACACACACACACAAATATTGTGTTGTGTATGGTAGGGCCACTATAATATTTTAGATTATTGTTTAATTTAATTTATTTTTTTGTGTTTAGAAAAAATATTAAAATAAAAAAAAGTGAAGGAAAATAGTTTAAAGGGGAGGGAAAGAAAATAAAAATAAAAAATAAATAAATAAAGCACATAAAATGGGAGGGGATTGGAAAAAATAAAAGAAATAGAAATTTTTAAGTAAAATAAATAAATAAATAATGTAAATAAATAAATAAATAAATTAGAGAGAGGAAATAATCTTAAAACTCTCTCTCTCTCTTGATTATTCAAACCTTCTCTCATCCATATCTTGTAAAGACCCCGACCCCAGAAGCCCAGAGTTAGTGCCTTACTTTATTACATTGGTACTATGAACAAGAGTTCGCATCCCAAGGGACCGAATATTTTAGTAGATATGGAAAACTAGATACAACCATAATTGTTACATTACAACTTTAAAGGAAAAACAATATAGAAACTCTATTGGAAACATACATAAAATCCTAGATTATCCTTGCAATTCATTCATAATATACATCTTGGCATCCTAGAAAAAATAAAACATAAGAAAGGGGTGAGCTCAGATGCTCAGTAAGGGTAATAAATTTACCAAAAGCTATCATAAACAAACATAAATGATTATGGTAATGTGATTAACTAAAACACATGCCATTTAATCAATAACCCAAACATAATATAGAAAGAATAAAAATTGATTAAATAATTCCATATAAATAATCATATGAGAATAAAACTTAACCATGGATATTCTACTAGTCAAATAATCATATGGATTATCAATTACTAATATCATAATGAGGTAATTCATAATGCTGGACATCGTAAACATACCATCAAGTCCTCAACTAATAATTCTACATAAATGGATAAGGCCTCGGCCAAAACCCGGTCTAGTTATCGATGCATTGAGGGGATATAGCAGACCCCTACCATCACTTACTAATTCCAATGAATTAATCATATAAAAAGGGTTAAACATAAATAATTTAAACATTCATATTAAAAAACTATCATACAAAATGTGAGTACTTCAACCATAAACCATGAATAGTGTCAAAATAGCACACCCACAGGCAAACTGATCATAATCCCTTCAATAAAATATGGAAAATTTTATCATAATAGATCAACCTCAATCAAGCATAAGATCAAAAAATGGGTTTTTAATTAGATGAAAATACTCTAATAAAATCATTGAGAAATTATTGAGAGAAATACCCTTTTACTTTTGGAAACAAGAGTTCTTTTAGAAAATCATTTTTATTTGTCATAAAATCATATTATAAAAATGTATATCCCCAAAAAGGGAAGGTAAGGAAAATGAAATTATGTTTGAGTCATAAATTATGTCCAACTAAAGTGAAAACATGTAAAAAGTTTTTTTAATAAACTTTATAAATGAGCCACTTCCGTGTGGTTTAAGATAAAATATAAGAGTCTTTAAAGAGGACAAAGGTTTAATTGTTTGCATAAAATCATAAAAAAACTAAGATAGTTTTTCATGATAAAAATATTGATTTTATAAAAATATTGGTGTCTTAAAACATATTATGGAGTTTACTTGAAAATGGGTAAAAAATTGGGAAGTTCCCCTTAATCGGGCTTGCTTATCAGGAGGAATTAAAAAAGAAACCTTATAAAACATGCATTTACCCATAAAAGAAAGATGAAATAATATGGATAAATGAGTTTGGAACATATGTAGAGAATATATAATAATAATATAAAAATAATGAAGAATTACATTAGGGTAAAGAGAGAGAAAATGTAACCTGAATGAAAAATAGAGGTTCGAGGAGAACCCCTTACGACTTTGTAATCAATCGAACCATATTCCTTATAAAATTAATGATCATAAAATAAGAAATTAAATTAAATGAATATAAATATATTCATGATATTATAAATAAATGGTCATTATACATACACCACACACAATAAATAGTGGTGAATAAGGCATATCTCACAGAAATAAAAGTGAGATCAGAAAACTCTTACCTTATGTCCGAAAGCATTCGACACTTGTAATTTATGTCTTGGATAATGAAATTATATTCATTAATAAATTAGTTTAGAACATATTTAAAATTTATTTGATTTATTATAATTTTATTAAGTTAATTTACAATCTTTTTGTTCAGTTATAAGATTCAATTTCATCGTTCAGAAGTATCCATTTCATTGGTTTTCACGATTGGTTCACTTGTATACATGTATGAAAGATCATGTGAAATGAGAATAGTTATCCATCATTGAAATTATATGTTATTAATGAAATTATAAAATATTTAATGGTATTATATATCATTTTCTTTCTATATATGAGGATAATTCATTATATAAAACATCAATGATAACTGTTTTGATTATTTTGGCATTTTTTCAATCATCACGAACTAGTTTTGTTTTATTAATTAATAAAATGTATATATAATAGTTTAAAAACATAAAATAGTATGTAATAAATATATTATAATATGGTTGAACCATAAAAAAGGTTTTATGACCATCCTTGAAGGTGGAATTGAAAAACTAAATCTCGTCGTCCAAGAAGGCGGTAAATCGGCCCCTCACAGACGATGTTTTCATTTTTGAAATAAAAAGGGGAAGATAAAAGAATTGATGGAGGATATACCATTATCATAATAAAATTATAGTATATATAAAATATTGTATTTATCATGAATTTTTAAACAGAGTAGGTAAGGAAATTATAATAAAAGAAAATAAATTGAAAAGAAAATAAAGGAAAACAGAAGAGGATTTTACCTCTTCAATTTCTTCTACTTGAGAACCTCCTTAAGGAGCATGGGTTTGGTCTTTTGGTGAGACAAAAGTATCCTGGATGTGGAGAAGATAATTGGGGAGAGAATTGGTCAATAATTGGAAAATCTTCAAGGCTTAATAGGTACAAGGATAAGAGGTGGTGAGGGGTGATATTTATAGTGGAGGAGAGGGGTGTTTTCTCATTATTTTATTCACTAGTTTATAATTTTTCCTCAAGACTATGAATAGTTTGAGAATTATCACTAAGTATATTAAAATAATGAATGAGAGTTAGATATTATGGGCTTACATCAGCCATACATCATCTATGAATCGATAATTCATGTACTTATTAAGTACCATAAATTACCATATTTCACTATTCACAAAAAAATTCAACTATTTTAGAAAAATCCCAAAAATTCACCCTAACCATTTTTTGAAGTGTATAATTAAAAAATGGACTCAATTTTATGAAAATAATTTTCTAATTATGAGACATTTAATTTTTAAATAAAATCATCATTTACTCAAAAAATACATATTTTAATATTATAATTGTTTTTTATGACACTTTGAAAAATTAATTAAGGTCTCATAAAATTATACTCTAATCATAATAAAACAAAATATTAATTTATGAATATATTTTATTAAAATATATTTTCTTTTAAATCATTATATTAATTTTAAAATTTTAAATAAACATTTATGTTTTACAAAAATACAAACACTTAATTTATCATTTTAAAACATTTATTTACTTATTTCATGATATAAATATAACATATTTTCATTTATAAGATAAATAAATTTTATATATAATTTCATAATCAAGGTTACTATTCAAATAATAAATAGACTATTAATATAACAAAAATGATTGTTTTATAAAAATTGGGATTTTTCACTATTCACTGGAAAATAAATATTTTAAAAAAAATACCAAAATTTCACCCTAAGATAATTTTGAAATTCCAATTTAAAATAAAGAAATTTATTTTGTTCAATGAAATTTATAAAAGTGTCAAAATTTAGTTTTAAAACAAGTGCACTATTAAAAGGTGGTAAAACCATCTTTAGGAAATATGGTTTTTTATGCGTAAAATTGCATTTATTCTTATATTAAAACTATCAAACTTATTAGTTGAATTTAATTTTTTTATTAAATATGTAACATATAATTTTCCTTTATATCTTTCACTAATAGTGATTAATTCAATTTATTAATATAAAATACCATTGTGGTCATAAAAATAGTTTTTTTTATAAAAACACATCTCCTAGGTTCAATTGATTTTTATTTTCATTTCTAATCAATTAGTAACTAAATAATTAATTTATAAATATGTGTAAACTATATTTTCATAATTTATATAATCTATTTCATTCCCTCTATTTCAATGGCTAGATGATAACTATCACAATAATATTTAATCATTTGTTTAAGCTCGATGTTCTATATAATGTACACTATCGAAGAAGATAAATTTAAAAAGTGACATATAGTAAAATCTTGGGGTGTTACATTATACACTCCTTCAATAAATTTCTTCCTCAAAATTTGAAATTTTACTTTGAAAATCAATGGTTGATACTTAAAAATTCCTTTGTGGGAAACCCACATCGAAAATAGGGTTAATAAAATATCCTCTTAATAAGAGGGAAATGAAGAAGTGAAGGTCACTACAAAACTAGGATTTCAGGTAGGAAATTATTAGTGGAAAGCGATAATAGGGAAATGAAAGAGAAATATAACTATCATGTTCTGATGGAGAGTGATACAGAACATGTTTATTAGAAATTTACCCATCACAAAACCATAAATCTTGTGATTGGTTAAAAGGCCATTGATTTCTCAAAAAGAAAAGTAAACAAATAATGTTTTGGTTTTGAAATATTTTTCCTAGAGTTGAGGGATTATTTTAATATTTAGATAAGAACTTTATAAAATATACTTGATTACTTTCCATGTCATAAGCATAATCTCATCCTTTAGTTGTGATTCAATCTTTTTTCACTTCATCCCTTACACCTAGAAATGAATGTTCAAGATGATTTTTTCACACTTGAAGCACTTTTAATGAATTATATGGTCCTTAATTCATTCCTATAACCTTTAAATATTTACTAAAACAAATAAGTTTAACACATTTTATCATTGAAAAATAATTTCCAAAGTTTAACTTTCTCCATTCCACAAGTAGTTAATCTTAAGATTCGTTTAAAACATGTATGTCCACATTCAACGTCCAAAAAATTTAGAAGGAAGGTCACTACATTTCCAAAATCAACTTAACATAAGATTCCCCAAATAATGTAGCTCTTAATCCCACATAACAAATATATGAATACCCTGATCACCTTAAAACCTTAATGAAAACATGCATGCTTCCAAATCCATAAAGAAGAAATACTGTAGTACAATATTTATATATCTTGTGATTCTTATAACCATAGAATTATTGATAAAATACTCAAATAACATAATTATTGAATCCAAACACAAGAATATTAATCATTACTCTTCTTCTGAGGTAGTATCATAATGTAACACCCCAAGATTTCATAGTAAGTTATTTTTTTAATGTAATTCAATAGCTTGCGCTACATGCAACACCGAGTTCGAGCGCACCACGACTTACCAAACTAGCCGTTCAAAAAGCGGTTATGAATAGTATTAACTGAATTTTGAATTTTATATACTCCATATAATTTTAGAATCCATATTATGTATTTCTTAGACATAATATAAGTACAAATTCATTTTTTCAGATAAAAGAAGTATTCTAAAAAAATGCAATTTTACCACCTTTTAATGGAAAACCCTTTTTAAAACCAATATTTGACACTTTTCTATATTAAATTTAATGAAATCAAATTTTTATTTAGAATCGGGACATAAAAATTTATTTTGGATAAATCTTTAGTACTTTTCTGATAACTATCATATTT
The DNA here is from genome assembly GCA_963277665.1 of Viscum album. NCBI lineage: Eukaryota > Viridiplantae > Streptophyta > Magnoliopsida > Santalales > Viscaceae > Viscum > Viscum album. Next base: position 1,854,877,945 of record OY728163.1, on the reverse strand, counting down.
TGATGAATGCTGAAAAATACTAAATTTTAATTGAAAACAATTTTTTAATCGAAATAATTTATAGTATTAAATTATGAATTTGAATGGTTTTTAAGTATAATTATATTATATTTTTTTATCATTTAATACAATTTAGGTCATTGTATGTAATTTCACATTTAAACTGGACATAAACAAGTGTCAATCTTTTGATAGTAATTATTTCCCAAAAACACACTTTTTGTTTTGACAATGAGAATTAATTTTAAATTAATTTCTGCCACTTCTGTGTTTTGAATTTGGAAAAATGGATTCCATATTTGGAATCATGAGGTTCAAATTGTGTAAATAGGTAACTTTTATTTTTAGACATTATGAATAATTACTTTGGTAAATATTTTATTTACCACGGTAAAAGGTAAATCCGGTAAATAAGGGTAAAAAATAATATTATAATAATATTAAATTACCCTAACATGTGTACTATTACTATTGGTGGATACATGTCCGACTATGGTCATCCTTGAGTCTATTATGGCACCCCATGGAGCCACTTGAGAGTGATAATGACACTTTATATTAATTAATTTAAAGTAAAGATAAAAATGACATAATTATATATCTTTTAGTAAAACAATTTTTACATGGGGTTATATAAGTTATATTTTAGACTATAAATATTCATTATAAGTATAAAAATATTTCCTACATAATGGTATTTTATTTATAATTTTTATACATAAAATAATTAAATTTATTTATGACACAATGATGATGTAGTAATTACCTTCTTAATGAAATATTAAAATAGTTTATATTATAAATATTAAAATAAATATAATTTAAAAGTTTTTATGCCATAAACTAATTTTCTAGGTTAATATAACATGTTATGGTTGATTAGATAATTTTTTTTTCCGAAGTGATAAGGTTTTTATGACTTTCACAAAAACAAAATACCAAATAGTGTCAAAATTGACATAAATTAGTTTTTAAAAAAAATACTATATTATTGGTTGATATAATATTCCTAAAAATCTAAGGTTAGGAAAAAGGGATTAAATAATATTATATATATAATTAATTAACCACTTGAGGTTCTCTTGGAATTTTAGAGTGAGTTTATTAACCATATAGTGTAAGAATACAAGAAGACACAGTAAAAGTTAAACTATTCAACTAAGAGTTAAATCTAAAAGATAGGGTTAAAATGGTAACCTAAATTTGTCTAAAACCTATTGGTTGATATTATTTAGACTAATACTCACCTTCTATTTGAAATAAATCATTTTTGAGCCATTAGAAATCGAAAATTATTTTATTATAAAATAATATTTCAAGTTTTTCCTAAAGTGACCCTCACCTCTATTATAAAAGGGTACTTCCCCTTCTCTTAATTTCACACCTCCAAAGCCATTTGGATCGACCAAACCCTGACAAAAAATCCCCCAAACTTCCCTCAATTCAAACTAGATGCCTTAATTTTATCAGAAATTCAACCTAAGGATCCCTTTTGATCAACTCAAAAGGAAACACCCGAAGAAGAGGTAATAATTTCACCACCATCTTTCAAGTTCTTTTCTTCTTCCACTTCCTCTTTATTTTTTTCCATACCAAAATAATAAATCCAATACATTCTACATACTGTGATGTTATTATAAATACGGTAAAATCATATTCGTTATTCTATCCATCCTATAAATGGCAAAGTCACCATATGTGCGTATGCACGACATACCGTCTCCACGTCATGGTGTAGTTTGTTATTCAAACGCTTCATTATTTAGATGGGTATAATAATGATTATAACTGATGTAAATAATAAATATAACATTTTAATAATTATTTATATATGATATACTATCAAATTACATATGTTTCACCATCAATATAATGATACTTTCGCTTGTGCGTATGTATGACTTACCGTCTCCACGAACGCGATGAGATTCATTCCCCATCATAATAATTCAAGAATAATTTTTATTTTATGATTAAAAATAATGTTTAAGAACTTTATATCATTCTTTAAATTAATAAAATACATACTATACATAATAAACATGACTTATGTAACAAAACATATAAAGGAAAATGAATCAGTTATCAACCAAAACAATGATACTACTAAATTATCATTAAGAAAGCAATATTAGAAGATCATATATGATATAATATTTATGTATTTGTTTCTTGTATAATTTAATAATAATAATTTCACCATTATACATGAGGTTAACCTACCCTATACCAAGTAAAAGTACAAGGTAAGGGGTTTTCATCTCACTTTTATTCCTGTGAGATTCATGCTATATTTGACACTATTACCTTTTGTGTGGGGTATGTACTGCCCATGATTGTATTTTTTGCATAATATACTTTAATTTATAGATATTTACATCATCATTGGATGATCCTTATTTCATGGGGTGTGTAACACCCCGCCCCTACCTCATTGGCTTGAGGAGGCAGTGAGGGTTACTTGGCCTTAAGAGACATCCCCAAGGCACCAAAGGCTGGTAATAAATGCCGAGGGATTCAAGGAATAGTGGGGAAAGATTTTACCTTAATAAGATAACCGAAATCAACCAACCAACAACTAAAGATGCATGCACTTTCAAACCCAACCATGTGATACTAAAAATTTCATCACAAACCCCAAAACCATTCAACTAGACATGTTCACAAAACATCAGAGTACAAAGCAGAAACTAAAAAACAAAACACCATGAGCCATGACACCACCACAACTCCACACCAATCTCCAAGCTCTAAGATCCACCAAAACATCACAATGCACCACTAAAAGAGGGTGGTGCCTTACCTTTTCCCACGTCACGGTACACGACATCTGCAAAGACACCAAAGTGCCAAAGCAGGGGGTCAGTACAACTACTCAGTAGGATTTATCCAACTGACTTACCTACACATGCCACTAGGATAAAACCGTTAGCACATTTATATAAAATATTTTATATAAAGAAAAACCAAGCTACCAATTGTTTATAATCCAAACATTCCATAAGCCAAACATGCCACATAAGGAATCTAAATCAACCATGCCACACAAGGAAGCCAATTCAACCATTCCACAAGCTGATTACCATTTTCATATTTCACTCACAATCCCCATCTAAAAAAATCACCAACAAAGGACACAACAAACCATGGTGGAACTTCCCGTCCAACCCATTCATTAACAATCCACTCAAGTGGTACTTCCCACCCACTTGATATTGATGGTGGCCCTTCCATCCACTATCCATCCCCTTTTTATAGTGGCACTTCCTCGTCCACTCCACCATGTCCCAACATCATCCACCCAATGATATCACCCATTTCCACACAAGCCACAACAATAATCATGCATTATTGTCAATACCAACAAATACCATTTCCATGCCAAACACATTTCAAGATCACCCATTTATTGAAATCAATACTCATGCTAACAATAATTACCATTTTAAAATCACCAATTTAAAATTAACCAATTGAGCCCATTTCAACAAAACCCCAATTTCATGCCAAAACCCCCAAATCATCACCCATTTGATTTTCCAACAAAATTCACACAACATGCTTACAATTAAATTAAAGCAACCAATTTAATTGTAAATGAACTACAAATTTCAACCTAGTGGAGTTGAGAGTGAAGCCAACTACCTCTTAGGGTTTGGTGAAATTGACCCTTCGCCCAGACGCACTCCAAACCAGGTGGACGCCTCCTCGAAACCACCTAAAAAACCCTTCCCTAACATCAACAAGATCAACCTTTAACATAAAAAAGAAACATAACCCTAGATCTACATTCAACCCTTGTTGATCTAGGAAACTAAGAGAGGGAGAGGTCTAAACCTAACCAAAACCTCAAAGAACCAAAAGAGGGACTTACCTGAGGAGAACCGCTTTTGATCCACCAAGAAACCCCTTCGATTTGCCTCCAAAACGAGCTAAGGAGATCCCCCAACCTCTGAAAACTGGAACTCCCACATGATCCACGATTGGGAGGAAGAATGAGGGAAAAATGGGAAATCCTGAGTGGTCTGGGACTTAAAAACCCAAACTTTAAGCGACCGCACGGTTACCCCGCATGGTTTGGAAAATCGTGCGCCAACCGTGCGGTTGCCACTGTCTCACCCAGAGACTTTACATAGCTTTCCTGCATAGTCTGAAAAACCATGCGCCTCCCGTGTGGAGCCCACTATCAAGGGTGCACAGTTTCCTAGGCTGGCCACACGGTTTTTTCAGATCGTACGCCAACTGTGCGCCCCTGCACAACCTCCAAAACGTTAAAAGTTTTTCCAAGAATTGTCCAAACTCCAACCAACCACTTCAAAAAGCACAAACGAACTGAAACAAGGGTCACATACCTCAAACTGGGGGTACTACAGAGAGTATGTTTCGTAAGTTACCAAATCGGTAAGGAAATTTCAAAATTTCAATTTACACTCATTCAGTTTTATGCAAACTTCATTGATTACTTTACTCCAAAATTATGTGTGAAATCACTATTTATTTACTTATGTAGTAATTTACACTCCACTTTGTGTGGATATACTTTTGATACACATAATCAATCCATTGATAAATTCTCAAGTCATCTATATAAACTTGATAAGAGTAATTTTAACTCAATTTCTATTCATTGAGTTAAACATCCAAGTCATTAGTTTTGTTTTTACAAGAATATGTGTGAATGTACTATGATTTATTTACACTAAATATCCAATCATATTGAGTGTATTTATATTTGGCACACATAATTATGTCATTGATTTAACCTAATGATACAGTCTTTATAAAGGAATTCATCTCAACTTACATTCCATTGAGACTTCTTTGTTGTTATGCACCAATTCACTTTTATTTGGTGTATATAATGTACTTTGACATAGTATATCATGAATCCATTTATTCTCATGATATTATAAAGTTTTGATTACCTCAATTATTTGTATTCAAGCGTCTCTCATTTGTTTAGGAACTCTAACTAAAATATCATTTTAAACGTTTTAAAAATTTATTCTTCTAAATCTTTCTCATTAATGTCCATGTTTTAAAAATGATTTTAAGGTTTTATTTATATGGACATTAATGTTTTAAAATTTAAATTCCTTTTAAAATATTCAAAGTGGTATGTGACACTTTTATTTAAAAATCTATTTTAAACAACTTCTTGATAAATAGTGAGACTTTTAAATGTTTTCATGAAAAAGGGATATTTCTCTCAAAGATTTTTACTGATCATTTTCAACTATGTCAATATCCTTTATGGGATATTATTATTGATCAAGGTTTATTTATTATGATACAAATCTTTCATACTGTATTGAAGGTTTTGTGATATGTTTGACTGTGGATGTGTTATTTTTATACCATTCATGGTTTATGGATAAAGTATTGACATTTCATATGCTAGTTTCACTATAAATGTTTATTTTATGTTTAAACATTTTCATATGAGGAATTCATTGGACTTAGTAAGTGATGGGTGAAGCCCGTTATAGCTCCTTGATGCAGCAGTAGGTCTCATGAGACAAACTAGTGTCTTGACACAAGGCCTTGACAAAATATTATTTGTAGTCTTGAAAAAAGGCCTTGACTATGTGGTTATAAAGTATGACATTATGCATTCCATCATTATGAAATTGGATATTGATATTACATGTGATTATTTTACTAGTAGAATATCCATGCGAATAAGTAAATGACATTATTTGATTTATCTTTTCCATATTATGCTGAAATTTAAGTTTAAAAGGCCCATGTTCTAGTCTTATACATTGCCTTAAATGTTTGTTCTTATTTATGATAGTTTTTTTCTATATTGTTATCCTTACTGAGCATATTATCTCTCCCCTTTCTTATGTTTTATTTTTCCCAGGATGCAAATAAGTATATTATGATTAACCTTCAGGAATAGGATAAGGGATATAAGAGTGTTCAAAGGGGACACAATGTTGTTTTTTTCTTTCATGATGTAATGTAAAACTTATGTATGTATCTAGTACTTACAAGGCTACTAAACTGATCAGTCTTTTGGGACATGATTCCTTGTATCATGCCAATGTTATGTAATAATGCACCGATTCTGGGTAATTGGGGTCGGGGCGTTACACATAAGCTCGACCATGATCCATTATCTTCTTTTGGGGTATATTCCTTTGACGCTTGAGACATTGATTTGCGTAGTGTCCCACCTCCTTGGATTTAAAGTAATGAACATTGTAAAATTATTTTCTTTCCTTACAATCATGAGCATGGTAAAATTTTTCTTCGCACTTGAAGAAACCAAGGTGTTTCCTTCCCCAATTATCACACGTGGGAAAATACTTATTTACCTTTTTCTTTTTATCTATCCTTTTCCCAGCTTTCCTATTCTTCTCTTACTTCATTTTGAATCCATAATACTTGTATAATTCTTTCTATATCTTTCTAGAACATGATATTATTTCCTCATATGATGAGAATATTTGGGAGACTACTTCCCTTCAAAATAATTGCTTAAAATCATTAAATAAATGATCATTCTTACTCTTTGGATTATGTGCATTGACGTGGTTCCTACTCCTTCCACTAGACACCATTTCTAAACATTGGAATACAATAAATTAGATAATAATATTATGAAACATAATGTACAATCCCAAAACTAGTGAAATACTTAACATAAATTGAAAAAATTTATGTGTATCTAATCTTATAATCATAAACATGGTTTCTTTGGGAACATATTTATTATTAAATCATTCATAATTGTTTTTAAAGAAAATGTGAATTATCCTAAGAATATCCCTAAGGAGTGTCAAACCAGGTGCACAGTAAGGCCCGTTTTCATGTACTGGGTTACGATGAGTCAGGTCTGGTGTACCTTTTAAGAGTTGTTACTACTAGGTACATCTATGCTAGAACCACATCCTCTTGTAGTATCCAGACATAGATGTATTTCTAGAAAGATCCACATAATCTCTACCTTACCAAAATTCTATGGTGTCATTCTATGCTTATCCTCAAAGTCTATATTAGGGTTATGTTCCCTAATCTACATTTTCTAAATCTAGTTTCTAAGGTTTCTAATAAACTTGCTCTGATACCAAATGTAAAGACCTCAACCCTAGAAGCACAGAGCTGGTGCCTTAATTTATTACATTGGTTTCATTAACAAGAGTTCACATCCCAAGGGACCAAATAGTTTAGTAGATATGGAAAACCAGATACAATCATAATTATCACATTACAACTCGAAAGGAAAAAAATATAGCAACTCTATTGGAAACATCCATAAACTTATATATTATCCATGAAAGTCATTCATAATACACATATTGGTATCATATGAAAAATAAAATATAAGAAAGTGATAAGTTCAGATGTCTGGTAAGGGTAAGAAATACAGTAGAAGATATCATAAATATGAATAAATTATTATGGAAAGGTGATTAACTGAAACACATTCCATTTACTCAATAACCTGATCATAATATGTAATGAATAAAAACCAATTGAATTATGCCATATAAATAAACATATGAGAATAAAAATTAACCATGGATATTATAATAGTCAAATAATCATATGTATTATCAATTAATAATATCATAATGAGAAAATTCATAATGCCGGACATTATAAACATACTATCAATGCCTCAACCAAGAAGTCTATATAAATGGGTAAGGCCTCGACCAAAGCCCAGTCTAGTTTGTCTCATGAGACCAACTGATGAATCAGGGGGCTATATCAGGACCCAAATGCCACTTACTAAGTCCAATGTATTCCTCATATGAAAAGGGTGAAACATAAATAACTTAAACATTCATATTAAAAAACTAGCATACAAAATGTGAGTAATTCAAGCATAAACCATGAATGGTATCAAAATAGAACATCCACAGGAAAAATGATCATAAAAAATTCAATAAAATATGGTAGATTTTATCATAATGGATCAACCTCACTCAAGATTAATATCCAAAAAAGGGTTTTGAATTATATAAAAACACTCTAATAAAATCATTGAGAAATTTTTGAGAGAAGTACCCTTTTACTTTTGGAAAAAAGAGTTAATTTGGAAAATCATTTTTATTTGTCATAAAATCAGATTATAAATATGTATATCATAAAAAAGGGAAGTTAAGGACAATGAAATTATGTTTTAGGCATAAATGATTTCCAAATGAAGTGAAAACATGTAAAAAGAGTTTTTAATAAACTTTATAAAGGGGCCACTTCAGTGTGGTTTAAGATAAAATATAAAAGTCTTCAAAGTAGACAACAAATTAATTGTTTGAATTAAACCAGAAAATAACGAAGATATTTTTTCTTGACAAAAAGATTTATTTTAGAAAAATATTGGTTTCTTAAAACAGATTATGCAGTGTTCTTGAAAATGGGTAAGAAATTGGGAAGTTCCCCTTAATTGAGCTTGCTTATCAGGAGGAATTAAAAAGGAAACATTATAAAACATGTAAATCCACATAAAAGGAAGTTTAACTATTCTCAATAAATAATTTTTAACATATGAACATAATATAGAATAATTATATAAAAATTATGAAGAGTTAAATTGGGGTAAAGAGAGAGAAAGCATAACCAGAATGAAAAATGGAGGTTTGAGGATAACCCCTTTCCACTTTGTAATCAATCGAACCATATGCCAATTAAAATTAATGATCATAAAATAAGATATTAAATAACATGAATATAAATATATTCATGATATGATACATAAATAGGAAGTATACATACTCTACACATAAGAAATAATAGTGAATAATTCACATCTCACAGAAGTAAAAGTGAAATGAGAAAACTCTTACCTTATGTCCAAAAGCGTTCCGCACTTGTACTTAACGTCCTAAATAATGAAATTAGATTCATCAATAAATTATTTCAAAACCTATTCAAAATGTAATTTATTTATTATAATTTTATTAAGTTAATTTTTGGTCTTTTTTATGAGTTATAAGATTCAATTTCATCATTCAGAAGTGTTCATTTCCTTGGTTCTCATGATTGGTTCACTTGTATACATGTATGAAAGATCATGTGAAATGAGAATAGTTATCTAGAATTGAAATTATATGTTATTAATGAACTTATAGAATATTTAATAGTCTTATATATAATTTTTTTCCATATATGAGGATGATTTATTAGATAAAACGTTAATGATAACTGTTTGGATTATTTTGGCATTTTTTCGATCATCATGAACTAGATTTGTTTTATTAATTAATATCATGTATATATAATGGTTTCAGAACATTAAATAGGATATAATAAATATATTATAATTTTTTTAACCATAAAAACTATTTTATGACCAACCTTGAAGGTGTAATTGAAAAACAATATCTCGTTGTCCACAAAGGCGGTAAATCTCCACCTCACAGATGATGTTTTAATTTTTGAAATAAAAAGGGGAAGAGAAAAGAATCGATTGAGGATATCACATTATCATAATAAAATTACAGTGTATATAAGATACTAGAATTATCGTTCATGTTTGGATATATGAGGTAAGGAAATGATAAGTAAAGAAAATAAATTGAAAAGAAAATAAAGGAAAGCAAAAGAGTATTTTACCTCTTTGATTTCTTCTCCTTAAGAACCTCCTTAAAGGGATTGGGTTTGGTGTTTCGGTGAGACAAAAGTTTCTTGGATGTGTGTAAGAGACTTGGGGAGATTATTGGGTAGGATTTGTACAATATTAAAATCTTAAGAGGTGTGAGGAGAAGAGGTGGTGAGAGGTGATATTTATAGTAGAGGAGAGAGATGCTTTCTCATTATTTTATTCATTAGTTTATTATTTTACCTCAAGACTATGAATAGTTTTAGAATTAACATTAAATATATTAAAATAATGATATAAATTTAGATAATATGAGCTTAAATCATCCATACATCATCTAGGAATCAATAATTCATGTATTTATTAAATATCATAAATTACCATATTTCACTATTCACAAAAATTAAACTATTTTATAAAAATCCCAAAAATTCACTATAACCATTTTTAAATGTGTAAAATTTAAAAATGGAACCATTTTTATGAAAATAATTTTATAATTATGAGATATTTAGTTTTTAAATAAAATCATCATTTACTTGAAAAATATAGATTTTAATATTATAACTGTTTTTATGACACTTTGAAAAATTAATTAAGGTCTCATAAAATTATATTATAATCATAATACAACAAAATATTAATTTATGATTTTATTTTATGAAAATAATTTTTCTTTTAAATCACTATATTAATTATAAAATTGTAAATAAACATTTATGTTTCACAAAAATACCAACACTTAATTTATCCATTTTAAAACATTTATTTACTTATTTCATGATATAAATATACCATATTTTAATTTACAATATACCTAAATTTTATGTATAATTTCATAATTTAGGTTACTATTCAAATCACAAATAGACTATTAATAAAACAAAAATGTCAGTTTTATAAAAATTGGGATTTTTAACTATTCACTAGAAAATAAATATTTTTGGAAAAATTTAAAAATTTCACCCTAAGATAATTTTGACATTATGATTTTAAAAAATAAGTTTATTTTTTTCAATGTAATTTATTAAAGTTCTAAAATTTAGTTTTAAAACAAGTGTGCCATTAAAAGGTGGGAAAACTATCTTTAAAAAATATAGTCATTTATGCGTAAAATTGCTTTTTTTTAAAGATTGGGGCTGAAGACTCAATTTATTATTTAAAGAAAAGACCACTTTAGTTTGGGTAGAGGGAGACCCATTACATATCCTGAAGGCCCAAGGCCAAGTGGCCTGAATACAAGGCTTGAAAGCTGATTTTTTGGCCCAAAGAACCCCCTCGGTGAACAGTTCCTGCTACAGTACTGCGCTGCTAGGTGATAACTGTCACAATAATATTTAATCATTTGTTTAATCTCAATGTTATGTGTAATTTACACTGTCAAATAAGATAAATTTAAAAAGTGAAATACAGTAAAATCTTGGGGTGTTACACATATCCATCTATATTGATAAAAATGATGCGCTATCAAGGGAGTTGGATTCACCTTGATGAGAGGAAGATGAGTCTTAAATTTTTTTCCTAGGAGTTAAGGTATTTATTTCAGATTTAATTAAATATATTTTTATGTTTTATTTTTATAGGATTAAGTTTCTTAAGTTTTAGGATTTGATTAACATCACTTCTTAGTGGTGGATTAACATAGGGTTGAGAGTTCAATGAGATTGAGGTAGGTTTCTTCATGCATAGCTTATTTAAACTTAAAAACCTTGAATTGCTTGAATTTTTTATATTTACTTGATTAAAAGTCTATTGAATTATATTATTTCTAAAATAAGAATTTAATTTTTTCCTTAACTTGGTGATTTTTAAGTCACACAATGGTAATTTAAATGGAATTTAGACCATGCATAGTGTAAAATGATTTTTATATCCCTCTAGGTGTTTGATAGAATTTCCTAATGATTTATTCATTAAAATTATAGTTTCATGGGGTATGTTTAAAATACTAAAATATTTTAGGGATCATTCAAAAATTTATAGATCAAGAATTATATTTAGTTTTCTAATTAAATGAGGTCCTTTAAAAAGGGGTTTTAATTATTATTGAGTTTTTGTGTGTTATGGTTAATTCTTTAGAGTTATTTTTTAACGTTTGGAGTGATTTATATGTGGTGTGATGATGATTCTTGTATATATATTATTTGGGACTTGTATTTGAATATGTTAAATGTAGTTTCTATGCAATTGAGTTTCATTTTGGTTTAAAATTTTCATTTCCAATAAATGGAATCTTATTGAATTTTAAAAAGGAATTCCTATATTTTGAAACCTTATTTTAAGGTTCTAAGACCTATTTGGAAATTTTTTAAAGAAGTATCAAATCATGTTCGACACTTTATGTAAGTGTATTGGATTTATCCCCTATTTGTTATTATGATTGATCTTGACAATGGCATGAGATGTGTGGATTTTTCAAAGAGGGTTTTTAATATAAGAAAGAGTTCTTGGAGAGAAGGTGATGAGTGTTTTATGTACTATATTGGTATTATGTGATTTACCTGTTGTCTACTATACTCACCTCCATTTAGTTGATCATGGTAACCTAATGGCTTATATAAGGGACACTAGGAAAAGTACCACTACATAACAACTTTAAATTTTATAAATTAAATTCCCCTCTGAATCAATAAATGCCTTATAAAGTAATGAATTTATAAAAAACACATGCATTGCATTTTATTTTTTTATTTTGGACCATTATAAAATATAGCTATAATTTTACAATCAAGATTAAAAGGTCATTAAGCATTATAATTGTTGTTAATATAGATGTTCTATAATGATTGTTAAGATTAGTATTTATTAAAGGTTATAATAAAATATAATTGACACAAAAGAAAGAAGTGATGACCTCAACTAGTAGAATCACACCCTATGAATCTTATTTATCAGATCTTTTGAGGGAGATGAAATCACTGGGATTTTCCCTTGACCAATCCCAAGCCAATATTCAATAAATGAAACTCGAGTGAAACTGTTTACATGATAAGTTCAAGATTATAGAGATCACCACCCAAACTGTGTTCACCAAACCAACCCAAGAAATTACTACCATCGCACACCTTACTCTTAAGGTGTACGCAAGTATAATTTGAGGTCATGTATCTAGACCTAGTAGTATGATTTTTTTATAATTTTTTAATAAAATAATGACTATATTGATCTATTTTCAATATTGATTTACACATATACATGATTATATAATGAGTATGATAAAAATAGTTTTTATAGGAAGAAACCAAAATTATATTTTTATATAGTTTCAATTAAAACACTCTTTTTGATAAATAAAAGAGTTTTTAATTAAATTGTATTTTCATGAAATAGTCTTATTGAATAATATTTATTTAAATATAAATGGTAATATAATTTAATGAAGTCCCATATAATTTTTATAAGGGATTGAAAGTTTTTTGGATTGTAAACACTAATATTTTTCCAATAGATAAGTTTTTTTATTATAAAGTGTAAATTTATATATTTAGAAAATTATTTTGGTAAATAAATTTAATTTTTGAAATCAGAATGTCAAAAATTTTCAATGGTGAAATTTTCATAATTTTATGTGATAGTTAATTTTTTTTGGGTAAAAATTAAATACGGTATAAATATATGGTAAGTATTATGATATCATAATAGAAAAAAAGTGATATAATAAATAATATAAAATCCATCCATGATAAAAAATCATTTTTTCATTTAAAATAATGTGTTTTTGATGTTATTTGATTAATTTTAAAAACCTATAATGAATCCTCTAAAACCAATATTATATTTTTTATAAACAATTCTTTATGAATATGATTCACTTAATCATCATGAATGATATAATTTTAATGATTTAAATTCTTAAACTTTTAAAATATTAGAAACCACTCATCTTTATTAGAAACCATGGTAAAAAACCATGAGAAGGTTTGTGGTTTTGATTATCTTATCACTTAGAGTCCAAAACCTAAGTTTAGAAATATATAAAGAATTCCCCTCTCTTTTGATATAAATAGCCACCCATCCTATTATTCCTCTTCACTAAAAACCCATTTATAATGAATTTTATCTCCCTATTACTCTCTAAATACCTCCCAAGGCGTTCCCAATATCTTAAGAAGATCCTACCAAGCTTTTAGAAGGACCCTTTCAATGTAATAGATTCTCTTACTCTTCCTTTTTATTCAAGTAATTTATTTGTATTAAGTCTTTTTATTTCTAATTTTTCATGTTGTAACGTGTTTTTAAAAATCCCTTTACTATCCTTATAATTCCCATATACTGAGAGACCACCTTTTACTCTCATTAAACCATTCCATGAATATTTATATACACTCATTATGATTCCGAAATTACCCCGTGATTTTCCCTGACAAACTTTTATATTTTGAATACCCATATCCATTTCCACTAAAGGGTATTCACTTAGATTTAACTATCCTTCATTTATTGGGTAATTCTATGTATGTTACCCACACTCCTTAATCGTTAGATTAAAATCAATGAAATATATCCTTATGTTTTATGATCTATGTGGCACACAAATGCATGTACACCATATGAATATGATGGGTGGGCCTAGAATTATATAGCCCTCCAATGAATTGAGTAATGTTTTCATTTAATGAAATACCATACATGGTTCATGGACAGTTATCCTAAGAATTATATGTTATGATGTCTTGGAGGTTAGCCTTGATTTATGCTTATTATGTCATGTTTTATGTTGTTTCCAAATTCTTATGATTCCTTGATGTTACCATCATATTTCATGTTTTTATTTTCATTATTATGATTCTTATATTTTTATATTTCTATGTTGTTCCCTTGAATCACATGTATTACTTTACTTCATTCTATGCTTTGATTATTCCCTTATCGGGATTTATTAGTCACCCCTTTCTTATGTCCGCCCCAAGGTTACCCCGTGCAGTAGTAGAAGATCAATAGAATTTAAGTTCTTGTTATGAAGTTTTTAAAAAATTTCATTATATCCAAGTTTCAAGTTGTTGTGATATGTATCTAATTACCCAAATACACTAGGCCTCTTTATATTTTAGGAATTTATTATGTGTATATTTATGTAATAGATCATGAAGTAAAGTATATAAAAGATATAGGTTTTCATAGTTGATATCAGGGAAAGGTCTAGTTATTTTTGAGGATTATGATTATAAAACCTTAGTGAAAGCCTTAAGGATAAGATCAAACATATGAAAACATCCCTAAATTTTGGTAAAGTATAAATTGTTTGGTTTTACAAGAAAATAAATCATGTTTGGATACTAGAAAGTGGATGCCATTGTAGAACATATGTACTTAGGGGTAATAACTCTGAAAGGGATCATTGGGTATTAACTCGACCTATACCTAGTGCATAAAAAAGAGTCATAAGGCTGCACATATGACCAAACACTCTTAAGGGATATTATTTGGTTAATCATGTTCTTTTTATAAACTATTATGAAAGAAAAAAATGCCTATGGAATTTATAGTGATTCAATTTGGACTTACTAATGATCTAGTTATCTTTATCGACTTAATGAATAAAGTCTTTAGGTATTACCTTGATGATTTTTGGTAGTCTTTATAGACTATATTCTTATCTACTCTAAAATAAAGGAGTAACATGAGGTGAATTTGAATGCTAAATTGAAGAAATTTCAAAATGAAAAGTTATATGAGAAGTACAATAAATGTGAATTTTGGATGGATCAAGTAATATTACTAGGTCATGCTATCACCATAAAATGGATATCTGTGGATCCTTCAAAGATAGAGACAATTAAAGTATGACCCATACAAACATCTATGATAAATATACACAATTTCCTTGGATTTTCTGGGTACTATCAACGATTTGTGAGAAACTTTTCAAAATTTTCAAACCCACTAACCAAGATAACTCAAAAGGGAATGAAGTTTGTCTAGAATAATAAATATAAGGATATATTGAAAGAGTTAAAGAAGAGGATAATCATTGTACTTGTGATCACATTACCCATCAATGATGAATGATTCATGATTTACAATGATGCATACAAAAAATTATTAGGTTGTGTGTTCATGAAAAATGATAAAGTGATAGCCTATACATCACACTAATTAAATATCCCTAAGAATAACTAACAAAAACATGATATGGAATTTTCTATAGTGATATTTTTATTGAATATTTGGAGACATTATCTCTATGAGAAAAAGTGTGACATATATATAGATCATAAAAGTCCCAAGTATATATTCATGAAAAAGGATATTAATATGCACCAATGAAGGTGGTTAGAGGTAATAAAATATTATGACTATTCAATCCATTACCATCCTAGGAAGGAAAATAAATTGGCAGATGCTTTGAGTAGAAAGGATCCCACAACCCTATCTATGATGAGGATTGAAAGGGATCCAATCTTCTTGGACATGAAAATTATGGAAATGAGAATCATAAAAAGAACATCATCCTACCTTTCTTAAATAAATTCTCAACCATATATTATTGAGAGGGTTAAGGAGGCCCAAAAAGATGATGAGAATCTATAGAGAAAGGTAACAAATATTCCAGTGTTCAATTTTGAAAAAGATGGAGTCAAAAGGTTTTGAACCCATATATGTGTACCATAAAAACTAGAACTGAAGAGGGATCTTCTAGATGATGCAAATAGATCATCCTACTCTATTCATCTAGAAATAAATAAGATGTATACAGATTTGAAGTAAAACTTATGGTAGGATAACATGAAAAGGGAGATTTCAGAATTTTTATCTCGATGATTGGTATGCCAAAAATTCAAGGCAGAATGATATAATTCTAAGGATATGATTAAAACATTTCCTATAATATCATGTAAATGGGAAAACATAACCATGGATTTTATCATAGGACTCCCATGACTTTTAAAGGCCATAAAACTATTTTGGTGGTAATTGATTTCCTTAAAAATACAGTGCATTTCATTTCTATCAAGGAATATTTCTCTATTTTACAACTCACTAAGATATATATAATAGAAGTGGGAAGACTGTATATATTACCACTCTCCATTACATCTAACCAAGATCTGAGGTTTACCTTGAGGTTCTGGAGAATACTTTAACAGGAATTGGATACAAAGTTGAGTTTCAAAACTGCTTATCACCCTCATATAGATGACCAATCTAAGAGAACCATTCAAACTATAGAGGATATGCTGAGATCATGTTTAATATATTTTCAAGGATGTTGGGATCAACACCTTTAGTTGGTGGAGTTCTCATATAATAACAATTTTAATTTAATCATTCAAATGACAAATTTTAAGTCTCTATATGGGAATAGGTGTAGGACTCCAACATGTTGGGATTAAGTTTGAGATAGGAAGTTGACAAGACCCAATATTATATAAGAGATGATAGATAAGGTTAAAACCATTAATAATCATATGAAATCCATGAAAATTCCATATAAAATCTACCCAGAAAATCATTAACAAGACCTAGAGTTTGAGGTTGAAGATACGAAGTTCCTCATATATCACTGTGTAAGAAAATAATGAGGTTTGGGAAGTAGGTAAAGTATATTACTAGATACATAATTCCCTTTGAGATCCTTGATCGCATTAGATTTGTGGCCAATCGACTAAAAATACCACCTAACTTATCTCAAGTACATGATGTGTTCTATGAATCCATATTATGGAAGTACATACCAAACCCATAACATGTACTAAATCCAGAGGTGGTACCTTTGAAAAATTATCTTTCATATAGAGACCCAATATTTTTACACATTTAATTATATTATTTTAAACATAATTAACTATTAAATTACATACCAAGGATCATAAAGTTTAGTGTCTTGGAAGACTAAGTACATAAAACTGAAAACATGAGACTAAATAAAACATTTTTATTTAACATCCATTATGAGATCCTATTATCCTTTGAGACCTTACATATACACAGGATAACCCAGGGATAAAATGAATAAAGGGATGAGCTAAATAGCCCAGTAAAGGAATAAACATTAAAATAATGCTTAGCACATGGGTTATAAGGCATAATATAATGATATAAAAAGGCATGGAACATGATTAAGCATAAAGAATCATAACATGGGATCATATAAACATGGATTCATAGTAATGTGGTAGTAACATAAACTAATACTTTAGCATGATTTTAGGCTCATTATACATAGAGAAGCATGAGTCAAAGCTCGTTGCACATAGAGGAGCACGAGTCAAGGCTACCACCAAGACCATTGCACATAACATCTAATGGGACTAAACATTACCCAATTATTTGGAGTGATATCTGGGTGCACCCATCATAACATGTTCATAAATATTCTTTCCACATAAATAACCATACATAAGTAATCAAATATAAACATAAGGGTTTCCCATGGAAAGAATTGGGTATCATAATCATTTCAAGAGTATATGAAATCAACATATCGTAAATGTGTCCATGAAAGAAATAAATTAAATAATAAATGGAAATTAATAAATAAATATAGTCATATATCATGATAATTTATGTCAAACTAAAGTGAAAATAGTGTTTAAGAAACTTTAGAAATAAAATTTTTTAATACGGTTTAAGGGAAAACTTTCAAGATTCTTTAAAATGGAAAAGGCATATTTGTTTGTAAAAAAACCAGAATTTAACCAAGGTAGTTTTTCATGAAAAAATGAGTGATTTTAGAAAAATAATTATTTCTTAAAAAATATTATGGATCTCACTTGAATATGGGTAATAATTCGAGAAGTTCCCTTAAATTGGACTTGCTTATCGGGAAAAATTGAGTAGGGAACCTTTTAAAAACATGTATATCCCTGAAAATAAGGATGAATGGATATTTATACACGAGTTTAGAACACATGTACATAATTTTTAAGATGTAAATAAAAATAAAAGAGAATTTAATTTGGGTAAAAAGAGAGGAAGATTAACCTGAAAGAATAATGGAGGTTCGGGTAGAATCCCTTACCTTATGTCCAAAATGATTATGCACTTGATCTTAATGTCCTGAATAATAAAATTAGATTCATTAATTAATAATTAAAAAACCATTTATACATTTATTTTATTTGTTATAATTTTATCAAATTCATTTATATCCCTTTTGGTGGGTTATGAAATTCAATTTCATCGCTCAGAAGTGTGATTTTCCTTGGTTATCATGATTGATTTACTTGTATATGTGTATGGAAAATTATGTAGAATGAGGATATTTTTCCAGAAATGAACTTATATGTTATTAATTAACTTTTAGAACATTAAAATACCATTTTTTTCTATAAGTTAGGATGATTCATTAGATAAATGATTAATGATAATCGTTTATATTAATTTAGCATTTTTTATCACAACGAACTCATTTTGTTTTATAAATTAACATCACATGTAAAAAATGATTCCAGAGAATTAAATAAGATATAATACATATATTATAATCTAGTTTAACCATAAAAATGGTTTCATTACCATAATTTAAGATATAATTGAAATATGAAAGCACGTCGTCCACAAGGTGGTAAATCAACCCCTCACAGATGGTGTTTTCATTCTTAAAGTAAAAGAGAGAGGAGATGAAATTTGATAAAGAATTATTACATCAACATGATAAAATTATAGTATATATAATATACTAGAGTTTTAATTCCATTTGGACGAGGTTAGGTGAGTAGATAAAAGGAAAATAAAGGAACTTGAAAGGAACTTGAAAGAAAATGGAAGAGGGTTTTACCTCTTGATTCTTTCTTCTTGAGAACCACCTTAGAGGATTTGTTTTGGTCTTTTCTTAAGAACAAAATCTCCTAAACATGGGGGAGATACTTTTTAAGAGTATTGGTATGAATATAGTCAAGTCTCAAGGCTTTAGAGGTGCGAGGAGAAGAGTTTGTGAGGGGTGATATTTATAGTGGAGGGGGGGGGGGGTTCTCATTACTTTATTCAATATTTTATTATTTTTCTCAAGAAAAGAAATAATGATGATTATTGAGATTAAATACAACAATATTTTCATGTTAATTCTAAAAAATGGTCACTTATATCATCCATGACTCAAGCATGACTCAAAAATTCATTTATTTACATATACTGTAAATTACCATATTTCACTATTCACAAAAAATTCAAGTATTTTAGAAAAATAAGAAAATTCACCCTAACCATTTTTCGATGAGTAGAATTAAAAAATTAACTCCATTTTATGAAAATAATTTTCTAAATATGATAAATTTTATTTTTAATTAAAATCATTATTTACTTTGAAAATACAAATTTTAAAATTAAAAATACTTTTCTAACACTTTAAAAAATTTATTAAGGTTTCATGAAATTTTATTATAATCATAAGACATCAAAATAATAATTTATGGATAAATTTTATGAAAATAAATTTTCTTTTAAATTATTAAATTAGTCATAAAATTGTAATTAAATATTTATGAATTACAAAAATTAATAATTTTTAAAATATTCCTTTACTTATAATATGATATAATTATATCATATTGTCACTTATAAGATAGATAGATTTTATTTATTATTCCATTGGTGATGTTACTATTCAATTAGTTAATTTAATATTCATAAGGGTCACATTACTATTCCAAAGGTCACGTTACTATTTCATCGGTGTAGGTTCCTTAACTTCTTAAAACACTTCTTATTTAATTCATTCATCATTTATAAATATTGTATTGTTTTTTATATGTGTTTATACTATATGAAATAATTATAAGAAGGTTATTTCTATAGATAAAACTTTGGGTCATTACATTTCATATGAGGATCATCCAATGAAAATATTAAATCATAGAGGCAAAGTTTTGTGAAATAAGACAACTCGACTAGTAAAAGTACTATAAAAGAACCGTAAGTTTGAGTAGGCAACATGGGATCCATAAGAGGTTATGAAACATAAGTACCCTCATCTATTTTAGTTTAAGAAATGAAATTTTGAGGGTGGAATTTTTAAAGGGGGAAGAATGTAATGACCAAAACTTTTATAAATTAAATTTCCTTATGAATTAATAAATTACTTATCTAGTAATATAGTTATAGAAAATACATGCACTATATTTCATTTTTTATTTTGGACCATTATAAAATATATCCATAATTTGACTTCTATGATTAAAATCCCATTAAGCATTGTAAAAATTGTTAATATAGTCATTCTATAATAACCATTAAGATCAGTATATATTAAGGGTTATAATAAAATCTAATTAACACAGAAGGAAAAAGTGATGACATTGATTAGTAGAATCATACTATATGAATCCCATTTATCAAAGTTTTTGAGGGAGATGGAATCATTGGGCTTTTCCCTTGGAAAATACTAATCCAATATTCAATAATTGAAACTTGAGTGAAATATTTTATATTAAAAGGTCAAGATTATACATATCACCACCCAAACCATGTTCGCCAAACCAACCCAAGAAAGTAATATCATCACACACCTTATCCTTAGGGAGCATGCTAGTGCAATAATGGGTTATATATTTAGACCCTGGTAGTATGTATTTTTATATTTTACTTTTAATAAAATAATTATTATATTGACCCCTTTTAAATATTACTTTATATATATACATAATTATATAAAGAGTTTGATAAAAATTAAAATTTTATATGAAGAAACCAAAATTGAATTTTTTATATAATTTCAATTAAAACACTATTTTTTATAAATCCAAGAGTTTTGAAAAAAATTCCATTTTAATGAAATAGAATTATTAAATATTATTTATTTAAATATAAATGGTAATATAATTTAATGAAGTTCTATATATTTTTTATAAGGGCCAGAAAGTTGTTTGTGTCATAAAAACTAGTATTTTTTAAATAAATAAGGATTTAATTTTAAAGTGTAAATTTATATATTTAGAAATTTATTTTGGTAATATAAATATTATTTTTGAAATTATCATGTCAAAATTATCCAATATTGAATTTTTCATAATTTTATGAGACAGTCAAATTTCTGGGTAAAAAATAAATACAATAAAAATATATGATATGTATTATGAAATCATAATATCCTAAAAGTAATGTAATAAATACTATAAAGGGTATAATTGAAAAAAATATGTCTTAACTTTAAAATAGTTTGTTTTTATGTTATTTTATTAATTTCACAAACCTTTAATGAATCCTCCAAAACCTATATTACATTTTTTAAAACAATTATTTATGAATATGAATGACTTAGACATCATGAATGATATTATTTTAATGAGTTAGGTTATTAACCTAATAAAATATTATAATACACTATAATTTGGTAGAAACCATGGGAAAAAACCATGGTAAGATTTGTGGTTTTTATTATTTTATCACATAGAGTCCGAAACCCAAAATTAGAGTTTAATAAAGGATTTCTATCTCTTTCACTATAAATACCCACCCAACCTCCCATTAATCTTCACTCAAAACTCATTGAGCATGAATTTCATCTCCCCCCCTCTCTAAATCCTTCACAAGGTGTTCCCAAAATCTTAATATGCTCCTCCCAATCTTTTAAAAGCACCCTCTTAAGGTAAGGGATTCTCTTCCTCTTCCTTTTTATTCAAGTACTTTCTTTGTACTAATCCTTTTGATTTAAAATTGTTTATATTGTAATGTGTTTTTACACATACCTTTAATATCCTTATGATTATAATTTAATTATACACCACCTTTAACTCTCATTAAATCCTTTAAAGAACCTTTATGTACACCCATTGTGCTATCAAAATTATCCCATGATTTTCCATGCCAAACTTTTATGTTGTGAATAATCATCCCCATTTATACTCAAGGGTATTCACCATGTAACTATAATTCATTTATTGGGTACTTAAATTTATTTAAACCACACTCCTTAATCATGGGATTAAATGTGATGAAAGCTATTCTTATGTTGTATGATTTATGTGGCACACAAATGCATATAAATGATATAAATGTGATTGGTGGCCCCAAAATTTTATATCCACTCAATGCATTTGTTAATGTTTTTATCTCACGAGATATCATATATTGTGTATGAGTGGTTATCCTAAGCACACTATGTTATCATATCTCAGAGGTTAGTCTTGACTTATGCTTATGATGTCATGTTTTATATTATTTCCACATTCCTATGATGCCTTGATGTTATCATCATATGTAATGCTTCAATGATGATGATTATGATTCTCACCTTTTTATATAACTATGTTATTCCTTTGAATCACATGTGATACTTTAATTCATTCTATGATTTTATTATTCTCTTATTGGGCTTTATATCTCACCTGTTTCTCATGTATGAACCAGGTTATCCCATACATTATTATAATATCAATTGAATTTAAGGGTATGCTATAGAGTATTAAATAATTTTGCTATATCCCAGCTTCAAGTTATTGTACTATATATCTAATTACCCAAATAAACTTGTCCTCTCAATCTTTTGGGATTGTGTTAAATGTATCTTTATGTAATAGATCATGAAATAAAGTGTATAAAAGATATGAGTTGGCATATTAGGATTGTATTAAATGTATCCCTATGTAATAGATCATGAAATAAAGTGTATAAAAGATATGGGTTGTCATACACTAGGCACTACTCTCCCTCTCTATCCTTTGGATCATGCCACAACACTAACTAAACAACATGATGATATAAATGTGGTTTCCACTAGAAATTTAGCATGGTCCTCCCTAGTGGCTAATGCACAAGAAAAATTATGTATAGTTCGATCACTGAGGGTATGAGGATCCTTGGATGCCTTGATATTAGTTTCCAAGGGCCACTACCATGATGAGAGTTTTTTACTTTTAGTCTCTTTTCTTCAATCATTTTTGATGTTAGTTATTATTCTCCTAGTGGTACAAGCTCCTGATTGGCATCCAAAAGACCCGGGATCAAATCCAGGCAGGGGTGAATTTCCGGGTTACTGTAGCAGCCGTGGAACTGTAGCAGCGACGACACTGTAGCGGCGACGGTTACTGTAGCAAAGACTGTAGCAGCGCGGGCACTATAGCAGTACTGTTCACTGAGGGTTCCTTTGGGCCAATAAATGGGCTTTCAAGCCTTGTATTCAGGCCACTTGGCCTTGGGCCTTTGGGCTATGTAATGGGTCACCCTCTACCCAGTCTAAAGAGGTCTTTGCTTTAAATAATAAATTGAGGCTTCGGCCCCAACCTTTAAAAAAAATCACTATTTTCAAGGATTTATTTAATTACAAAAGCATAATCTATTACATGTGTGTTTTTAAAGAAAAATCAAGAAAGATATTTATTTTCAAAAGTAGATTATTTTCATTTAAATATAAAGAGTGAGTAATTTTAAGAGCTATCTTGGAATTATTTCATTTATTTAAATTTATTTTAATATCAAAAATTTATTCAAAGCTTGACTATGGTTTAAAGGGACAAACAATTGTTTTGTAACATAAATAATTTTCTAAAATAATTTCACATGATTTGTTTGGTTAAAATGGAAGGCTTATTTTATATTGGTATTTTCAAACTAGCATGAAAGAAGTTTACCTTTAAAGATTATATGGGTATTGTGGGGTTATTACCTACTATTATTTTAGCTCATGCCTATTATTATTATAGGTTTAGTCTAGGTCCTGTCAGGTTGTAGTGGTTGGTATCGGGTTTTCAGTTTAGGTATGGTGGTGGTGCTGAGCAGAGGATTTCTTTACTTGACATGTAGAGTTGGATGAGGTAGCTATTATTTTTTTTGTGTTATTTATTTTTTGAGTGTTATTCTTTGTCTAGTTTTACTTATTTATTGAAATTTATTATTATTTTATGTGTACATCCATCATATGGAGAGGTCATTCCAGAATTCATAGAAGAAGTTAAATTTTTATTCTCATTTAATCAGGAAAAATAATTCCCTCTATAGTCTATCTTAATGTCCAACACTAATTTTCTGCCATTGATCATTAACATCCCTCGAGCCTTATCATAGACCACTTTGGGAACCTGAATTAGGGGTGTCCCGATTTGGTTCATGATAAAATTTTATCAGACCATTTTCATGGTCCAATCAAGCCCAAGATCATGATATTGTTTTCTTTGGAAAAAATTTACCTCATGGTTTTTTTTATAGGGCTAAGGCAGCATTTTTCACCCAGAAAAGACCTCATGATAGTGAATGGATCCGCACCACTTAATCAAGAGTGGTTTTTTTCACCTTTAAATATAATGTGGGATTTCCACATGATCCTTAGAATAAGGGAGAATCCTATAACACTATTGAAAAAGTGATACTTAAAATACCAAATGGTACTACCCATATCCATAAGGTACACCTTTAATTTTAGGAGCCTACTTGATTAGAACTCTAGAGTTAAGCATGTTTTGCCTCAAGTAGTGTTAGGATGGGTGACCTTCTGGGAAGTATCCTCAGGTGTGTGTGAGTGAGGATAAAATACATTGAAATAAAATGTAGAGCTAGGGTTATGAAAATAGTTACTAGAGATTATAACCAACTAGAAGTATAGAGGAACTGCCTGGGTTTGAGGTTTGGGGTTCACAATGAGGAAATTTTTCTTTAAAGGTCAAGGTTCTGAATGCAGTGAAAGTTCCTGGTGGGAAAATAACCATTAATGTTTTTATCGAATTCGATGGATCATTCACAAATTGTGCAATATGTGAATGACACAACTAGTGAAAATTTTCCATCAAATATTGACATAGAAAATCCCAGAACATAGAGAGGATATTTTACACGTTAAATTTATAATTAATTTATATTAGATTTTAATAAAGAATACCTAAACTTAAGATATTTCTTTGATGAAGATTTTGATCATCTAAAACTCGTTTTAAATTACCTTTGTAGTATAGGGAGGACCCAAGGTAGATCCCCTCTAGTGCTGATCCACATGTGGTCCTTTGATCTTCGATCAATCACTGATGTAACATTAGGTTCTAGCATGGAAGATTGATCATATTATGTTGTTAGTTTTTATTACTATAATATCCTTTAGTATTGAAGGATTCTCTCTTATTCTTATCATTCTTGAGAGGAATGGAGAAGGAGAAATCTAGAAATAAGTTCATTATACGCAATGATTCTAATGGTTTTGAACATAGCAGAAGCGCTTGGTGGGAGAATACATTTTTTTCTTCTTCTAATTTTATGGATCATTCACCAATTGTGAAAGACATGAATATCATGAATAATGAAAATTTTCCATCAAATATTGACATCGAAAATCTTGTAATCCGGGGAGGATATTTTTTCACGTTAAATTTATAATTAATTTATATTAGATATGAAGAAATAATACCTGACCTTAGGATCTTTCTTCGATGAAGATTTTTATCATCCAAAACTCTTTTAGGATTACCTTCATTTCATAGGGAGGACCCAAGGTAGACCCCCTCTAGTGGTGATCCACATGTGCTCGTTTAATCTCTGAAAAATAACTATTGTACCATTGGGTTCTAGCATGGTAGATCAATACTCTTGTGTTGTTCATTGTAATTTCTATAAGATCCTTTGGTCTTGAAGGATTATCTCTTGTTATTATTATTCTTGAGAGGAAGAGAAAGGAAATAATCTAGAAAAAATTTCATTGTGTGGAACTATTCTAAATTCTTGATTAACCATACACAATAGACAACTCAAAATATTTATAGAGTTAGGGATCAGGTTAAAATATTATTTAATTATACAATGGCCCTTAAATAATATAATAAAACTTATTTTACCTCATTCTATATAATAATAATATATTATTATTTTATGGCTTATGGTAACTGGTGAAATAATAAATATTATTTTACATACTTGTAAATTAATATTTATCATCAAAAAAGATCACGGTTCACTCATCCTTCTTATCATTTATCAAAAACCTAAATAAATATTTATTAATTTTTTTTTCAAAAATAAATATTATATTCAAAGTCTGGTGAATAAATATTTATTAAATATTCAATAAATAAAATAAATATTCTATCCATAGTATGAAAAAAATAATATTTATTAAATATTTGCGATCGATAAAACTTGAATAAAACTATTACCTGGTCTTGAGAATAATATTTATTCCAATATTTAAATTCAAAAAGAATTTAATCAATATCAATAGAAACACTTAGTGTGTGATTTTCTATTATTTTTTCTTATTATCATAGGAAGACTTTCTTTAAGTACAAGATTACTATCTTGCAATAGGTCAAGGAACCCAAGAGAAAGAAGTTTAATTTTTCAACATAGGCAACCACACATGAGTGCTTGATATGCAATATAATCCCTTTGTCACAATATCTCAGTAAGAAGGTTGCACATCTGTGTCATCAACCTGTATGCTTGATACATCTTTCTTTTACTATATGGAATAAAAATATCATTACAACATGGACATGAAATTTAATAAGATGTTTCCATTTCAATTAAAGATTTGAGATTTTAAATTTCATAAATATGGAAGGGAAAAATCCTTCCTCAACATATCCATCAATGACATGTCATTCATGATGCACCCAATGCACCTTTCTTCCCACAAACATATAGAATCACGATTTTGTTTAATAAATCTAAGTTCATGGTTCATGAAATGAATTAATGATAATATTAAAGTCTAAGGACCATTACACACACTCATAGATAAAAATATTTAATGAAACATAAACATGTAGAATTCCTCCTAGCGGGTCTGTTCTTATAATCTCTTATATAAAAGATTACCAAGTGAGAACTTCACGAGATGAAGTCTCATCCACTTACAAGTACTTTCAAATGATAGTCAACATACTATATAACCCATCATATAATGTTATATGAACATAAAACTAGGTTTAAGAATATCATCATGACATTTCAAGTTTCTCATCATAGTGGGGAACTGCTATGCCCTTTTCTATGCAACAAATAATATAGGAAATTTTTATAATAAATTCATGAAGATCAATGAAAAATATATAATAATATTTTTTATTAACATTTAAATATTTGAATATAAATATAATCCAAATTATAATCAGTTGGATCTAGAACACCAACTGCAACAAACTCCCACATGGACTATAGTCAAGCCAACGAGCCCATACCCGAGTGGTAAGGGCTCCTGCTTGGCATCCAAGAGACCCAGGTTCAAAACCGGGTGGAGAATAATTTCCAGGTTACTATAGCAGTACTGTAGCAGGCACTGTAGCAATACTGTAATAGGAACTGTAGCAGACACTATCTGGTACTGTAGCAATCGAACTATTCACATGATTTGGGCTTTCGGGCCACCGGTTTGGGCCTACGGGTCTCAGGGCCTTCGGGCCATCAAAGGCCTTAGGACCACAGGGCCTTCGAGCCATTGAAGACCATGAAGTAGCCCAGTTCACACATAGCAGGCCCCAGATGAGGATCAGAGCACTAGTAACAGTCACCAGAAGCAGAGCTAACCGGATTGGAAGAATGAGAGGGTATTAAAACCGCCATCGGGACCAGGCACCATGCAACTTTTTATGGGGAAATGCTAGCTGATCAGCAATGTAGGTGGGGAGCTAAAGGCAATCAATGATGTAGAAGCTAGGGAGGGGCAGTTCTAGTGGGCTGGGCCTACAGGTCATGTATTGGGCATGGTATGCCTCTGGGCCTTCGGGTCATGTATTACGAGTCATGTCGGGCCTTGTGCCTTGGGCCTATGGGTCATGTACAGGTTCCCCTTCAACCCTTAAAAGGGGTATTATCTATAATAAAATAAAAAAAGAAGGCCTTTGGGCCATTCCTGCGGGCTAGAGTCAATTGCCTATGACTTTCAGTCCGCTAGAACTCACATGATAATCATGTTTCTGCTAAGTTAAGACTTCATTCAAGGGGTCCTCCATGTTTTTTTCCATTGATATTCTTCTCACTGTAACATCAATGTAGACGCCGGAAAAGTCCATTACTCCTCAAACGAAGTTCCGGATGAGGAAAGCGAGGTCATATTTGGAGTCAGAAGCATGTTTCGGAAGGCCCGAAGGCCTTGCGCGAAATATCGGAGGCCCGCGCGCAATATTGGCTAGGCGCGCACAATCCTTCCGGGATTCGCGCAATGGGGCAAGTCGGCGCGTAATTTTCCGCGCCCGACGTCCCTGCGCGACCGTATTGCGCGCCGGGCCCTTATTTCGCGCCCGCGCCGAATTGCGCGCCCGCGAACCGAATTGCGCGCCTGGGGTTGCCTTTAAATACAAGGCGACCCCCAACGGTTTGAAGGTTGCCAGAATTCGAAGGGTCACTCGTGCGCGCAATCCCACCCCCTCCGCGCGCAATGCTGATCTTCAAGTAACCTCCTTTATTTCGCGCAAGCCAGCCTCGGGGTTCGCCTTCGCGCGCAACCCTTTGGCTTCTTTCCTTTGACCAACTCCTCACCCGAAGGTCTTCACGTGCAAAAGAAGCCTCTTGCGCGCAATTGCCCTCCGAGTGCGCGCAATCCAGCCCGATTGCGCGCACCCCCCCTTTACTAAGTGGCCATTCGTTAAAGAATGGGCCGTTGCCCCCGCGCGCTATTAGAGGCCCGGTGCGCGCAATCTCCACCTTCCGCGGGAAAAGCGCTGGCCCAATTGCGCGCCAGCCCGCCCAATTGCGCGCCGACCCACGGTATTGCGCGCTAAGCTCCTCTTTTGCGCGCAAACCACCAGGGTCTCCCCCTTTGACCCCCTGAGGGTACCCGCCTGCGTGGCGCCCGATGATCTTCATCCCGGGTGCCCGCACCGTGCGTTGTCTTCCTGTGCGACCCTCCAGGCTCGCGCGAAGTGACACGGACCCATCGGCGGCACTACTTCGTCCGCGCTGCAAGACGTTAAACTGACAAGCATCTTCGTCCAACATGACGTTAAACTGTACTACGTCCGCGCTGCAAGACGTTAAACTGCCAAGCATCATCGTCCCACATTACGTTAAACTGCACTCCGTCCTGCACGACGCTAAACTGCACCACGTCCGAGCTACAAGACGTTAAACTATTCAGCCTACGTCCACGTGGCAAGACGTTAAACTGCCAAGCATCCATCATCCTCAACACACGACGTTAAACTGTACTTCGTCCGGCAAGACGTTAAACCGTCCGCTTCGTCCTCAACACATGACGTTAAACTGTACTTCGTCCGGCAAGACATTAAACCGTCCGCTTCATCCGATCCCGTGCCTCGCATGTAGGGTCCCCCCCGGTTTGAATGTGGCCCCCACCCGCTCGTCTCTGCAGGGATGTCGGGATTTCCCCTCTTTAGGGATGATTTATTGGAGTGGCCTTCGCCCACGGGGGTAGGGTATTACAAACCCCTAGTTTCTTGTGGGGGACTGCACATGTGTATCTCCATTGTGCTTCCCCACTGCCGAAGCCAGTGGAGGGCGTGATAGGGATCGAGGTGTCTCTTACCTTCGGCCCAAGTCCCTCTCCAACTGAGCTTTGCCGCACTCAGGTTTCCTCAGTGAGTAAGTCCTGACAGAATGAACTACGTGGACTTTGATCCCTGTCTCCTAAACAGGGTACGTAGGAAGCCTCCCTGAGGTTCAAGCCCACCACCTGGTCATTCCGGTCGTATTCACGTCGGTTCGTCCATCAGTGGACCCCTCCCAGGTTCAAATTCGCGTTGATCCACCAGGCCGTTCCATCCCCCTCTGTGCGAGGTGGTTCGGTTCAATCCTCCGCCCGGCAGCCTCGACCTCCTCGTGAGTCGGCTTGCCATCGTCCAGCATGACGTTAAACTTTATATCCGAACTACGCTGACTTTGATCCGCGCTAACGTGCGGTACGTAGGAAGCCTCTACGGGGTCCAAGCTCTTCACTCCATCATCCATCCTGATCCTTACCCGGGCTGCCACATCCCGGTGGGGTCATGCCATTTCATTCCACTCCACTTCACTCGGGAATCCGCCCATGTGCTGGCCCCAGCGTCGGAGGTTCCCCGCAAGGGGTTCTGTCAACTGATCCACTCCTCGTGTTGATCAGTCCGATGCCGTCCCCGCTGGACGTTAAACTCACGACATACCCCGTGTTAAACATGGGAAGCTAAGGAAAACCTCAGGTAACGCAGTTCCCCGCACCCGGCGCGGGATGCCTCAGGCTATCACGCCTTCGAGAAGCCCTATTAGGGACGGAAGGCAGACATGCAGAGCCGCAATGTTAAGACACGCCCCCAACACCCAGAGCTACCCGGTCTCCTCACCGCAGGTTGCTGCCCCGATTAGACTCCTTGGAGCGTCTGGGCGGAAGCAGCGTAATTAACCGGTATCCATGAAGATATGGCGCCGGGAACGAGATTCACGAACATTCTTAAATCTATGAGGGAGACCCGGATTAGGCGACGAGTTCCGAGGAGACGTCCACGGAAGGAGGAGCCGACGTCCCATCATCCCGGTTTCGATCAAGGAGAAGACGTCCCTGAATAAGGGACGGATGCCGCCCGCCTTTGGAAAGCGGGACTACGGGGCCACAAGCCGTGCTCCCATCCCCTCGGGTCGACGGGCGCACGCGCGAACGCGTCCTGGCGGAACAGCGTCGGAACAGAAACCCGACGCACATCTGCACCGAAACAGAAAATGGTGAACCCGGTGTGAATCTCTTCTCCTCAATACGAAGACCGATAGCTTTCAGAGGTATTGGAAGACTAGCATGTTGCCCGACCAAGCATTCAGCATCGGGGCACGGAACCCGCCAGGGGCTGGGGAAGGGAAATCGGGCACTCCGTCTCACGACGTCGATGGCCTGAGTTCCCCCCACGGAAGGCGTCGTGGAACTAATGATCGGTTTTCGATTCCTTTTCCTGTCAGTATTAATGGGTTCTTCTACCTATCTTTAGGAATCGGGTCGCCCTATCCAGTGCCTGATCGCCGCCCGCCCACTGGCGCAGGAGTAGGGGAAACACCGACGCGACTACTCCGCGCGGTCCCGCCCATTCCACAGCCGTCCCAGCAGCCGCAACTACGGGACAACCATGCCCTCTCTCCCCCTCGGAGGTCATCCAGAGAAGGGTGATCAACAACTTGGTGCAGAGATATGAGGAAGAGGGAGTCATCCCCACCAGGGACATGGCTCGCCTAGACCTCGAGGAAGCTGCACCTCGCCCCCAACGCCGCCCCCGAGGGCCACGCAGGGAGGCACCGCTGCCTACCTCGACGTCCAACCGCTTCGGGAGTTTATCCCTGGAACGCTCCGACAGCTCCTTCCCCTATTCGGATGAGGTGGAGGATGTCCGGGACCGCCCTATCCGAGATTCGCTCTAGGGATCCGTGATAAGGGCTCCTGTCAGGCCACGTCGACACCGCCGCCAGGCTTCTCA
Source organism: Viscum album (assembly GCA_963277665.1). Lineage (NCBI taxonomy): Eukaryota > Viridiplantae > Streptophyta > Magnoliopsida > Santalales > Viscaceae > Viscum > Viscum album. The sequence goes on along the minus strand of OY728163.1, from coordinate 1,854,846,148 downwards.
AGTCGAAGAACGGGCTCTCCACCTGCCCGCGCCGCTAATCCCGACTCGTCTGTCCCGACGCCAACGTCGGGCACGAGTGGAAGAGGACGCCCATCTTGGGGCCCTAGCAACAGCAACCGCGTTGGCCCAAGACACTGCTGGCTCCAGTCACCGGGCCCCTGCGCATCCTGAGCAGGGGCACTTCTATGCCCGACCTGGATCGAGGCCCCGACCGCCCCAAAGGCAGGTTGGGTTGACTCTCCCGGTTGCTGGTACAGGCAATAGCCACCACGGACCACCTCGCGGTAGCGCTATTCACCAGCAGGGTCTACTCCGTGTGGCCGATCCAAGAGGCATGGGTGATCCCACCTTCCGATCCCAGCCCGGAGGCCTGCCCGAAAGCATCTCTCCCCGCGTCCCCTTTGATATCTGTCCCGGTGCTCCTCGCACCTTGGTTTCCAGTCCTCTTGGCCCCAGCACCGGTGCGGCCAGAGGACGCCAGGACAAAGATCAGCCATGCCCCGAAGAACCACCCAGGGGCAGGAAGGCGAGGCGTCGACGTAGAGGGAGGAATGTTAGGGAATTCCGGACAGAGATCCGACCGGTTCGTTTCTCTGATACAGAGGCAGAGTATGATTCGGCGACAGAGCCCTCCCCCCGATCCCGCCAGTCAAGGGCAGGGGTAGGAATGCGGCACGTCAGCCTCGTACTCCCCGAGAGCGAGATCGATGTGATCCCCGCTTCTCTCTGAAGGTATATCCGGAGTAGCGATGGCCTGGTAGACCCCCAAGGATCAAGCTTGCGGTTGGTACCAGCCCCTCCGGAAGCGCCTTCTGCCTCGATCGGAGAAGCCGGAGACTTTTTCTGGGGACCGACGGTCGAACCATGATCTAGTGCACCCTCGGAGAGCACCAACGCTACGGAAGGATGTTCGCTCGCCGGCCCGTCCTATCGTGATGTGGTAGCTGGGGAACCGCCACCCTCAGAGGGCGGCCCGGGATATGGAGGCCAATCGGCCTGCTCGCCGTATTCACCGCCGGCCAGCCCGCCGGCCCGGCGGCCCGCCTCGGCACCACTGCCGGTTCCCCGTCCATCCCCAGTCGCTGAAGGGGACCAAGAAGACCTGGGTCCCGAGTTTGAGTCATGGAGCTTCTGGACCATCCTTGCAGAGGGCCACTTCCCTGAGAAGTTTTGGCCAGTCGCAGGACCGGACTTTGATGCACCAGAATCGCTCACCCCGGATGAGTTCAAATGCTTCCGCCGAACTCTCCGGGAGACTCACTCCCGTCTTCACCGCCTAAAAATGCCATGTCCCAGGAGTCAATTTCACCTGGAGGATATTGGTGAGCAGTGCCGTCAGATTGACCTGGCTACGCTCCCCGCGGTTCGGCACCCCGGGTCATTTGGGCACCACGAGGCTCTCCAACAACGATGCGTTGGGTGTTTTCAAGTACTCCGCAAGGTTATCGAGGAAGCCACCCCCCACGTGTATATCCGTGGATGGGGGAAGTACGCTACCCTACGCTTCAGTGCGATTCGCCGACAGCCCGATTCGCTGGGTGGCCCTGAGGGTACATCCCCAGGGACGGAAACGGTCAATATGGCTGACCTGTCGGGAGAGGGGGACGGCTTGGAACTTCTCGACGGGGGCTCTCCCCCCGAAGACAAGCCGTTGTTGGATCCATCGGTGAGAGTTACTCGTCACCAGAGGAACCTCCTGGGTCTCCCCACACCCACTGAAGCACTGACGTTGAGCCGAAACGTCAGCAAAGGTAAAGAGAACGGCGGGGCTATAAAGCCCGCCGACCCATCTGCCTCCATGCAGAGGGCAGAGGAGGATCCCGAAAAGGCCACGCTACGTCAACAGCTCGCCGAGCAGAAGAAGCTAGTTGACCAGCTCCTCGCCGAGCGCGCTGGAGAGCGGCGTCCTGACTACGGTGATCCTAGGCCAGGACAACAGGGACAGGAACAACCACTCCCCGATGAGACTCTCCTGGGAAACCGTGATTACGCCGTGTTTGCCGACAGGGGAGAGGCCATTGCCTATGGCAAGAGGGCGCGGTATGTTTCACCACACCCTCCCGAGCGACGTGACTACCTGAGATACCCCGCTCAGATTCCTCCCGCTGCCCCAAGGGCCGCTCCGCCCGCCATCCCATGAGCTGCCGAGTTCGACGACCCGGTCGACGACCCGATTGAAGGGCCATGCAATGCGCTCGTGGTTAGAGATCCTCGCCAGGACTGGAACCCATGTCCGGACGATCCGATGGTGGCACTCATCGCCCGCTTGGAAGCCTTGGAGACTCGGCAAGTGGCGATCCCACCGGACGGCAAGCCATACCCAGCATGGGTGGATGACATGCCGGCACCTCCGGGATTCGGGAACCCCACTTTCGCCCCCTTCAATGGGACTGGAGATCCGCCACAGCATTTGGCCCATTTCAACTCGAGGTGCGGGCCTATGTTGGGAACTCCGGCGCAGCAGGAGGCCGCTAAGCTTCGCTGCTTTGTCCAGACACTGGAAGGGCCAGCATTTGTCTGGTACAGCCAGCTCCCCGTCGGGTCGATAACTAGCTGGGAGGACCTTTGTAGACAGTTCCTCTACCAGTTCAGTTCCCCGACCCGGAAGACGAGTATCGCAGACCTCTTCAAGTGCAAGCAAAGGCCTGATGAGTGAGTCGCGGATTTCGTCGCCCGATGGAAGGGTCTCACGTATTCCCTTGACATGCCATTGACTCAGGAGCAGTTGCTGACAATGTGCGTCGGGAACGTCAAGACCGAGCTGGTCCCTTCCTTGATCACTCAGAATTACCCCGGAGGGTTCAGGGACTTCTCAGACAAAGCTCAACGTCTTGAGGAAGCCCTGCAACAGGCCAGTCAGGCACACCCGCTGCCTCCTATGATCCCTGCAAGGAGAGTCAGCAGGGCTGAGCCCGCTGCTGTTGCCCAGATAGAGGCCCCCAGGCAGTTGGAGCTGCTGCCGGTGAGGCCAGCTCCACAGCCTCACAGGAATCCGCCTCCACGGGCTCAGTTCCCGGCCCAGCAGTGGCAGCCCCAGAACCGGCCGGCCCCTCCGCGTAATGTACCGCCACAACCTAGGCGAGATAATCAGGGTCCACCTCCTCGGCAGGCCCCTCCAGCACCTCGTCAAGACCACGCTCCTAGGGCCCCGCGATACCTGACTTACTCATTTCATGAGGATCAGGTCCCCGGTTATTTCCGGAGCGCCCTGGAGTAGAGGATTGTGCGACTGCCTGAGTGTTGGAGGCCAGAGGAGGCACATCTCACGGATAACCCCCGCTACTGCCCTTACTATCGGGCCCTGGGGCACACCATCCGGCGGTGCTACGTGTTTAAGGACTGGCTCCAAGACCAGATTAACAACAATTTAATCAGGTTGGGCCCAGCTCCAGCACAAGTGGCAGGTGTGTTCGTGGGATCAGGTGACGATAGTGGCGACGAGGACGAATGGCAGCTGGTCTCCGACCGTGGATCCCAGAAGTATAATGACTGGATGGCCCGCAAGACGATCATTCACGCCCATGGAATCATCCGTGCGCGCTTGAATCAGCCTGAGCCCCCAGAATCTGCGGGTGCTGCTCCGGCATCATCGTCCCAGCCTGCCTCTTCTGAGAAGAGCAAACGGCGGCGGTGCAAGGAGGAAGAGCGCGCCCCGCCAGTTCCGCCACTATCCCGCACTCTCGGCAATTTCATGCCCCCAGAGATGGGGGTCCCTCCTCGGATCCGCCCGGTGATGAATGATTCGTCCGATGACAGTGTTGGGTATGCTTCGGTTAATACCGTCGAGCTGGTAAATCCCTTTTCAGTTCCCGACGTTGAAGAACACCAGGTGGACCTCCCTAGTGTCCCCGGTCGTCGCCACCATCGGAGGAACCGCAACAACAGGAGTCGCTGGGGCACAGCAGTTGGTACCTCTACCCAGGCCGTGCACGCCACTAAGACTAGGCATCAGGCTCAAAACCGAGCTCAGCGTGCGCAGCCCCCCCATCCGGGGATGACGGATTCGCCTCCGCCACTGTTTGTGGTGTGGGACCAGGCAGAACCGCCTCAACCGCGTCGTGACCAGCTCCGTCCTGCCACGAGTCCATCCCGGCCTCCTGGCCCCAGTACGGTGACTACTTCCCGGGCTTCAACCAGTGAACAGCGAGATGCGCCAAGCACCAGTCGGCCGCCGGTCCAACCGGCAAGGCCCGTCATGCCTCCAACCGCAGAGCAACCTCCTGCAACCAGGGGCTCGCGTTTGGCAAGAAAGTATGATGTCCTGAAGCACTTGGCCGACATCCCAGCAAGGCTATCCATCCTTGAGGCTCTGCGCCTGTCACCTGAGATGCGCGAGGCGCTCGCTGAAGCCCTGAAAAGCCCCCTCCAGTTTGAGACAGAGGTCGCGGCTGCAGAGGCCTTTCACGCCGAGGCGATTGAGAACGCCGAATGTCAGGCGGTTATCTCGTTCTCTGGTAAGGATGAAGACCCTCCTATACAGGGGCACATTCCTCCGCTGTATGTTACTGGCCAGTTCAATGGCCTTGAATTCCGGCGCTGTCTTGTCTACACGGGGTCTGGGATTAACCTGATTCCAACTCGGACGCTCCGGAGATTGGGGTTGTCTGAGTATGAATTGATTCCCTCCGACCTCAGGATCCAGGGGTACGACCGCACCGAGAAAACTCCGGTCGGAAAGATATGTTTGAAGACCCAGTTCAGTGACCTGGTTGCCAACACCGAATTCATGGTAGTCTCTCAGGACACTGCGTATAACGCATTGATGGGCAGGCCATGGCTCCATCTTCATACGGCGGTTCCCTCATCGTACCACCAATGCCTTAAATACTCCCTTAATGGTCGAGTAGGCGTGCTTCAGGGAGATGCCTCTCCTTTTGCCTCATGTGAAGCCCGCTATCTGGACGCAGACTATTAAAAGAGCAAGGGTAAGCAGATCCTGACAGGTGGGGTTGAGCCTGTCGCTGTTGGAAGTGATCCCTGGTCAAGTTTGGATGACGCTTACGTCCTCCCGATCCATTGGTTGGACGTAGCCATGGTCTCGACGGCCTGTGAGTCTCCTGATGAGGTGACCGCGACCGCCCATGCCAGCACCAGCGGCCCAACAGGATCTGGTGGCCCCAATGTAGTTTCCAACGCAGTCTCTCCTGTGGACAATCCCTCCCCGAGTGGAGAGGACGTGGAAGACGCACCCCCAGCCTTTGAGGAGGGCATCTTCGCCACGGTCGATGAGTTAGTACAGGTGAACCTTGGAACCGAGGCAGATCCAAGACCCACATTGGTCAGTGCCGCCATGCCCTCTGAGGAGCGGCAGTAGTACGTGGAATTCCTCATACAGCACCGTGATGTGTTCGCTTGGGGCTATGACGAGATGCCGGGGATAGATCCTCAGGTAGCCGTCCACCGCCTTGGTCTCCCGGCGAACCATCGTGGGTTGAAGCAGCTCCCAGGAAGATGCACCCATTCCACGGTGCCATGGTTGAGGCCGAAGTTGACAAGCTTATCAAAGCCAACTTCGTGAGGGAAGTTCAGTACCCCATATGGCTGGCCAACATCGTGCCGGTCAGGAAGAAGAACGGGCAGATTAGAGTCTGTATCGACTTCCGCGATCTCAACCGCCACTGTCCGAAGGATGACTTTCCCCTTCCGGTGACAGAGCTGTTGATTGATGCCACGGCAGGGTTCCAAGCCCTCTCCTTCATGGATGGATACTCCGGATACAACCAAATCCGGATGGCCCCTGAGGATGAGGAGTTCACTGCCTTCAGGGCCCCCCATGGTATCTTTTGTTACCAGGTCATGCCCTTCGTCCTGAAGAATGCATGTGCCACCTATAAACGGGCGATGCACCGCATATTCAAGACAATCCTCGACACACTGGTGGAATGCTACGTCGACGACTTGGTGGTCAAATCGCGCCAGCGTCAGGACCATCTCAAAGATCTTGAGAAAGTGTTTGGCTTCCTCCCGTCTCGCTTCCTGAAGATGAACCCGTTGAAGTGTACCTTCGGGGTCACCTCCGGGAAGTTTCTTGGCTTTGTGGTAAGATACCGGGGTATTGAGATCGACCCAGAGAAGATCAGGGCGATTAGCCAGATGCCTCCCCCAGGTAACATCCGTGAACTGCAAGGGTTCCAAGGCCACTTAGCCTATATACGCCGATTCATCGCGAATCTGGTCGGCAAGTGTAAGCCCTTTTCTCGGCTCATGAAGAAAGGTGCCACCTATGTATGGGATATGGAGTGTCAGACCGCTTTCGAGGAAATCAAGCAGTACCTGCTTCAACCTCCGGTTCTGATGCCGCCTGTATCCGGGAAGCCACTGGTCCTTTATGTGACTGCCCTGGAACGGTCCCTTGGTGCCCTTCTCGCCCAGAAGAACAACGAGGGAACAGAGAATAGCCTCTATTACCTCAGTTGCATGCTCCTCGATGCGGAAGTTAGGTATTCCCCCATCGAGAAGAGCTTCCTGGCGGTCGTATTTTCCGTACAGAAATTACGACACTACTTGCAACACCACGAGGTACAGTTGGTTTCTTGGGTAGACCCGTTGAAATATATCCTGAGCCGGCCTATGTTGACTGGCCGTCTAGCGCGGTGGGCTGTGATTCTCCAGCAGTTCGACATCAGGTATGTGTCTCAGAAGGCCATCAAAGGGCAAGCATTGTCAGACTTTCTGGCTGCTCACCCGACCTCCACGGATCATCCGATGGATCTAGGCTTTCCTGATGAGGCCGTTCTCTCGGTCGATCATGCCGATCCATGCTGGAAGATGCACTTTGACGGTGCCTCCCGGAGCCCCACCGGTAGAAGACTCGATAATCCTAAGCTCAACAGAGTGGGATTGGGTATCGTCTTTATTACCCCGGAGCAAGCCGTGCTGCCATACTCTTTCCTGTTGTCAGAGGGATGTACCAACAATGAGGCGGAATACCATTCCCTCATCACTGGCCTCGAGTTAGCTCTCGAGATCGACGTGCCCCATCTGTGTGTGAAAGGGGACTCCGAGCTGGTCGTTAGGCAGATCAATGGCGACTATGTTGTCAGGAAGCCGGAACTTGTGCCATTGCTGGAGTACACCCTCCTTCTGATGGCCCAGTTCCCTTCTCGGCCAGAAATTGTCCATATTCCCCGGTCGCAGAACGGTCGAGCAGATGCTTTGGCCAGCCTGGCTGCGTCACTCGCGGAGCCTGAACAGGAAAACCTGATCATCCGCGTGACGCACCGCAGGCTCATCGCTCCCATTATCCCGGAGGGAGATCGCGGCTCGTCGGTAAGTAATCTCACCACAGTTTCCCCTGTGCCCAGAGCCCCGAGTACCACAGATATGGCAGTCGAACCAGCCCCTGATTGGAGGACGCCCCTAGTTGAGTACCTCCAACATGGCATTCTCCCGTCGGATCGGTCCGAGCGCGAGCGAGTTCGACACCGCGCATCGTAGTTTGTCCTCCAGAGCAGTCCCGACCTAGAGCAGATCCTCTATAGACGCGGATTTGATGGTGTTCTCCTCCGTTGCCTTCAGAGAGTTGAGATGCCACGAGTCATGCAAGAGGTTCATGCTGGTTCATGCGGTGCCCATCAGACTGGGCCGAAGCTGTCCCACCAGATTCGGAGGTTGGGATACTTCTGGCCCTCCATGATCCATGACTGCATCGAGTATGCCAGGAAGTACCATGCGTGCCAGGTTCATGCGAACTTTGTGCATCGGCCGCCGGAGCCTCTCCATACCACCAGGTATTCTTGGCCCTTTGCAGTCTGGGGGCTGGACGTTGTGGGACCTTACCTGCCGGCGATGGCTCGCCAGTGCCGGTTCATTCTGACCGCCACAGACTTCTTCTCCAAATGGACAGAGGCGATTCCGCTCAGAGAGGTCAAATACTGTTCTATCGCTGACTTCGTGACCTCCAATATCATTTATCGATTTGGAGTGCCTCACGCTATCCTCACGGATAACAGAGCCAATTTCCGAGCAGCCGAGTTGAAGAAGTTGTACGCCAAGTACAACATTCGCTCGAACCATACATCTCGCTATCACGCGCAGGCGAATGGACAGATTGAGGCGTTTAACAAAACCCTCTCTAACATTCTGCAAAATATGGTTGGTCAGAACAAGAAGAGTTGGCCGGACAAGCTCCCCAACGCCCTCTGGGATTATCGGACGACGAATCGCAATTCCACCCAGATGACCCCTTATTCCCTGGTGTATGGAGTTGAGGCCGTCCTGCCCATCGAGATCCAGTTACCGTCCTTGCGCACTGCGGTCTACGACCAGCAAGCGCCGGACAGAGCTGCTGAAGCCCGTCTAGTCGAGTTGGAAGCACTGGATGAGAATAGGCTTCGCGCTTTGCACAACTTGGAGAGGCATCAAAGCAGAATGGCTCAAGCTTTCAATAAGAAGGTTCGACTCCGCTCCTTCCTGCAGGGTGACCTAGTACTGGCCCTAAGAGTACCAATGATCCCCGTCAGGAAGCCGCCCAAGTTGGAGCCCAAGTGGGAGGGACCTTTTGTCGTCCACAAGGTCTATCCCAATGGCGCGTACTCCCTAGCGACTATGTATGGTGATTGTGTCACTCCTACCACCAATGCTAGGTTCCTAAAGAAGTACTTTTCCTGAGCATCCATTCGTCCCGCATGACGTTAAACTGCACTTCGTCCAACATGACGTTAAACTATATTTCGTCCCGCATGACGCTAAACTGCACCACGTCTGAGCTACAAGACGTTAAACTGTTCAGCATTCGTCCTGCATGACGCTAAACTGCACCTCAAGAACTACGTGCGGCTTGATTCCCATCCTTATGGGATACGTAGGACCGCCTGAACATTCATGTTTCAGGCCCAGCCCCATCCTTCGGGAATTTCCATCCCATATCGGGCCCTTGGCCCAAGTGCCTCTGGGTATGCGGCGTATGGTGTGAACGCGGGATTATGTCCTCATTCACGTCGGTCTACTGGCCGCACCGTACGCCTCCCCCATGTGTTGGACTACCTCACACCCCTCATCGTCCCGCACGACGTTAAACTGCATTCGTCCGCGCTGCAAGACGTTAAACTGCCAAGCATCCATCGTCCCGCACGACGTTAAACTGCATTCGTCCACGCTGCAGGACATTAAACTGCATGCTCCATCATCCTGCATGACGTTAAACTGCACTTCGTCCCGCAAGACGTTAAACTGCCTCTCAAGAACTACGTACGGCTTGATTCCCATCCTTATGGGATACGTAGGACCGCTTGGACGCTTGTGTTCCAGGTCCAGCCCCGTCTCTTGGTTGATCACGGGGATCTTCCGTCCTTTGGTTGCTCTCAAGGTGAGTCCTCCTACCCTTTCCGGTGATCTGTTAGCATGTTTTGGGGTACTCCGGTCTATGAACTGTAGTGTCGGATTCAATCCCGACAAGTCCTGTGTTACTTGTCGGGCCTCGCGCTTCCTCTTGTTTGGGCCTTCCTGGGCAGCAAATCGATATGAATCCTGCGCTTGAGTGGTTGATGCTCGTTTTCTTTCCTCATCCTAGGCTGACGCGATCGGATGTTGTGTTGCGAATATGGTCAGCAACGTTCTTGATCGCCATGTCAACTCTTTCAGGCTCTGAACATTGGTTGCGCAGTCCTTATCACACTCCACCTCAGTGCGTTGTGGTGGGAACTCGACACTCTTCATACTGACCCTCAGTACACCTCAACACGTTAGGCAGGCCAACCAGGGTAATGGTTCCATTCGAGGCTCCCACGATATGAGCACCAATGATAGATGCTGATTTCCTCCCTAAGGGCCATGTGTAGCTAGACCCTCGTCCCCATAAGGAGGAAGGAGTCGCCCGAACAATCGCGTTCTGGGCCCAGCATAGCTGGAGGCTAGCATCTCTGCCCCTCGGGTGATAGACATATGCAGGCCCCTATCCCAGGATCCTTCTCCTGGAATTGTGCGTGACCGCAGGGCTGGGATGTGTCCCCACCTCCGCTGGGTCCACCGTATCGCAATAAGCGGATTCCTCCATGGTCCAAGCCACACGACCTTAAACTGTGTTTCCTGGTCTTACCACACGACCGTAAACTGTGATCGTCTTGGCCGCCCGACGAGAAACGGCACTGCATCGTGATGTTCTCCTTAGGAGACACTCACGTTGGGCGCTGGTTAATAACCACGCCATTTATCAATGCCTTTCATGGCTTGATTATTGTGGCGACGCCATGGATTTCTTAATCACAGGCATGTCGCTGCACAAAGAAAAACCATCCACCTTTAAGGACAAACAAGAAATATCAAATACCGCTTCTTTTGGGTGCGAGGGCCAGACCCGCACCCCTCCCCGCGCTGGTGCCCGATTGTGTTGCGCCACGCTTCAAGAACTACGTGTGGCTTGATTCCCATCCTTATGGGATACGTAGGAACGCCCGGATGTTTGAAACTTCAGGTCCAGCCCCCCACCTCTTAGAGATTCCCCCTTCTCTGGGGAATCCACCGCCTTCGGGTCACCCTCAAGGCGTGTCCCTCGACCCCTTGCAGTGGTCCACCGGTGTCAAGAGTACTCTGGTTTATTGCCAGGAGGGTCAGGTTCAGCTTGGTCAGGTTCCTTCCACTTTTCAGGCTTCGTGCTCCCCTTCATTCGGACCCATCGCCTACGCCCTGGGTGGAACCCCCGTGAGCGGTCTGGATACAATTCCTCAGTGCTCTCCCACCGACTCGGGCTGGTGCCCCCAAGGGCCTCAGGCAGCAAATCGATATGAATCCTGCGCTTTAGCGGTTTATGCTCGTTTGCTGCCTCATTCCATCAACGGTTAGTGCGATATTGATGCTGCTTTTCCGCCACGGTCGGCAGTACTCCCATGTCGTTACGCCTGTGCCCCAGTCCTTGAGTGAACGGACGCATGATTCACATTACGTTTTCCACCCCCCATTCTGACCAGGAAAAATCTTGGCACTCTTGACACTATCCCTCAGTGCATCTTCGCATATCCAGGGGATAGGACCACGATGTGGCGTACTTTGAGGTTCCTATGGTCCGAGCTCTAAGACCTTAAACTAAGATCTTCCCCTATGGTCCGAGCTCTACGACCTTAAACTAAGATCTCCCTAATCGGGGTTCTACGTCCCACATGACGTTAAAACTGCACTCTCAGAACTACGTGTGGCTTGATCTCCAGCCTGATGGAGTACGCAGGAACGCCCAGGCATCTCGACTCGGGTCCAGCCTCAGGGATCGCTAAGTTCCGCCCCTCCTCGTCGCCGGCCGTCTGGCCTGGCTTCTGGTAGAGTGGTGCGGCTGTGATATTCTCCCTGATTCAGCTCGGGATGCCCCATTGCAATGATGGGAAGCGACAGTTTCCTCGTCAAAGAGGTTCTGTCTGAGAATTGGGGTGATTCATAGCCAGATTAGTGCATCCTCCTAATACGCTTTCCCCACGGTGGCGCAATTTTGGGAGTGTTAGATTCTGTCCGAACAAATCATCACTTCGCCCCACACTTCGCATGCCCTTTTGATCCAGATTTCCACCCTTGTGTCTGAAGGAACCCCCAAAGCGGTATTGATGATGACATGTGATCCGCCTCCTGCAACATGAATGATGACCTTCGGTCCGTCTATTGCAGTAGTATGGTCGATTGATCCATTGTCCGCTTGCCGTCTTGGGCATTTCCTGGAAGACTGACCATCATGGATTTCTGAATTCGGGACACGCGATTCACCCTTTCTCATTTCCCTATGTTCGGATAAAATCTCAATGCCCCTAGCGTTGTCCCGCTCGTGTGTCGGAACAAGTTGGGGGGATGGTACATTGATTAGGTCTGAGGTCTCCTGTCCTAGGAATGACCTCCCTATTTTCCTTAGAAATCCGGGACCAATTGTGGATGCCTGAAGCTTGGTTAACACTCCCGCAAGACAATGAATTGTGGTTGAGAACGTTAAGCCAAAAGATGCAGATAAATATGTTGATTCATACAAATGGATCGAAGTATTGAGTAGCGAAAGCAAAAGTTTCTGGGAATGGAAAAAACAAATCCCCTAGGGATTAGCGTGCTGAATGGATCTTTCCAACGCCGCTACCCTTTGGCTGGCAGCCTCCAGAGCTGCTTCTCGCTCTTTGCATGCCCTCTCTTCGTCGGCGGTCGCAGCGTGCAGCTCGCCGATCCTGGCCTGTGCACGCTCCCGCTCGACTTGAAGTGTGACCATCTGGTGGCCTGCCTCCGTCAGCTGTACCTGGGCGTCATCCAGCTGGGCCGTCAATTGCTCCACAAGCTCAGTGCACGCTGCGACGAAGGCCTCCTTCTCTGCCGCCTGCCCTTCGAGGCACCGGACTTCCTGCTCCGCCACGAGGAGCGCCCGCATGTTCTCCGACATGTCCCGACATTGTGCGACGTCGGCACGCCGGCGGCTCTCGCGCATCTTTTCGGCCATGAAATCACGGACCGTCAGATGGAGGCGTCGAGCATCAGCTCCCTCGGCACACAGGAAGCGCAGCCAGGTTTGAAGTGATCCCATGCGCCCCAGCCACTCCGATGGGGGTCGCTTGAGGAAGCGCTGGATGCACTTCCACCCCCTGCGGCGCATTATCCGGCTCTCCTCGACCGCCTCCGCGTCCGAGTCGTCCATCTCCTCGGGGTCGGCAGGCCGGTAGGCAGGGAAGGCAGCCAGCAGGTCTGTTGTAGGGTCCGCCCCTGGGATGTCCTCATAGGGGATAGGTTCCCCAACATCTGGGCGACCTTCTTCTCTCGCCCCAGCGGCGTTGACACCCTCGTCAGCCCCCGACCTCTCTCCGATGGCAGCACCGCCGGCGTCCGCTTCCCCCTGATCAGCAGTTGGTGGGTCCGGATCGGTGTGAGAAGTCTGTTCCGGAGCAGGCGGCATGTCTGCCACTGGTCCACTCGTGGATGGCCTGGGTTCGGCAGCCCGACGAGCCTCCGGTATTGAGATCACTACGCAGGGCATGCCGTGGTTAGTCACGGATCGTCAACGGCAAGCACCAACAGTAAAGTAAGAAGACTTACGGGAATCCAGAGCGTCATCTTCCGCTGTCCTGGCCGCCGCATGAGCAATTGCAGCAGGGGACCCTTCAGTGCTTGTCAATTCAATGATGGGTGTCTGGCCCCCGCCTTGTCCTGCTGGCGCCTCTCCTACTCCTACTGAGGATGCCTGACCAACATCCGTGCACTCCTGAGGAAGGTGAAGAAATGGGTTAGAAGCTGCATAAGAGAATGGATGAAGCATGTTGAGTAGGGATAGAAGCGGACCTCGAGGAGCTCAGTGATATCAATATTTCCAGAGCCGGCCACCTCGCCGCTCTCCTGCGGGCTCCCTGGATGGGACCTTCCCTCAGAGCCTTCATCCTCCCCCGTCTCCTCCTCTTCCTCGGAGTCGTCGTTACTATCATCTTCCTCCGGCGACATCTGTTCTGGAGCAGGCTCTAGACCGAGCATCACCTTCACCAGAAGGGATGGCTCCGCACGCTGACCACGTTGGCGCACGTACTCGTCCATGGCCGTCAGATACGCATACCGCCGGTGGAAGTTCACCCTGTCGGCAATCTGGAGGCGCCCGACCTCTAGCAGATGGATTACTTCTCTGATTATCTTCCGCCAGATGTTTTCGGTCCCCAGCGACTGCCGCAGGGTCATCCAGGCCGACCACAGCGCTGGGAAGACTACATCGTGGGAGGGTTCGAGCAGACGCCTTATCTGCTTCCCGGGCCGCTCCCCGACCACCGTACGTGCCCCCTCTCTGGGCGCTGAGGCCGTGGCGGCAGCCTGCGATGTGCCCGCCGCCGAAGTCCCTGCTCGCGCCGGCTCCGCTGCTTGGCGCGCCTCCGTTCTCCCCCGCATAACGGCGCCTCGCCTCCTTCCTTGACGCCCGGTCTCCGCACGGGTGACCTCGAGCCGCCGAACTGGATTCCGTAGAAGCCCCTCGGGGTACGCGATGGCCCAGTGTTCGGCGTACTTGGTTGCCAAGCCTGCGTCGACCCCGGTAGGAGGGAGAGTGATGACATCGCCAGAGCCGAAAGCGGCGAACATTAGCCACATCTGGCGAAGGACGCAAGGGTTCGTCTCCTCCCGGACAGCAGTGAATACCCTCTTCGGCATCCGTTGAAGGCACCCAAACTGCCTGGCGAACCGGGTTGGCACGTAGGGCTCGCAGATCACCTTCCCGTCGATCCGAGCCACGAGCACCCCGCCCCGCATGCTCAGGAAGTATTCGTGCTGCTCCAGCGGACCCTACCCATTGTCGATCATCTGGCCAACGGGAGTGGGGAATGGGATGAAGTTGAAATTGGCGTGATTTCAAATCCGAATCCTCATGCCCTCCTCATTTAGGGTCATCAGAGCGACCCCCGCGATGTTCAGCAGGGAGGGTCGCAGGCCGTTGCCCAGAGGAATGACGGCGTTTGGAAACGTGTACCCACCGAGGTGAGCAGCCACCCAGCCGTGGAAGAATTGAAAGGTCCCACAGACCCTTCGTGGCAACCCCCCTCGCGAGATGCGTCCCAGGATGGCGTACAGCTTAGCCAGCACTGGGACCCCGAGGTTGTATCTTTTGTTGGCGGCCATGGCGCCCGCCATCACCAGTGTCGCCGGGCGGACGCCCATCCGCGCGTCCCGCACTGGCAGGAGCCACCCACTCAGGAAGGCGGCCAGGAACGCCGCGTACCGAACATTTGGGTCCCGGGCCTCGATGACGCGGTACCCCCATGAGCGGTAGTCTCCCGTCTCTAGGACCCGCCAGTACGACCCGTTCCGTCTCCTCTGAGCCGCGGTCGGGCACCGCTTCCCCCTGCCTGGCATCTTGACCGCTGGGTCATGCTCCAAGAACTGGCTGAACCACTCCTTGTAGGATATGTCCTTGTGGAAGTCCTTGACCCCGAGCCGCTCCGTAGCCAGGTCCAGTAGATGCCATGCCAGGATGGGAGTCCGTGACCTGTCGCCCCAGGTGTTCCTCGGAGGCAGGAACTCATCGTATTGGTAACCCTCCAGCGGGATACCTCCGATGCAGTGGATGTCCCAGAGACCGATGCTGACCTCCCCATGATGAAGATGGAAGGTGTTGGTATCCGGGGACCAGCGGGTGAACAGCTCCGGCCCGAGCTCGGGCTGCTGGTAGAAGTGAAACTGCGACGTCCACACCGCCTCAAACAGGCCGATGTACCGCAGTTCCTCCGCGAAGTGATCGCAAGTGTGGCGTACCCAGAACGCCCAGGCCCACTCACTGGTAAAGTTTCCCCCAGACCGCAAGTCCCAGTCCTTCAGCCAGCCCCTGGTGTCGTCAGTGACACTCTGGAGGTACGTGCTCGAGTAGAGGGCTGGAGAGTTCTCCGCAGTAGGCTCACTCCCGGTAATGGTTCGCGTCCTCGGGTTCAGGAAATAGACATCTAAGTGCCTAGTCTCTCTGGCAGGATGCCCGTTGTTGGTGATGTTATAGCGGGGAAGCTCGTCCTCCCGAGTCACCCAGGTCCGTGGCGCATCAACCTCGAACCCTGGCACCGGAACCTCATCCAGGATGCCGTAGTTCCAGAGTGGCAGGTTGTCCGACAACGGATACGTCTTATGGGCCGGCGTCAGCAAATCGAACAAGGATTGATTGTTGGAAACAATCTCCTTGGCTCCGTAGACCTCCCCGTTCGCCGCCATCTCAGCTCTGCGAATGGCGGCATCCCCCTCATTCACTTGATTCGCGGCCATCTCAGAAGCTCCGGGAGTCGTGTGGGTTAAGGGATGAGGCGTGCGGAATCGGAAGAGGCTGGTAGAGAAATTTGGGAGTCGGCGCGCAATCCTAGTGGATGGTGCGCAATTGGGAAGTCTGTCGCGTAAAACCCCGGGTGTTCGCGCAAAAACAGGCCGAAATCCGGATGAGTTTGTGCGCCGAACGGGTGAATTTCGCGCCGGCAATAGCAATTTCGCGCACGAGAGCTTGGAAGCTTATCGCGTGGAAGGCCTGTGTACGGCACGTGGAACCCAGAGCCCCTATTTATAGGCGAGGCCGGGTGGCCGAGCCGCGCGGAAAGCGCTTTGCGTGACCAAGACATCGAATTTCGCGCCCGATGCCCTTTTTTGCGCGCCAAATTCCCGCACCACCCAGGACTTCGGCATTCCGGCGTCTCCCTCGGAACCCGATCGTTGCGACCTCTCGCCAATCAGATTCCGAGGGGGGGCTTTTGTAGACGCCGGAAAAGTCCGTTACTCCTCAAACGAAGTTCCGGATGAGGAAAGCGAGGTCATATTTGGAGTCAGAAGCATGTTTCGGAAGGCCCGAAGGCCTTGCGCGAAATATCGGAGGCCCGCGCGCAATATTGGCTAGGCGCGTGCAATCCTTCCGGGATTCGCGCAATGGGGCAAGTCGGCGCGTAATTTTCCGCACCCGACGTCCCTGCGCGACCGTATTGCGCGCCGGGCCCTTATTTCGCGCCCGCGCCGAATTGCGCGCCCGCGAACCGAATTGCGCGCCCGGGGTTGCCTATAAATACAAGGCGACCCCCAACGATTTGAAGGTTGCCAGAATTCGAAGGGTCGCTCGTGCGCGCAATCCCACCCCCTCCGCGCGCAATGCCGATCTTCAGGTAATCTCCTTTATTTCGCGCAATCCAGCCTCGGGGTTCGCCTTCACGCGCAACCCTTCGGCTTCTTTCCTTTGACCAACTCCTCACCCGAAGGCCTTCGCGCGCAAAAGAATCCTCTTGCGCGCAATTGCCCTCCGGGTGCGCGCAATCCAGCCCGATTGCGCGCACCCCCCCTTTACTAAGTGGCCATTCGTTAAAGAATGGGCCGTTGCCCCCGCGCGCTATCAGAGGCCCGGTGCGCGCAATCTCCACCTTCCGCGCGCAAAGCGCTGGCCCAATTGAGCGCCAGCCCGCCCAATTGCGCGCCGACCCGCGGTATTGCGCGCCAAGCTCCTCTTTTGCGCGCAAACCGCCAGGGTCGCCCCCTTTGACCCCCTGAGGGTACCCGCCTACGTGGCGCCCGATGATCTTCATCCCGGGTGCCCGCACCGTGCGTTGTCTTCCCGTGCGGCCCTCCAGGCTCGCGCGAAGTGACACGGACCCATCGGCGGCACTACTTCGTCCGCGCTGCAAGACGTTAAACTGACAAGCATCTTCGTCCAACATGACGTTAAACTGTACTACGTCCGCGCTGCAAGACGTTAAACTGCCAAGCATCATCGTCCCACATGACGTTAAACTGCACTCCATCCCGCATGACGCTAAACTGCACCACGTACGAGCTACAAGACGTTAAACTATTCAGCCTACGTCCACGCGGCAAGATGTTAAACTGCCAGGCATCCATCGTCCTCAACACACGACGTTAAACTGTACTTCGTCCGGCAAGACGTTAAACCGTCCGCTTCGTCCTCAACACACGACGTTAAACTGTACTTCGTCCGGCAAGACGTTAAACCATCCGCTTCATCCGATCCCGTGCCTCACACGCAGGGTCCCCCCCCGGTTTGGATGTGGCCCCCACCCGCTCGTCTCTGCAGGGATGTCGGGATTGCCCCTCTTTAGGGACGATTTATTGGAGTGGCCTTCGCCCACGGGGGTAGGGTATTACAAACCCCTAGTTTCTTGTGGGGGACTGCACATGTGTATCTCCATTGTGCTTCCCCACTGCCGAAGCCAGTGGAGGGCGTGACAGGGATCGAGGTGTCTCTTACCTTCGGCCCAAGTCCCTCTCCAACTGAGCTTTTCCGCACTCAGGTTGCCTCAGTGCGTAAGTCCTGACAGAATGAACTACATGGACTTTGATCCCTATCTCCTAAACAGGGTATGTAGGAAGCCTCCCTGAGGTTCAAGCCCACCACCTGGTCGTTCCGGTCGTATTCACGTCGGTTTTTCCATCAGTGGACCCCTCCCGGGTTCACATTCGCGTTGATCCACCAGGATGTTCCATCCCCCTCTGTGCGAGGTGGTTCGGTTCAATCCTCCGCCCGGCAGCCTCGACCTCCTTGTGAGTCGGCTTGCCAACGTCCAACATGACGTGAAACTGTGATCCACCAGGCCATTCCATCCCCCTCTGTGCGAGGTGGTTCGGTTCAATCCTCCGCCCGGAAGCCTCGACCTCCTCGTGAGTCGGCTTGCCATCATCCAGCATGACGTTAAACTGTATATCCGAACTACGTTGACTTTGATCCGCTCTAACGCGCGATACGTAGGAAGCCTCTACGGGGTCCAAGCTCTTCACTCCATCATCCATCCTGATCCTTACCCGGGCCGCCACATCCCGGTGGGGTCATGCCATTTCATTCCACTCCACTTCACTTGGGAAGCCGCCCATGTGCTGGCCCCAGCGTCGGAGGTTCCCCGCAAGGGGTTCTGTCAACTGATCCACTCCTCGTGTTGATCAGTCCGATGCCGTCCCCGCTGGACGTTAAACTCGCGGCATACCCCGTGTTAAACATGGGAAGCTGAGGAAAACCTTAGGTAACGCAGTTCCCCGCACCCGGCGCGGGATGCCTCAGGCCATCACGCCTTCGAGAAGCCCTATTAGGGACGGAAGGCAGACATGCAGAGCCGCAATGTTAAGACACGCCCCCAACACCCAGAGCTACCCGGTCTCCTCACCGCAGGTTGCTGCCCCGATTAGAATCCTTGGAGCGTCTGGGCGGAAGCAGCGTAATTAACCGGTATCCATGAAGATATGGCACCGGGAACGAGATTCACGAACATTCTTAAATCTATGAGGGAGACCCGGATTAGGCGACGAGTTCCGAGGAGACGTCCACGGAAGGAGGAGCCGACGTCCCATCATCCCGGTTTCGATCAAGGAGCAGACGTCCCTGAATAAGGGACGGATGCCGCCCGCCTTTGGAAAGCGGGACTGCGGGCCCACAAGTCACGCTCCCATCCCCTCGGGTCAACGGGCGCACGCGCGAACGCGTCCTGGCGGAACAGCGTCGGAACAGAAACCCGACGCACATCCGCACCGAAACAATCACCTCTCTAATAAAATACCTCAATAGATGATACTTCCAAAGTATGTTCTTCATCCACCTATATGAACTTGACTCCTTTACTAGGGTTACCACTGTAGTATTATCACAATAGAGTATAATAGAATATTTACTATTAGATACCACATCAATATATTAGATGAAGTTACATATACAAACCACTTCTTTAGCTCCCTCATAAGATGAAATATGATTAGGCTCTACTATAGAATATATGACCATAACTTTATTTGATATCTTCCATCTCAAAAAACCTCCATTAAAACTGAATATGTATTATATCTATTATTTGAAATAGTTTTTATCTATTTGGAAATTAGTATTTGTATATAATTTCATGAAGAGTTCCTAATCTCCTCCATAAAATAGGAACATATCCTTAGTACTCCTTAGATACTTGAGGATAATATCGACTACTATCTAATGGAAGTCACTTAGATCTTCTTTCTATCTTCCCACTACTTTTAAGTCATATAAAATATCTATCCTAGTACATAGCATAACATATAAGACTAACCCAATCACTAATGTTTATGGAATCATTTCAATCCTTTGACTTTCCTTATGTTTCTGAGGATGAATTTTCTTAGAAATATGAATTCCATGTGACATTGGAAATAATACCATCATGGATTGTTCCATACTAAATCTATTTTGTATCATGTCAATATATATACATTGAATTAGACCTAGTAGCCTCTTGGATTTATCAGGATGGATCTTGATCCCAAGAATATATATTGCTTCAACTAAGTCTTTTATGGAGAAATATTTATTCAACTAGGATTTAACAGAATGTAAGACTGATATTTTGTTTCCAATAAGTAGTATGTCATCAATATATACTATTAATAAAATGACCACACTCCCACTAAAATTATTATAGACACAAGGATTTTATTCATTCTTTATGAAACAAAATTTCAATATAGATTTATCAAACTGAATGTTCCATGACCCGAATGCTTTCTTTAATCCATAAATGGATCTTTACAATTTTCATAACTTATTGGAATCCTTTAGAGTCACAAACCCTTTGGGATATTCTATATATACATATTCTTTAAGATTAACATTAAGGAAATATATTTTGAAATCCATTTTAAAAATCTCATAGTCATGTTAAGTTGTAATGGAAACTATAATTATAATGGATTTCAATATAGAAACTGGTAAAAGGGTTTTTTCACAGTCTATGCCTTAAAAATATTTATAAACTTTTTAAACTATTCATTACTTATAAGTACTAAATTTTCCATCCATGTACATTTTCTTATTGAATACCCATTTACAACCAACAATATTTACATCCACTAGAGGATCTACCAAAATCCATACTTGGTTTTGGTATATGGAATCCATTTCAGAATTCAAAGCTTCTTTCCACTTAGAAAAATATATGACACTTACTTATTCCTTGTTTGTTACATGATCATTATTATAAACTAATAATTATTCAATATCCTAGTTTACTATAAAACCATATCTTTCAGGTTCTCCAACCTCTCTTGTACTCCTACATAGTACTTGTGTCTCTAAAACTTCTTCTTCCATGAGAATTTATCGAATTTGTTACTTTGATAACTCTTGTGTAACTTGATCCTAAACTTAATAAAATTATATATCTCTCTCACTATCTATTTTAGATATGTCCCCCCTCTCAAGTAATATGACATGTATTTCCACTATTACCTTTTTTCCTGAGGGGTCTTAGGTAATATCCCCTTATTTCCATGGGGTATCCTATAAAGGTAAACTTTATGCCTCAGGGTGTAAGTTTTTTTCCATGAAGATTCCTTAAGAAACACCTCACATCCACACACATGTAAATATGACAACACAAGTTTATTTACATTTCAAAATTGGAATAAAATATCACCTACCACTTCTATTGGCACTTAGTTTAGTATGTATGATTCTGTTTGTAATGTGTATCCCCAAAAGGATAATGGAAGACTCTCATGACTCATAATTAATCTCACCATTTCTAACATGGTGTGTTTTATAATTTCTATTACACTATTCCACTGAGGTGTATAAGTATGAGTGATTTGATATATATTCCAAAACTCCTATAAATAATCAATGAATCCTTGATTAAGATATTCACCACCATGGTTTGAGGAGAGTTTCTTAATATTCTTACCAACCTAGTTCTTATATTCATTATTTTATTCTTTTAATATGTAAAGGGAATCTAACTTATACCTCACAGGTATAAATATCCATATTTACTAAAATCATCAGTAATAATTATGAAGTATGAGTACCCACCCCTTTCTTCAACTATAAATGGTCCACACACATCAGTATGAACTAATTAGAGAAGATACTTAGTTCTTTCACCTTTTCTGCTGAATGGGGATTTGGTAATTTTCCTTATAAAGATGTGTTACATACACCAAGTGGTTTTAGATTAAAGGAATCTAAATATCCATCTTGGTGTAATTTTTTCAAATGTTTTTCATTTACTTGACCTAGCCTGTGATTCCATAGTTGGGTGTGGTATGAGTCATGTGAAGTAGTTTTGTTATTGATTACCATTACTTGGTTTGTGTAATCCAATGCATATTTTTTTATTTAAATGTTCCCTACCATAAAAAATTTTATCCTTATAAACAAATCAACATTTATTCCCAAATTTTAAAATAAATCCATCAATATCAAGTATGGATATAGAAATAATGTTTTTGGAAATAGATAGAACATAATAACAATATTTTAGAACCAAGATCATTCATATTGGAAATATAATGTGGTAGTCCTAAATATCCATGATAGTAAGGATGGATTCATTGGATACTCATATATCTACCCCCCTCAGTAAATCTTCTATAATCTACTTGTTTCATTTATTTTAATACATATATGATCACCAATTTTGTATCTAATACCCAATTTATAGAAACAAATAGATTATACTTGATAACAAATGCACCTAAAGATTCCCCTTTATTCTTTTATTGGGAAATTTTTTTCTTCTAGTGGCCCTTATTTCCACATGAGAAACTGATAATATCCCACTCCCTTGATTTCCCCTTGATCTTTCACTTCTTGGATGGGCATTGTGAAGAAGGTTTGGTCTTATATCTCTTCACCCGACCTTTCCTTTTATTCACAAAAAGGATGAAAGGATTTTCGCACTTCATTTCCTTATTAACTTGGTGAAATAATGTGAGAATATCTAGGAAAGACTTCTCAATGTTGTTCATATTAAAATTAAAATCAAAGTTGGAGAACCTATAATGGAGTGATGAAAGAATTAGATCAGTGCATAGTTCTTTAGGTAGTTTAAACCCTATAAACTCTAAGCACTCAATGTAGCTAACGAGTTTTACTATGTGTGGCTTAACTGGTGCACCCTTTCCATGATTACTCTGAAAGAGTGACTTCAGTATTTCAAACTGTTCCTATCTATATCTATCTTGATATAGACCATGAATACGCTAGATTATGCTATAAGTATCCATTTATTCACGTGTCTTCATGAGTTTATTAGACATGGTCAAAATAATTAAACACTGAATGTCAACCATTTCACTCAAATGTTTATCATAGGCATATAACTTATCATCACTCACCTCCTTAGTAGGAATATTAGTCAGTGAGGATTCTAGCACATAATATTTCTGTTCATGTAATAACACAAATCATAGGCGTCTAAACCATTCCTAGAAGTTACTTTCAGTAAACAGATAGTCTTTATCTAAAATTGATCTCAGGGATATTTTGGATAATTAACTTTACATTATTATAAATTATAAAATAGCATATTATTATTACTTCAATTGATTACAATTTATGAGAGACATAATGAATTTAATTTTATTAAGTCTCCCACTATTTTATAAAGTCCTAATACCCCTCACCATTGAAATCATAATATCTAATTTCACATAAATTCTAGTTGAAATGATCCATATGTCCCATCTAAAAACCCAAGAATGAACTTGGTCAATTACTCAAATGTATTTAGATAGGAAGGTATTTTCTAACCACTGGCTTGCAGCTCCATCATATGTTAAGTTGAATCCCCAATCTAGAAATCATAACATGGATTTTCTCAAAATTTTACTCCAAGTTACATCAAGTCTAGAATAAGATACCCCTCCCGACGTAAGTTGGTTAATTCAATCCAAAACATTCATAATAAATCCATAATAAATGTAAGTGTCCCAACATGGGTTGTTTAAACTGTTAGTTTTATGGTTTCATTCCTAATCAAATAATGGAAGGCTAAGTCTGACTTAATATTAAGTTTGAGGGATTTTTATTTATTATTTATAAACATTTTTTTATCAATTACATGTCTTGTTAATATTAAGTGTATTTTACTTAAGTGATTAACCATGTTTTGATAAAATATTTACACATAATATATTTATTTAAATTCTATATTTTCAAATTAGTTCATTTATTTATGTGATCATAGTCTTGCATCCATAAAATAAATAATTTATAATAAAAAATAATATATATATATAAATTACCTGATCACGAGCTTATATAATTGTTTATTTATTGAGTGGAAAATAAATCAACCTATGAAATAGGGAAAAACTCATTATTCTAATCTTGGCATGAGTTGTAGTTTTCCAAATTTCCACCTTTGTATCACCAAGGTTGGAATCATCTTAGTTCCATCTTAAACTGCCTCTAGGATCCCCGGGACACTCTTTTTATAACATGTATTTATAACTCACAGGTAGGTGAGGGAAACCATAAGATTGGTTAAGGGTAATTACATAAATCACCTTGGACACACAAGTCCTACATAATAAAGGAGAGAGAGATGAATCGCAAGCCATCATATTTAATTTAATATTAAATAATTAAAAAACCATGAAATAAATTACATTAAATAAAACCATCACATACAAAGGTCTTGGTCAAGATCATGATCGATCATACACTTGCAACGAATTGAAAAATTACACTGGCTGACATTCACTTCTATTTAGTCTTTATTATTAAGATAAATACACTTGTATTAATTAATTAATTCACTTTCATATTAATGACTATCAAAAGTTTCTTGAAAATACACAGAATCAATACATACATGGAAAATAAAAATGGAATGACTAATAAATATAAATAATTACAAAAAATTAATTGATCATTTTTAATTCTTTAAAACCTTTATTAAAAATTCAAACACATCTCATGCAAAAATGTAATTAGGTTTTAATGTTGCAATAAATTATTTTAATGTAATTTAATTTTTTCCTTTATTGGGAGACTACATGGTGTGTACTTATGAGCTACACACCTTGTACCCCGATTACACTATACCTGAGATAAATGCCTGACACTTCAACATGTACCTCATCCGGACTACATGACATGTAATAACTAGATACACACCATGTGTTCTGATTTTTGTGTGGTTTGGGTTAATACCTAGGGATATGGTTTGTATCTTGGATAGATTACATGGTGTGTACTCATGAGATACATTTCATGTGGTCTTCACGACATTTATCCATGTAACACACCGTTTAACTCTATATTTTCTTTGGAATTAGGGATCAATGAATTACACACTATGTATGTCGGTTACACATCATGTATTTCATTAATGTTCTAATCTATTTATCTCATGTGGTGTATAACCATATATTTTACCACACAGTTAACATTAATTTTACCACTATACCATATAGACTACACGATGTTTTCACTAGCTGCACATCGTGTAATATGAAAAACCATGTGCCAAGTTGGCATAGTCTTACACATGATGTGAAATAAATACACTATATGTAATAGATAATCAGTGTGTTGTGTATCCCGTGACACATCCAAATATAGTGAACTTGGATACACAGTGGGTACTCTGACTACACACGTGAAAACCAATCAACTGACCATAAAAGTTTAGCACCTCCCAATTGTTTCTTTAATCATTATTAATATGTTCTTAGGCCTTAAGAAAATATGAACCTTGAATAACCAATATTAAAATATCTAAGGCATGTTAATTACATTTTTATTTAAATAATGAATAATCTAGAAATGAAATATCTAACTGCTATTGTGTATATAGATCAAAAATCAAATAAATAATTATAAATTTAAACATGATAGCTTTGATACCACTTAAAGGTTACAGAAATAATGGAAGCACCTGGTGGGAAAATAACCATTAAGTTTTTTGTTGGATGTAATAGATAATTTTCCAATTGTATAAGATTTAAATGTCATTACCAACAAAAATTTTCCATTAAATATTGATATATAAAATCCCAGAACACAGGGAGAATCTTTTTTATGTTAAATTTATAATTAATTTTTATTAGATTTGAGGAAATAGTACCTAATTTTAGGTTATTTTTTTGAATAAGACATTGATCATATGAAACACTTTTATATTACCTTCATTGCATAGGGAGGACCTAAGGTATATCCCCTTTAGTAGTGATCCACACATGGTCCTTTGATCCATGGACAATCACTAATAGAACACCAGGTGCTAGCGTGGTGAATTGATCATCCCATGTTGTTCATTTTTATAACTATAAGATCCTTCACGATTGAAGGATTATCTCTTATTCTTCTCATTATTGAGAGTAAGAGAGGAGTATAAATCTTGAGAGAATTCCACTGTGCATAACAACTCTCAACTCTCAATTATCCCTACATAATAGACATAACAATTTATTTATAGAGATATGGTTCAGGTTAAAATATTATTTAATTGCATAGTAGCCCTTAAATAATAGAATAAAACTTATTTTACCCCTTTACATATAATAATAATAATAATAATTTTATTATTATTTTATGGCTTATGCAAACTAGTGCAATAATAAATATTATTTTCCAGCTTGTAAATTAATATTTATCACTAGAAAAGGTCTTAGTCGGCCCATCCTCCTTAACATTTATCAAATATCCAAAGAAATATTTATTAAATATTTATTCATAAATAAATATTATATTCATAGTTTATATTTATTAAATATTCAATAAATAAAATAAATATTCTATTCATAGTATGATGAATAAATATTTATTAAATATTTTCAATCAATAAAACATGAATAAAATTATTACTCTGTCTTGAGAATGATATTAATTTCAATAATTTAATTCAAAAAAAAAATCAAGATCAATGGAAATACTTAGTGTGTGACCCTCTAGGATTATTTTTTATTAGCATCAATTGATATTTCCTAAAGTCCAAGATTACTGTCTAGCAACAGGTCAAGAAACAATAGATAAATAAGTTTAATATCAATAATCCAAAAAACACATATAATCACTCCCTATGTAATATAATCCATTCGTCAAAATATCCCATCAAGTATGTTGCACATCTGTGTCATCAACCCATATGCTTGATACGTCTTTCTTTGAATATCTAAAATAAAATTATTGTTACACCATGACCATAAAATTTAATGTGATGGTTCTATTTCAATCAAAGGGATGAGATATCAACTTCCAAAAATATGGAAGGGAAAAATCCTTCCTTGAATTATCCATCAATAACATGCCATTCATGACGCACCCAACATACCCTATTTCCCATAAACATATGGTGTCATGGTTTTGGTAGGTAAATATAAGTGTGTGAGTCATGAAATGAATTAATTATAATCTTAAAGTCTAATTACTATTCCACACACTCATAGATAGGAGTATTCGATGACACATAAACATGAAAAATTCCTACCGGTGTGTCTATCCTCATAATATCCCATTTTAGAGATTACCAAGTGTGAAATTCATGAGAAGAAGTCTCTCAAGTAATCAAAACTTATTTTCAACATACTATGTGCCCCATCATGTAATGTTATCCGACTATAGAACTAGGTTCAAGAATAAAATCATGGAATTTCAAGGTTCTTATCATAACGAGGAATAACTACGCACTTTTCAATACGATAGATACTCTAGGATATTGTTATAATAAATTCATGCAGAAAAATGAACAGTATATAATAAGATGTTTTATTAATATTCAAATATTATAATATTCATATAATACAAATCACAATCAGTTAGTTCTAAAGCACCAAATCCAACAGACTCCCACTTTAACTAAAGTCGATTTCCTATCCAAGTTTACTTTTTTATTTTCTAACACTTTTAAGGGGATAGTGAGAACCCTCTCAAAAAGTTCAAACAACAAAGGAAACTACTAAGTTAATTATTCATTCAAGGGGTTTTCTACATTTTCTTTCAAGGATATTTTTCTTACTTTAACTTCAAATATTTGAGAAAAATTTCTCAAGAGGTTATACTTACAAAGTATGTGGTTTTTACACTAATGTGACCTTGGATCCTTTTTTAGGTCCACCACTGCAATATTATCACAATAGAATGTGATAGGAACTTTACTGTTAGGTACCATGATAATATATTGGATTAAGTTTCATATCTAAAATTCTTCTTTAACTACCCCATGAGTAACAATATACTTAGAATCTAATGTAAAATTTATGACCATAGATTTCTTTGAGATCATTCATCTCACAGTACCTCCATTGAGAGTGAATATGTATCCCATTTGTGATTTTAGACCATATTTATATGTTTGGAAACTAGAATATGTATATCCTTAGATGAATATTTCCTTATCTACTCTATAAACTATGAACATATCCATAGTACGCCTTAGATACTTAAGTATAGTCTTAACTACCATCCAATGGTGGTCACCTGGGTCAACTTGATATATTCTTACCACACATAAGGCATATACAACATCTAGCATAGTACATAGAATAAAAAACATGAATGAACCAATTTCTGATGCATATGTAATCCTTTCCATCCTTTTTATTTCCTCATGTGTTCTAAGACACAATTTATTGGAAAGATGAATGCCATGTGACATTGGAAACAATACCCTATTAGATTGTTCCATACTGAATCTCTTCAGTTTCTAGTCTATATATGTACCTTGAATTAGATGGAGAAGCCTATTAGACCTATCATAATGGATCTTGATCCCAGGAATATATACTACTTATCCTAATTCTTTTATAGAGAATTATTTATTCAATCAATATTTAACAAACCGTTATACTAACATTTTGTTTCTAATAAGTAACTTTACATTGACATATACTATTAAGAAAATGAACGCACTCCCACTAAACCACTCATAGACACAAATATCACATTCATTCTTTATGAAACAAAATTATGTTATAGATTCATCAACTCAAATATTTTATGACCTGGATGCTTACTTTAATCCATAAATGGATCTTTAAAATTTACATACCTTATTGGAATTCTTTGGAGTCAAAATACCTTTAGGTTGTTCATATAGACATATTTCTGAAGCTTCCCATCATGTAAAGATGTTTTTCCATCCATTATCCAAATCACATAGTCATGGTAAGGCCTAATAGAAAGAATAATTATGATGGATTTCAACATAGAAACTAGTGAAAAGGTTTTTTTTCATAGTCTATGCCTTGACGCTGTTTAAACCATTTTGCAACCATTTGTGCCTTATAAGTACTGATTTTTCCATCCATGTAAAATTTATTCTTGAATACCCTTTTTGAAC
This sequence comes from Viscum album, assembly GCA_963277665.1. Classification (NCBI taxonomy): domain Eukaryota; kingdom Viridiplantae; phylum Streptophyta; class Magnoliopsida; order Santalales; family Viscaceae; genus Viscum; species Viscum album. The sequence goes on along the minus strand of OY728163.1, from coordinate 1,854,817,688 downwards.
CAATGGGATTAACATCCAATAGAGGATCTACCAAAATATAAACTTGTTTTTGGTACATTGAATCCATTTCATAATTCATAGCGTTTTTCCCTTTGCTAATATCTCTATCACTTACTACTTCCTTTTAGGTTACATGATAATTATTATCAACTAAGAATGATTCAGCATCCTCAGTGACTAGAAAACCATATCTTTTAGGTTCCCTAACCTCTATTTTACTCTAATATAGTACTTTTGTCTCTAGAACTTCTTCTTCCATGGGGCTTTAAAGAATTTGTTTCTATGAAAAATCTTATATACATTGAGCCTAGACTTCATAAAAGGATATCTTGATCCCACTATATATTTTAGTTATGTGATCCTATCAAGGAATATGGAATTTATTTCAACTATTATCTTTTTTTATAAGTGGTCGTATAGGTAATATCAACATGTTTTCTTATGGTATCCTATAAAGGTAAAATTTATCCCTCAAGGTGCAAGTTTGTTTCCTAATGAGGCCTTGAAAAATTATTTACATCTATACACATGTAAATATGGAAACATGGGTTTCTTTCCACTCCAAAATTATTATATAATACCATCTACCACTTTAGTTGGAACTTGGTTTAGTATGTATGATTCTATTTCTAACATGTATCCCCAAAAGGATAATGGAAGACTCTAAGGACTAATCATTGATCTTAATATGTCCAATATGGTACAATTCCTAATTTTACTTACAATATTCCATTAAGGTGTTAAAGGAGGATCGAGTTGAGATAGAATCCCAAACTCCCATAAATAATCAATAAAGTCTTGATTAAGATATTATCCACCATAGTTTGAGCATAGTTTCTTAATCTTGTTACCAATATGGTTCTCAAATTCGTTATTCTATTCCTTGAATCTCTAAAAGTAATCTGAGTTATACCTCATCAAGTAGACATATCCACATCTACTAAAATAATTAGTAAAAATTATGAAGTATAAGTACCCACCCCTTACTTAAATTGGAAATGGTCCACACACATCAGTATAAACTAATTCAAGAAACTCCTTGGTCCATTAATATTTTAAACTAAATGGGGATTTAGTCATTTTTCATTGTAAACATGCAAGACATACACCAAGTGGTTTTAGTTTAAAGGAATATAAATATCTATCTTGGTGTAATTTTTTCAAATGTTTTTTAGTTATATGACCTAGTTAGTGATTCCATAGTTGGGTGTGGTATGAGTCATGTGAAGTAGTTTTGTTATCAATTTTCATTACCCAATTCATGTAATCCAACACATAAAGACCGTTATTTAAATGTTCATTAACACAAAAAATTCCATCCTTATAAAAGAAGAAAAATTTATTCCCAAATTTGAAAATAAATCCATCCATATAAAATTTGGATATAGAAATATTTTTTTGGTAATAGATGGAACATAAAAACAATATTTTAAAAGAAATATCATTCCCATCGGCAACATAAGGTTGTAGCCCCCAATAGCCATGATAACAAGTCTGGATCTATTGGATGCTCATAGAACTACCTCATATCATTCAATCTTCTAGAATCTAATTGATTTCTATTTTTGAATACATATGTGAGTAACAAATGTTATATCTAATACAAAATTTATAGAATAAAATAGATTACACCCAATACCAAATGCACATGAATCTTCCCCTTTATTCTTTTATTGGGTGTAGTTTTTATTCTAGTTTCCCATCTCATAAAATGTGAAATAGATTAAATATTTCTCCCTTGCTTTCCCCTTGACCTTTAACTTCTTGGAAGGGAATTGTGAAGAAGCTTTGGGCTTATAACTATTCAACCCAACTTTTTTTTTCACCATAAGGATGGAAGGATTTTCATGATTCATGTACTTTTAAACTTATAGAAGTAATATGAGAATATCTAGGAGATAATTATTAAATTATTCATATTAAAATTAACAAAAAAAAAAATGGAAAATCTCTAAGTGATGAAAGAATGAAATTGGTGTGTAGTTATTCAGGTAGTTTAAACCCTATAACCTCTGATTTCTCAATGTTTCTAATGAGTTTGACTATGCAAGGCCCAACTAATACACCCTCTCCAAGCTTACACTAAAATATCACCTTGTATATCTCAAACTATTTCTATCTAGCTATCTCTATATATAGACCAAAAAGATGCTAGAGTATGCTATACACATCCATGTATTCATGTGAATTCATGAGTTAATTAGACATGGAAAAAATAATTAAACTCTAAGCATTTAATGCATCGCTCAAATTTTTATCACAGACATAGAACATCTCATCACTCACCTTCATAGAAATCAGTTTAGGCAGTGACTATTATAGTGTGTAATATTTCAGTTTATGGCACAACATAACCCATAGGCATATGAACTATTCCCATATGTTACTAATATTAAGGATATGATCTTTCTAAAAAAATTATTTTAGGGATAATGTGGATGATGGAATTTCTATTATTCTAAAATTATAAAAGAGAAGATTATTAGAATTTGATTACAATTTATGTAAGACATAATGAATTTAATTTTATTAAGTCTCCCACTATTTTTTCAAGTCCCAATATCCCTCACAATTGAACTCAAAATGTCTAGTTGCTCATAAATTCTATTAGAAAGGATCCACATGTACCTTATCATATCCCAAGCATGAGATAAATCAATTACTCAAAGGTATTTAGGTACGAAGGTCTTTGACAACTATGGTCTTGCAACTCTTTAATCTTTTAAGCGGGCCCCCAATCTAGAAATCATGACTTTGATTTTATAAACACTTGCCTCCAAGTTATATCATGTCTAGGATGAGATACTCCTATTGATTTAAGTTGGTTAATTCAACCCAAAACTTTCATAAGAATTCCATGATAAAAGTAAGTGTCCCAACATGGGTTGGTCAAACACATAGTTATATGGTTTTCATTCCTAATCAAGTAATGGGAGGCCAAGTTTTAATTAATATTAAATTTGAGAGATTTTTATTTATTATACATAAATATTTCTTGTTTTATCCATTACATATAGTTTTAATATTAATTGTATTTTAATTAAGTGATTAACCATATTTTGATAAAACAGTTACACATAATCCATTTATTTAAATTCCATTTTTTCATATTATTTCATTTATTTATGTGTTTTCAGTATTGAATCCATAAAATAAATAATAAATAAGTCATAAATAAATAAATAAATTACCCAATCATGATATTATCTAATGGTTGATTTTTTGAGCAGGCAATAAATCAACCTATGAACTTGGGGAAAACTCATTGTGTTGGTCTTAACAAGAGTTTCAACATTCCACCTATTCACCTATGTATCACCTAGGTTGGAATCATATTATTTATATCTTAAACTACCTCTATATGCCTTGGTATACTACTTTTATTACATGTATTTATAACTCACACACATGTTAGGGGAACCAAAGTATTGGTTAAGGGGAATTACACAAATCACCTTGGAAACATAGATCCTATATAATAAAGGTTCGTTAGATGAATCATAGTCCATCAAATTTAACTTAATATTAAATAATTACAAAACCATGTAATAAATTAAATTAAATGAAACCAACACATAAACATACCATAGTCAAGCTCATGATCAGTCATACTCATGCAAAAAATATGAAAAAGTACAATGGCTAACATTAAATCATATTTATTCTATATTATTAAGATAAAAACACTTATATTAATTAATTAATTCCATTTCATCTTAATGTCCATATGAAGTCTCTTAGAGATACCCATAATCAATGAATATATGGAAAATAAAAACAACATGAACAATAAATATAGATAATTTAAAAAAATAAGTAAATTTTTTAGTTATTTAAAATGTTTATTAAAAAGTCAAACACATCCTGTGATAAAAATGTAATTAGGTTTTAATACTATAATTAATTATTTTAATATAATGTAATTTTTTCCTTTATTGGGAGACTACACGGTGTATATTGAAAAGCTACATGCCACATACATCGATTTATGTGTATCTGAGATAAATGTATGGGGCTTAGACATGTACCTCAACCAGACTATATAGTGTGTACTAACTAGTTACATGTTGTGTGTTATTCTTACAATGTTCTTAGGATAAAAGCCTAGGGATTTGGTGTGTATCTTAGCTAGATTACACAACATGTACTCATGAGATACATGTTGTGTAGTCTGTATGTTTTGTGTCTATGTAATGTGTTGTTTAACTCGATATGTTATTCAAACTTAGGGATTAGTGAATTACATGCCATGTATTCCAGATACAATTAATTAATTTCAGCAATGTTCTAGGATATTAGTCTCATGCAGTGTATAACTGTGTATTTGACCACATGGTTAGTGTGAATTTTTCTGCTATACTGTGTATACTACATAGTGTGTATGCCAGCTACCGGTTATATAATCTAACAAACCATGTGCCAGGTTGGTCTAGTGCTACACATGGTGTGAAATAAATGAACCACATGTAACAGATTCTTGGTGTATCATGTATCCCATGACATGTCCAAATGTAGTGAACTTGGGTACACAATGTGTACTCCGGTTACACACCGTGTAACCCAATCAACTAACCAAAAAAGTGTGGCACCTCCTGATGGTATCTCTAATCATTATTCATCTATTCTTGGACCTTAAGAAAATATAAACCTTGAATGATCAATATTAATATTTCAAATTCATGTTCTTTAAATTTCATATTTTAAAAATGAATAATTTTGAAATAAAATATCTAACCACTATTGTGAATATAGATCAATAATCAAATAAATAATTATAAATTTAAATGTAACCACCCTGATACCACTTAAAGGTTATATATGTAGCGAAAGTGCCTGGTGGGTGAATAACCATTATTTTTTTATCAAATTTTATGGATCATTCTCTAATTTTAAAATATGTGAACATCATGACCAATATAATTTTTTCATCAAACACATAGAAATGCCCATAACCCAGAGATGATATTTTGCACATTAAATTTATAATCAATTTATATTAGATTTAAATAATGAATACCTGATATTAGGATATTTATTTGATTAATATGTTGATCATCCAAAACCCTTTTCAAATTACCTACATTTCATAGGTAGGACCTATAGTAGAGCCCCTTTAGTGGTGATCCACATGAGGCCTTTTGACCTCCGAACAATCACTGATGGAACTCTGGGTGCTAGCATGGTGGATTGATCATCTTGTTTTATTTGTTTTGATCACTAAAAGATCCTTCAGGCTTGAAGGATTTCCTATTTTTCTTCTCATTCTTGAGAGGAAGATAGGATGAGAAATCTAGAGAGAGGTCCATTGTGCACAATGATTCTCAATTCTTAATTAAACCTATACAATAGAACTAATAATCTATTTATAAAGTTAGGGTTTAGGTTAAAATATTATTTAATTACATTATGGCCCTTAAATAATATAATAAACCTTATTATACCCCATTATATATAATAATAATATATTATTATTTTATAGATTACGCTAATCGGTGAAATAATAAATATTATTTTACTGAATTGTAAATTAATATTTATCACTAAACATGATCTCATTCTACTTCTCCTCAACATTTATCAAATAACTAAATAAATATTTATTAAATATTTATTAATAAATAAATATTATATTCATATTCCGAAAAATAAAAATTTATTAAAAAATTAATAAATAAAATAAATATTTGATTCAGAGTCTGAAAAATAAATATTTATTAAATTTTTTGATTAATAAAAATTAAATAAAATTATTCATATATATTTAGAATAATATTTATTCCAATAATAAAATTCAAATATAATTTAATTGAGATCAAAAGAAACACTTAGCATGTGACTCTCTAGGATTATTTTGCATTGGAAGTAGGCAAGTTTGTCTAAAGTCCAAGATTATTATCTAAAAATAAGTCAAGTCACCCAATTGAAAGAATTTTAATATCACAATGCCTAAAACCACATATGAATTCTTAGTGTGTAATATAATCAATTTGTTAAAATATATCATAAAGTAGGTTTCACATCTGTGTCATCAACTTCTATGCTAGATATGAATTTCCTTGACTATATAAAATAAACACAGTGTTACACCATGAGAATGAAATTTAATTTTATGGTTCCATTTCAATTAAACTGATAAGATATAAACTTCCATAAATATTAAAGATACAAATCCTTACTTGAATTATCCATCAATGACATGTCATTCGTGACACACCCAACATACCTTACTTCCCGTGAATATATGACACCACTTTTTTGGTCAATAAATATAAGTTCACGAGTTATAATATGTATTAATGATAATATTAAATTATAAGGACCATTTCACATGCTCACAGATAGTAATATCCAGTGACACATAAACATGCATACTTACTACTGGTAGGTCTATTATTATAATATCTTTTCTTGGAGAATGCCAAGTGTAAACTTCATGAGATGAAATATCTTATGCTTATAAGTAATCACACTTGAAAACCAACATATTATGTGACCCATCATAGAATTTTATCTGAACATATAATTAGGTTCAAGAATACTACAATGAAATTTCAAGGTTCTCAACATAGTGGATAACTTCCCTTTTCTATGTGACAAATACTCTAGTACATTATTACAATAAATCCATGCAGAACAATGAAAAATATATAATAAGATGTTTTATTAATATTAAAATATTTAAATATATATGAAATACAAAGTATAATCAATTGGTTCTAGAACACCAACACCAAAAAATTGGGGACAATGTAATACTCCTAGAAAAGTGAGACATAAAAGACTAAATGGTACTTCCCATGTAAACAAGGTGTGCCTTTATTTTCGAGAGCCTACCTGATCAAAACTCTATAGTTAAGCATGCTTGGCCTAGAGTAATTTCAAGATGAGTGACCACTTGGGAAGTTTTATAGGGCATGTGTGAGTGATAAAAAATTACACTGAAAGAACATGTATCAGCCAATGGGTATAGTCATAAACATGACAAGTCACCCAAGTGGTTAATAGGCTATGGTGTGTTGGGAAAGCAACCAAGGTATTATAGGTGACCCATAAACAACTGGATTTTTATCCTTTCACAATGGGATTTTTGAATCATATTCTTACCATTAAAATTCATTTGTGATAGGAATCCATAAAAAAAAGCCCATCACAGAAAACAATGTCACAAATATGAGTATTAGTGACAGTCCGTCATAAAAGTACTATTTGCAATGGTTTGTTATTTCCATTAAAAATAAAAATGATTTTTTAAGAGTAATTTTTATAGATTTTGAATCCATCACAATTAATTAAATATTGAAAAAATAATATAAATAAATAATTTTAAAAAAATAACAAAATTGGAAAAAATTGGGAAAAATTTTAAATAAAAAAACAAGCATAGTATAATTATACCATTTCACACATAATATGTTTATCAAACCAAAACACATGACGGTCACAAAAATGAATAAGGATAAATTGGTATTTATTACTAATATTTATTAACTTTTAATAATTATTATAATTATTTTTAAGTAATACTAATTATTTATTAATTTTTTATAAAAAATTACTAAATTTTAATAATTATTAGCATTTCATATACAATTTATTACAAATTATCATAATTTACAAATATTAAAAAATTATTAATAATATTTACTAAGTAATACTAATATTGATTACTTAATTATTAATTATTACATTTTATTTAATACTCATTACAAATATTTTTAAATATTACAAAATTTTACTTTTTATTGATTTTTTTAATAATTTTACTATTTATATATTTTTTATATGTTATTAAAAAATATTTACTAATTATTACCAGTATTTATTAATTTTTACTAATTTTTACAATTATTTATTAATTATAACTTATTTTTGAATAAATATTACTAATTTTTAATAATTATCAGTATTTCATATTTTTTTACAATTTATTACAAATTATTACTAATATTCACTAACTATTACTAACATTTAATAATCATTACTAATATTGACTAATTATTTCTTAATTATTGCAAATTATTTAACAATTATTAATAGTTTTTTAATCATTACTACATATTTATTAATTATTGTGAATTTTTAATATTTTTTAGTATTTTTTATATTTTTTTATAAGTTATGAGAATTTTTTACTCATTATTAATGGTATTTATTAATTTTTTATAATTAATTAATACTAAATACTTATTAATTATAATTAATTTTTTTATTAAATATTAATTCTTTTTAATTATTATTAGTATTATATATATACCTTTACAATTTATTACAAATTATCATAATTTACTAATATTTACTAATAATTACTAATATTAACCAATTATTTATTAATTATTAAAATTAATTTAATAAATAATACCATTTTTTTAATTATTACTACACCTTTACTAATTACTTGTGAATTTTTAATAATTATTAGCATTTTTTATATTTTTTACAAGTTATTACAATTTTTTTAGTAATTATTGAAAATATTAATTATGTAATATTAATTATTTACTAATTATAACTAAAATTTTAATAAATATTACCAAGATATGATAACTAATCTCAAACACACGAAAAGATCAAATACCATAATAATAATAATCTAATATCATTGAAGAATGATATGTACCACTAAAATAATTAATACAGTCAAGAACCATGACCATGTAGAATAAATTCAAATATTACATATATATCATGCTTTTTAATAATTAAAACATAAAAAGAATAATATAAGTAAAAATATCAATCAATCACCATAGTATTGCCACTTTTGAATGATATAATCATAAATCTAGAATCATTCCCAAATCAAAATATACCCAAGATCAAATATGAAAAAATAATATGAGAATCAAACAAATCATGTACCTTATAATGACAAATCATTTTAAAAAAATTACAAACAAGTGTTTAATTTTAATTAAATCTTTAAGAAACATGGAAACTACACTTTAAAATAAATTTCAAACCATATTTTGATTGAAAATATATTTTAAAATCAAAAGAAACAATGACGAACACCCAAATATGGAAAATCTTCTAAATTTAAAGGATAAGCATTGGGAAAACTACTTCAAATCAATTGGAATTAACCAGTGCAGAGCTGGAACATGACACCTTCAATGTCAGACACTCAAATAAGAAATAATAAACCTAAAGTCACTGTAAATATCAAATAAACCATAAAAATAGGGTAAATATTTTTTCCTAGGGTTTGACTGAACCAATTGTAGTGAGAGGGAAGGGGTAATTACAACAATAAGGAAGGAGAAGAGAAGAGAAGTCTATACTTGGGGGATTCAAACCTCAATCACCAAAAAACTTGGTGCGACGGAGCTGCGCAATTGTGGTGGTGGGGGGGGGGTTAAGCTGTGTGACATGGGAAAATGGAAAAAATAATGGATGGGGAGGGAGTAAAGGGTTTGGGTGATTTTTTTATTAAAGGTTTTTGAGATGGGTAATAGTGATGGATTGTCTATCATTAAAATAATGTTGGAATGAACCTTTTGTGATAGAATATATTATTTTTTGCTAATAACATTTCCTCCATGATTAATAGTGAAAAATATAAAGTCTGTCACTATCACCCATTGCAAAAAACATTATTTTCTATGGATAATACTATACATCATAAAAATGTAAATATTTTCAATTATTTTTATTGGATTGTAATCCATCATAAATAACCCATCACTAATGTTAACTTTTCTAGTAGTTATGGGGTTAGATGACTAGGATCATGGATCATGGAGGTTGGGTTGTTACAAATGATATCAAATCCTATACCTTTCAAAAAGTGTAGAGGCACTTCTTGGGTTTGAGGTTTGGGGTACACAACAATAGATCTCTACTTTAAAGGGGGGAGAGTGTAACAATACTATAAAAGTGATGCTTAAAATACTAAATGGTACTACCTATTTCAATAAGGTGCACTGTTATTTTCAGGAGCTTACCTAATTATATCTCCACAATTAATCATGCTTGTCCTGGATTAGTGTTAGGATTGGCGTCCTCCTGGGAATTTTCTTGGGGTGTGTGTGAGTGAGTAAAAAACAAACTGAAAGAAAATGTGTCAGCCAGTGGGTATAGTATTTAGTCTGATAAGTGACCCTGGTGGGTAATAGCCTATGGTATATTGGGAAAGAAACTGAGGTTTATGGGAGACCCATGGGATCGATGGCTAGGTTCATAGCCCATGAAGGTCAAGTCATGATAGAGGAAAAAACCTAAGGTTAAGTCCCAAACATGTTTCTTTGTGGGCTATAGAGATGAAAACATTGGTTTCTAGCTTTGGGTTAATGACCATCATAAGATAGTCAAAGAATGAAATGTTCTATTTAATGATAAGGTCATATAAAAAGATCAAAACTTAGAAAAAGTAGAATTCAAGAATAGAGAATCAATATACAATGTTCAAGTTGATCTGGATGGAACATTTGGAGGTAGGCTTCATCTTTGAGGTTTAGATGATGACACAAGTTGTCTAGTAGTTAGGCCAAAAAATGATGTTTCTGAATGCTCAAGGGTTATAGAGGCATGAGGTAGAGCTTTATAAGGTAGGAATCCAAAAGTTATATAAATCACCTAATATTAAATTATAGTAAGTGAACATTTTATTTCCATAAAACATAGTGTAATGGACATTTTAATATTTCATGGTAGCAAAATTCTAATATGAATGAATGGATATCGATTTTGAACTTACTATGTCAAAATAAGCTGATAATAAAATTTTGAAAATTTTCCTTAGAAATTAGATTTTATGAATAATTGAAAATGAATTATTAAATTAATTATCCTTTTATTTATAATAATGTGTTATAATTTGTATAATTAATCACATATTTTTTATCAATTTGATATAAATAAAGATAATATCATTTGGTGGTAAAAAGGATATTTTTCAGAAAACTATTTTTAAGTGCATAAGATTTTTCATTTTAATTAATTAAAATAATCCCTAATTATGAATGATTTAAATGATATTTATAGATAATATATCCATATATATGAATTGAAATTCATATAATGATTATTACCAGTCATAGAGGTAATGTAAAACCATTTTATGCTTGAAAAATGCATTTTACTTGGAAAACTATTTTTTATCATATTTTGTAGGTTTATTTTTAAATTAATTTCTTCAACTTATAGAAATTAAATTTGATAAAATGTGTTCCATGTTTTGAATTAGTAGGTTCAAATTTTGTAAATAGGTCCCTTTTATTTTTAGGCATTATGAATAGCAACTGTGGTAAAATTTATCACCTTTGTAAAGGCTAACTTGGGATAAACAAGGTTAAAATGATAGAATAAGGATTAAAAATCATCCATAAATTTGTATATATTTAATTTTATATATTTAATTCTACCAAAACCTTCATAAATTCAAAGTTAAGGCATCTTGGTGAAATTTTTCTTTGATAAAGACCTTTATTTAAAGGAAAATTTCATAATGACACTCTCTTGATTTTAATTTCTATTATATGTTCACATAGGGTTAAGAATATGTTATTAATGAATAAAAAAGTTTATTTTAAACATAAATAATTTTTTTACAATATTTTTTTTTAATTTTTAGTTATGATATAAATACCTTAAATTCTTACATAACGCTGACACAGTGATTGTGCAAGAAGAAGACAAATAAAAGTAAATGATTTTAAAAACATTAAAAGTAATATTTTTTGGATTAATTATGATGTCATATAATTTTTTTGATTAATATTAATGTATAATTTATGGTTAAAGATTTTATATTTAAATTATATACCCATATTTATGTCTTTAAAGTCAAAATATGTGAATAGTTATAAAAATGACTTTAATGGTATTTTATGTTAAATAATATATTATTAAATGATCAAAAAATAAAAAAATCTTTAAAGAGAATAAGGGGGATGTTATATGGTATAAAATATAATCCATTTACCATTTCTATTCCAGTTTTTACCTTATAAATAAATTTATAAACCTTTAGTATTGAAAAATTTGTTACCATGATTAAGGTTTAAATTGTTTAACGAAGGGGTTAAAATAAAAGATAAGGTATAAATGAAACATAAATCTATAAAAATTATACTGGTTGAAGTGTATTAAATATTAAACTATCTTAGACTCTAAATTATGGCCACTTGGGCACACTTTCACATGAATCTTTTTTATTACATTTAAATATTTTATGTAATTTTAAGTGTGTCCTTTCCTTCAATATAAAAGGACAACACTTATCCTATATTATTCACACCACCTTGAGAAATTTTACACCCAAGGTGTCTTTTTCTTGGTAGTTTTCTTGTGGATCTATTTTTTCCATTAGGTTCTGGGTGAAATTTTTGAGTTTTGGAGGGTTTTCCACGGGTGCAAGGTTAAGGTGCTCGGTTAGGGAAACTATGCATAGGCCATGTGAAGTGGTTTTAGTGAGTGGTAGTGTGTTTTTTCATTGTTTTAGAACATTTAGTTAATATTTGAAACTCATAGTCATAAGTGTGTGACCTTGGATAGTGTTAGGTGCATGATTTGCACACGGTTTAGAAAAATGTTTGAGATAACCATGCGGCCTATCTAGTTTGGGGGTATTTTTGTCATTACTATTTCTTTTTAATTTAGGATTATAACCTAAGACACACTAATTCAAATAAACAACCCCATGAATCTTATGGGGTTTAATCCTCCATCTAAGCTCCTCCTTGGTGGATCCTAGGTGCTTTCTTGGTGGTTTATTTCCCGATTCAAGAGGTATAGGATCCTCTTTCATATTCCTCTTAATTTCTCTCTTTTCTCAAATACCCTAACCCTATATGTCATTATTGGATGATTTTATTGGTTAGGGTTTGTATAAATTAATTTTTTTAGTTTAAAAATTGTTGTGATCCATCTTAGGAGTCCTTATCTAGTGGATCTCATTGAAGGTGACATGGTTTTACCACTCGAGGTAGGTGTTTCCCTTTTATTTGCTTTTATTTAAGAGTTACATTATTGATTTAGATTTATAAATTCATTTATAACCTAGATAACTATTTTGTAGGTTATCTAGGTTTGGTTTATTAAAGTTTTTCTTAAACCTTTATTGGTTTCACATGAAAAATGGGTGGAATTTCGTATTTAAAATGGTGATTTTGTGAAAATGGGTGGTTTATTCAATTTAAATGCTTGATAAAATACCAAAGTTGGTTTTAATTGAGAAAAAAACTTGTTTGGGGTGACAAAATGGGTTTTACTTTTTGTGGAAAAGGATTCCTTTATTTTAAAAAGGGGTGGTGTGGTTTTATAAATTGAGATGGAATTTCCCTTGGTTTGTTGATCATGCTTGTTGATGATTATGACATGTGTTTGAATTTTATTTTTATTCCAAAATTATTTTAAAAAAGGGTTTCCAAATTTATATGTTATATATATGTTTGAAAGTTAAGGCTCGGTTGGAAATTAGGACGGGATGTGATTGTTCCCTTTTGAGCCCCTTGGTTTGTTTATAATGTTCTGTTATCCATGTGATGGATTTTATGGTGTGATTCATATTGTGACTGAATGGACCAAAGGCCTTCATTTTTTTTATTTTTGATAATCCACCTTTCAAGGGGGGAGGTGGAACCCTTATAAGGCCTGAAGTCTTAAGATACAATTAAATGACCCATAGGTTGTAAGGGAATCACCTAGACAAGAAAACTTGGAACTAATCCTCCCCAAAAAATGTGATGATATCAGTACTCCACCTTCGCAAGGATGGTTAGCTAGCTATCCTATGTAGAGATGCATAGGCCTAGTACCGATGAAAATTTCATACCCTCTCATTCTTCCAATTCCGGTTAGCTCTACTTTGGTGAATGCACCTACTCTAAATCCTCATCTAGAGCCTTTTCCCTTGTAATCTGACTAGTACATCAGCATATTTCATGTGGCCTGAAGGCCTTTGGGTGGAATGAAGGCCTTAAGGTGGCTTGACGGCCTTGATAGACAACTGGCCCGAAGGGCTTGGGTGGCCCAAAAGCCTTACAGGACCTGAGGACCAAACCGGTGGCTCGAAGGCCTAGATAGATGAATAGTTCCAGCTACCATAGTACCGAATAGTAACTACTATAGTAAATTATATAGTGCCCACTAAAATACTGCTATAGTACCTATAAATATATCTCCATCCTGATTTCATGTGATGATGATTGTTTGTTCATGGACCACCTCTATTATTATTCCAAGTGGAGACTGAGGATAATAAGTGGGAAGTAGTGGGACATTGTTGGGATGGTTGAGGTTTATCACTAGCTAGCCCTCCTAGTTGTATGAAACACCTATCTTGGGGGGATTGTCCTTGAGGAGACTACTTAGAGTGATTTAGTTGACAAATGTGTGACTGTTAACTTACCCATAGTAGGTCCATCTATACTTATCTTATGCTATCCCATTATTCCTATAGTGTTACCTAATTCTATATAATATGTTATACTTTCATACTTTGTATCCCATTTTATTCCTTTCTTACATATTGGATTGTGTGTTTCTTTTCTTGGATGGATTTTCTTGAAGTGTTGATCCTTTTTTGGCTTTATTCATGAGATTGGATAGTTTTATTATATCCATTTATTATAATTCTTATGGGCTTCTATGGCAGTGTTTAAATATGGTTTCCCTTGTTTCCTTTTTTACTCGTTATATGGGTGTGAAAAGGATTTTAAAGAAGAAATGGTAAATTGATTTCATTGGGTTTTTATTGGTTGCCACTTTTGAAATATTTGAAACCATGTGTGGGTTTATTTTAAAATGTGGTGTTTTTAAAAGATTTAGGTCTTATTTCATTTTAAAATGGTATATTTTTTTTTTAAAAAGAACCATCTTTTTGAAATGGTTTTTCAAATAGGTCACCTTGAGGAAGTGCTTTTATTTCAAGCTTTGTTTATTCCCATGTTTTGGAATGGAAATGAAAAATTATTTTACCATTACTTCTTTTAAAATGAGTGTAATTGGATTCTTTTATAAATGAAATGAAATGTAATCATGGTGGTATTCTAATGGATTTGGATCACACCCTATATACTCATGTTGGTGGGTATGTAGTCTTCATGTCTTGTGCAGTCTATTTGAGTCTTGGATTTTGGGATGGATCCAATGCCATATTCCTTGGGATTTAGATGGTTTTTGGTATCTTGGTAGCAACTTGATAGTTACATAAAGATGGTCATCAAACCTTTGGTTTCATGGAATTAGTTGGATATAGTTTTTTGACCTCTTTAGTCTTCCATTAAGTTTATTTCATATTTTGTTGTAGTTGTGTAGCTTTACTTTGGATGTTTTTATCTACGAATTTTCACTTAGAATTTATTTTTTATATTTATTATTATACCTTGTTTGGATGTTTTTATTTGGTTTTAGAGTGAAACCATCCACAATAGTTATGTTGGATACCCTTGATGCTTATCGTCAGCTCGGGGGGATTGGTGGCACTCCTCAGATATGTGGCGGGCCAGCTCAAGAATCCATTGGATGGATGTCCAGGGTTGGTTTGTTACAAAATTTTATAAGAGGATACAAGTTCTTTAAAATGGAACTAGTTTACTAATATTCCTATACTTGTAATTTTGGGTTCAATGGTAGAAAGGATATAGGACCTTCGAGACTCGGGTGGTAGGTTCGGGGAAGTGCTTGGCCCCCTCTTCCTTGCATCAGATCTCAAGTTGCTATGGATGGTCAAGAGTCTTTTTTTTAATTTTTGAGGTTATGGTGAATTTTTCTTAAGATGTTTTTGGTGTGTATTTATATTATTATGATTCATAGGAATATTTTTTGAGACTTCCTAAGAAATTTCTCCTTTTTAAGTGAAATTGGAAGGGTTTCAGAGGGTGCACAGTTAAGCAACATGGTCTATCAAACCATGTATAGGCTGTACAGACCCTTCTAGATAAAATTTCAATGGAACTCATACGATTAGTTCATGTTCTGAAAAATTGTGTGGTCAAACCATGTGCAGTGGATAAATTTTTGAATTTTGGTTATTTTCCCTCTTTTTTTTGTTTTATCCCTTCTTGTGTTTTTTGAGCTTATCTATAGATGTGTAAGTGAAGTTTTTTGGATTTTGAAAATTGTTTAAAAGTAATGTTTTATGACTTGGTATTTGAAATTTTTTTAAAAACCATGTTTCAGTTTATTGAGTTTCTTTGGGGTGAATTTTTTTAGAAATCTAGAAAATTTTTATGGTTTGTGTTGTTTTTCAAAGAAATAATTTCATAGGTTCTTGGGTGGTGGAACTCTTGAAACGTTTTGGGTGAGTTGGGATGTTTTTATAAAAAATTTATAATCTCAAGGAAAGTGGTTTGAGAAAAATAAAGTGGTTTTGAAATTATTCTAGTTTAAAAATTCTTGGGTGTGTGGTATGAAATGTTTCCAATGATTTGGGTGAAGATTTAAAATGGGTTTGTGACCTTGATTTGGATTCTTTTAGATTGTGTTTCACTTGTGTGGAAGTTTTGAGGTTGTTCTATACTTTTTGTTTGTATTGGATTGTTTGTAGTTGTTTTCTTTAGGTTGAATTTCAAGTTGGTTTGATTAAGGTTTATTTTTGTAATGTTTTAGAACGATTCCCCTAATAAAGAACTGTGAAGTAAAAAAGGTAATTCCTCGAGTAGTTTTCCTAGTGATCCAAGAGTTATAAATTTTATCTATAACTCTAACTAGAATCGTGATGGGGTGGAAGATTCATGCTCTTCTCAGATCATGGATCATGCATGAGAGTTATTGAAATAATATCATCTATTCTTCTATAGTGATCGAGGATCCCATGAGGCAATTTAATGGCCAACAAAGGTTGAATAGATCTTTGACTTCTTACACACTTCTAAAGCCTCTAGGGTGAGGTGCACCATACCTTTATTAGAAGGTTTATTTTTGGAGTGGTGGAATATTTATATTCATTACAAATTTTTTGAAGGCTCTCTCTTGGGGATATTTAAAGGCTGACTTCATTCAGTGGTTTTATCCTAAAGAAGTGAGTGTTAAGAAGGTGATTCAATTTTTGGGTATCCTCCAGATTGATCGGACAATGAAGGATTGTGTCAAATGTTTTTTTTCTTGGTTCCTCAAATAAGGCATGATTATTTGTATGAGGCCTTAATCTATAACTAAATTTGTTAGTGCTTTAGTTTGGACTGACTAACTTTATGGTACCAGTTTATAAGGACATCATTATTAAGGAAATATTGGTAGGGAAAACTCCATCATGTGATGCTTTGATTTACGCTAGAGCTCGTAAATATGATCCTGATGAAAATAAGGGGAAGTAGGGATGTGGTTGTGATGGGATTCCATCTTCAAAACTTTCCCTTCCTATTTTAGTAAATCAGAATTCATTGGTATGTTTCCAATGTGGGAAGTCCAGGCACTTTTGGTATTCTTATCCATTATCTCCAAATACCTGTCATCTATGTGGATATTGTAGTCACATTTAGAGGTTTTCTGAGTTGGTAGAGCATCAGAATAAGAAGTCTTAGACCTAGTTTGGATCTGTCCAGTGTTCTACATTGTTTTTTCCTTTGGAGAGTTGGAAGATGAGCATTATTTTGGGAGCATCCTATTTTGTAATTCTACCCTTTTACTTGGGACTTGTCCCATATTTTTTGTTTCTAGTTCATTTTTTTATAATTTATGAAAAGGGTATTTTTTCCCTATTTATTTATCTTTTGAAAAATTTAGGCCTCTTTAATTCTTTTTTCTTGTGAATGTTCATTATCCGTTAGTTTGGACATGGGAAGAACCTAGGGTACATTCCTGCATACTTTGGGTGTAGTTACATTTACAATTAGCCTATGAATGCCACTAGGTTGTGATTTATATTGATATTACCTTGATATTATATTCCTATGAGTTTGATCGAGACACCCTCATATTCCAATGGTGACCTATAGGATGGAGCCTTATTGTTTCTTAACGAGGCATGTTTCCTATGCTTGTGCTCTTTATTGGTATTTTTCACATTACCATTGTAGAGTTTGGGAAAATAGTTAGTCATAGAGTTCTATTTCTTCATAGAAAGAGGATGTTGGTTGTATCACCATTTTATATTAATTCTAAATGGTGGGGAGACTGATGCTCAGTCTCCTTCTCTTAGAGTTTTCTTTTTTTTTCTTTGGTTGTGATGTTTAGTAGAATCATGTATTTTGATAATTATTGTTATTTTGGTGTGCTTAGATAATGTTTAACCATATTATAGAATTTATAAATAGTGGGGAGATCTATTCCAGGTCTCTATGTGTCTTTTCTATTCTTGTAGAGTGATCCTTTAGGATGCTTTGGTTGGGATGTGCTCTCATTTGTAAAGGATTAATCTTCTTAAAGCCTCTAGTGAATTTCCTATTGGTGGGTTTCTATTTTTCAGTGGTGGTTAACCTAATTATGGATTATTTGTACCTAGTTATCTATGTTTTGAGGTTTTGGGAAGCTATTTAGTATTTGATCTCTCCTTACAAGGAAGGCGGTCTTAGAATTTCCCACTTAACCCAGGGTTTTGAGGATTTTCTAGGAGAATAAAGTCATAAAGTTGTGAGTTTGTGACACCACAAGGTGTATTTTTCTTAGTAGTTTTCTTGTGGTTATTTTTACCTTAGATTTTGGGTGAATTGTTTGAGTTTTGTATGGTTTTTTAGAGGTGAATTGTTAAAACACACAGTTAGGGAAACCATGTGTAGGTAATGCAAAGTGTCTGCAGTCAGTGGAAGTGAGATTTTTCATGGTTTAAGCATGGTTAATTAAGATGAGCAACTCCTAGGGGTAAGTGTGAGACCTTGGACAATGACAGATGCATGGTCTGTACATAGATTGGAAAACCATGAAAGATAACCATGTATCCTATCTAGGTTTTGGTCTTTTTTGTCATTATAGTTTCTTTTTAATTGATTATTCTCCCATAAGAAACCCCACTCAAACCAACCAATCCCCATGCCTCCCATGGAGGTTCTTCCTCAATATAAGCTCCTAATTAGTGGTTTCTATGTGCTTTATAGGTGGGTTCTTTCTTGGTTAAAGAGGTATAAGATCCTCTTTCCTCTTATTTATTTCTCTATCATTCCCTAACTCCTCTAACCATAGGGGTTATTATTGGATGATTTTATTGGTTAAGTTTGGTAGAAATTAGATATTTTGGTTTGAAAAGAGTTATGAGCTGTTCTAGGAGTCCTTTTCTGGTGGATTCGTTGAAGGCGACATGGTTGTACCACTTAGGGTAGGTGTTTATATTCCATTTTCATTTATTTAAGGCTTCCATTGTTTCTTGATCTTTCTAAATTCATTTATAACCTAGATAATGATGGGTTATCTAGGTTTGGTTTGTAAATTTTTACTTAAACCTTTGTTGCTTTTCACATGGAAAATGTGTGGAATTTCATATTTAAAATGATTATTTGGGGTAAATGGGAGTTTTATGCAATTCAAATTCTTGATAAAATGAAAAAGTTGGCTTTTAATTATAAAACCAATTGTTTGGGGTGTTTTAAATCCTAATTGAGTTTTACAAAGTGGGGTTCTCTTTTTGTGGAAAAGGGTTCCTTTATTTTAAAAAGGGGTTGTAAAGTTTTATAAAATGAGATGGAATTTACCTTGGTTTGTTGATCATGCTTGTTGAATATTATGATGTGTGTTAGAATTTTGTTTGGATTATATAATTGTTTTAAAAAGGGATTTCAAAATTTATATGTTATATACATGTTTGAAAGTGAAGTCCTGGTTGACATTTGTGATGTGATGTGATTATTCCCTTGTTGAGCCCCTTAGTTTATTTATGATGTTCTTTTATCCATGTGATGGATGTTATGATGTGATTCATGTTGTGATTATGGGTTTGGACTCTATCTAAGGGATGTGGGAGGTGGGAAGTACATGACTATGGTGTTATCTCTAAGGGATTATTATTGTAATGTGATGATGATTGTTCATTCATGGCCCACCTCTATTATTATTCCATGGGGAGACCAGTGCTACTAAGTGGGAAACAGTGGGAAATTGTTGGGATATTTGAGGTTTAGCAACAACTAGTTCCACCTAGTCATACATAACACCTCACTAGGGGGATTTTCCTTGATGAGATTTCTTAGAGTGTTTCATTTGACATATTTGTGACTATTAACCTACCGAGAGTAGGTCCACATGTACGTGTATTCTGTCATCCTATTAGTCTTGTGGTGTTTCCTCATGATATGTATCATATGTTATTCTTTCATACTCTGTATCCTATTTTATGACTTTATTCCATATTTTCATGTGTGTTTCTTTTATTAGGTGTATTTTCTTGATGTTTTGATCCTTCTATGGTTTTATTCATGAGGATGGATAGTTTTGTTCCATCTATTTATTATAATTATTATGATCTTATGTGGTTGTATTTGAATATAGTTTCCCTTATTTACTTGTTTATTATTGATATGGGTTTGGAAATTATTTTAAAGTAAAAATGGTAAATGGTTTTCAAAGGGTTTTCTATATTGTAACATTTTAAATATTTGAAACCATGTGTGGGTTTAATTTTAAAAGTGGGATGGTAGAATAATTTAGGTCTTATTACCTTTGAAAATGGTATTGTTTTGAAAAATCACAATATTTTTTAAATGGGTTTGAAAATGGGTCACATTGATAAAGTGATTGTAATTCAAGATTTATTTATTACCATGTTTTGGAATCAAAATGAAAACATGTTCTTCCATGCCTTGTTTTAAAACTAGTATAATTGGTTTATTTTATAAAATAAATGAAATATAATCATGTTGGTATCCTACTAGATTCATATCACACCTTACATACTCAACATTGGTGGGTATGTAGTCTTTATGTCTTATGTTGGATATTATGGTCTTGTTGATACACACCTATTATAGGGCATGGAAAAAGAAAATTTATTTTCCTAATGCAGCACATAGGCTAACTAGGGTCATCTCACTTGAGAAGCTTCTCAGTTTTTCACGTACTTAAACTAATTCACCTATACTATTTCTTTTTCATTTTTTTATTATTTTATGAAAAATATTAATTTTGAGAATATAAATGAAATTATAAAATTTATAATAACATGAAATGATAGAATATGATAAGAAAATAAATAACTTATACTCTATGGTTTGGTTTATAGGTTCCATAATTATCCCTGTTAGTTTTTAAATTTAGTTTGATAGTTTAATCATTAAATCCTACTCTTAAACTACTATTATTTTATTTAATGGTGTGAAATATTGAATTCCTATAACAATATTAATTATACCTCCTCCTATAATTAATGTTTATGTCACACCTCAATCGAGAGTGTGACATCTTCCAGGACCTGGATCCGTCATATGCCATTTCATCCAATGAATGGTTCAACTTCATCATATGAAGATCTTGAATCTAGTAGGATGGAGGGAAAAATTTAATAAATGTATATAAATTATTTTGAGTTCAATGTCAAGGTGGTAAACTGCCATACTCATTCACTTCACTCTTACTCACCACAAACATAAATAAAACATATGAATTTATGTGAAGAATGAATGAAAACACTACTTACCTCCCTTGATCCAAGCCTTGAGTCAGCCCCTCATTTTTTAGGGTAAGAGGACATGATGACAAGATGATAAAAAAGAGAAAAAAAAAATAAAAAGAAAAAAAATAAAAAGAATAGAAGCGAGAGAGAGAGAAAATAATAATAATAAAATAAAAATAGAAAAGAGAATAATAAAATTAAAAACATAAAATAGTATAATAATAATAAAATAATAATAAGGAGAGAAATAATAATAATAATAAAATAAAATAAAATAATAAAGAAGTTAAAATAAAAAGGTATAATTTTGATGTTGGAAGAAGAAGAAGATGAGAAGAAGGAGAATAAGAGAATAATAGAAGAAGAATATAATGGGTGGAGGAAAACACTTAAATAAAATAATACATGAATTATTTAATAAACGAAATTACAATTACATAAAAAATGACTAAATAGAATGAAAATAAAAAAAAATAAAAAAAAGAAAGAAATTTAAAAGGGGAGCAGATTATTGTCCTAGGAAGTGGCCTCTCCTCCACAGATGGTGAACACTCACAGTGGGTAGCAAGGTATCATTTTATAGATTAGGGAGAAGCCTCAACCACCCCTTGGTGATGGAATCTTCACATCAAGATATCCCTAGGACCCAAGAGTTTGAATATTTTGGTTTCTTTAATTTAGATACTTACTAAGGATATCTTAGGTGTTTCCCAATTGTAGCGAAGAATGTATACAATGTGGATTCATGCATGGGTTTTCATGGTAGTTCAGGCTTGGATTATGTGGCACCATCTTGGTGGATGTTGCAACACCTCAGTGCTTGGTAGAGGTGGAAATGGTGAGAAGTAGAAATAATCATTTATCTAGCCTTCATAGTGTTCAGATGAGAACTCGAGATGGTCTTAGGGTGGTCGACCAAGGACTTTAAGGGAATCTATAGTGGTGGAAGCCCTCGGCTGTGATGATTGACTCAAGATCAATCTTTATGAGGTGGTGGAAATGGATTTTACCAGTGGGAATAGTCATAGATGGGTGGTGTTGAGTTGAGATAGCAATAGAGGATGGAGAAAGTTTCCAACCAAGGTGGGGAACATGGGATTTTGAACAAGATGAACAGTAACCTATAAAAGGTTGTCTCACATCTGGATGAATGGTGGAGGTGAATTTGGTTTATAGTGAACTTCACAAAATCTAATGGCTATAAGATCACATTGGGGTGGGATCCTAGAAACACATGCACACACCACTTGGGCTGAGCCACACCGCTCGACTCGCATGGGCCTTCTGCCCACCTATACTCTCTATGGGATTGAATCCCTATAGTCCACCGCATGGGCTTGATGCCCCTATGATCTACCGCTCGACTGAATCTCCCTCAAGATATGCTTGGATAGACGGCCTACTCAGGTGGGCTAGGTGGCTTGAGGCCCCTTGAGGTTGAGGGCTAGCCAAGTTGGCCCATTTTTTTGGTAAAGTAAACTTGAAAAATATAAGAAGCAATGTTAAATCTTAAAAAAAAATCATTCAAGTCCAAATAAAATTACAAATTCAAATACATATTTTTTTTAACAATTTAAATTATAATCAATTATTTAGTTGTGATTTCCCATAATCTGATAAAAAAAATTAATTTCATGTTCATATTGATTAAAATTCCATTTAAAATCACTAAAAATTACTTAAAAATATGCACAAAATCTGTGTGTGTCACTTGGATTTTAGGAAGGATCCAATGTCATATTTATTGGGATGTAAATGGTTGTTGGGATATTGGTGGTGAATTGATATTCACATGGATATGTTTACCAGACCTTCAGTTTCATGGAATCATTTAGATTGAGTTTGTTTTGGCCTCTTTGGTCTTCTGTTTAGTTTATTCCATATTCTGTTGTAGTTGTGCTGCTTTGCTTTGGATGTTTGATTTTATGAGTTGTCTCTTAGAATTTATTTTTGTCTCTTTATTATTATGAACTTTTTGTATGTTTTTTTTTGTTTTTTTGAGGGTGAAACTATCCCCAATATTTATGTTTGATACCCTTGATGTTTTTCATCAGCCCGGGGGATTGGGGATACTCCTCGGTTATGTGGTGGGACAGATCAGGAATCCATTGAATGAATGTCTTAGGTTGGTTCATTACAAGAAACTTATCTTTAACAAACCCTAGAAAAATATATCCTCAAAATCCTTATATAAGTTCTATAGGTTTTGGTATTCCCAAAATATCATCCCTAAGTTCCTTAATTGGAGATCTAAATAAGCTATTTCAAAGAAGAGGTAATCACCTTAATCGAACATTTTCATTTTTAATCTTATTTTACCACATTAAATTATGTACTAACCATTAAAATATAATAAAAATATTATCTAACATATAATTAGATGTTATTATGTTGAGGTAATAATATTTATCCACCTCCTTCTCTATAAAATGGGAAACAAAACCATCACTCGTGTGTAACGGTGTACTACCTCCTCATGAACCGATATAATTTTTTACATCACCACCTTATATGATTGGTCATAATGATGGATATAATGAATATATATTATATTTATAACATAATTATTAATATATAAATGTAATAAATCATCTAATTTCTCACCCTTCCATAGTTAAAAAATGATAACATCGATTGTGTGTACGTGTGGAATACCACCTCCATGAAGAGATGTGATTAATTTTTCAAGCCCAATTTTCATAGATGATTATAAAAATGTATATAATGAATATTTATAATTTTTATATCATGATTAAACTTATGGATATTATATAACCATGATCAATACATAATGATTATAACTATTGAATCACCCGAAACAATGCTAATAATAAAGGATTGTTAACAAATGGGTGATAATATGTTATAAGTGGATCATATCTAATATTATAAATATGTATATGGTTTTGGTATGTAATTATAATAAATATAAATTTATTATATATGAGGTTAAATCATGTTCAATTAAGTGGAAGCATGGGGTAATGGATTTCTTCTTAATTTCCACTCCATTGAGACATATTTGGTATTATACACCCATTTTATTTTATGTGGTGAATATAATACCCATTTTATGTAGATAACATGAATATATATTTATTTATGGTAATTAAAGTTTCAATTCATGTTTACCCTTTTAAGGGGTTACAATTTAAAATTTACCAAAGAAGCAAGAAATTATTTTACAATCTCATTTTTTAAGATTTCTTATATTTTCATTTAATGAATTATATAATAAATTATTCATAAAATCCATATATATTTTTATACTTTGGATATTTAATGAGTTTCCATGTTTTACTATAACTTTAACTCTATTTTTCACTTGAATCAATAAAAAAATATTTAAAAATAAACATGATCTTATTTCTCTTTTTGATAGGGTATATTTTTCTTTAATGCCAATATTTTTCAAAATTGTTTTAAAAAATCCATTTTTATTTTCTAAAATTATTTATTAAGGAAATTTTATGTTATCCTTGAATTTTTACAATGTTTGAAAAGAATATTTCTAATTTTTTTTTTCAAAGGGTCATTTTTTAATTTCTTAAAAAAAAGAATGTTTTTTTAATGTATAAAGTATTAAAAGATTTTACCACCGCAATAACCATTTTATGATATTTAGATTCATCTATAAGTTTCCTATGATTTTACAAAGAAAATTATATAATGAAAATCTATTTTAAATGTTTTATTTCCATTTTATTCTATTCTCCATAAAATTGATTTTACTACAAAACCTATTTTTCTGATGAATTAGTGGTCATATTTTATTTATTATTAATTTTGTGGTTATTAAATTTCTCTTGAATCATTCACTCTCTTATGATCATATTTCCTTTAACATTACATTTCCATTATATTCATATTCTTTGTATCATTGGTATTCTTATTGCATAAATCATATACAATTTCTATATATAGTGTTTTACTATTAAATTTATTTGATTTAATTGGAAATTGACACCCCATGGTGTTATTTTATTGGTTTTATCTTGTGTTTTATTTTACCCTAGGTCCCAGGGATGTTCTAGGTCGAAATTTAAAGTTTTAGAGGCTTTTCTTAGGGTTATAATCACACTTCATAGTTTGAAAGTCATGAGAGATACTTAGTGGAAACCATATGCCTTGTTTAGTTGAGGTAGTGGTGGATTCACAGTCTATTCATAGTTAAGTAAACCATGTGAGATAACCTGCACAACCTGGGGGTTTGAGATAGTGGCAGACACACATTCTGCACACGGTTTGAAAAACCATGTGAGAAAACCATGTGGCCTACCCAGGTTGGATTATTTTTTTGTTATTTACTTCTTGTTATAATTGGAGATTCCACCCGAAGCCACTATTATTCGAATTCCATGACCCAAACGGCTCCCATAGAGATTTTTTCTTCCCTATAAGATCCTCGGTGAATTTTAGGTGGATTCTTGGTGGTTTTTTTCATCCGGATCGGGAGGTATGAGTTTCTCTCTTCTCTACCACTTGTTTTCTCTCTTTTTATTAGGGTTCCTCTAACCCTAGTGTACATGATTGCAAAATTTCCATGATTAGGGTTGATTAGAATTGGGGATTTTTATTTTTAAGGGTTTTGAGCCATAGTAAGAGTACCTTTTGGGTGGTTTTCATCGAAGGCGACATGGTCTCTCCACTTGAGGTAGGTGTTTCCATTTTATTTGATTTTATTCAAGAGTTCCATTATTTCTTAGGTTCTATAAAATCATATTTGGCCTAGATAATTGTGGTGTATACTATCTAGGGTTGTTTTAATAAATATTTAATTGATTTTTATTGATTTACATGTGTAAAATGGGTGTAATTTCATGCTTATAATGGTGTCTTGATGTAAAATAGTATTTTATGCACTCCCCATGTTTGATAAAATTCCAAGGTTGGTTTTAAAAAAGATACACACTTGTTTTTGGTGTTTTTAAGAAAAATGAAATTTCCAAAGTGGGTTACCATTTTGTGCTAAAAGAAGGATATCATGTTTTAAAGGGTGTCTTGGTGATAAAATGTGAAATGTTGTTTCTATTTAATTGTATGGTTATACTTTTTAATGATTATGTTTTATTTTGAAATTTAGTTGGAATTAAAAGTTTTTTAAAAAATAATATTTACAAATTTATATGTTGTATGTATAAAAATGAAGGCCTAGTTGGCACCTTGTGATGTGTTGATCATTGTTTTTTCCCTTGTTGAGACCCCCTTACTTTTTTTGATGTTATGATTATGTGATGTATTATTGGTTACATGATCTATGTTGTTATTGTATGTTGGGGCTCACTTTGAGGGTAACACAGGTGGTGGGAAGGATGTGATTGTGGTGTTAACCCCAGGGGATTTTTATTTTAATATGATGATGTAATTTTTCACGGACCACCTTTTTTATTATTCTATGAGGAGACCAAGGTTTCTATGTAGGAAGTAGTGGGACATTGCTTGGATAGTTGAGGTTTTTCATTGGTTAGACCCCTATTAGTTGTACATAACACCTAGCTTTGGGGTTTTTCACCGAGGAGACTTCATAGAGAGATTCGATGGATGAATGTGTGAATATTAACTTTCTAGAAGTTAGGTCCATGTTTGTGTGTATTGTGCTATTCCATTAGTCCTCATTGGTTCTACCTCATGCTATGTATATATGATTATGAATTTTTTTTAAATATATTGGAATGTGTATAGTATATTACTTAAATGGAATTATTTTGATTCTTTGATCCTCATTTGGTTTATCATTGTTTTTTGATAGAGTCATTCCATCCATTTATTTAGCATATTTCTTCTTGTTTATTTTCACTTATTTCTCTTTTTAACCTGATTTGGGTGTGTGTTTAGGATTTTAAAGGAAAAGGGGAAATTTGTTTTCAAATGGACATTTGTATTATCATGATTTTGAAATGTTTTAAACCATGTTGTGGTTTAATTTCAAAGGCTTGATTTTTAAAGATAAATGTTTGGTTTTCCATGGATTTGATTTTTTTTGAAATATAACCAATTTCATGAAAATAGTTTTATTAAAGGATATCTTTGAATAATTGCATGTTTTAAAATTGTTTTGATTCTATGATTTAAAGTGAAAATGAAAGCCTATTTTTCTAAAACTTATTTTCAAACTTTCATAATTGGTTTCTTAAATAAAATAAGTGAAATTGACTCATAGTGGCATTCTATTGGATTCAGTTCACACACTATATATCACATTGGTGGGTATGTAGCCTTAGTGTTTTGGGCAGGTCTTTTTAAGTCATGGTTTTTAGATTGGATCCAGTGCCATCTTTCATAGAATCAAATGGTTATTGGTATTACAATGGTGACTTGAGTGTCATGAGGAGATAGTCACCCAACCTTTAGTTTGTACATCCGGTTGGATCGAGTTTATTTTTACCTCTTTTTTCATCTACTCATTTCTTTTAGATTCTATTGTAGTTTTATAACTCTTTACCTATTGGTTATTTATTAGGATACCCTATTTGGTTTGTGCTTTCTTATTTATGTTATTTATAGTTTGGATATTGTGTTTTTTTGAATTATTGAGGGTGAAACCATCCCCAATGGTTATGTCAGGTACCCTTGACGCTTGTCGTCAGACCAGGGGGATCAGGGATACTCCTCAGATATGTGGAGGGCTATTTTGGGCATTGGGTTAGTTGAAGACTTGGGTTGGTTATTTACAAAATGGTGTCATATCCATGTTCTCAAAAGGGTCCTAGGTTCTTCATATTAAAATTCATTTTATTTGGGGTTTAGTGGTATAAAGGATATATGACCATCAGAACTCATGTGGTAGGTTTATGGAAGTGCTTGGTCCATTTTTATTTGTGCTAGATCTTGAGTTTCCATGGGTGGTCAAGACTTTTCTCATGTTTTTTAGGTTATGGTGGCTTTTTTTTGAAGTTTTTTGGTGAAGAGTTCTTTTTCTTTGAGTTATAGAGAGTTTTTAGGAGACATGCAAGGAAATTACTTTTTTCAGAGTGAAAATTGGAAGGATTTAAGTGGGGTGCATGGATATGGTGCATGATATAACAAAATGTGCATAAGTCATGTATACTATTTTGGATAAACTTCTAGTAGCACTCGCATGATTGGAACATGGTCTAAAAAACCATGTGGCCAACCTTATATAGTGGATAAAGTTGGTAATTTTGGTTTTTTACTACTTTATTGGTTTGAGTCTCTTTTTTGTTTTGTAAGTTTTATTTTTGGATATTTAAGTGATGTTTTTTAGTTCTTAAAAGTTTGTGAAAATTAATGTTTTATTTCTTGGTATTTGATTTTTTTTGAAAACCATGTTTTTATTTCTTGAGTTTCTTTATGGTGATGTTTTTAAAACTCTAGAAAATTATTATTGGTTGTGATAGTTTTAAAAGAAATATTTTCATATATTCTTAGGTGTTAGAGCTTTAGAAATGTTTTGGGTGAGTTGGGGTGTTTTTATGAAATATTTCAGATCACATGTAATTTTTTTTGAAAGAAATAAAAAGTGATTTTAGTGTTATTTCATTGAAAAATAATTTTGTGTGCGGTGTGAAATTATTCCAAAGATTTTTTAAAGGGTGTCTCTGTACTCAATTTTATTTCTTTGATATTTTGATCCCTTGTGTGAAGGTTTTGAGGTGTTTTTTTAATCCTATTTTGTTTTGTATTCCTTGTGTTTATTATTCTTATATGAGAACCTTTAAAATGGGTTTATTGGGAACTTTTCTTTGTTTATAATGTTTTAGAATAAGTCTCTTAGAAATTAATTGGAAATTCAAAAAGGGAATTCCTCTGGTGGTTGTTCTAGTGATATGGGAGTTGTTATTCTAGTTCTAACCATAACTAGACTCATGATGGAGTGGTAGATCCATGTTATTCCTAGTTCATTTACCATGCATGAGAGTTTTAGAACTGATACCCTGCAGTTTTCTATGGTGTTTGAGGACCCCATAAGGTGACTAAGTGGTTATCTAAGGATGAATATATTTTCAACTCACACAGACTCTTGAAGCCTCTAGGGTGAGATGCACCATTCCCTTATTCAAAGGTTTGGATTTAGGGTGGTGGAAACTCATTATTCATTACCAAATGTTTTGAGGGACTCTATTAAGAATTATTTAAGGATAATTTAATAAAATGGTTTTATACTGAATAAGATAGAGTCAATAAGGTAATTCACTTTTTGGGTATCGTCCTAGGTGACCATTTAGTGAAAGAATATGTTGAACATTACACTGGCTTGTCACCTTTCTCTCTGAACTTTTATACTGATGATTCAAAGAAGGTATGGTTCTTTTATAGAGTCCTAAATATATAACTATGATATTTAGTGCTGTATTCGGGTCTGGATACTAGCGAGGAAGTGGTTTTAAAGTCCATTTTTATAGAAGTAATCTTGGCAGGGAAACCTATGGCAGGTGATGCTTTATTTTCTGCTAGAGCTAGCTGGGAAGATCTGGATAGAGAGAAAGGGAAATAGAATGGTTAAAAGTATGGGAGAACATTTTCTCAACTTTCAATTATATTTTTAGTAAATACAAATCCAATTTTATTTTTTTAGTGTGGGAAGTCCGATCATATTCAAACTTCCTATTTGTCAACTCTAAATAACTATCATCTATGTGGCTGACCGTGTCACATTCAAAGGTTTTGTGAGAGGTTGGGAATCGTAAGAATAAATCTTAGACCTAGCTTGAATCTGGTCATCATTTATAATTGTTTCTTACATGGGAGATTTGGGGGATTCTTTTTGTTTTTGAGCTTCCTCTTTTGTAATTTTTTCTTTTTGGTTTGGGGTTTATCCCATATTTTGTGTACCTAGATTTCATTTGTAAAATAGATGAAAAGGTTTTTGATCCTAACTTTGTATCTTTGAGATGTTTATACCTTGTTGTTTTATTCTTATTTACCTAACATGATTTGAACTGTGGGATTTTCTTTTTTTTTTCATTAGTTTGGACATGGGAGGGACCTTGGGTACATGCTCGAATTCTTGGGGGTGTGGTTTCATTTCTTATTTGGATATGAGTGCCACTGTACTATATGTATCCATCAGAATTACCATGGGATAATTTTCTAGGGAGTTTAATGTGAACACAACTATATTCTAGTTTTGACCCTTAGGTTATAACCCTATCATTCATAGCGAGGAATGATTTTTTTCTTAATCTTGTTGATTTTTTGGACACCTTATGATTTGGTAATCAGGAATATGATCCTTTAAGATATTCAACTCTCATGTTATTCTCTTGGTCTCAGTTTGTTTATCCTTAGTTAGTCGAGCTTCGTGGTTTCCTTTAGAGATTTTGGAAATTTTGTTGGTTGGTGTCACTATATTTTTTTATAAGAAGAGATTATCAGTTGATCCATCATTTTAGGTTAAAATGGTGGAGAGACGAATGTTTAGTATTTTATTCTTTTAATATTTTTCTATTTGGGTTATTGGTTGGGCCTAGTGACCTCTTGGTTGTTCCTAAAGTTTTGTGACCTCTTATGGTGTTATATCTGGTTATCATGGCTATTAGAATCATGTTTGTTGGGGGATGATATTTCTCTTGGGTAATCTTATCCCGTATTTCACCAATGCTATAAAAATCATAAATGGGGGGGTGATCTATGATAGGTATCCATATGTTTCTTCAATTTAGTGAAGAATCTACGTCTAGTTAATCCTAGTAAATTATCTATTTGTTTAATCTTGAATCATTGGGTTTTTACCTTTTATCCTTTGTTTTGAGGTTTGTAAGGTTGGTGGTAATCAGGTCCTCGTTAGAGAGAAGTTTTTCTTAGATTTTCTGCTTATCTAAAGTTTATAAGTATTTTTTTGGGGAAATAAAGTGGCATGGTGAGGATTTTGTGACACCATGTGGTGTAATTTTCTTGTTCTTATCTTGTGTTTTATTTTACACTAGGGTTCAGGGGTGTTCTAGGTATAAATTTGTATTTTTTGGAGGCTTTTATTGGGGTGCATAGTTTGTAAACCATGTGAGACACTCAAGGGAAACTGTGCACCTTGTACAAGTGAGGTAGGTTGGATGAATGGTATAGAACTGGATAAAGAAACTATACAATAAAAATGATACAACTTGGGGGTTTGAGATAGTGAAAGACACATGGTTTGCGAACAGTTTGAAAAACCGTGCATGACAACCGTGCAGTATATCCAGGTTGGGTTATTTTTTTCATTTCCTTCTATTTTTAATTGCTGATTCCACCCCAAGATATACAAATTAAAATAATATGACCCAAACTCTATCCATGGGGTTTCTTCCTCCCTCCAAGATTCTCCTTGATGAATTCTAAGTGGTTTCTTGGTGGTTTTTCATCCAGACCGAGAGGTATGAGCTCTTATATTCTATTCCTCTTATTTTATCCCTTTTTATCAAGGTTACCCTAACACTAGTTTCCATGATTGGATTATTTACATGGTTAGTTTTGATTGGAATTGGGTATTTTCATTTTTAAGGGTTGTGAGCTATAGTAGGAGTCCCTTTTGGGTGGTTTTCATCAAAGGCGACATGGTCTCACCACTTGAGGTAGGTGTTTCCATTTCATTAACCTTTATTCAATAATTCCATTATTTATTGGGTTTTATAAATTCATATTTGTCCTATATAACCATGGTGTGGACTATCTAGGGTTTTTTTCTAAATATTTCATTTATTTTGATTTATTTACATGTAGAAAATGGATGGAATTTCATGCTTGTAATGGTATCTTAATAAAAAATAGAATTTTATATACTCTCCATCTTTGATAAATACCAAGGTTGGTTTTCTTGAAGAAAAACACTTGTTTTTAGTGTTTTAAGAAAAATTATGTTTCCAAATGGGGTTAGATTTTTGTGTTAAAATAGCGATTTTATGTTTTAAATAGTGTTTTGGTGATAAAATGTGAAATGGTGTTTCCATTGAATTGTGTGGTTATACTTGTTTATGATTTTTTTTATTTTGAAATTATGTTAGAATTCAAAGTTGTTTTGAAAATGGGATTTCCAAATATATATGTTGTATATATAAAAGTGAAGGCTCAGTTTTCACCTTATGATGTGTTGATCAATGAATTTTCCATTGTTGAGCCCCATTTATTTTATTTACATTATGCTTATCCATGTGATGAATGCTTAGTTATGTGATTCATGTTGTGCTTGTATGTTGGGGCTCACTTTGAGGGCATTGTAGGATGTGGGAAGGACATGATTATGGTGTTATCCCTAGGGTCTTGTTATTATCATATGATGATGTTATTGTTTATGGACCACCTACGTTATTATTCTATGAGGATACCAAGGTTTATAAGTGGTAAGTAGTGGGACATTACTTGGATAGTTGAGGTTTTACACTGGCTAAACCCCCCTTAGCTATAAGTAACACCTAGATTTGGGGTTTGACACCAATGATACTACTTAGAGAGATTCAGTGGATGGATTTGTGACTATTAACCTACCAATATTTCGGTCAATGTTTTAATGTCTTATGCTATCCTGTTAGTTCTCATGGGTTCTGACTAATTTTATGAATCTATGATTATGTATTTTGTTTAAATATATTATCATGTGTATATTTTATTTCTTTTATGTACTTTTTCTAATGCTTTTATCCTCATTTTATTTATCATTATTTTTGGATAGATTCATTCCATCTATTTATTTAGTATATTGATTTTTTTATTTTCCATTATTTCCTTGTTTACCTTGAGTTGAGTGTTTTTGTAATATTTTAAAGGAAAAGGGGATAGTTTTTTTCAAAGTTACATTCATATTAGCATGATTTCGATTTTTTTAAACCATGTGGGGGTTTAATTTCAAAGGTGTGATGTTTAAAGATAAATATTTGGTTTTCCATGTAATTGGATTTGTTTTTAAATAGAACCAATTTCATGAAATGGTTTTATAAAAGGAGATATTTAAGGAAGTACATGTTTTAAACTTGTCTTGATTCTATGTTTTAAAGTGAAAATGAAAACCTATTTTTCCATTCCTTGTTTTCAAACTATAATAATTGGTTTATTAAATAAAGGAAGTGAAATTGACTAATGGTTTTATCCTATTGGCTTCAATTCACACCCTACATACTCAAATTGGTGGGTATGTAGCCTTAGTATTTTGTGTAGGTCTTTTAAGGTCATGGTTTTTAGATTGGATCTAGTGCCATCTTCTATGGAAGAAGATGATTGTTGGGATCATGGTGATGACTTGAGTGTTATGAGGAGATAATGACCAGACCTTCGGTTTGTACAACCAATTAAATTGAGTTTGTTTTATCTACTTTGGTCATCCATTCATTTCTTTTAGATTTTATTTTAGTTTTGTAACTCTATACCAATTGGTTATTTATTGAGATACCCTCTTTGGTTTGTGATTACTTATTTATGTTATGTATAGTTTGGATGTTGTGTTCATTTTGATTCTTTAGGGTGAAACCATCCCCAATGGTTATGTCAGGAACCCTTGACACTTTTTATCAGCCTGAGGGGATTGAGGATGCTCCTCAGGTATGTGGAAGGATAGTTTGTATGGCCACCTAGGTTAGTTCATTACAAGTTTAATCTCTATATTCTATATTATTTACTCAATATGGATATTTTTTAATAAGTAATATTATTTATGAATTAAATTTATCATTAAATATATGAGGAATTAAATGGATATGTAGTTTTTAGGTCTTTAATGGGAATGGTTGAATGGTAAATATGGGATGAATTGACATTTTTAAAATAATTTTAACAACTCATCAATGTTAAGTTAATTTAGTGAAAAAATATAGTGAAACAAACTCAATTTTTTTTATAGTAGTTCATATCTAAATGAACCTACTCAAATATTCACCTCTTTTAAGAACCAAGAGAGACGACACTCACTATAATGGACTCTATAACTTTTAAATGGAGATCAAAAACCTTTTACAAATTTCTTTTTATCCCTTGGAGGAAAACATCAATATGACAACCCTTTCCACACCTAGTGAATTAACCTGATCACCATTAATTTTTCAAACATGGAGGCACAACCCATAAGAAACCTTTTTAAGTGGTGGTAGAAACTAAAACTACTTTTTAAATGGTCCAAGGAACAAATAAATCCCCATACCTTTTATAATTATGTTAGAACCAAAATTACCCTTCCTTTTTCTCACATGGAGGCACAAACCAAAGCCTAAGTTTTGTATGGGAGTCACAACCCACTATATTACCTTTTAATGGGTAGTATAACCTGGTAAAATTATGCACATATAAAATAATAGAAATAATTAAAACCATAGAACCATATAGAAAATTTAGAATCTGAGTGTCGAGGTAATAATGTTCTCTCCAGCAAGAAAGGATAAAATGATTATACTTCAGTTGAGAGTAGTAGTTTATTTCCAAAGTATGTATCATTGTTATAGTTAAATAATATCCTTGAAATTAGATATATTGATCTAGATATTTCTAATTACTTATATAGATTTATTCTATGCACAATATATTCAAATTATGAATCCTGTTGCATTTCATCCTTCCCTAAGAAAAATATGGCTTCTTTATTGAATGCACATGGAAAACATACCCACATGGTTCTTTGATAATATGTAATATTAAAAACATGTTTTAAAGTGATATCACATTATAATAATTAATAAAGTACCAATAAATAATAATAATCAACATTAAATTCCCTTGGAAAACTCTCATAAAGTATACAATATAAACTGTTCAAATTCCAACCATATTAAATTTAAAACTCATGTTTTCCCAAGAAACCAACATGATAATTCAACATATGTGATGAGCCTTTAATCCTTCATATAATTCTTCCAAATAATATTCCTTAGTATTTAAATAATTAATAAGTATTTAATTAATAATTAAATCATGATAGATATGTGAAACAAACATGTAGTAATTATAAATATAGAAGTATAAATAAAACAAAGCCTATTTTAAACTAAAATATGAAAAGTAATTAAGTGAAAATAACAATTTTGTAGTATGTTCACTTTTATTCATGAATTCACTTCATTTAAATTTATGTGGTAACTTTAACTTTTTATGTGATTACTTCATTTTTTATGTGGTTGCTTCATTTTTATTCACACGGTTACTTCATTTTTGTTTATGATATCACTTCATAAAGTCACTTCATAAGGTCACTTCACATGGTCAGTTGACAAGGTCACATCAAAAGGTCACTTAACTAGGTCACTTCATAAGGCTAGTTTAATTCTCATATAGCCACTTAATTTCCATCATGTGGACACTTGAGTACTTTGTAAAATTATCACTCACAATCAATTCTACACTCACATGGTCACTTGATTTCCTTTACATGGTTACTTGAGGAATTTTATAAATTCCTAGTCATGGTCAATTCAACACTCATGTGATAATTTTATGATTAACTAGAATATTTAAAAAAATAAAAATAGAAAAATCTTATAGTGTATGAGAAATTATAATTATTTCAATTATTTAAAATATTAATAAATAAATTGAATCAAGGATCCAATTCCACATTTTCACCCTTTTTGATAATTTTATAATAAATGAAAATTCTGAAAATTTCTCTACCTTTATTGAAATTGATCAAAAATATTTAACATATGTCTCCTAAAATGTACCAATTATTTAAGGTTTAAATATAACCCCCTTAGATAACTATTCATTACTTGGAAAGAAACTTGAATTTTTAATTAAAAATTGAACATAAAAAGCCTCCCTAAATGATTATAGAGAAATAAACTAACCCTTATAAAGTTAACATTGAACAAAGCTCTCCCTAAATTATTAATGGGAAGTAAAATAACCCTAAAAGTTACATCAATCATATAACTAGGATTATTATAAATTTATACATTTTCAAACAATATGTAGATATAAAAAACTTCTTGTGTATAATAGTATAAATTATTTTGGAAAGACATGTTAGAATCCTTAAGTAGACATGAAATCATTTCAATATTTTAAAATAATTATTTAATAATTTTTAATTAATTAAATAGTATCCAAATTAATTATCATATGCTAGTGAGCTAGAAAATAAAATAGATGAAATATATACACTGAAAAAATGGAACATATTTAGTGTTTTATCTCAAAATCTAATTCAAAATCACCCTAAATATATGTTTCATGATTAAATTTCCATCATTCCAAGTTCAAATTTGATTTTATCAAAATTATCTAAATCCATGGGTTAAGTAAAAATGTCATTACATTGATATATTATAAAAAAATATTCTAAAAAAAATACTTTTTTTGAATATGATCTCTAAGAAAGTGATATATAACATCAATGTGTTTATTCCTATAAAGTTGAAAATTATTTTTAGAGATAGAAATTGCAGAAGTATTATCAAAATAAATTTTCATCTTTTCAAAATTAAATCCAAAATCAAAAAGTGTTTGTTTAATCCATAAGGACTGTCAATAATAAGAAAAAAAATAATGTAATCAATTTTATCAATTTATAAATCCACTAATTTTTTTTCATAGAACTCCATGAAACTAAACATTTACAATAAAAGTGACACATACCTATTGTGATTTTTTATCTATTTTTTAACCAAAAAAATCATAATCTAAAAAACTAGTTAGCTCAAAATAAGTATGTAAAAGATAAAATAATCCAATATTTACATATCCTTTAACATATTTAATTATCATTTTAACTAATTTATAAATATTTTCTTCATTATTAGATTAAAATCTATCACATATTTATATAAAAAACATCAAATCTGGTCTAGATTCTGTCAAATAAAGAAAACTACCAATCATAACTATAAAATACTTACCATCAATATATTTTTATAGCTTTATCATAGTCTATATTATAATAAATACTCATTAAAATATTTGAGATTTTATAATTATCAAGGCCAAACCTATAAACCAATTCTTTAGAATATTTTTATTGATTAAGAAAGATACCAACTTTTCTTTTAACTATTTTCAAACCCAAAAAGAACTTAATTTCATACGTAAATATCATCTAAAAATTTTAAGGCATTAACATTGAAAATTCATTACAAATTATATCACTTGAAGAACCAAATATAATATGATCGAAATATATTTGGAATATCAAAATATATATTGAAGTGATTTTGATAAATAAGGTCGGATCGAATTTTCCATTTTAAAAACTATTATTTAAAATAAATAAATAAAACCTATCATAGAAATATCAAGGAGTTTTTTTAGACCATATAGTGATTTTGAGAGTTTCAAAACATGGTTTGATTTAGATTCATTCTGAAAACTAGGTGGCCACTTTACATAAACATTTTTAGAAATATATCCATTCAAAAATGTACTTTTGAAAACAATTTAAAAAAATTTAATTCGACAATGAGATGCATATTCCAAAATAATTATTCTGTATTCTAATCAAGAAACCCATAAAAAATATTCTTCAAAATCAATTCCTTCTTTCTGATTGTAACCTTGAGCCACTAAATTGGCCTTATTTATAATTATTTGACCTTAAATTTCTAACTTTTTTTTATATATAAAATTGGTTCCAATAATATTTTTACCTTTAGAGGGTTAAAATAAGGTATAAAATTTATTCCTATGAAATTTATTTAATTATCCATGCATTGAAATAATCCAATTTGAATCAGAAAACAATTCATTAATATTTTGATACAAAAAATCAGAAATAAAATCTTGAGAAGCAAAAAAATTTCTTAAGTAATTTCCAAATTTAACACCACCATTTACATCTCCAATTACTTTATTAATTGGATTATATTTATGTCATTTAATTTTTTTTCATGATAATTAATCTCCCCCTCAATAGATTCATACAACTATGAATTTTCAGGATCATTAAATTCGAAATCTCTAAAGTCTTCCTTTACCTACTCTAAATAATATTTCCTTTCATTTAAATGATTTTCATAAAATTTAACATGGAAATATTATTCAACTAATAAGATTATATTTTTATAAACTTTATATTCCTTACTTGAATTTGAAAATCATAGAAAAATACCTTTATCTAATTTTGAATCAGTTTTTTTCTAGTGAATCCTTGGTATTTAGAATGTTAACTTTAAATCCAAATACTATGAAATATTAAATTCTAGTATTTATTTATTTATAGATTTTAAAAGTTTCATTCTTTAAAAACAGACTATGCAAAATTTGATTAAAAACCTAAAAATCTGAGTTAACATCTTCTGCCTAGAAATGTTTTGGTAAAGAATACTCATTTAACATCATCCTAATAATTTCTTAAAAAGTCATATTTTTCCTTGATACCACACATTTTTTGTGGAGTTATAGTGGATGAAATATACCTTTTATCTTCATATAATTTATCAAATTCTATATTTGAAAACTCACCTCCACTATCACTTCTAATTGATACAATTAGATGTCCTTTTTCATTTTGGACTAATTTTCAACATGAAATAAATTTATAGAGATTTTATAATTTATGATAAAGAAAATATGTTCATGTAAATATACCATAGTCATCAATAATAATAAACACATACCTTTTACCTCTAAGACTAGAAGTTTTCATTGTGAAAATTAAATCTAAATATAAAAGTTGGAGTAGTCTGGAAATGTGTACCACTTGGAAAGACTAATTGATTATTTATGTTTATTACTTTTTATGTATGAATCACATATGTAGGTGTTGTATAGTTTCAAATTAGGCAGATCTAACACCTTTTTAATTTTAAAAATATTTTATAACAAATCTAAAATTTTAATGGTCCAATATTCTATGCCGAAAAACATTTTCAGATTGCATAAAATTTAAACATTTGTTATTCTGTTCAGTTAACTAAGAAAAATTAATTGAATAAATATTGTCTTTTATTTTTTTCATAAAATAATATAGATTCTTCTTTTTAAACAATAAATTTTTCATTTTCAAATTTCAAATTCATATTATTATAAAAAATAAATTATATACTTATTAAATTATGTTTTAACCCTTCAAAAAATAAAACCTTTGAAATAACAACTGAATTGGAAATTCCAACTTCTCAAAAACCTTTTACTTTTACCTTTGAATTAGTACTGAAATAAACACTACCACCATCACTATAACAACCCATTAGTTTTATAAACAGATATTATATCTAAATATATGAATATTCATTATATAATATAAAAAACTACACCATAACTATATGGGTTTAGTGTCTTTGAAAACATGGAAACATAAACAACTGGTTCATGAAACACCTACATCATCTCCCACTTATTCCTTCATAACTAGAACCCTTTTTTAAATATCATACTTAATACATTTATTAATATCCTGAGGAATATAAACATAATAAAAGGGTGAGATTATATAATAATTAAGGGTAAACAAGGGAGATATCAATCATAACATAAGCATAAGGGAATAAGAACATGAACATAACATATTAAAATTATACCCTACATATCAAAGATCATAATCTTGAGTCATGGAATAAATAATAGAAGTTAATAAGACATGAATCATAAAATAACATGATCCATGAGATAATAAAATTTTCATAATACATGTAATATGGAATACACATAAGCATACAAAATAATTTCCTTAGAAGTAAAGGATCATTTCCAAAACATATAAGGGAACTCTATGGGTGGATACACCTCCTGTGTCACAAACCATCCCTGGTCAACCCTAAATCGGTCACCTGAGTTAGCCCGCAGAAATGCCCAAAGGGTGTTCCTAATCACCATGGGTTGAAAACTAGAGCCGGATATCAAAACTAAATAGGCGGGAATGATTTGGACCATAAATTAAAGTCAAATAAATAAATAGAAATTGAACAATGAAAATAAAAACTAACAGTAGCAAGAAAATAAAACTGTAAATACCTCCATGTGACCCTACGCATCACCACTAACCTTAAACCAACATCGCACTATGACGACCGAATCCAAGAAATAACCAACATCCGAAGCTAAAAACAAAGATAAACTATAGGTGTGAGTATTAAAACTCAGTAGGAATGCCCAAAAAATCTATTCCCACATGAATTTACTTTAAATAAAATATCCATCAATTTCAAGTTTGAAATACGTTGTATAAAATTAGGTTTTCACACATTTTCTTCTTAAAAAAAACACAGTCTATTTCCCTTTTTCAATTAAAATACGGATTCCCTTTTTAAGAAGTAGACATTGGAATTTTTAAGGAGGTGATTTTTACACTAAAAAGGGAAGAAGGAAGTGTAAAACATTTTTAAAACCTTATTTCCATAAACACTTGAAACCATTTTATCACTTTTAGCAAGAACCTACACTACGCAAGGAAAAAAGATCAACAAACATACAACACAAGCAATGAAAAAACACAACACAAGAGTAACCAACAAGAACATTCATATCTATCATCTACCACAAATAACTAAGTACCAGACAACATGGGAGAACCTAGACGCTCGTGAATAATCTAGAACATAATATATATGTGACTCACCCCGAAGGCATGCCCCACCCAATGACGTCATAATTCCCAAATGCATGATCGTCACCCTACCTAGCCTGACCAAGGGGCCCAATTACATATCAATGATAAAAAATAACCCCCTACTATGGGCCACTATCTAGTGAAATAAACTATACTATTGAAATAATCATTCACTGATAATTCGCTCACGAAGATCGGTTCCCATGTTTAGACTAAAAAGGGACTGAGTCAACAAATACCAACCAAGAAATCCAACACATGTATTTTCATCTTACACAATCAACACACACAACAAAATCACCCTCAAATCACTCAAATGGATTTTCTCCCTCATGTATTCAACCATCAACATGTGAGGGAAGTCCCATCCGAGGACCACCCATTCCCATCAACATCCAAAAAGGAAAGAGGTGAATCCCAAAGAGAGTTTTCAAATTAATTCATTTTAAAAAGGTACTAAACGGGACTCACATGATTTTATCTTGCCAAAAAATTTCTTAAAGAATCACACACACACCAATTTAAAAACTAGAAAAACACTTGGAAACCCATTTCAAAAACCCAATTCACTACTTTAAATCTGAAGAACATTTATAAGGTCCAAATGAGGTATTTTATCAAGCAATTGATGTGAGAAATGTAACTAAACCATTTATTGTAATGCATTATAAGAAATAAACAACTCTAATTCAAGACAAGCAATTTTACTAAAAAATATATATCAATAATTAATATAAAAACAAGATATGAAATGCAAAAAATAAACAATTCTTAAATTTAAATCTTAATACATAGTGATCCTACCTTAGAGTGAAACCAAACCAAACATTCAGCCCTTGGAACTTTCTAACTAAGAGTCGCTGCTCCCCCACTGAGCATATACATCTTCACATACATATAAGGACACCTAGCCCCTATGAACATACCCACATGGCCATGAATGTGTGCAAGGGGATTCTTATATATATTCTTATATTCATATACCCATATCTACTCACCTACGTATGTATTTACATATATATACATAGGCACACCTAGCTCCATACATGTATATTCACTACCATGGATGAATATACATATAATGGGGGAACCTACACACACACACACACACACTTACCTATGCATATACAGGGAAGTCACCTTAGACCTGGTGAATCGAAACCACAAAGAAGTGATGAAAACACCTTAATTAAAAAAAGAGGAATCCATAAACATCATAAAACCCTAAAACAAAATTAATCCAAACAAAGGAACCATGATATGATTCAAAAAACAAAAGAACTTTTAATAAAGACAATGTTAAAGTAAAACACTATTTTTAATGTAAGTAGTGCCAAAC
This sequence comes from Viscum album, assembly GCA_963277665.1. Taxonomy (NCBI): domain Eukaryota; kingdom Viridiplantae; phylum Streptophyta; class Magnoliopsida; order Santalales; family Viscaceae; genus Viscum; species Viscum album. Next base: position 1,854,775,478 of record OY728163.1, on the reverse strand, counting down.
CAACCTTTAAGTATTTGCACACCCTGAATGTATTTACCAGAATCAATTCAAAAATAATTTTTTGCAAACAATGTGAAATATCCTTTTCACTAAGCATTACCAAGAATCCCAATTTTTTCTATAAACAAGGCACATTCCATTTTACACACACCAAAACCATTTCAAAATACACTTCAATATGACTTGCACATTTTATAAAGAACCTGTTTAATAATATCACAAGACAAATACACAATTAAATCCAATTGCTTTTCATAGGCCAAACATGTTTCAAATCCACCCATAATCCACATTAATTTCACAACATCTTTCACATTATTTACTCAATTATCAAATCATATTTCAAAGTGAAAAATAATGCTAACATTCCCAATATAATTCATTTCATTTGAAAACCCCATTTTGATACATTTTCACCGCAAGTTCCCTTGAAAACACACTTCATATTTACTAAACAATTCATAAAATAATTTCAAAAATAACCATAATAAAAAATAATAAAAACATAGCCATTATCCATTATGAAACCCATTTTAATCACTTAAACATGCCACAATACTTTCGTAACACATTTATCACCACACAATAAATCCATATAACACATTTATAAAGGCACATAAGCATATTAAGAACATATAAAAATGTTAATGCATGGAACCACCCACCTCAGTGGGGTGAAAACACAACCACACTTAAATGGAAGGAAGAATAAAATATCTCAGACCCTTCACACAATCTAAAATCCAATAAAATCAAGTTACAAAAAAACCGTACCATCTAGGGTTTGGATAAGGGAAGAAAACCACAAAATCTAGGGAAAACACACCAAAGAGAGGTCTCACCAGACATGGGGGGGGTCGTATCGGTGAGGGTTGTGCCAGATAGGGGGTTGTGATGGAGAGGGGGTCGCGCTAGAGAGGGGGTTTCACCAGATAGGTTGCACCAGAGAGGGGGGAACTGGCCGAAAGGTTGGTCGAAGGAGGTCCAAGCGCCGATGAGTGGAGGTGTGGTCAGAGCATAGTCGCACCGGTGAGGAAGAGGGTTCTAGATGGAAGTCCACCGATGAGGGAGGGGAGGTGGTGCGAGGAAGGAGGGAACACGGTGGGGGGGGGGGGGGTCAGGTGCAACACATAGGGAGGGAGAAGGGGTGAAACACCTTAGGTTTTCCCTTAAATTAGTTAAAAAAACTAAATAATAATAATAACAACAACAACAACAACAAAAATAATAATAATAATCATCATATTAATAATATTCATTTAATTTTTTTATAATAATATAAATAACAATTTTAATAATAATAATATTATTATCCACAAAAATAATAATATTATTAATATGGTTTAAACATTTACCTTATTTTATTTTCATAAAATTTATTTATTTTATGTATTGAGTAGCCGCACAATCACCTGGGTTGACCGCACGGTTACCACTAATCGTGCGGTGCCCATGCACCGACCCAAGATAAAAATGAGGATATAAATAATTAAAATAAATAATTTAATTAAATTAATAAAATTTTAGTGGTAGGGGTGTGATAATTATCCCACTATAGACACTTTCTTCCCCCAGAAAGTTACCAAGTCGATAGTTAACAAAAACTCGAGTCCATTCCTAGAAAAAATTGAGGAAAACCATGAATCTCAGGAAGAATTTACTTTCCATAGGTCACACCCAACCGATTTAAGAAGAAACTGAAGCCCACGATTGAGGAAAGAACACAAGGGGGGTTCTCCCCACCACAAGAACTCAACTAGATCAGGAACCTTAAAACCCAAACAACACCACCAATACTTAAACAAGAAACCCACTATGAGGGAAATCAGAAAACTGGGACATTGAGATGAGAGAACCAACATAACCCATCCTCCACATTAACTGATTAACACCCCCAACGATGCTGGGAACTCCTGACATGAACTTCATCCAACTCCCATAGCATGAGAGGAACCACACCACCACCAGAATTAGATTCCCAACACCAGATAAAACCCACAAAAATAAATTCAAAACAAACAGAAGAACCAAACATGCCTTCAAACATCAATCTTCCCAAACACTTACATATCCAATGAGCACAAATGGAACTAAAAGAGAAACCAACCCATGTGAGGGCTAAACATCCCCTAAAAATGAATGACTCCAAAAGCCACATTTTAATAGTTAAAACTGCTTGAATAACAACAGAATAAATCCATCATAACCTTACAATGACACGATGAACTTAAAATGGTAGGGGAAAAATAATAAGGAAACCTTAAATGTCTCTATTCCAAGATGAAAGATAAATAACTAGTTAAAGGTCTCACATACACCTGACAACCCTGAGTGTGTGTGATCTTCACCTAGAGACCTAAGGCTGGGGATCTCATGGCTAAAGAATATCCTACCTTACAGTCAGGTATGAGCATCCCTCAGTCACAAATCCTTCTTCAAGAAATGATTCCAACATGACTTGTCCTGGTGACCTGAATGAACACATCGAGTGTAGGAACTTTGAGGAACATGACAAGACAACTTTGAATTCTCAAACCCACCCCACCGGTGGTACACTAGGAAGTGTTCTGATGAACTATATGCTAAAACTAATGAAGAAGACTCCTTAGGAACAGGTTCCTTCATCCTGTACTTCTTTCCATATAGGGAACCCTTATGAAAAAAAGAGGTTCATGATTTCCTACCACCACTGATTACACCCCAAGAACCAAATCTTTAAAGTGGTCAATGTAAAATTTTACCAACCACTAAACCTAATAAACATACCACAACTCTTCCAACTTCCTCAACTTTACCTCCTCAAGTATGAACCCTTGGAAGAAGGTGGCCTCAAACATTTCCCATTCCACCTAAAATTCCAATGAAGAATGGACAACCAAATTTCACTGGTCCAAAACTGGACTCTCGAACAACAAAAAAACAACATAAAACCTAATAGCATCAGGAGTTCCCAACACCATGAAGACACTCTGTACCTCTTCAATCCATATAACCGCCCCTAACGGACCTCTAACACCACAAAAGATAGAAAAAATCCAAGAAAACTCTGGAACTAGGCATGAATCATTAGAACATTAAGGTACCTTTCTAGGCGGCACATTTTGAACAACATGAGAAACACAAACCAAAACCAACATCAAACCAACCAAAAACAACACCAAAAGCCAAATCAATAATCTTGAAGACTGAAAACATGCCAAAAAAACCAAAATTCATCTCTTTTCAAAAATTCCAATTCCATTTTTATTTTCAAAACCATCATATTTCAAGACACTAACCAAACACAAAACCTCATTTCATAAAACAAAAACCACATTGTAAAATAAAAACCAGTTTCCAAAACCATTTTCCCTTTTTCAGAAATCACTTTGCAAAGACAAGGCCAAAATTCTAATCTCAATCACCCACCCATGGCCTCCTATGAGCCTTCACACATATGTTCATCCATTTCGATCCATGAATTCCAACTATCACATTACACATGCACCCTCACATGTGAAAATGTTCATAAGGAGTACCCAAGGTTGCACCCAAACCATTTATTTACCAATTCCAAACTGGTACCAAATTTTCAAACTAGAAAATTTTCCTTTAAAATCCATTTCACCAATTTAAATCTATTTTAAAGAAACCATTTTCATTTCAAAACCCCTTTTCATTTTCTAAAATACACTTACACCAACCAAAACCAAAATGAAGCACAATTTACACTAAACCAACGGGATTAGTCATGATTAACCTGATGACATGTTAGTGGGAAATGTCCCAAGAATGCATCAATAACTAGGAGGTACTTGAAACATGCACTCAGACTCCACAAGGGCCACTACTCCTCCAATGGCCCGAAGGCCTTTATTTTTTATTGATTTTGATAATCCACCTTTAAAGGGGTGAGGTGGAACCCTTAAAAGGCCTGAAGGAATAAGTATTACATGGCCCATAGGCCATAGAGTAATTCATTGCCCATAGGCTTCAAACATTACATACAACCCATACTAACTACTTGGAACTGCTCCTCCCCAGCATCTTCATCGTGAAATTAGCTCTCCACCTTCGCATGGCTGTTCAGCTAGGAATTCCCATGTATGCACAGGCTTGTCCTGATGGCAGGTTCCATACCCTCTCATTCTTGCAATCCGTTTAGATTCTGTTGTGGTGAAAGCTCCTTGCTCATCCTCCTTGTAGAGCTTGTACCTTGTAGGTTGTCTGGTTTACATCTGCACTAAAGGTGGCCCGAAGGCCTTGAGGTGGCCCAAAGGCCTTACTGACCTGAAGGCCTGGGTGGCCCAAAGGCCTTACAGGGCTCAAGGACCAAATCGGTGGCCCGAAGGCCCAAACGGGGGCATATTTCTGGCTATTATAGTGCCAAAAAGTGCCTGCTACAGTTCCCTCTACAGTACTGCACAGTTCCCGCTACAATATATACTACAGTACTGCATAGTTCCCACTACAGCACTGCTACAGTACCTACTACAGTGCTGCTACAGTGCAGCTATAGTACCCCTGGAAATTCTGCCTCTGCCTGGATTTGATCCCTGATCGCTTGGATGCACTTACGGAGTCCTTACCAACCGGGCTAAGGCTCACGTGCACAAGGTTCACTACTCTATGTAAGATTATGACTTGACACCGGCTTGCCTATGTTATCATCTCTCAATCCCAAAACTAACCAAGATAAGATAAAGACTCAATTCCCGAACTACCCTTGGTAACTCAAGTTTCATCACGAGTGGTGGTGATCAGGAACTAGCCCATGACCTACCTCTTGAGCCTTGAAAATCATAATCTCCAACTAATAGAAACCCCAAATAACAAGGGCCTCCTTTACTATATTTTTTTCATGAACCAGCCCAGGTCGACCCCGAATTGGTCAACTGATTTGGCCCACGACAAGGCCTAAAGGGAATTCCCAATACCCAAGGGATGGAAACTAGTACCGTGCATCAAAATTAATTAGGTTGGAATGATTTTACCCATAAATGAAAGACAAATAAATAAATAAAAACTGAACAATAAAAACAAAAACTAGAAACAATGAGAAAATAAAACTGTACATACCTCAATGTGACCCTATGGGTCACCACCGACCTCAAACCAACATTGCACTACGACAACTGAATCTGATCAAGAAGCAGAACCCAAAGCTAAAAATAAAGATAAACTATAGGAATGATTATTAAAACTTAGTAGGCATGACCAAAAAATCTATTACCATACACATTTCATTTAAATAAAAGATCCACCAATTTCAAGCTTGAAATACAATGTACAAAACTAGGTTTTCACACATTTTCTTCTTGAAACAAATCATGGTCCATTACCATTTTTCAATTAAAAACCTAATTCCCTTTTTAAGAAGAATACATTGGCATTTTAAAGGAGGTGATGTTTAAACTAAAAATGGAGGAAGGAAGTATAAACAAATTTCAAAACATTTTTTCCATAAACACTTGAAACCATTTTATAACTTTTAGTAAGAATCTACACTTTGAAAGGAAATAATATCAACAAACATATAACACGGGAAATGGAAAAACACCACACAAGAGTAACCAATAAGAAGATGCATCTCTATCATCTTCCTTAGATGACTAAGTACCAGAAAACATGGGAGAACCTAGGATCTCATGAATAATCTTGAACATACTATACATGTGAGTCATTATGAAGGCATTCCCTACTCGATGACGTCATAATGCCCAAATTCCCAATCATCGCCCTACCTGTCCTGACTAAGGGAATCAATCCCATAGTAATGATAAGAAAATAACCCCCTATATAGGCTACTAACTAGTGTAATAACCTAAACTAGTGAATAAATCATTCACTGAGAATTCACTTGCTATGCTAGGTTTCTAGATTCAGACTAAAAAGGGAGTGAGTAAACAAATACCAACCAAGAAATCCAACATATATATTTTCATCTTACACAATCTAAACACAAAAAAATCACCCCCAAATCACTCCAAGTAATTTATCACTCTTGTCTTCAAACATCAATACGTAAGGGAAGTCCCATTTGAGGACCACCCATTCCCATAAACATCCAACAAGGAAATAGGTGCATTCCAAAGAGATTTTTCAAAGTAATTATTTTTACAAAGGTACCAAATGGGCCTCACATGATTTTCTCAGGCCAAACCATTTCTTAAAGAATCACACACACTCCACTTTGAAAACCAAAAACACACTTGTAAACACATTTTAGAAACCCAATTCAACACTTTAAATCTGAAGCACATTTATAAGGGTCAAACATGGCATTTAATCAAGAAATTGATGTAAAAAAATTCAATCAAACCATTTATTACAATACATTACAAGAAATAAACCACTCCAATTCAAGACAGAAAATTTCACTAAAATTATATATCAATAATTAATATAAAAACTAGATGTGAAATGTAATAAATAAATGATTATTAAATATAAAGGTTAATTCGTAGAGATGCTACCTCATAGTGGAACCAAACCAAATATTCGGCCCTTGGTTCTTTCTAACTAAGAGCTGTTGCTCCCCCACTGAGCATATGAATCTTCACATACATATAAGGACACCTAGCCCCTATGAACACAACCGAATGTCCATGAATGTGTTAAAGGGAATCCTTACATATATGATTATATGCATATACCCATCTACACTCACCTACGTCTGAATTTCTATATATATATATACATAGGAACATCTATCCCTATATATGTATATTCACTGCCATGGATGAATATACACATAACAGGGGAATATATATATACCTACCTATGCATACATAGAACTGTCTCCTTAGACCCAGGGACTCGAAACCACAAAGAAGTGACCAACACACCTTAATTAAAAAAAAGAATCCATAAACATCATAATACCCTAAAATAAAATAATCCAAAAAATGAACCCAGATACGATTCAAAAACCAATGAAAAATTTAAGAAATATAATTCTAAATGAAAACACTATTTCTAAAGTAAGATATTCCAAATGGGCCTTTAAGTTTTTCACACCCCGAATTCATTTACCTAAAGTAATTCAAAAACCATTTTTCTAAACAACGTGAAATATCCTTTTCACCAAGAATTGCCAAGCTTCCCACTCTTTTCCATAAACAAGGAACCTTGCATTTTACAAACACCAAAACCATTTCAAAAAACACTTCAACATGACTTTCATATTTCATAAAGAATAAATTTAGCAATATCACAATAAAAAAACACAATTAAATCCAATTACTTTTCATAGGCCAAACATGTTTCAAATCCACCCATAAGACACATTCATTTCACAACATGTTTCATATTATTTACTCAACTACAAAATAATATTTCAAAGTTCAAAAAAAGGCTAACATTACCAATATATTTCATTTCATTTGAAAAACACATTTTTGATACATTTTCACCACAAGTTCCCTTAAAAACACACTTCACATTTCGCAAAAAAATCATAAATTCTTTTAAAAAGAACCACAATAAAACACAATAAAAACATAACCATTATACCTTATGAAACCCATTTTCATCAGTTAAGAATGACAACATACTTTTATAACACATTTTGAACCACACAATAAATCTGTAGAACACATTTATGAAGGCACACAAGCATATTAATAACATCTAAAAATATTAAGGCATGGAACTACTTACCTCAGTGGGGTGGAGATGTAACTTTTCTTCAATATAAGGGAGTATAATACCTCTTAGACCCTTAACACACCCTAAAATCCAATAAAATTGAGTTACAAACAAGCCCTAACATCTTGGGTTTGACTAATGAAAAAAAACCCTAAAATCTAGGAAAATCACAATGGAGAGAGATGTACTAGAAAGGGGGGTCATGCTGGAGAGGGTTATGCCGGACATGGGGTCGCGTCAGACAAGGGGTGGCGTTGGATAGGGGGTCACGCCAGACAGGTTGCGTTGGAGAGAGGGGGGAACCGACTAAATGGTCATCTAGAGGAGGGCCACACTCCGGTGAGAGGAGGCATGGCCAGAGTAGAGTCAAACCTATGAGGAAGAGGGAACTGGATGGAAGGCCGCCAGAGAGGGAGTGGAGGCAGTGCGAGGAAGGAGGGAGAAAGGTGGGTGAGGGGAGGGGGGGGGGGGGTCGGGTGCATCACATAGGGAGGGAGAAGGGGTGCGACCCCTTAGGGTTTCCCTAAAATTAATTAAAAAACTAAATAAAAAATTATTTTAATAATAATAATATTAATAATAACAACAACAATAATAATCATCATATTAATAATATTCATTTCATTTTTTATAATAATATAAATAACAATTTTAATAATAATAATATTATTATCTACAACAAAAATAATAATAATATTATGGTTTAAACATTTACTTTATTTATTTTCATAAAATTTATTTATTTTATCTATTGGACTTCCACATGGTCACCTGGGCAGACCGTAAAGTTACCACTAACCATGTGGTTCCCGTGCACCAGCCTGAAATAAAAAATGAGGATATAAATAATTAAAATAATTAAATTTTAGAGGTCAGGGTGTGACAACCTGGGAGAGACAAACCACCATCTCTAGTGGAATAATGTTACTCATAGTATAATGGGTTCACTCCCCAAATCATCATAGTAGTTAAGGTTCATTCCCAATATCATTATAACAGACAAAGTCCCTTATTAAAATGAGTCCAGTTCCCATTCCAATATCGTCTTATTGAACTGAGTTCACTTCCCATTCTAGTACTGTCTTACTAAATAGAGTTTAATTCCGATTTCAGTACTGTATTAATGAACTGGGTTCACTTCCCTTTCTAGTCCCATATTACTTAATTGATTTCACTTCTTATTTCAGTCCAATCTATCACATGAGATATAAATAATTATCTAATGAATTGGAGGGAGATATAGGTCCCACCCATCATTGGTTATAATGTAACCACCATACTTGGTTATAACACAACCAATGAAACATAATAAAAACTATACATATTTGTTCCATAAGAACATAATTCATTCACCAAATCAGAACCCATGTAAAGTAATGAGTTTCATAAAAATTTCATCATAATACAACTCATGGAAAAGAAACAGGTTTCATAAACATCATGAAATAATAAACATAAAACAACCATAAAAATAATAAGGATAATATCTTTGAATAATATCCCCTATAAATAATAAGTAACATAAAATAATTTTATCTTAGATGGAAAATAATTTTGAAAGATCACTTTAAATAATTCATGAAAAATAATATTTCCATTTTCAAATCATTTCTTTTTAAAGAGCCAAAAAATTATAAAAGAAAAAATTTTCATGGAAAATAATACTGTACACTTGTAAAGGAAAAATAAAATAATTAAGGAATAATAATGATAAAAAATTATTCTCATGCTGTATAAGTTTATAAAAACATTCCTTCTATATTTTTGTTAGAAATGTCAAAAAAAACCTCATTTAGAAAATGAAAAAAGAATCCTTTAAAACCATTAAAAAAAAATAAAAACATGATTAAAAATAACATTAAAAATTAATAAGATAATAGTAAAAATGTTTTTGTAAATACTTTAGAAAACACATACATCGAAGAAAAAGAGAGTTTTAAGGGAAACTTTAAAAAGATAATTTTTAAAAGAAATTCCCTTGTAAATATCATATCATTGAAACGAGAATTAATAAAATGAATAGATTATGTGTATCATATATAAATCCACATCAAACAAGTGGAAATAAAAAATAAGATAATCAAAATTTATCCCACAAATATTCTTAACATGAAATAATCAATGAAGTATAAGTTTAACCTAATGAATGAAAATTGAGTTAAGAAATCCTTTACCACTTTATATTCAGTCGATTCATATACCCCATAAAATTAATAATTATCAAATGAAACAATGAATAACATTAGGATAATTATATTCATGATATTATATATCAAAGGATGGTATATACACTAAACATAAGAAATAAGCAGTGAATAAGTCATATATCTCACAAAAGTAAAAGTGAGATGAGAAACCCTTAGCTCACACTTACCTTTAATTTTACATACTTTAGCCTCCTGTATAAAGTTTTAAAGAATGTTATAAATTAATTATTTAACCATATTCATATTTATAATTCCTTATATAATACTTTTATAAAATTATACCACCAATTCATGAATAATATTTCATTATTTTCATTGTTTCGGGTGCATTCGTTTCATGGTTTCATGGTCGATTCACTAGTGTATAATTATGGATTTTCTTGTAAAATTGAAAAAAATACAGAATTGAAATGAAATGTAATTAATTTACTTATATAAGTTTAAATGTTCCTATATATCATTTTTTCTTCTGACATGAGGATGGTTCTTTTGATAAAATGTTAATGAAAAATGATTAGTTTATTTTGGCGTTTTTTCTGACCATCACAAACTAGTTTTGTTTTATTTAATATTATATATATATATTAGTTCCATAACATGAAATAGGTTATGATATACCTATTAAAATATTATTTAACTAGAATAATACTTTTATGACTAGACTTGAAGGTGGTAATGGACAACTAAAAATCATTATCCACGGAGATGGTTAACCGCCATAATTTGGACAATGGTTTCATTTCTTTGAATAAGAGGAGATAAGAAAAGGGGTGTATATAATATTTTACATTAGAAATATAAAATTCCAGTATATACATGATACTGGAGTTATTATTATTTTATGGGTGAATGAGGTGAATATAAGGTAGAAGAAGGAATGAAATTAAGAGGGGTTGTTTGAGAAAGTTACCTCTTGAATATCACCTATTTGAAGGATCCCTTAAGTAACTTGGAATTGGTATTTGGGTGAGGAATGTAGATCTTTGATATGTGGAGAGTGGTGAGGAGAATTTTTGGTAGATATTTGAAAATCTCAAAGGCTTTTTTGGAAAAAGGGGGTGGTTAGGAGTGGTATTTATACTTGGAGGGGGGGTTAAGTGATTAAATAATGATTATTTTTTTAAAGCCAACCACATTCAGGTGGAATTAATTATAAAGAATTTGGATGATAATTATTGTTTTAAATTATGTTTAATGTCTATAGACACATCAAATAACCATTTAATGTTGTAGTTTTTAGTTATTTTAAGCTTTTACATTTTAACTTTAACCCACTACATTATTTTACCTATACTGCGGTAAATTTTTTTTTATCATAATAAATTTTTTATGCCTAAAAATAAAAATGATCTTATAACCAAATTTGGAACTCCTAGTTCCAAATATAGAATCCATTTAAAAAAACTAAAAAAATAGAATCTTAAAAACGACATTCAAAATTAAACCGTCAAAACGTAACAAAAAACAATTTTTGTGCGTGGAAAATGTGTTTTAATTACAAAAATGTACTTATACCAATATAAATAAAAAATATTATTTAAATATAATTAAATAGATAATATATATATAAAAATAAATTAAGTTAATTTTAGATCAATTTAAAATCATAAAATGACTTTTAACTATAAAGAAAATGAGACTTCTAAAAAAATCATTATTTTTTACTATTCACTAATAAATTAAACTTTTTAGATTATTCTCAAAAAATAATCCTAAGTTAATGTTGAGATTATGAATTAAAAATTGATTTTAATTTTATCAAATAAATTTTATAAAATATTTAAAAATTAATTATATTTATTTTATTATAGAAATAAATAAAAATATCTTTTTGAAGAAAACATTTATTTGAAGAATAAAATAACTTTACTAAAAAATATGTGCATATTAAAAAAAATTAATTAATACATTAACAATGATATGGAAAATTATATATTTCATAATGTGGTTAATACTATTTATTCCCATAAATTTAACATCTTGGTTATAATGGTTGTGTTAAAATAATTATATTTTGGAATTCATTTAAGTTCGGTATTCTATGAAATGTAATCTATCGAAGAGATTACATTTATTTAAAAATATACATACCATAAAATCTTGGTGTGTTACATTCTAACCCCCTTTAAAATGAATTTATACATCTAAATTCATTACTCGAATACAAATAGATGAGGATAGCTCAACCTCATCACATCCTCAGGTTCCCACATAACTTCCTAAAGCTAGATATTTTCCCAAAAAACATTGACTAGGTGAGTATTCTTGTATCATGGAACTTTATCTATAAGATACATAATCTACACCAGTTATTCCCTATAAGAAATATCTTTCTCTAATAGTATGACCTTCGAGTTTAGTACATGTGAAGGATCATGTATATACTTCCTCAGGAGATATATATAGAAAACATCATAAAAAACTTGTTAGCACATGTTATCCAATATACATAAATCTTTATATGAATAAATAATATATTAATATTTAAAACCTCATCTGAAGTTAAACATTAAAAATTTCATAAATGGTTACCCTTATAAACCTTTCAAAAGATTAAAATCCAAAACTTTCAAAATAAGGTCACTAAATTTTTAAAATAAACTTATCATTAATCCCCAAAGAACTTGATGTAGATCTTAATTGTCATAAACCAAACATGTGAATATATTTATCATGTATTCTCTTGAAACATGGTAATAACCTGAATTACCATAAAAACATATTGAAAACATGCATGATTTAAAAAATTAACTCTTTACTCATGCCATAAATCCAAAAAATTATGTAAACTCAATCCATAAACCACCTTGTCATCATATTACTAATCAATTCTAAGGTCATAAATACTATCCCTTTTATTTTATCCCAATAAATCATTTATTTATCTCATTATCATCCCAAAATCATACATATATTAAGGGATATCTTTCTCTTAATCATGTGTTCTAAGAAATATCACTTTACCACCTCAATCACTTTTCATGGTTACTAGTACCATTCAAGATATAATTTAAAATAATTAATGAAAATTTTAAGTGGAATAATCCTTAGAAGTTTCAATATTTCATAATACCATAAAATTACTTCTAAAACATTATTCTTTAATTTCAATGCATAAATACTCAATCATTCCACTTCCTTCATAAAACATTAACCATGATTTTTCATTTTATTCCTTACCACTTCCTCCATCTCATATGTCATTTATAATCTCATCATCAGTAGCAATATAATCATTACTCATACAACCTTTCTGATTCTCTTCATCAGCTTCCCCCTAGGGAATCAATTTGAAAAATTCTCATACATTCCACATTTTAAACATTTATCTATTGATGATGCCTTAGGAATATAATTATTCTCATCCATTAAATTAAATAAATCTTTCAATTTTCCTTTACAATTTCTTGATTTGTTTCCTTATTTTATACACCCAAATCATCTTCTAGTTCCTTTGAAACATTATACTTGACGCCTATTCCCCCATGCTTTACATGAGGAAAATCAAACTTTCTTTCCTCTGTGGAAACCATGAAACTCCATATTTTTATTATTATATGGGTCAATAATCTCACCAAAGTTTAGATTATTGATCAAATTATGAGATTGATGATTAAGAATAATAATAAGGGGTTTCCTTTCAACTCCCTTTTCATTTGGTTTCTCATATGGAAAATTACTCTATTTTCCATCACATTTACTATTAACATGAATCCTCCTATTTACAACCATTGTCTAAAACCCAAAAAGCATAGTGTGTGAACTAATAATCATAGTGGGAAACCACATAATAAATATAAATTTCCTATAAAATTACAATCTATTAAATCTTAGGTTTAATCCTAGTTTATTCATGATCATTAATAAAATTCTAGGATTGTAACCTAAACTTAGAATTATCCTCAGGGGTCTTACTTAAGGTTTTCTCATCCTAGTTTCCAAAGGTTAACTAAAACATGATATGATACCAACTATAACAAACCATTCTTTGAATACATAGATATTACATCTAAATAAATAAATATTTATTACATTACATAACAAAACCTTTCCAAAACCATATGGGTTTAGTGTCTTTAGAAACTTGGAACTATAAAAAATGGTCTATAAAACATCTACATCATCTCACACTTATTCCTTAATAACTATAATCCTTTTTAACATATCATACTTAATAATGTCATTCATATCTTTGGGAAAATAATCATAAGAAAAGGGTGAGATCATATTCTTAGTAAGGGTAAACAAGGGAGATATCAATCTTAACATAATCATGAGGGAATAAGAACATGAGTATAACATTTGAAAATTATACCCTACATATAAAAGATCATAATCTTGAGTCATGTAATAAATTATATAAGTTTATAAGACATTAATAATAAAATAAAACAAGTCATTATAGAATAACATTGGCATAATACATGGAATGTGGAATACACATAAGCATAAAAAATAATTCCCTTAGTAGTCAAGGATTATTTCCAAAATATATAAGGGAACTCTATGGGTGGTTACACCTTCTGGGTAGGACAAACAACCATCCCCAATGGTATCCATTTTCTCATTGTGGAATCAGTTCACTCCCCAAACCATCATACTAATCAAGGTTCACTCCCAAGACCATCATAACAGATAAATTCCATTACTAAACTGAGTTCACTTCCCATTCCAGTCTCGTCTTACTGAAATGAGTTTACTTCTTATTTAAGTCATTTCTTACAGAACTGAGTTCACTTCCAATTCCAATCCTATCTTACTGAACTAATTTCAATTTTATTTCATTATTTTCTATCTCATGAGATATAAATCATTACCCAATACATTGGAGGGATATTTAGGTCCCACCCATAATTGGTTATAACATAACCACCATCCTTAGTTATAACATAACCACCATACTTGGTTATAATTTAACTACCATACTTTTTTTATAATGTAACAATTTTCACATAGTTAAAACCATACATATACATGCCATAATAACATAAGTCATTCATCATATTAGAACCCATGTAATGAAATTATTTTCATAAACATTTCACCATAACATAACTCATGGAAAAGAAATGAGATTCATAAAAATAATTCCATTATAAACATAAACCAACCATAAAAATAATAAGGGAAATATTCTTGAATAATAACCTGAATAAAGCTTAAGTAACATCAAATAATGTTATCTTAGATGGAAAGTAATTTTAAAAGACCACTTGAAATAATTATTGAAAAATAAAATTTCCATTTTCAAATAATTTATTTTTAAAGAGCCTCATAATTATAAAATAAATCATTTTATATAAAAATAATGTTGTATGCTTGTAAATTAAACATCAAATCATTAAGGAGTATTGAAGGAAAAAAATTATTATCATGCTGTATAAGTTAAAAAAACATTCCTTCCATATTTTTTTTGAAAAAATAAAAAAAACTCACTTAGTGAAAAACAAAAAGAATCCTTTCAAACTATTTTATAAAATGTAAAATAAGAGTAAAAATTAATTTAAAAAATCATAATAAAATAGTAAAAATGTTTTGGAAACAATTTAGAAAACACATACATTTGAGAAAAAGTGCTTTCTAAGGGAAACTTTAAAAAGTTAATTTTTAAATGAAAGTACCCTATAAATATCATAAATTTGAATTTAGCATTAATAAAATGAATAGATTATGTGTATTAGATATAAATCTGCAGAAAACAAGTAGAATACAACATAAGATAATCAAATGTTATAATGAACCAACCTAGGTACCACTAAAAGGTGCCCCAAGCCGGTGGGTTATGAGGCCTCAAGCTTGCCTCCCTATACACTGGAAGCTTCTGACTAGCAGTAAGGTACTAGAGTGTGATAGTGGGGAGACTATTCCCACATATCAGATAAAGAAAACAATGGAAATAACTATGTATCATATAGAGCTGTAAACAAATAGAAGGTGGAATCAGTAAATGACTGAAATAGAACATGTTGTAATAATAAATGAAAAAAGATATAAAATCCCAAACAACTATGTCATACAATACAAAATTGGTCACCCACTAGGGTGACCATATAGATACAGGAGTACAAAATAAATTTAAAGTAAAAGTACATGGATTTACAACTAACTCTGAGCCAGACCACATACCTGATCTCTAGACACTATCGAACTACACCATCCCGATCATAAGAACTCACACGAGTAGTTCCACTCGAACATGAAACTCTAGGCCTCAGCCCTATCCACCATGAAACTCATGCTTAGCCTAAGAAGTAAACATAAGGTATACACATACACTAAGGTGCATGTGTAGGGGTAATAAATAATCTCAGTAGGCCACCCTGATAAGCAACCTATAAATGTTCTTCTATAAGTGTATGCAAAAGCACAATGCCTAGCCTAGTTGAGACATAACTAAAAAGGCAAGTAAAACCAAATGTAAAACCACAGCCAATCCCTGGGTCTATAATCCTATCTAATTGGGAAAGTGACACCATGGATTTCCATATATATATACATATATATATGTATAGTACCATACCTATACATATATACATAATTATGAATATTCACAAGTAAGTAAAATAAATCACATAAAAACCACTAGCAGTCGATCCTTGGGTATGTAATCCTGATTTCCTAGACATCCTATGCAAAGGAATTGAGTCAGATATTGTTGCACTCAAGACATGTATCATTAAGTTGATATTTGGTTCAATAATCCCATCGACATGTACCTACTTTGACCAACACCAGAATTATAACTCTAAGTAAGATATGTCACCTTAAGGGGGATAATAATCCTACACCTGGGGTCACCCATACTCACCTCCAGTCACTAACAAGGATAATATATACCAATGGAAAATATTGTAAACAAGGACACCATATACCGATGGTCAATCCTAGAAATAAGGATACCGTATACTATTGGTCAATCCTATAAAGAAGGTTTATAGAGAGTACATCCAGACATCCTTTAAAGGTCACTGATTCAGTCTCCATGATACCCAGAACTATAAATATAGTCCAATGTCTAATCCCTAGGTCTTAGTCCATAGGTTATCATGAAATTCAAAATTTAGATAATATCTAAGGGTCTTACCATTAGGATAATTGTAAAGAGAACTCACCAGTGATACACCATGAAACACCCCTCGAGTATCATAACTGATTAGGGATAGCATAATCCTACCGATCATAGGATGAGGAGATCATAATCATCCCTAACAATCAAGATAGAATAATCTACTATGAGTCTTTGGTTCCATATCCATATAAAGATAACTCACTAATGAGGCACCATGCAACACCCCTTAAGTCTCATAACTGACCCGGGAGAGCATAATCATCCCGATCATAGTATGAGTAGATCATAATCACCCCCAACACTCAGGAGAGAATAATCTAACGCAAGTCTTGGATGCCATACCTATATATCAAAATTTTAGGAGAGCGTAATCATCCCTACTATATATCATAGTCTAGGACACCATGCTTGTATATCATAATAATAAGCTCAATAGTCGGATACCAGGAAACACATCTGGTCATCCTAATAATATATATAAAAATTTATATACATTCAAGCTCAATATTAAAGTCCTAGGTAGTGAATTTGGGTATACCAGTAAATATCATCAATAACATGGCTTAGAAGTTGTATCTTAGGTAAGCTTGTTTGGGCATCCCAACAAGCATAAAGAATCCCAAGAAGAACAACCAGACATCCTAAAAGAAAAAATAACACCTTGCTTTAGGCTCAACAACCACCAACCCGGAAGCACCTATGGTAAACATCACTACATCATCAATAACCATTTCAATGATATGAACAAAAGAGTGAGGGTAGACCGAACACCCAACCCACCACTACTGCCATGACCCCAAGGGATTACAAGTTCAGCATAGGTTCTAAGGTGACACCCACTACCATATTTACCCAAACCAGACGTACGAACTCAGGGTTTAAAAAACAATGGTCACACGCTGGGACCCTCAAATCAATACACTAAAGTGGCATCCTATTTGGGATCCTCAAGGTCTATACATAAGAAAAGGAATCCTACTTTTGATCCTTAGATGAAAAGGGTCAATAGAGACATACTACTAGGGATCCTAAATGGTAATAAATAGAGGAATCCAACATGGGGTCCTTAAATTGATATATAGGTAAAGGTATCCTACAAGGTAATTCCTAAATCAGATCTTAAACACAGGCATCCCTCAGGGGATCCTTAGAAGAATTAGGTCTCGTGACCTCATAGGCTAGATGGGAATATCTAACAAGGGATATGTACTTAAATAAAAGACAAGAAGGAATCATTCATGAGAGATATCTCATGGATCATCTCAGATCAAGTTCTCAAACAAGGTTGGTCCATGCACCCAACTGATCATTATCACTAAATCCTCTCTTAGGAGATGACTGAAATCAATTTCTAGATGAAAAACCTCTTCATTTAGATATAAGACCTAAAAACCATTAGATGTACTCAGATCACTCCATGAGTTTCACCATCATGATCTATACAAAAAACTACTCAGAATGGACTACTCTCAAGTACAATTATGACTCTGGGGTAAAAAGAAACAAAAAACCCCCAAAGGGTTAAAAAGGGGCAGTACACAGTGTGTCACCCTTGGTACACGACATGTACTATCAACGCCCCACATGGGAGTGCACTTATATCATCCTAGTCATGTAAACTCCCCAGATACATAACGTGTAAGGATGGTACACAACATGTACCCAACACGGGGTACATTCCCCTATCCCTCAACTGACCTAGCCGTATACTTGGCCAGGCTGTGTACTTATACACAACGTGCTACCCTACACAAGGTCTGGATGTGTACTCTACATGGCCATGTTCCCCTACATGGGTATCTAGACCTGAGTACTCGGATACACGATGAGTACTAATACATGACATGTACACCCCTGTACATGATGTGTACTCCTTAAAATTCATCTTCCCTAAATGGGAAGAACACATGATGTGTCACCCTGGACAACACACTGTGTAACCTAGTTTTCCCAAACAAAAAGCCTTCAGATTTCCCAAAACCCCCATTTTTATCCCCAAAACAAAATATTTGGACACTAGGGGCCACATAGAAGAATAATAGAGATTTATAAAATAAAAATTAAGAATCTAAGGGGGATTTGCAGTAAAAATTTAAATAGGCCTACCTTTGGGAAGAAACCGTTGAAGCTTCATTCGATTTCATGGTCCACAGTTACTACACGTCGATCTAGCATGTCGAGGGATTCACAATGATACCTCTCTTACCTTCCATATCTCTCTATTTCTCCCTCTCCCTCTTTATCTCTTAGGTTATGTGAAGGTAAATCCACATGAGATATGTGCACAACAAGGAAGGAGTCCAAGCTGGCTTTGGTACCCAACTCATGTTTTTTCCTTGATTAGGCTAAACTCCCCATTATAAACTCAATGGTAGAGACAAAATCACAATCCGGTGCTCCATTCCAAATTTATAGCTAAACAAACCTGCATGAATAATTTAATATTAATTCATTAAATACTAAATATTAATTATCCAGCTAAAATTCAAATGGCTTGGATTTATACCAAATTCATTTCCTAGGGTAAAAACCCTATTTTGAGACCAAATGAGCGGTGAGATAAATTATCTGATATCATCTACAAGGGTAAAAATACCATTTTACCCCATTACTAGCATCTAAAAGCAAAAATTCCAATTTCTGCTCAAAACTGAAGTTTAAGAAAACATAGGTCCTTACAAAATACCCACCATAAACTTTCTAATCCCTAAAAATCCTTGTGAAAAGACAAGCATCCATGATCTCAACCTAAGAATCAGTACAAACATGCTATCTGGATTGTCCAATGACCGGCCTCATAATGTCAAAAAATTTATCCTACATGGAAAATGTTGAACTGTGACTAATATGGTACTCCCCACCATAGGAATACCCTTATCATCATCTCACAAGAAAACTCTAAACACAACAATCCATGAAAAATGCTAAAGTTCAACTGAAAATGAGGGTCACTACCCTAAAATGGACAATGGTGTACTCCCCACCACATGGGTTACTTTAAACTGCTCCTCAAGCAAAACTTCAATAGGTTCCCTTTATAACCAGGAAAGACATTTAAAAGAAAATGAGCTCAGCTTAGTTTAGACTCTCTCTTAGTATACTCAAGATAAATCAAGATAGGGAATGATAATCTCTAATAGGAGTACACTAAGATTTTAAAAAGGGTGTGTACAGCTCCCCCAAATCCACACTCACATCCTATAAAATCATGACTAGGATTCATCCACAGGTCAACCGTATTGCAGTACTCTATTTACTCCTGATGTCACCTCTTCCACAGAGGGACATTCTTCATTTAAACAGAAACTCCTTGGAAACCAAGCTATGGAAAGTCCTTGAAACCATCAATCCTCAGCTCACAACTGGCCACTCACTGATTAAGATTCAAATGACACCATGTAAACCAGAGTTTACCTTAAATACTCAACTCATACTCTAGTGATTAATCCATCATAAGGCTAATTCAACCATGATACATGACACATCAGTCACATTAAGCTAGAATCTCCCTTGGAACTCCTCTTCAAAATCGGACACCTTACCTGTGCCATGATTTACTCTATGACCGCCATCAACCGGAATTGTCCCAGTCATGATCATCTACCCATGATCTGACTATATTAGAAATAACGAAAACATTGGTCGATCGATCTAGGCACCAAAAAAATCCTACCTGTCAAATACACTCTTGAAAAACAATCACCCTAGGTTCTTACCAAAAGATGAAGGCATCAACATGACTATACAAATAACTTGATCACCTACTATGCATTGATCACAAAATTAATTTAAGACCAAGATCAATACCTAAAAAGGAATTAGAAAACACATGCCAACATCTCAAACATTTTAACTTGGAACAAAATGAATTCCACCCTATAAGGGCCTGAGTCAAAATAAGGTCCTTTAGGTCTCCCACCTAGACCTATAGTACAAGTCTCAAAATTGGGTCACAAGGTCCAACCACCTAGACCAAAAGATCCAACCTATCAAAATCAGGTAAAGATCAAAAGGATCAACAAAGGTTAAAACAAAAAACATGACATACAAGGTCCTGATCCTCTATGAATGTCCTCAAAAGTAAATTCTCCCTGGATTTCATGATACCAACATAGAAAAGAGGTAGAACTAACACTCATCAGGAAACCACACATGGTAATACCCCCTGGAGCTCCAGTTCATGAGAAATGAATCGGTATCCATCAACATCGTACTCAAAAATAAAAAAAGATAACTATGACCTACGAAACAACACCCAAAAAGGGTCATAAAAAAAGGCATCACATGCCAGATAGACCTACTAGGGTCACTACACCTCCCATGCATGAGGAATGATTCATAATACTCACAAAAAAATTCCTCAACATAGATCCACATAACTCACCATCATAAGAAAATATATATACATAAGTAGGCCCAACTGAATAATCCTCAGTCATCAATAACAATTACACACTAGTAGGCCTATATACTACGAATCCTATATACCTAATATGATGCATGAGATACCTCTTGAATTTTCCATCCAAGAGTAAAAATCCATCCCTGACCTCTTGCCAATGGCCAAGAGCCAGAGATCAATAGTAAATCATAACACCCACACAACATGTGCATCTCTCAAGGTGAAAATCGTATATAACTGTAACATCACAGATAAGAACAACAATACCATACCTTGGAAACTAGGACTTCCTATGGGAACAAGTTTTCTTAACACACTAGTATGGTATCCGTGATTGGTTCTGAAACATTCCTAATAATCCTATCTATCATATCCAAAATAATAAATACTAGGAAAAGAAGAGCTCTGATACCAATTTGTAATGACCCGACTCAGGTTCCACTAAAAGGTACCCCAATTCTGTGGCTTATGAGGCCTCAAGAATGCCTCCCCGTATGCCAGAGGCCACTGAATAGTAGAGAAATCCTAGGGTGTGATAGTGGGGAGACTATGACATCACAATATAGAAATCAAAAAATAGAAATAGCTAAGTATCATATAAAATAGTAAACAAATAGAGCGTGGAAGCAGTAAATGATTGAAATAGAACATGCTGTAAAAATAAATGAAAAAAATATATAAAATCCCAAATATCTATGTCATATAGTAAAACACTGGTCACCCACTGGTCTGACCATACATATACAGAAGTATAAAAGAAACTTAAAGTAAAATTATAGGGCTCTACTACTAACTCTGATCCAGACCACGTACTTAGTCTCCAGACACTTTCGAACTGCACCATCCCAATCATAAGAACTCACACAAGTAGCTCCACTCAAACATGAAACTCTGGGCCTCAACCCTATCCACCATGCAACTCATGATCAACCTAAAAATTAGAAATAAGGTTTACACATAAGACGAGGTGCTTGTGCAGGGGTGAGAAATAATCTAAATATAACACCCCAACAGAAGACCTATAAATGTGCTGCTATAAGTGTATACAAAAGAAAAGTGCCCAGCCTTGATGAGACACAACTAAAAAGGTAAGTAAAACCAAATGTGAAACCACAGTTGATCCTCAGGTCCATAATCCCAACCAACGAGGAAAGTTCCACCATGGATTTCTATATTTATATACGTATACATGTATAGTCCCATACATATACATGTATACATAAATATGAATATTAATGAGTAAGTTAAATAAATCACATAAAAACCAATAGAATTCGATCCTTGGGTCCATAAACCTAATCACCTAAATGTCCTTTGTAAGGGAATTGATCTGGATGTCATGCCACTCAAACCGTGTATCATTAAGTTGATATCTGGGTCTATAATCCCATTGACATGTACCTGATTTGACCAATTCTGAAATTATAACTCTGAGAAAGATATGTCACCATAGGAGGATACTCATCCTACACCTAGGGTCATCCCTACTCTCCTCTAATCTCTTAAAAATATATTGTATACCGAAAATCAATCTTGTAAATAAGGAAAACATATACCAATGGTCAATCCTAGAAATAAGGATACCACATACTGATGGTGAAACTTGTAAAGAAGGATTCCAGGGAGTACATCTAGACATCCTGTAAAGCTCACTATGTCAGTTTCCATGCTTACCAGACCTATAAATCTAGTCCAATGTATGATACCTATATATCGGTCTGTATGTGGTCATAAAATTCAAAACTCAGATAATACCTAAGGGTATTACCCTTAGGTGATCTGTAAAAATAACTCACCGATGAGACCCCATGAAACACCCCTCGAGTCTCATAATTAACCAGGGAGAGCATAATCATCTCAATAATAGGATGAGGAGATCATAATCATCCCCACCACATGGGATAGAAAAATATACCACAAGTCTTGGGTGCCATACCTGTATAAAGATAACTCACTGATGAGATGCCATGCAACACCCCTCAAGTCTCCCAACTGATCCAGGAGAGCGTAGTCATCCCGATCATAGGTTGAGGAGATCATAATCATCCCCAACACTTGGGAGAGCATAATATTGCATGAGTCCTAGGTTCTATACCTGTATATCATAGGCCTAGGATAGAATAATCATCCCTACCACATATCATATCCAAGGACTCCATGCTCGTATATCATAATCATAGGCTCAACAACCGAATACCAGGAAACACCACTGGTCATCCCAATAATATATATCACAATTTATATACATATGAGATCAATAGCCATGTCCCAAGTAGTACCTATAGGTATACTGGTAAATATTTGAAATAACATGCCTCAGAAGACAGATCCTAGGTAAGAACATTTGGGCTTCCCAACAAGTATAATGAATACCAGGAAAAACATCCATGCATCCAAAAAGAAAGAAAGACATCTTATATTAGTCTCAATAGAAACCAACCATGAATAAACTCTAATAAACATCACTGAATTATCAATAACCATGTCAATTATATGAAAAAAGGAGTGAGGGTGGCTCAAATTCCAAACCTAACACTACTGCCACAACCCTAAGGGATTACATGTTCGACACAGGTTCTAAGGTGATACCCACCACCATATCTACCCAAAACCAACGTACTAACTTAGGGTCATTCAAACAATGATCACCCTATAGGGACCAAATTCAAAACAGTGAATATGCATCCTACTTGGGATCCTCAAGGTCTATAAACAAGTGAAGGCATCTTACTTGGGATCCTTAGCTGAAAAAGGTAAATGGGGGAATCCAACTCGGGATCCTTAAAGGTATGTAACAGAGGAATACAATATGAGATCCTCAAATCAATACATAGGTAAAGGAATCCTACAAGGGACTCAGTAAATTATCTCATAATCATAGGCATCCCTCAGGGGATC
The DNA here is from genome assembly GCA_963277665.1 of Viscum album. NCBI lineage: Eukaryota > Viridiplantae > Streptophyta > Magnoliopsida > Santalales > Viscaceae > Viscum > Viscum album. The sequence goes on along the minus strand of OY728163.1, from coordinate 1,854,751,273 downwards.
CTTAGAAGCATCAGATATCTTGGCCTCATAGGCTAGAAGGGCACATCTCACAAGGGAGGCATCCTCAAAGAAAAGAAAAGAAGGAATCAATCATAAGAGATAACTTATGGATAATATCAGATAAAGGTCTCCAACTAGGAATTTATGAACACCCAATTGATCGTTCTCACTCAATAATCTCTCAGGTGATGTATGAAATCAATTACTGGAGTAAAAACCTCTCCATTTAGAAAGAAGTCCCAAAACACCCATTAGGAGTCCTTAGATTGCTCCATAGGTTTCACCATCACGATATATGTGGAAAACTACATATAATAGAATACTCTTGGGTCTAATTCTGACTAAATATCAAGAAGAAACAAAAAACCCTTAAAGGGTTAAAAAGGGATAGTGCACGACTTGTCACCCTCGGTACATGACGTGTACTCCCAACGACCCACATGAGCATGTACCTCCACCGACTTGGGTGTGTAAATGACCTAGGTACATGGTGTGTAAGGTAGGTACATGACATGTACCCAAAATGGGGGTACATTACCATGTCCCTCATTGGCCTGGCCATATACATGTCCAAGCCGTGTACTTGTACACAACATGCTACCCTACACGGGGTCTGGTCGTGTACTCTACACGACCATGTACCCCTACATGAGTAGCCAATCCTGGGTGCTTGGCTACACGAATGAGTACTAATACATGGATTTTACACCCATATAAACAACATCAACTACTTAAACTTCATCTTCCCCAAATGGGAATAACACACAATGTGTCACCCTAGACAACCTGCCGTGTAACCTAGTTTTCCTAAATAGAAAACTTTTGTATCGCTCGAAACCCTCGTTTTCATCCCCAAAACAATAGATCCGGACACTAGGGGAAACATACAAGAATAATAGGTCTTTAAAAACTGAAAATGATGAATTTAAGGGGGGGGGGGTTACATTAAAAAGTTAAATGTCCTACCTTTGGGTGGAAACCCCCGAAGCTCCGTTTGATTTCATAGTCCATGGTTGTCGCATGTCAATCCAGCACGTCAATGGATTTATAGTGGTAACCATATTACCATACCTCCCTATATGTTTCTACCTATCCCACTTTCTCTCTTAGGTCACATGATAGAGGAGCCACAAGAGGGGTTTTCATGAGAAGGAGGAAAAAATAGAAAAGAAAAAAGGAAGAAATAAAAAGAAGAAAAATAAAGAAAAGAAAAAGGGGTCCAGTTGTCCCCAACACCCAACTCATGTTTATGACTCTAATAAGATAAAATACCTATTCTGGACTCAAAGAAAAATAAAAGATATCAATCTGATGCTCCATTCAAAAGTTATGGCTGAACAAACTTGGGTGGAAAATTTAATATTTAATTTATTAAATATTAAATATTCATTATTCCGCTAAAACTTGAATGGATAATATTTCAACCAAACTACTATTCTAGGGTAAAAAACCTATTCTAGGACCAATTTATTCATCATATAAATTATCCGAGATCATATACTTGAAAAAAGACCATTTTACCCCTTTTAAGCATTTGAAAGCAACAATTCAAATTTCTGCTTAAAATTACAGTTTGGAAAAGCATGATTCCTTAAAAATGTAATACCACAAATAATATTAACATATAATAATAAATTAAGAATAATTTTAACCTAATTAATGGAAATTAATTTAAGAAATCCTTTACCAAATTGTAATCAGTCAAACCGTGTGCCCTATAAAATTAATAATTTTCAAATGAAACTTTAAATAACACTAATATAATTATATTCATGATAATATATATCAAAAAGAATTATATAAACCACACATAATAAATAAGTGGTGAATAAGGCATATATCTCAAAAAAGTAAAATTTAGACGAGAAACCCTTCCCTCATGCTTCCCTTTTGTTTTTCATACTTTAAAATCCTTTATAAAGGTATAAACAATGTTATTAATTCATTAAAAACCATATTAATATTCATAAAAACTTATATTATACTTTTATAACATCATACCACCCATTAATTAATAATATTTCATTATTTTTATTGTTTTGGGTGTGTTCGTTTCATGGTTTCATGGTCAGTTCACTTGTGTATAATTATGGATTTTCTAATAAAATGGAAATTGTCACGACCCGACCCAACGGGGCTCGAGCCGCGACTCCCCAAGCCCGCCTCCAATAGGCCAGGGGCTGGCGACCAGCGCCGAGTAGGCTATCACACACATGGGAGGCATTAGCCTAAGGTACCTGTACACACACACCCACAAACACCTCCATGCAACAGTGCAAAGATAAAACAACTGAAAAGTAAATGCATGCATACAATCTATCCCAAACCAGAGTGCAACAGCAAAAGTACAAAGGCAAAACAGGGCCCACCAAAAGAAAACTACAAAGCGCGTCCAACCTGCTCTGAAGAAGGGAAACGCTGCCACAAACACCCGCCGGAAATCTCCCTCGGCACAGCTCCGGTAAACACCCCGGTCAACTCGCTCACTAAGCTCCGCCTGCTCCGGGTCCTCCTGGGACTTCGTCAAAAGGCCTGTGGTCTGCACAAGACACAAACATGTGCGGGCAAATCCCGTGCAGGGGTGAGTATAAACATACTCAGTAGGCACCCCAAAAACCCAAAACCCAAGGGAGCAACTGAAGGCAAAAGTCCGCTCAACCCAGCCAGAGGGAACCCAGACGAGAGAGAAACTCCATCTCGTGACCATCCTCGGCTAAACACAACTAGTCAGCTCAGCTCAGCTCAGGTGTATGCCCATACATACACCTTGAACAATCCAGATATACACAGCTCACGCCACAAAGCCACAAGAGGTACCGACCTCATCACCAGCAACCGTCCCAACCAGGAGAGTACACCACGAACACTGTCATACCAGATGACACTCATCCGAGAGATACACTCCATCGGGATACTCGCAAACATCTCAGACGCTCACCCGAGAGACCACGCTCGTCGGATAGCATCACTGAGGAAACATCGCTGAAACACCATAACCACCAAACTCCTCGGAAAGGGGATTGCCGCTAGGGTCCGCTAGGGGATACCAAGACCCACTCCGGTATACGTAGCTCACAGATAGGGGATCACTCCCAGGGTCCGCTGGGGGATACCACGACCCGATCTGGCATACGTAGATTTTACAGATAGGGGATCACTCCCAGGGTCCGCTGGGGGATACCACGACCCGATCTGGCATACGTAGATCTCACAGATAGGGGATCACACCCAGGATCCGCTGGGGGATGCAACAACCCGATCTAGCGCTCGACAGAAGCTCCACACTCAGATAGAGGATCATCGTCCATATAAAGATGGTCACGACGATACCAGAACCCTATCTAGTATAACTCACGATGTAGGGGATCGAACCGACGATGCTGCAACCCTACCGAAACCACGCGCTGAGTAGGGGATCGTATAACCAACGATACCGCAACCCTACCATAAACATCATGCTGAGTAGGGGATCGTAAGCCCGACGATGCCACAACCCTACTGTGCACGACCCACCGTGTAGGGGATCATATGTCCGATGATGCCACAAACTCTACGGGGTTAACCTTCTAGATAGGGGATCGCCGCCCGTAAATAAGCGGTCACAGCGATACCAAGAACCCGATCTAGGTAAAGATGCTAGAGGATCCACTCCGGGCCCACCGGAGGGATACCACAACTCTAACAGTTTAAACATCCCATCGAGAGGATCACAAACCCATACGAAGGTTGTGATGCCACACAAACCCTCGTGGGAACGAACCAAGGGAGAACCCTCAACCACTGCTGGTCCAAACGTCGCTAACCCGAGCGACCCGCCACAACGCCACACTGCGCACCTCCTAGGCCAAAACCGAGGCCACCATCGCGTTCCACGCGGAAAAACACGCAGGATAGGCTGCTTACTCGCCCAAAACGGAGCACCAGTGAAAAAGGAACTATTCACCGTAGCTAGCTCGTGCGGGGCCCACACAACGATCCCAAAACCCATCGGGCGGATCACACCACGGCGATCCCCTCGAAAAAACAAGCGGAATCGACTACTCGCTCGTCCAAAACGGACACCCGGTGAAAAAGGTACTATTCACCGAAGGCCGGCTCGGGTGGGGCCCACGCCTGGACTCCGAAACTCATCAAACGGAACGCACCATTGCGTTCCTCTCGGAAAAACACACAGGATCGACTATTCATCCGCCAAAATCGGACTCCTGGTGCAAAAGCTGCGTTTCCCAGCAAACGCCAAAACCCGGCCTCGTGGGGCCCGCACCCCGTTCTCTGTCCCAACACCCAGAAACCATCACAAAAAGTCCGTCGTACCATCAGGGTCTCAACACCACTGACAGCACGTCAATCGGACGCTCCGGGTAGAAGTTACAACGGCCCGAAGTCGTAAAATAATAAAATAATATTATTTTATACGACGTTTCTAGCTCCCGGGCCACGATCCCGAACCTTTAAACCCTCAAAGTAAGTTCAAAAGGGCCGTCTCGACGCAAGGAGTGCGTCTCCGCAAACGGCTCGCAAATCGGAGTTACGGTTTGCGAGTTACGGGGGTTTAAAGAACCCCCGGAAAATCCTGGCCGGACCACCGCCAGCCTCGCCGGAAACCACCGCGCCGCCGCCGGATTCAACCGCGCCGCCGCCGGAAACCGCCGCGCCGCTGCCGCGCCGCCGCCCTGCCTCGCCGGATTCCGCCATGGCCGCCGCGGGTCTCGCCGGAAAACCGGTTTTTTCGCCGGAAAACTTCCGGGAGCAACCGGGAGCACCCCGGTGCTCCAAATTCAGATCCGAAACATGTTTCGGAAACCTCAGGACCCAAACTATACAAATCTTATGAAAATTTGAAGGAAAACAACACAAAAACGGGATCCGGGATTGTAAAACTCAAACCGCCTACCTCGCGGGCGAAACGCCGACGTTCTGCCTCAGATCCGCGCTCCAGAGCTTCCGATGCGCGCTTCTGGAACGTCCGCCGTCGAATTCTGAGCTCGTGGGCGCTCTGTTTGCTCGATTCAGTGGAGTGGCGGCGAAGAACGGCGAAGAACGACGAAGAACGATAAAAGGGGGGGGGGGGGCTGATATTTATATCAGCCGCCCGCCGGCGCCAAACCCGCCTCAGACCCGACGCCCGATGCGAACAAAAGTAAGGTCACTCCTAGGGTAAACGCGTCGTTCTGAACGCAACGGCGGTCTCAGATTTTCCATCCGAGACTCCGTTCAGAAGTTGTTTGAGCCGACGCTCGCACACAAACTTGCCACTTATTTACGGAAACGCCCCTGGTGGCGTTTCTCACCGCAGGCCCGCGCCCGCAAAGATTACACCCCGCCTAGGGTAAACGGCACGTTCCGGACGCAACCGTGCCCTCAGATTCCCGTTCTGAGCTACCGATTAGGAGATATCACACCCCCGCCACGTGCATAGTATAAAAATACTTAATATTTTTATAAAATTAATTCCGGGCACACCGGGCCTCGGAATCGCACGCCGTCTTAGCGCCTAGCTCTGGAATTATTCGTAGAAATATTCCAAAGTCTGACAGGGCCAAAAACCCGAGTCGCTACATCCTCCCCCCCCTTAGAACTTTTCGTCCTCGAAAATCCCTAAGCACCAGGAAAGCGACTGGACTCTCAACTGGGTCTCACACACCAGCGAGCTCACCAACAACCACCCACACAAGGTCTTACCAACGCCCTGAGCAAAACTCGAGCAAGCAACAAAAGGAAAGAGTACCGCTAAACAGTGTCTGACAAACTACTGCAGTAAGTAGAAAGGACACAAGGCGTACCTCTATCCATCCGCGGTGCCTCTGGGTCAACAGCCTCCAGGGCATGCAGCTGTCATCGCCCTCGACCACCAGCTCCCTGGGCTTGGCGTGGACCACCTGGGGGTGGGGGTGGTGGAAACTGGTACTGCCTACCACCGCCTCCCGCTGCACCAGCTCCGACGCCACGTCCGACGCCCTGCGAACCTCCTTGCTCGAGACGCTGCCTCTGCCTAGGCGGTCCATCGACCGGCTCCCTCTCAGCAGCACGTCGGGTCGGACAATCTCTAGCAAGATGTCCCCGACCATCGCAAGCGTAACACCGCCTCTCCTGCGGCTGACCAAAACTGGCCTGCGAGCCCTGTGAGCTCCGAGGCTCAGATCCTCCATCCTGGGGTCGCCTCCTGTATCGTCGGCCACGTCCAGACCCTTGAGTCTGACGTCGGCTACCAGATGCCGATCCGACCGACGAAGTCTCAGCTCTCGAGTGCCCAACACTAACAGGGGAAAACTGCTCACCTAGAAAACTCTCCACCACCAACTCTCGCTCCAGCACTCCAGCATAGGTGGGCAGGCATAAGGAAACCACACCTTCTCGGATATCCCTGCGTAAGCCCTGCTCGAAGGTCCAAGCCCTAAAGAACGGGTCTCAAACCATATCCAGGGAGTAGCGCGATAGGTCTGTAAACCTCGCTGAGTACTCCGACACAGTCAGGCTCTCCTGTCAAAGCTGTAGAAGCTCTTGGATCCGCACTGACCTCAGCGTCACCGGATAGAACTCCTCCCTGAAGAGCTGCTCAAACTCTGCCCACGTGAGCGTCTCCTCGTCATGGGACTGCATCACCAAACTCCACCATCGCCCGGCAGAACCATGCAGAAGGCTCGCCGCTAGGACCACCATCTGATCAGGAGGTGTCCTCACTAGGCGGAAAACTCGAGTGACTGCCTCAAGCCAGTCATCAGCTGCCTCGGGGTCTGGATCACCCCGGAACCTCAGAGGTCGCTGCCTCTGGAACTCGTGTAGCGCACTCAGCCTGCGTGCAACCTCGTCCTGCACCGCCGACACAACCAGCTGCTCGACAGGTGGTGGCTCAACTGGCAGACCACCTGGAGGTGCAACCTCTGAACCTGCGCCCTGCTCCACGGCCACTACACGGGGCGGGTCATCAGCACAATCCTGCTGCAGAACCCTCGCTGGCTGTCGTCGTGGAGGCATCCTGAAATACATTCAAGACACACCACAGTCAAAGAGTATATCTGGAGAGCTGACTCAAGAAGGACAAGGAAAACCCAAAAACCCAGTCCTATATGATGCATGTACCATGATGTCCCCACAACCAGTGTACGAATGTCCCGAGTCAAAAGGCAGGTTATCAGAGTCCTGGTGTATGGATACGTCGGCCGCCGCACCAACACTGGAGTCCCTGGCCTGAAAGCCGAACTCGAAACACCCTAACACTGCCGCTATGCAACCCAAACCAACTCACAGCTAGACCAGCTACGCTCTGAGATCCCAAAGGTGGAACCTCCTCTGATACCACTCTGTCACGACCCGACCCAACGGGGCTCGAGCCGCGACTCCCCAAGCCCGCCTCCAATAGGCCAGGGGCTGGCGACCAGCGCCGAGTAGGCTATCACACACATGGGAGGCATTAGCCTAAGGTACCTGTACACACACACCCACAAACACCTCCATGAAACAGTGCAGAGATAAAACAACTGAAAAGTAAATGCATGCATACAATCTATCCCAAACCAGAGTGCAACAGCAAAAGTACAAGGGAAAAACAGGGCCCACCAAAAGAAAACTACAAAGCGCGTCCAACCTGCTCTGAAGAAGGGAAACACTGCCACAAACACCCGCCGGAAAGCTCCCTCGGCACAGCTCCGGTAAACACCCCGGTCAACTCGCTCACTAAGCTCCGCCTACTCCGGGTCCTCCTGGGACTCCGTCAAAAGGCCTGTGGTCTGCACAAGACACAAACATGTGCAGGCAAAGCCCGTGCAGGGGTGAGTATAAACATACTCAGTAGGCACCCCAAAAACCCAAAACCCAAGGGAGCAACTGAAGGCAATAGTCCGCTCAACCCAGCCAGAGGGAACCCAGACGAGATAGAAACTCCATCTCGTGACCATCCTCGGCTAAACACAACTAGTCAGCTCAGCTCAGCTCAGGTGTATGCCCATACATACACCTTGAACAATCCAGATATACACAGCTCATGCCACAAAGACACAAGAGGTACCGACCTCATCACCAGCAACCGTCCCAACCAGGAGAGTACACCACGAACACTGTCATACCAGATGACACTCATCCGAGAGATACACTCCATCGGGATACTCGCAAACATCTCAGACGCTCACCCGAGAGACCACGCTCGTCGGATAGCATCACTGAGGAAACATCGCTGAAACACCATAACCACCAAACTCCTCGGAAAGGGGATCGCCGCTAGGGTCCGCTAGGGGATACCAAGACCCACTCCGGTATACGTATCTCACAGATAGGGGATCACTCCCAGGGTCCGCTGGGGGATACCACGACCCGATCTGGCATACGTAGATTTCACAGATAGGGGATCTCTCCCAGGGTCCGCTGGGGGATACCACGACCCGATCTGGCATACGTAGATCTCACAGATAGGGGATCACACCCAGGATCCGCTGGGGGATGCAACAACCCGATCTAGCGCTCGACAGAAGCTCCACACTCAGATAGAGGATCATCGTCCATATAAAGATGGTCACGACGATACCAGAACCCTATCTAGTATAACTCACGATGTAGGGGATCAAACCGACGATGCCGCAACCCTACCGAAACCACGCGCTGAGTAGGGGATCGTATAACCAACGATACCGCAACCCTACCATAAACATCATGCTGAGTAGGGGATCGTAAGCCCGACGATGCCACAACCCTACTGTGCACGACCCACCGCGTAGGGTATCATATGTCCGATGATGACACAAACCCTACGGGGTTAACCTGCAAGATAGGGGATCACCGCCCGTAAATAAGCGGTCACAACGATACCAAGAACCCGATCTAGGTAAAGATGCAAGAGGATCCACTCTGGGCCCATCGGAGGGATACCACAACTCTAACAGTTTAAACATCCCATCGAGAGGATCACAAACCCATACGAAGGTTGTGATGCCACACAAACCCTCGTGGGAACGAACCAAGGGAGAACCCTCAACCACTGTTGGTCCAAACGTCGCTAACCCGAGCGACCCGCCACAACGCCACACTGCGCACCTCCTAGGCAAAAACCGAGGCCACCATCGCGTTCCACGCGGAAAAACACGCAGGATAGGCTGCTTACTCGCCCGAAACGGAGCACCGGTGAAAAAGGCACTATTCACCGTAGCTAGCTCGTGCGAGGCCCACACAACGATCCCGAAACCCATCGGGCGGATCACACCACGGCGATCCCCTCGGAAAAACAAGCGGAATCGACTACTCGCTTGTCCAAAACGGACACCCGGTGAAAAAGGTACTATTCACCGAAGGCCGGCTCGGGTGGGGCCCACGCCTGGACTCCGAAACTCATCAAACGGAACGCACCATTGCGTTCCTCTCGGAAAAACACACAGGATCGACTATTCATCCGCCAAAATCAGACTCCTGGTGCAAAAGCTGCGTTTCCCAGCAAACGCCAAAACCCGGCCTCGTGGGGCCCGCACCCCGTTCTCTGTCCCAACACCCAGAAACCATCCCAAAAAGTCCGTCGTACCATCAGGGTTTCAACACCACTGACGACACGTCAATCGGACGCTCCGGGTAGAAGTTACAACGGCCCGAAGTCGTAAAATAATAAAATAATATTATTTTATACGACGTTTCTAGCTCCCGGGCCACGATCCCGAACCTTTAAACCCTCAAAGTAAGTTGAAAAGGTCCGTCTCGACGCAAGGAGCGCGTCGCCGCAAACGGCTCGCAAATCGGAGTTACGGTTTGCGAGTTACGGGGGTTTAAAGAACCCCCGGAAAATCCTGGCCGGACCACCGCCAGCCTCGCCGGAAACCACCGCGCCGCCGCCGGATTCAGCCGCGCCGCCGCCGCCGTCGCCGGAAACCGCCGCGCCGCCGCCCTGCCTCGCCGGATTCCGCCATGGCCGCCGCGGGTCTCGCCGGAAAACCGGTTTTTTCGCCGGAAAACTTCCGGGAGCCACCGGGAGCACCCCGGTGCTCCAAATTCAGATCTGAAACATGTTTCGGAAACCTCAGGACCCAAACTATACAAATATTATGAAAATTTGAAGGAAAACAACACAAAAACGGGATCCGGGATTGTAAAACTCAAACCGCCTACCTCGCGGGCGAAACGCCGACGTTCTGCCTCAGATCCGCGCTCCAGAGCTTCCGCTGCGCGCTCCTGGAACGTCCGCCGTCGAATTCTGAGCTCGTGGGCGCTCTGTTTGCTCGATTCGGCGGAGTGGCGGCGAAGAACGGCGAAGAACGACGAAGAACGATAAAAGGGGGGGGGGGGGGCGCTGATATTTATATCAGCCGCCCGCCGGCGCCAAACCCGCCTCAGACCCGACGCCCGATGTGAACAAAAGTAAGGTCACCCCTAGGGTAAACGCGTCGTTCTGAACGCAACGGCGGTCTCAGATTTTCCATCCGAGACTCCGTTCAGAAGTTGTTTGAGCCGACGCTCGCACACAAACTTGCCACTTATTTACGGAAACGCCCCTGGTGGCGTTTCTCACCGCAGGCCCGCGCCCGCAAAGATTACACCCCGCCTAGGGTAAACGGCACGTTCCGGACGCAACCGTGCCCTCAGATTCCCGTTCTGAGCTACCGATTAGGAGATATCACACCCCCCTCCACGTGCATAGTATAAAAATACTTAATATTTTTATAAAATTAATTCCGGCCACACCGGGCCTCGGAATCGCACGTCGTCTTCGCGGCTAGCTCTGGAATTATTCGTAGAAATATTCCAAAGTCTGACAGGGCCAAAAACCCGAGTCGCTACAGAAATAAAACTCCCAAAGTGAAATGAAATGGTATTAATGCACCTAAAAATTTTTAAATGGTCCCATATATCATTTTTCCTTCTAACATGAGGATAATTCATTTGATAAAATTTTAATTATAAATGTTTAGTTTATTTTTACAGTTTTTTCTGACCATCACAAACTAATTTCGTTTTATTTAATATTATGTATATATATTAGTTATATAACATGAAATTGGATATAATATAACTATTAAAATATTATTTAAATATAATAATAATTTTAGGACCTTCCTTGAAGGATGTTATGCAAAACGAAAAATCATTGTCCATAGAGACTCTTAATCGTTATAATTTGGACAATGGTTTCATTTCTTTGAATAAGAGGAGATAAGAAAAGGGGTGGATATAAGATTTTACATTAGAAATATTAAATTATAGTATGTTAATGATAATTTATTTATTATTATTTGATGTGTGAAGGAGTTTAAGAGACAATAGAAGAAGAAAAGAAATTAAGAGAGGTTGTTTGAGAAAGTTACCTCTTGAATATCACCTCCTTGAAGGACCCCTTAAGAAACTTGGAATTGGTATTTGGGTGAGACTATTAGAAATTTGACATGGGGAGAGTGTTTAGGATAGGTTTTTGAATATATTTTAAAATATGTAAGGCTTGTGTTTAGAAAGGGGCAATGAGGTGTGGTATTTATACTTGAGGAGAGGGTTTTAAGTGATTAAATAATAATTATTTTATATTAAAATCCAACCACATTTTGGGTGGAATTAATTCCAAAGAATTATAATGATAATTAATATTTTAAAGGATTTTAATGTATATAAACCCATAAAACACTCATTTAATTTTTTATTTTTTAGGTATTTTTAGCTTTTACCTTTTAACTTTAACCTACTACATTATTTTACCTATACCATGATAAATCATTTTTTTACCACAACAAATTTTTTATGCCTACAAATGAAAATGACCTTATAAATTAATTTGGACCAAATGATTCCAAATATGGAATCCATTTTTAAAAATTCAAAACAAATAATTTTCAAAATTACATCTATAATTAAACCATCAAAACGTAATGAAAAACAGTTTTTTTGAAAAAATATATTTTTAATCCCAAAAATGTACTTATACAAACATAAGGTATAATTATTATTTAATTTTAATTAATTATATTATATATAACTTATAATTACTTAAGTTACTTTGATATAAATTTAATATCATAAAATTAAATTTAGCTATAAATAAAATGACATTTTTATAAAAATCAGTATTTATTTACTATTCACTAAAAATTTAAAATTTTTAGAAAATTATCAATAATCAATCCTAATATAACTTTGACATCATGAATAAATTTTTTTTTCTCATTTTATGAAATAAATTTTCTCAAAGTTTCAACAATTAATTATATTTATTTTATCATAAAAAGCAATAAAAGTCTATTTTTAAAGAAAACATTTTTTTGAAGACTTAAATGACTTTACTAAAAATTATGTGCATATTCACAAAGAATTAATGAATACATTAAAAATGAGTTGGAAAATTATATATTTAATAATGTGGTTAATACTATTTAATCCCTCCAATTTAATAGATAGGTTATAATGGTTGTGTTAAAATAATAATATTTTAGAGTTTGTTTAAGCTCTGTGTTATGTGAAAAGTAATATATCAAAGAGATTAAATTTATTTAAAAAGAGACATCCCATAAAATCTTGGGGTGTTAAAATAATTTTTTAAAGGATATAAATTTAGAAATATCACTAGTTATATCTCATGAAAATCCATTATCCATGTACCAAAGATCCTTTTTGATGTTTTTAAGATAAGTCTCTTACAAAAATAGATTTAAAAATTATTTGGTACCCTTAAAAATTTCGGTTCAATTGGGTTATAAAAAGAATTATTGGGAACCCAAAATGTTTTATAGAAATATTTTTTAGGAAATATAAAAGAAAACGAGTTCAAGATAAAATAATTGGTGTGACCAAGGGACTGTGGAAATATCAAGGTTTATTCATTTGTGTAATGAAATTTCACGTGACATCTAAAACATGTAATAGTTAAAAATTTTCCACTTGAACATTAAAAAAAGGTTTTATATATTTTGGGTAATTGAGTTTCATAACCAAGACCAGTTTTTATTTATTGACTTTTATCATTCTTACCATATTATCATAACTTTCCATACCTTGAAGAAATATGGACAAATATATTTTTAAACTTTCAAATTCATTTCTCTACATATTTTTTTTCTTTCAAAACAGAATCAAATTTAATTATTTGAAATTATTCACATATTTATTGAAAATGTTTAAGCTTTATATTTTCTAGTTGAACTCTTTCTAGATCTATATATAATTAATCATTCAAGATTGAAGGAATATTTTTCAATTTTCGATTTTTAGCAATAACATTCTTATACTTACTCTTAATATTTTTGAATAATTCGGTAAGCTTATAAAATTTATGATTTTTTTATAAATATATTCATAAAAATAATATTTAGAAACATTATATTTAGAAGAGGAATATAAATAATATTCACTTACCATCATTTTAGAAGCCATGAAACAAAGGTTTTCTAGCCCATTTTCAGTATCAGATTCATTATTGGAATTTGAGTCAAATGTGTAATTCCATCCAATTTCCATTGATTTTATTTACTTTTTGTATTGTTCTCTATTTATTTGGTCATTATTGAGTTTTGGGAAGTTATTATTTATGTGATCTCTTTCTCTACACTCATAACAGATAAATTCAACATCATCATTACAATTTTTTCTTCATTTATATTGAGGTTAATTCATTTTGTTCTTTATTAAGTAGCCTTTCTTTCTTATTACTTGGGAAATATGTAAAAATTGGTCTCTTTCACTACTTTGAAATTCAAAATCATAAGGTTGAGTAATAACATACATTATTTTAAAATAAATATCATTATTTTTTGAATTTTCCTCTTGAGAAATATTTTTCAATTTTAATTCATATTGCAGTAAAGATCCAATAAGCTCATCTAAAAAATAAGTTTTTTTAAATAATTACTTTCATCAGTTGATACCTTTTTATGATTCTATTTATTTGATAAATATATTTAAACTATTTCAATCAAAATAGAATTATCTAAGCTTTCTCACAAGGCACTCATTCTATTTACAATAATTGTAAATCTATAAAACATTTGATTAACTGTTTATTTTTATCAAATTTTGAATTCCTAAAACCGAGCTCTTAATATGCCATGTTTAGTTCTAATAATATTTTTATAACCCATATGAGTAACTTGAAGTATTTTCTAAATTTTGTGTTCTATTTTTCATGTATAAAGATGACTATACACATTTCTATTATTTACACAATATAGAATATTCACTGCCTTGTAATTTAGTACATACTTTTACTATATCATTACCAAATAATGTTTTTGGATAAACTTTAGATAGGTTGTAAGGTTTCACTAGGATATTCTAATCATCAATGCTCACATTTTAATGAAATATCTTAATATGAGACGACCTATAGTCATAATCAGTTCCATCAAAGTGTGGCAATTTTTGAGGTGTCTAACCATCATTCACATTCATTCTTTCCATATCAAAATAGATATTTTCCCCTTGAACATATAATTCAGGACTTTATTAGAAAAAATAATTGAAAAATATGCTAAAGTCAGGGAAACTACTTTGATACCAATTGTTAGGTCCTTAATAGTCAATAGGGTGGGGGGGGGGGGGTGAATTGACATTTTGAAAATAATTTCAACCACTTATCAAAGTTAAGTTAATGAATTGAAAAATAAAGAGAAATGAAAATAATGATTTTTATAGTAGTTAGGATCTAAATGATCATAATCTACTCTTCACACCTCTTGTGAACTAAGTGAGTTGAAACCCACTATAATGGACTTTCTTTCTTTTTAAGGGAGATCAAAACCCTTTTACAACTGTCCTTTTAACTTCTATAGGAACTACCCAATACAAAAAGCTTTTTCACACCTAGAGGATTAAACCAATAACCATTCCTTTTGTAGAAATGGAGGAATAATCTAGAAGATTCCTTTTGATGTGGTGGTAGAAACCAAACCTAAATTTTAACTGGTCCAAGTGAAAAACGAATCCCCAACCTTTTTATGGTTATGGAATAACCCAAATACCCTACCTTTTTATCACATAGAGGCATAATTCAAATCCTAAATTTTGTATGGGAGTCAAAAACCACTATCTCACCTTTTAAGGGGTAGTATAACCTGGTAAAATTCCATACATATAAACCAATATAAAGATCTAAAACCACAAAACCAAAAATAAAATTTAGGAAATGAGTGTTAAGGTAGAAATGTTTTCTACAACAATAGGGGATCAAATGATTTTACATTAGTTAAGAGTAATAGTTGATTTCCAGATTATGCATCACTTGTACAATTCATGAATATCCTTGAACTTGTATCTATTAAAATAGATCTGTTGAACTCTATATATAATGTTCTTCTATGAGAAATGGATTCAAAGCATGAAGCCCATTTCATTTCATCCTTACTAAATAAGAATATGATTTCATCCTTGAAAGTGAATTCAAAACATACCCACATGGGTCATTTCAATAATCTGTAATATTAAAAAAATATTTTATAGTGATGAAATGTTAGAATAATTTATATAGTACCAACACACAATAATAATAAATATTAAAGTCCCTTGGAAAACTACCATAAACCATGTGAGATAAAGTATCTTAATTCTAACCATATTAAATTTGAAACTATTCTTTTCCCAAGAAACTAGTGTGAAACTTCAACCCACTTTATGAAAATTTAATTCTTCATATAATTATTCCTAATAAAATTCCTTAGTATTTAAATAACTAATAAGTATTTAATAAATAATTAAATAAATATAAACATGTGAAATTAACATGTAGTAATTAAAAATATAGAAGTATAAATAAAACAGAGCATGTTTTTTAACTAAAATACGACAAATTAATTAAGTGAACATAAAATATTTGAGGTTAGTTCACTTATTTTAATGTGGTCACTTTATTTTTTTTATTTATTAACTTCATTTTTATGAGGTTACTTAATTTTTATTTATCTAGTCACTTAATTTTTGTTCACACGATCACTTTATTTTTTTATGTAGTTGATTCATAAGTTCACTTCACAAGGCCACTTTACAAAGTCACTTCAGAAGGACAATTTATAGGGTCACTTGATAAGGTCACTTAAAAAGGTCACTTGACAAAGTATCTTCACAAGGATAATTCAAAAATCATACAACCACTTGATTTTCTTTATATGGCCACTTGAGGAATTTTCCAAATTCTCCTTCATGGTCTATTAAACACTCATATAGTTACTTGATTTACATTATGCGGTCAATAGAGGACTTTTCCAAATTCTCACTCTTGGATAATTTAAAACCCATACAGTCATTTTAGGATTAAACAAAATATGTAAAAACTCAAAACAAACAAATCTTACAGTATAATAGAAATTATAATTACTGAAAATATTGAAAATACTAATAAATTAATTAGATCAAGGAGCTAATTTAGCAACAATTATAGGTGGGACCTAATTATAGATATCCCCTCAATTCATTAATTGGTCTCATGAGGCAAGCTATTTGGTTAGCTATATTAAATTGGTTTTGGTGTATACCTACCCATATTTGAAAATCTATTGCCATAAGGCCTAGATCAATACATCTTAAATTATTAATTTCCTTCATTACAAATTTATTTATTATTATTCATGAGATTACTACATGGATATTAACCATAAATTTATTTTCTACTCAAGTTATTGATTAAATGACATGTGTTTTTAGTTATCTACCATACCATATTGATTATGCCTTATTTAATCATGATATATTTCATTATACTCAACCCTTACTGAGCATCTTAGCTCACTATTATTTTGTTTTCCTTTCCATGGGATATGAAGAAGGAATCGTCAAATGAGTTTCAAGGATTCAAATTATTTAGTTTTAATATGTTTTATATTTTATTTCCAATATAAAATGGGAATCATATATATATTTGGTTCTTCAAGACTAATAAACTAATTGATCCTTAGTATTGATATCCCTTGTATCTTATTCCAATATAATAAAGTAGACACTGTCTCAAGTTAGTAGAGCTGGATTTATTACAATTGGTATCAAAGGAAGTTTAATAGAAACCTTGGGAACTATATTTTAAAAAACATAGATTATAGAATATATCCTTATAAGAAACTCTAAGGATAAGTATAATTATAGGATAATATCAAAAAGTTTTGGTAAAGTAGATATTGTGTGGTTTTCCTAGAAAATACAACCATATACATATACTATAAAGTAAACACAGCTATGAAACAAATGAACCTAGGGGTAAAAAATATAAATGGGACATATTGGGTATTAACTAGATCATCACTAGTGAGTGATGAATGAGCCTAAGACTGCACACCTAGATAGACCCTTCCATGGGATATTATTTGGTTGATTCAAATTCTCTTTATGAACCATTATAAAACATTTGAAAATATTATTATGATTTGAGGTTATTCTTAAAGAAACTAAGTTTATGATTATGCGATTAGCTTTGTATAAATTTTCAATTTATGTTAAGTGTTGCATCAGATTTATAATTATATAATATGGTTTAAAATTCATTATGTTATAAGTTAATAAATACCATTTTTTAAAAATGGTGTCTAGCAGAAGGAATGGTATCAATACTCATGGACAATGTAGAGATTTTTCGACTGAGAAAACTAATACAACTGGTGTTGGAGATGAGAAAATCATAGCCATATTAAGACATCAAACCTATTTTATGACTAATAAAATTAAACATATGGTAAAAAATGATGCTTTGTAATATGATACACCTACATTGGATTGTTTTATGTGATAGAAGCCTCCATATTTTAGTGGAATTACTAATCCACTAGTAGCTAAGAAATGAATTTATCCATTGAAAAGATATTTCTGGCTTTGGGATGCAATGAAAGGGAAAATTTTATACTGGAGGTAAATTATGTTAAAGGTGATGCTGATTAGTGGTGGTTTTTGATCCATAATACTGGTGAGGAATAAGAAATAGAACATATGTATTGGAGAGTTTTCAAAGTAACATTCTTTAAAAAATATTTTCCTTGTGAGTAATGAACTAAAAGAAAGAGAAAGTTCCCCATCTTAAAGAAAAATGAATAAGAAAGCGTTACAAAGTATGAGGATACCTTTACAATATTAGAAATGTATGATTTAGATTATATATGTAATCCAGAAATAAAAAATTACTATTTATTATAAGGTCTCTATTCAAGACTCCAAAGGGAACTTGTTTCTCAAAAATTTTCATCATATGATGAAATAGTATTATGTGACAAAAAAATAGATAAATAATTTTATAAATAATATATCTTCAAGAAAATCAAGTGAATAAGAGTTTATATTAGAACCAATAAAAAGGGAACGAATCAATTAAGAATAAAGGAATGAAGCAATTTACATCATGTAAAAATTGTGGAAAGAAACATCTTGGAAATTTATTTAAGGGCATGGGAGATTATTATAAGTGTGGAGATAATGTTTATCAGGCTAATAAATGCAAGGTAAATAAGGAAACTACTGTTATATAGTTCATAAACCATAGATAAATGAGGAATAATTCAAACCAATGCCCCATGTGTCAAGGGAAACTACCCTAGAAGTGGCAAATGAGAGAAGTCCAATATTATAATATCACTACAACCAAATTTGAAGTTTCCAAATATGTGGTTGAAGGTAATTTAATCATAGATTTAAATTTAGATAAATCTTTATTTTATTATAGATCTTTTCACTCATTTATATCTTCAATGTTTTACAATAAAATTAAATATTTTCCTAGCATCTTAAGAAGGAAGTTGTATATCAAGACTCCAAGTGGAAATATTACTACAACAAGGATGTGTTAGTTAGTTCCCATTATGATGCATAGATGTACCATATTTGAATACATGATTATTAAACATAATATTGAATTTGATTTAATCCTTGCTATATATTGAATTCTAAATTATAATAAAAAACTTTATTTCCAATAGAAGGAGATTATAATTTGTGATGAAGATATAGAATCCCTTATCTTCAGATGGAAGAATTAATCATACGGTTCATGTCTAGATCCACCTCCAATTGCTATTTTGAATGATATTCTTAGGGAAGAAGAGTAGATTCAATCTACATATGGAAAATGTAATATTTGAATTGAAGATGTGCATATTTTATAGGAATACATTGATGTGTTTATTGAGGAATTACTTGTACATCCACTATAGTGTTAAATTAATACTATATAAAAAACCTATATCAAAGACTCCCTATAGAATGACCATAGTGTAATTAGTGGAACTGATGATATAAATGTATGAGTTGTGTGATAAGGGATTTCTATACCCCAGTGTTTCTCCTTAGGGATCTCTTATTATTTCCTTTAAAAAGAAAAAAGAATCTATGAGGTTATGAATTGATTATAAGGAAATTGATGATATTAATATAAAGAAAAATTATCATCTACCTCACATTGCTGACTTGTTTTATCAAATTCAAGGAGATCAATATTTTTCAAATATTAACCTTCATTCTGGGTATCATTAATTGTGAGTAAATAAGGAATATATTCTAATGAAAACATTTCATATGAGGTATGGACATTACAAGTTTATAGTAATTCCTTTTGGATTGACTAATTCACCCTTTTTTTATGGATCTGATGAAAAATGTATTCAAGTAATATCTTGATAATTTTTCTATGGTATTTATTTATGATATCTTGGTGAACTCTAAAATCTATGAGGACCATAAGAATCACTTGTGAATCATTCTTGAGACTCATAGAAAAAAGGTTTATATAATAAATTTAGAAAGTGTGAATTATAGATTGTGAAAGTTTATTTCTTGGAAATATTGTCTCCAAGGATGGAATATTAGTTGATCTTGTGAAGAAAAATATATTCAAAGAATGGCTTGCACTAATGAACATAACCAAGGTATATAGTTTTCTTGATTTGGCAGGTTACTATCTGTGGTTTTTCCAAAATAAATCCTAATTAGATAACTTGTTAACTAAGTTAACATGTAAATGAGCTATGTTTACATGGAAAAAGGAATATGAAGAATGATTTGAATAATTTTAGAGGATATTGGTTAAAGGTACAATATTTAATTTACTATTTATAAGGGATGGATTTGTGATATATAGTGATGCATCAAAGAAAGTAATCGGGTGTATCCTTATATAGACTGATAATGTTATTTCCTATGAATCAAGGAAGTTAAAGACTTATGAATATAACTATCCAACCCATGATCTTTAGTTGGTATCCATAATTTTTTCTTTTAAGAAATGGATGTATTATCTCTATAGTAAAATATGTGAGATATACAAAAATCATAAGAGTATGAAATACATATTTTCATAGAAAGAGATCAATATGAGAAAAAGGTGATGGATCAAGTTACTTAAGGATTATAATTTATCAATACACTAACATAAAGGGAAATAAAAAATTGTAGTTGATTCATTAAGTAAAAAAGATCATGGAGTCCGGAATAAAACGAGGATTAACAATGATCTTATGTTCAAGGATTTAGTAAATATGGACATGGGAATTATTAGGGAAGGGGAATCATCACTCCTTTTCCAAATGATTTCAAAACCATATTTATTGGAAAAGATAAAAAGTTATTAGCTTGATTTTGAGAATTTTCAAAAGAAAATTAAAGCCATGAATGATAAGAAATTAGAAGACTTACTTTATGAAGATGATTTTTTGAAATTTGGAAATAGGCTATGTGTTATCTACACCTAAGATGAAAATGGAATTATTAGATAATAATAATATATCAAATTTCTCTATACACCATGGTATCACCAAGATGTATAGGGATCTGAAGGAACATTTTTGGTGGGAAAATATGAAGTAGGAAATTGATGATTATGTATTATGATTCTTGGTTTGTGAATAAGTAAAGGATGATATAAAAAATCCTAATAGATTCATGAAACCTATACCTATTCCCATGTGGAAATGGAATGATATCACTATGAAATTTGTGACCATATATGTATCAACCCAACCCAAGATATCCCAGAGCCGGTGTCTTATATTAATTACATTGGAAATATTATAAGGAATCAATCCCCAAAGGACTGATAAGTTTAGTAGTCTAGTAAAACTAGATACATAAATTATAATTGTATTAAAAATGGATATACTAATTAAAAAATATATTTTTTCTTCTAAACAAATAAAAAACTTCAAGGATAACTCTAATCCATCTAGTATATTCTTACATTTCTTTCATAGTAAGATTCTTGGATTCTTAGGGAAAGAAACACAATAAGGGTGATCTCAAATTCTCAGTAAGAAAAAAATATATCAGAAGAAACAATGAATCAATGTGAATAGTCATTATGGAAAGACAAATAACTAAACACACATGACATGTAATCAATAAACTGAATGAAAGTACATAATGAATATGGAAATGTAATAACTGGAAATAAATTCCATTCAAATAAATAGATAAAGAAAAAATAAATATGGAAATGTATGAATCTAAAACACATGCCATTAATCAATGAACTGAAATGAAATGTATCTATAGATATGTCGACACAAAATATCATGGATGAATAATAACTGAAACTACTATGATGGAAATTATTTATTAATGGACATCATGTTTAAGGCATATGAGGAACTATTACCATCAATACCTTTCATAAGATGGTTTAAAACTAAGGGTAGAAACCTATTTGCACAATTATTCGTCTCATGAAAACCTATCAATGCATTGAGGAGCTATATAAAGTTCAGGTACACCTGTCATTTCCATTCCAAAGAATTCATCATTTTTAATAATCAAAATAACTAATATTCCTTATCAAATAATCTTATTGAATGATAAATATAGATTTATCAATATTTTCCCCAAATAATCAAATAAATGTCAAAGTAACCACTGTATGAATAATGGTATATGATTTAGGCAATACTAATATCCATTGTATAAGAGTATGAATATTAAATTAAATTTATAAAGAAAAATTATTACAATAAAGTGATTGTTTCAAGATAAATTTAATAATAAAAAAAGGAAGTGAGATTAAGAACATTGTTGAGGTGAATATTCTTTAAACATTCCAAAGTGTCCCATACCATTTCGAAACATTTTTAAATAATAAACCTCATGAAAGAATAATATTAAATTAAAGTATTAAATACCATTAAGGAAAAGGAATTCATGATATAATATATCAAAATGGATAGTAGGTACACCACACAAAAGAAGTAAGTGGTGTATATGACATTTATCTCATGGATGTAAAAAGTGAGATGAAAATCATTACTAATGTAGAAAGAAATGGATTAGAAAACCCAAAGATAATAATACTTAAATAAAATATTTAAATACCATGAATAAAATAGAACTAATTACATTATATTTCAATTTGGCAGTAAGTACACCATATATAAGAAATTAGGTGTACAACAGTTATGTATGCCTCACATAATGAAAATGTGACAAGAATTCATTACCTTGAGTTTCGTTTCAGGTGAACGTCCTTTAACCTCCTGTATAATAAACTTATGTTGAATTTATACTTTATTTAGATACTTTTTTTTGTTTATATTTACTTTTATTTCACTTATTACCATTTTTTATATAACTACTTAAACAATTAAGTTTACATTGGGCGTTTTTGACCAAATTCATTTTATGTGTCAAAACAACTATTATTGGTCAACTATGGTCAAAGGTTTCATTATATAAAATCTATAGAATAATAACCATGAAATAATTATCATATTTATACATCAATTATACTTTTAAAATCAATCATTAAATATGGTTATGAAAATGATTTAATGTTACACTCATGGAGACGGTAGGCCGTACGTACGTGTGAGTAACATTACCATTTTTAAATGATCATTATGAAAAGAAGGTAAGTAACTCAAATATTTACAAAATGATAATTATATAATAAATAAAATATTATATAATCATATATACTTATATATATAATTATGTTATGTAAAAGGAATCACATCATGTCGACAAGGCGGTAGTCCACATGTCCACGAACAATGTTATCTCTTTTAAACTGTGTGAAAGGGTAATAAAATAGATGATATATATATATATATATTATTTTAAAAAATATAATTATTTCATGAATATATTATTGATTCTGTGAATGTAACTTATGTTTAATTATAACCATTCATTTATACATTCCATGTACTGTGTGAATGAATCACATTGCTTTGAGGGGGCGGTAGTCTACACTTCCTCAAATGATGTTATCGTATTAATGTAAAATGGAAAGTATTAAAATTATGTATTATAAATGGTTTAAAGAAGTATAAAGACATAATAAATATCATATATAACAAATATAAACAATGTTTCCATAATAATGGACACCATGAGAGGCAGGAACAATCATCGTTTCGTGAGGTAATTGTTTGCCGTACACAGAAACAACATGTTCACGTCCATTACATGGAGGTGTGTGTAAGTGTAGGCCTAACCCTTAAATAAAAAAATCCTATTATATTTAGTATACTGTTTTTTTACAGTAATAGAAAAAATATATTTTAGGAGGTGGATAATGGAAATGAAACTAAAAATCATGAGAGAAGACGTTTCCTATTAATCAGGTAACTTCTTTTGGTTTATACAAAAAGGATTCCTTGGGAGGATTAATGCCATAAGGGAGGATTCAAGTTTAAGGGTAGAATTTTTGGGAATCTATTTGGGTATATATTTTCCAAAATTAAGTGGTTTTAGAGGTGTGAGGAATGGTTAGAGGTGGTGGCCTTTTATAGGGAAGGAAAAGGACTCACATGGTATTCTTGAAAAGAAGTTAGGTGTGCACATGTTATTACAAAATAAAGTAAAATAAAACAAAAAAACACAATAATGGAATGTTAATGTCCAAGATATGGCCATAAAATGGGTTTTGGACAAGTTTATATGTTATTTGGTCACTTAAATTAAAGGCTTAGTCCTTTATTAAGCTTAATTTTGCCTTAATAATTATAAATAATTTTAATCACTTTCACTAATATTTTTAGTAAAAAACAAATTTTTTATTATTATACAATATAAATTATACTGATTCCAAATATGGAATCCATTTTTACCAATTCCAATCATAGAAGTTTTATAAATTAAATTAAAATTAATCATTTAGATGGGACGACAATGCAAGTTTTTAAAGTAAAAACGTCCGAAAGCTGGCTATGTATTTATAGTCAATTTCAATGTGAAATTGAATACAATGACCTAAATTGGATTAATTGATAAAAATAATATCTAATTAAAATTAAAAAACTATTAAATTAAAATTTAACCTTATAAATAAATTATATTAAAAAGAAGTTTTGAACTAAAATTTCGCATTTTTAACTATTCGTTAAAAAAATAAAATGTCTAATAAAAATATCAAAATTTCACCATAACCTAATCATTATGTTCATATTTAAAATATTAAGTTTATTTTGACATATTAAATCAATTAAGGTATAAAAATTCATATTTAAATGTGTTCTCCATTAAAAGAAGTAAAATTGACTTTATTAAAATATGGGGTTTTATGTGTGAAATAGGATTTTTTTTATCTTTAACACATAAAACGTAATGCATAAATATAAAATATATTTGATTGAATATATTAAATATATATTATATTAGAATAATTAACTAATTGTAGTTACTTTAATTTATTATGGTAAAATATCTTCATGTGCATAAAAATGGTTTTATATAAAAACATTCTATTTATATTAAATTGGTTTCTATATTCAGTTATATTTAATTTTTAACCTATGAATAAATATTATATAATTATAAACCATATATTTTCATAAGTTAGTTAATACTATTCATAACCACTAACATAATGGCTAGGTTATATCATATTATATTAAATAATAATATTCTAATAATACATTTTTATTTGGTGAAACTCGGTCTTGCATGTAATGAATTTTTTTGAGGAAGGTATCTATTGCATGTAACACAAGATATCAAGAAAGGTGTAGAGACCCCGATCCCCAGGTGCCTCATGAGACATGATATACCAGCATTTTACTACAACATTTACAAATAATATATCATGTCCCATTACTATAGAAGATCGTGAGGCTCAGGATTCTGGGAAACCAGCTGCTTCTGATAATCTTCATTAGTACAAACCATGCCTGAAAATTTTTAAACAAAAACGTAGGGTGAGAAAATATGCCCAGTAAGGGGTTTTAATTTTTTTTTAAAGAAAACTCTTTCTCAAAGCAGTCATTTTGAATAAAACAAAACACTTTACTAAAACAAAGCATTATCTTTTCTTAAAACATGTAAAACCTACATTTTTTAAAACCACATGCATGGTGAAGAAGTACATACTTAAAAGAATCTTTGAAGAAGACATAAATCAGAGAGCGCAAGAATGTGAAGAATAAATGATGCATAATTTACAACCAAGATTACTTCAGTTCTAAAAATATGTGAGTAAGCAGGGAAAATATTTATAACATGATTCATGGGCACATAAAGGTCTTATAACAACTTACCACATGAATTACAATTCTTATCTCATGTTTTCATTCTCATAGTCAAGGGAATTTTCAACTAGGGGATGTCTTGTTAGTTGGACTATCCCCTGGTTGACCATTTATCATTACATGTAGAGGGAATGTATAATGCCTAGACTTGTCAGGACCTTGTGTCATGATCTTAAAACATAACATAGTACGGGTCAAGGCACACCGCCAATCCCGTTTCCCATAGTAGCATAAGCCAAGGCCAACCGCCAAGACCGTCGCACATGAAAGTACAAGCTAAGACTAACCTCCAAGACCTTCGCACATAAAAGCACAATCCAAGGCTAACCGCCAAGACCGTCGCACATAACGTCTCATGAGACTCTTTCTTTTCCCAATGCATTGGAGAGCTATATAATTCCTGGCGCACCCATCCATAAGCACTTAAGTCCAAAAAATCCCTCACATATCTTGACATGGTATTTATTTCATAGGGTTTTATTCATACATTCTTAATCAAACCCCCTTTTCACATACATATTCATAACTTGAAGACATTTCAATCATTAATAAAACTAAGACATGCATGATAAAATCCTTACACATAAGAAATTATCTTAACAATTGAAAACATGGGTTTTAAGGAAATGAACATAAACACTTTAACATTCCAAAGAATCATAATACCAAGTTAAATCAAGGCCGTTCATAACTAATACACATGATGATAAATGGGTATTGTGGGTGTTTAATTAAAACTATGTGAATATACATACAGTTAGGGATATAAATTGTGCAATTAGGTTCATCTTGGGAAGTCATGTATATATGTAAGCAAACTGCATGAACATATATATATATATATAGTTGTGTAAAAACTCATTCTCACTTTAAATAACATGACCTTTCCTTTGAAAAGTTTGAAAACATCATAAGAAGAACTTGTATTTGAAGACAACACATCGATACAAGGTTATATATATCTATATATATATAAATTTAGGTGCGTATACACATGTGCATGAGTTTACCAAATTGAACCATACTCAATAATATTTCTCATGTTTATACATTAAACAAAAATAATGTTTGGTAAAACCGAATGAGATTCTTTTATAAAAAGAAGTGAACATAATTTTCATAAAACCCTTATTGGCATAAAATCACTCTTGGATACAACATGGTCGATCCATAAATATGAGTACATATATATATGAATACATATATATATATACTTGTAAATGTTTAAGGAATTTCACACTACCCATCTTCACAAAACAAAATCATGATTTATCAAGAATGGTGATAAATGAAAATTTTCAATTGAAAAAATTATTTTGACATCAAACTAACCCATAAACTTCATCACACATATAAACATGTATAAAAATAGTTTTGGGTACTTTTCTTGAAATAATAATTCTTTTGAGTAAATAAAATTTTAACAAATTACAAAAACAAAAGAATCAAGTTCATCCCTTATTCACATTGATGTACATATACATCTTTATAATTACATGTACATATACATCTCTATGCTCCATATACTTGCATGATTTACATGTTCATGAAATTACCTAAAAACACCATTTTTTTCATAGACGAAATAAAATCTGGGATTTTAGACATTGAGAAAAGGTTTCTATATTTGCATATATCATTTTATACATGTATATAAATGAATATATATACACAAAGTGTATATGAAAAAACCCAAACCCAAATAAAATAGATCCTCTGAATACCCTTACCTCGGTTTTGGAATCCCACTCAGAAGCGGACAAGTATGGTCCTCAATCCAAGCTTTAGTGTATAAACAGGGGTATATACTTATAGGTTTATATATATATAATCCTATATATATAAAAACATACAAACCGAAGCTTAAAAACAATGAAGTAGAATCTGTCCCCTTGCCAGTTTGAAGGGAAGGAAAAGAATGAAAACGAAGCAGACGAGGCTGGTCCGGTGTTCGGAGATCCAAGAAGCTTCAGGTGCAAAAACCTCCCTGCCTTTGGTGCAAACCGAAACTTAAGTATAGGTCCTCTTCTTGCATGGAAAAACTGATGGGGTAAACGAGGTCGTGCCGGTGCCAACCCGTGGAAAAGAGGGAGCAAAGCCGGGTCTACTAGCTGGCCTACGAGATGAAAATGAGCCGCCCTAACCTACTGGTACATCGACGCGATGAAGAAGAAGGCCGCAGGGGAAGAAGAAAACTGAAAAAACAGCAGATGGATGAGATTATACCGAAGTTGATCGAACGGATTAGATGTAGCGTGACTTTAAAAGGAACGAAAGACTGAGATCAAAGCGCTGGATCAGACGGCTCCGGGATGCTGTGGCGTTTAAAGAAACGCGGGTCTTCTGTTTTAGAGAAAAAAAGTTGTTTTATTTATATTATTTTCTATTTTCTTATTATAAAATTGTTTTTATTAATAACATTCAATTATTAATCTAACTTTTATTATTTTAAAATAAGTCATTGGTCAATGGTTTATTTAATACAAAAATACATTAATTAATCAAAACATATTATTATATATATATTTTCTTTAAATTTCCTTTATTAACTAATTATCTTAATTTCCTTAATTGAGGATTAATATTATTAATATTATTAATGAAATTTAAATATTAAACATAACTACATTTATAATTATTTTCAAAATCACACATAAGAGTGCATTGATATAAATATTATCATCATGAAACACATAAGTCATAATTTAACATAGTTTTCAAAACTGTTAATTCAAATTATAAACATTAGCATTAATATTATTACTTATATTTAATTTAGAGATAAATATAATACTTTTAATTTAAGTTTTGATGCAACATATATATAACTCAAGAGTTTGAGTACATATTCTCTTAGACAAAGTAAAAAAAACCATCAGATTTAATATAATTACAAAATAAAAGTTCAATTGCTCAAGTTAAAAACATGTATAGTATATAGTGGAAAAAAAATAATATTAATTTTCTCTGTTTTGAAACATAAAATATAATTCTCATTTTGGGGAAACAAGAAATAAATAAATTATATTATTATTGATGTCATTCCTTAAATATTTAAGCAAATTACATAATTAACTTTTCGAACCTTTCGGGGGTAAACCATTCTTATCTCCAACGGTCCAAAATAAAACATTAGTGGATATTAGAATCATGGGGGAGCCAACGGTCATATTTATAGCTGTTAGGGTTCAACGGTCGAATTAGTGTTCTTAGAAAGAGTCTGATCTCGGGGTATCCCTTACTCAAGGTGACTGAAGGAGAAGGGAAGAGATGGTTCGTGTGATTCCCTTGGTGCTCAGCATGGTTGCAGTGGCTTCAGCCATCCTCACGTTTATTCTGATGGATTCCAGATACCCTTACCTCCTTCTTGGGGTCCTGGTGGTTTTAAGCGGTCTCCCCATAATTGTAATCGGGTTTTTAAATGGGATTTTTGGTTAGCTTATCTTCTTGTTCGATCAGTGTGAGTTGTAGCCACCGAGATTTTACTCATTTGAATAAAAGGGTCTTTCATTCATTTTTATGCGTTTTCTCTATTTTATTATTATTATTATCTTATAAGATAATTGTTTGTTCAATTAATGGGTGACATTGTAAAAAAAACTTGTAATTACTCAAAACACAGTTTCTCGGGTCGTTACATTACTTCCCCCTTTAAAGAATTGCGTCATCGAAATTCTATTCATAAAAAGAAAAACAGAGTCCCCACACGTAAAACATTACCGAAATAGGGGATCTAGCTCGGTTAATGGAATACCAAGGTTGGCACATAGTTCTTCCGTTTCCCTAGACCAGATGCACTTTGAGCAGTAGGTCTTGAACTCCTGCTCGTGCGTACTACACACAGGCTTCCAAAGGGAGGCTCGTGCGGTGAAAATCTTGGAAAAGTCCGAGTAGATGAATTCCATGATAACTCTCCGGGCTAAATCACCCTTGAGGTAATCAAGAGGAATGATGTGATTGAGGAGACTGAAATTCAAGACCTGGAACATATAGGCTGCACTAAGCTGGACATCCTGGTCAGCTACAAGGAAGCACGCTCTAGCAGAGACGTTCTGCGCCAGGGTAAAACACTGGAAGAGGCCTTCGTAGTACCTTCCCCTTCGCCTATAGAAGGGGAGTTGAGAAGTGGAAAATAGGTGAAAAACACGATCATCCTCTTGACAAAAACGAATAATATCAGGGCCGTTCTCTAGATCGAGCAGACGCTGGCAGGACCCTCGCAGGTGGAGAAAGGATAGATAATCCATCGTGCATGCCCTGATCATTATAACCTCTACTATCTCATCGGGTAGTGACGAGATGTTCGTTTGACCAGCCATCTGAAAAAAATATTTGAAAGGAAACTCTTAACAACATTGATAAGGTAGAGGCAAGAAAGGAAACATGAAACTTTCATTTATGAAAAAGTTTACATAACAAAGCCTGAGTTTACTAAACGTACACCACAAAGAGCGGCAAAACTCCCTAACTCTTGAAACCACACGCAGGCTGAACAGACAGGACTAAACTCATGGGAACATCTATGACGCCTCCTGAGTTTAGCGTGAGGGGTATGGAGTTAGGAAACATCATTATACACCTCTTTCCTAAGAGACAATTGGGTGGACTCATCTTCCAACACTCCAAGGTCCATTAACTGGCCCCAGAAGCCGTAGTGAAAAATCTGGCATAGGTAAGCCGCTCGGAGGTCTCCGGCAGCAGCAGCTTCTTGAAAGGGGTTATCAAGCATCGTACCAAATTCTTCGCCAGTTGTGAGCACTCAGAAGAGTCCCTCATGATACTTTCCCTGACGTGCATAAGAGGGAAATTGGGTCATCATCATTAGGAGATAATCCATCCCCAATCCCCGGTGAAGACTAAGCACCCTAGGCAAGTTTGACACGTCATACAGGTTCTTACATGTCATGCGGATTTGGGCGTAATTTAGAAAGTTCTCACAGCTAGCTAGAGATACAATGTTCTCTAGAGCCTCAGTGAGAAGTGATAGTAGGTCGGTAGGTACATCAGCCATCTAAAAGTTATAACATTTTTACTTAGTCAATCATAGTAATATGTTCATACCACTTGGTTTTCCAGAGTTCCCTGAACCTATCCTCTGATACAAACTGTAGAGACCCCGATCCCCGGGTGCCTCATGAGACATGATATACCAGCATTTTACTACAACATTTACAAATAATATATCATATCCCATTACTACAGAAGATCGCGAGGCTCAGGATTCTGGGAAACCAGCTGCTTCTGATAAACTTCATCAGTACAAACCATGCCTGAAATTTTTTAAACAAAAACGTAGGGTGAGCAAATATGCCCAGTAAGGGGTTTTAAAAACATTTTAAGAAAAATATTTCTCAAAGCAGTCATTTTGAATAAAACAAAAAACTTTACTAAAACAAAGAATTATCTTTTCTTAAAACATGTAAATCCTACATTTTTGAAAACCACATGCATGGTGAAGAAGTACATATTTAAAAGAAGCTTTGAAGAAGACATAAATCAGAGAGCGAAAGCATGTGAAGAATAAATGATGCATAATTTACAACCAAGATTACTTCAGTTCTAAAAATCTATTAGTAAGCAGGGAAAATATTTATAACATGATTCATGGGCACATAAAGGTCTTATAACAACTTACCACATGAATTACATTTCTTATCTCATGTTTTCATTCTCATAGTCAAGGGAATTTTCAACTAGGGGATGTATTGTTAGTTGGACTATCCCCTGGTTGACCATTTATCATTACATGTAGAGGGAATGTATAATGCCTAGACTTGTCAGGACCTTGTGTCATGATCTTAAAACATAACTTAGTACGGGTCAAGGCACACCTCCAATCCCGTTTCCCATAGTAGCACAAGCCAAGGCCAACCGCCAAAACCATCGCACATGAAAGCACAAGCCAAGGCTAACCGCCAAGACCGTCACACATAAAAGCACAAGACAAGGCTAACCGCCAAGACCGTCGCACATAACGTCTCATGAGAATCTTAATTTTCCCAATGCATTGGAGCGCTATATAATTCCGGGTGCACCCATACATAAACAATTAAGTCCAAAACATCCCTCACATATCTTGACATGGTATTTATTTCATAGGGTTTTATTCATACATTCTTAATCAAACCCCCTTTTCACATACATATTCATAACTTGAAGACAGTTCAATCATTAATAAAACTAAGACATGCATGCTAAAATCCTTACACATAAGAAATTATCTTAACAATTGAAAACATGGTTTTTAAGGAAATGAACATAAACACTTTAATATTCCAAAGCATCATAATACCAAGTTAAATCAAGGCCGTTCATAACTAATACACATGATGATAAATGGGTATTATGGGTGTTTAATTAAAACTGTGTGAATATACATACAATTAGGGATATAAAGTGTGCAATTAGGATCATCTTGGGAAGTCATGTATATATGTAAGAAAAATACATGAACATATATATATATAGCTGTGTAAAAACTCATTTTCACTTTAAATAACATGACCTTTCCTTTGAAAATTTTGAAAAAATCATAAGAAGAACTTGTATTTGAAGACAACATCTCGATACAAGGTTATATATATCTATATGTATATAAATTTAGGTGCGTATACACATGTGCATGGGTTTACCAAATTGAACCATACTCAATAATATTTCTCATGTTTATACATTAAACAAGAATAATTTTTGGTAAAACTGAATGGGATTCTTTTATAAAAAAAGTGAACATAATTTTCATGAAACCCTTATTGGCATAAAATCATTCTTGCATACAACATGGTTGATCCATAAATATGAGTACATATATATATGAATACATATATATATACTTGTAAACATTTAAGGAATTTCACACTACCCATCTTCACAAAACAAAATCATGATTTATCAAGAATGGTGATAAATGAAAATATTCAATTGAAAGAATTATTTTGACATCAAACTAACCCATAAACTTCATCATACATATAAACATGTATACAAATATTTTTGGGTACTTTTATTGAAATAATAATTCTTTTGAGTAAATAAAATTTTAACAAATTACAAAAACAAAAGAATCAAGTTCATCCCTTATGAACATTGATGTACATATATATCTATATAATTACATGTACATATACACCTCTATGCTCCATATACTTGCATGATTTACATGTTCATGCAATTACCTAAAAACACCATTTTTTTCATAGGCAAAATAAAATCAGGGATTGTAGACATTGAGAAAGGTTTCTATATTTGCATATATAATTTTATACATGTATATAAATGAATATATATACACAAAGTGTATATTCAAAAACCCGAACCCAAATAAAATAGATCCTCCGAATACCCTTACCCCAGTTTTGGAATCCAACTCAGAAGAAGACAAGTATGGTCCTCATGCCAAGCTTTAATGTAAAAACAGGGGGTATATAATTATAGGTTTATATATATATAATCCTATATATATAAAAACATAAAAACCGAATCTTAAAAAAAACGAAGTAGGATCTGTCCCCTTACTAGTTCGGAGGGAAGGAGAAGAAGGAAAACGAAGCAGATGAGGCCGGTCCGATGGTCGGAGATCCAAGAAGCTTCGGGTGCAAAAACCTCCCTGCCTTCGGTGAAAACCAAAACTTAAGTATAGGTCCTCTTCTTGCGTGGAAAAACCGATGGGGTAAACGAGGTCGTGCTGGTGCCAACCCGTGGAAAAGAGGGAGCAGATCCGGGTCTACTAGCCAGCCTACGAGAAGAAAACGAGCCGCCCTAACCTACTGGTACAATGGCGCGACGAAGAAGAAGGCCGCGGGGGAAGAAGAAAATTAAAAAATGGCGGACGACTGAGATTATACCGAAGTTGATCGAACGTCTTAGATGCAATGCAACTTTAAAAGGAACGAACGACTGAGATCAAAGTGCTGGATCAGATGGATCTGGGCTGCTGCGGTGTTTAAATAAACACGGGTCTTCTGTTTTAGAGAAAAAAAGTTATTTTATTTATATTATTTTCTATTTTCTTATTATAAAAATGTTTTTATTAATAACATTCAATTATTAATCTAACTTTTATTATTTTAAAATAAGTCATTGGTTAATGGTTTATTTAATACAAAAATACATTAATTAATAAAAACATATTATTATATATATATATTTTTTAAATTTCCTTTATTAACTAATTATCTTAATTTCCTTAATTGAAGATTAATATTATTAATATTATTAATGAAATTTAAACATTAAACATAACTACATTTATAATTATTTTCAAAATCACACATAAGAGTGCGTTGATATAAATATTATCATCATGAAACACATAAGTCATAATTTAACATAGTTTTCAAAATTTTTAATTCAAATTATAAACATTCGCATTAATATTATTACTTATATTTAATTTAGAGATAAATATAATACTTTTAATTTAAGGTTTGATGCAACATATATATAACTCAAGAGTTTGAGTACATATTCTCTTAAACAAAGTAAAAAAAACCATAAGATTTAATATAATTACAAAATAAAAGTTCAATTGCTCAAGTTAAAAACATGTATAGTAAATAGTGGAAAAAAATAATATTAATTTTCACAGTTTTGAAACATAAAATATAATTCACATATTGGGGAAACAAGAAATAAATAAATTATATTATTATTGATGTCATTCCTTAAAT
Source organism: Viscum album (assembly GCA_963277665.1). Taxonomy (NCBI): domain Eukaryota; kingdom Viridiplantae; phylum Streptophyta; class Magnoliopsida; order Santalales; family Viscaceae; genus Viscum; species Viscum album. Next base: position 1,854,717,243 of record OY728163.1, on the reverse strand, counting down.
ATTAAAGCAAATTACATAATTAACTTTTCGAACCTTTCGGGGGTAAACCATTCTTATCTCCAACGGTCCAAAATAAAACATTAGTGGATAGGAGAATCATGGGGGAGACAATGGTCATATTTATAGCCGTTAGGGTTCAACGGTCAAATTAGTGTTCTTATAAAGAGTCTGGTCTCAGGGTATCCCTCACTCAAGGTGACTGAAGGAGAAGGGAAGAGATGGTTCGTGTGATTCCCTTGGTGCTCAGCATGGTTGCAGTGGCTTCGACCATCCTCATGTTTATTCTGATGGATGCCAGAAACCCTTACCTCCTTCTTGGGGTCCTGGTGGTTTTAAGCGGTCTCCCCATAATTTTAATCGGGTTTTTAATTGGGATTTTGGTTAGCTTATCTTCTTGTTCGATCAGTGTGAGTTGTAGCCACCGAGATGTTACTCATTTGAATAAAAGGGTCTTTCATTCATTTTGATGCGTTTTCTCTATTTTATTATTATTATCTTATAAGATAATTGTTTGTTCAATTAACGGGTGACATTGTAAAACAAACTTGTCATTACTCAAAACACGGTTTCTCGGGTCATTACAAAAGGTCACTCTTGTGTGTAACACAATCTATCAAGAAAGGTCTCTCTTGTGTGTAACACATGTTAAATCGGTGTTGCATGCATGGAATCTATTGTAAATAGTAAACATATTATAAAGTATATTGATATTGTATTACCTTACGTGCTTACTATCGCATGTCATACAGACTATCAAATACAAGGTTCTTACTTAATTTTTCTCGGGGCATCACATTCTCCCCACCATAATTAAATTTTGTCCATGAAATTTAAACACAATTATGGTGATAAATTGTTTGATACTTTTTATTTTTGAAATCCCACATCATAAGAAGGGTTCATAAGAAATCCTATATAAAAGAGAGAATAGAAAGTACAAAGGACACATGGAATACCATGTAAATAAGTCTCTAAGTAGGAGAACATTTGTGGAAAGTAGAGATATGTGCTTGGAGGAGAAATTTAAATATTTATAGGGATTGAATAAGGTCATAAATCACAAACAAGTTAATTATCAATGGAAAGTTGAGGGCCTCAAAGCGATAAATCTTTGATGATTTAGAAGTCCATTAGTTAAATATAAATTTAGGTATTAGGAAATAATTTTATTTCTAATTCATTTTACCAATGTTTCCTAATTCTTTTACTGAACAATAAAAAAAAATATTATTACATAATAGGTTTTAATCTCATATGAACAATCCTAAATTTTGGTTGTCCATCGATCAAATTCAAATTCATTCTTTTACCACAAAAAAATAATTACCAATAATTTTTTTATGCCTAAAGTAAAAAAAGAAACTTTTAAAGGTTTGTAAGGCCTATAAAAGAGTGAAAAGTCTTACTATTTATCTTTAACTATCTCCCAAAAATAAATATGGTTTTTAGATTAATTTTTAATCCTCAAAAGTGTTACTAATGGTTCATCATTAATATTTATTCATTAAATTGTTTAACTAAAAATAATAAAAATTAACAAGTAAATTGTGTAGGTTAGTGGTGGTTCTGAAACCCTTATCGTCCTTTGGTCATAGGTTCAAGTCATATGGCCTTTCTAGATTTGATTGGTTGTCACCCGGATTACAGGTTTCCCTTTTCTAAAACCATATTAATATAACTTACAAATATAAATATGATAGACATCCTTGGAATAAAATTAATCACAAAATAGAATTTTAACTAATATTTTCACTACTACCTCAACACATAAATACCATTTCCATTTTATTTACACATAGGTACTTCCTTGGTCTAGGGTTAATCTATAATATCATTATTTAGATTTCTAAATCATGACACGTTATATTTAATCTAAAAATACTTAGGATTAACCTAGGTTAATTATTATGTGTCCAAATCCTTTATAATGTTTTGTAAAGAAAAATAGGATTAACATATACATATCCCACAAGAGTGTCAAACCAGGTGCACAGTAAGGTCTGTTGTCATGTACCCGGTTACCCCATGTCAAGACCAGAACACCTTGTTAGAGTTGTTACTCATAGGTACATCTGTGCTAGAACCACATAGACTTTTAGTATCCAGATAGATTTATATTTCTAGGAAGACCCATATAATATATAATTACCAAAATTATAAGGTTTTCATCTATACTTCTTAAAATTCTACCTTAGAGATATGTTTTCTAATCTAGGATTTCCTAAATATAGTTCCCAAGGTTGCTACTAAACTTCCTTTGATACCAACTACTGTGACCTAACCCTAGATAGCCCAGAGCTAGTGTCTGCTATCAATTACATTGGCATGATTACAAGGAATCAAGCTTTGAAGGACCAATCAGTTTAGTATTCTTGAAAAACTAGATACATAAATGAGAATTGTATTACAAATGGATATAATAATTACAACATATTTTTTTTTCTAAATAAATAAACTACTTTGAGGATAACTCTAATCCATCTAGTATATTCCTGGATATCTTTCATAGTACTATTCTTGGATTCTTACGGAAAGAAATATAATAAGAGTGATCTCAAATGTGTCGTAAGGGAAAAATAAATAGGAAGAAATAATGAATCAATGTGAATAGTCATTATGGAAAGATAAATAACTGAAAACACATGCCATGTAATCAATAGAATAAATGAAAGTACATAAGAAATATGACAAGGTAATGACTAGAAACACATGCCATTCAAATAACTAGATAAGAAAAAATAAATATAGCAAGGTATGAAACTAAAACACATGCCATTAATCAATGAACTAAAATGAAATGTATCCATAGATATATAGATGAAAAACATCGATGAATAATAACTAAAACTATTATGAGGGAAATTATTTCTTAATGGATGTCATGTCTAAGGAACATGATGGCCTATTACCATTAAGACCTTTCACAAGATGGTTTACAACTAAGGGTATAAACTAATTTGTGAAATTATTCATCTCATGAGAACCTGTCGATGCATCGAGAAGCTATATAAATTTCAGACTCCACCCGTCATTTCCAGTCCAAATAATTCCTCAAATTGAATAATTAAAATAACTAATATTCCTTATCAAATAACCGTATTGAATGAGAAATATAGATTTATCAATATTTCCCCAAATAATCAAATAAATGTCAAAGTAACCACCGTATGAATAATGGTATATGGTTTAGGAAGTACCAATATCCATTGTATGAGAGTATGGATATTAAATTAAATTTCTAAAGAAAAATGATTACAATAAAGTGATTGTTTCAATAGAAAGTTAAAAATCACAAAAGGAAGTGAGATTATGAATATTCTTAAGGGGAATAATATTTAAACATTCCAAAGTGTCCCATACCACTTTGAAACATTTTTAAATTATTAACCTCATGAAAGAATAATATACAATTAAAGTATTAAATACCATAAAGGAAAAGGAATTAATTATATAATATATCAAAATGGCCAGTAGGTACACCACACAAAAGAAGTAAGTGGGGAATATGACATTTATCTCACAGATGTAAAACATGAGATGAAAATCCTTACCAATGTAGTAACAAATGGATTGGAAAACCCAAATGTAATAATACTTAAATAAAACATTTAAATACCATAAAGATAATATAAATCATGATATTATATGTCAATGTGTCAGTAATTACACCATATATAAGAAATTAGGTGTACACCATTTAAGTATGCCTCACACAATGAAAATGAGATAAAAATCCCTTACCTTGAGTTTCGTTTTGGGAAAAAATCCTTTAAACCCCTGTATAATAAACTTATGTTTATTTTATACTTTATTCATAACATTTTTCATGTTTATATTTATTTTTATTTCACTTATTACCATGTTTTATACAACTACTTAAACAATTAAGTTTACATCGGGTGTTTTTGAACAAATTTGGTTTATGTGTAAAAACAACTATTGTTGGTCAACTATGGTCAAATGGTTCATTATATAACATATATAGAATAATAAACATGACATAATTATCTTATTTATACATAAATTATACTTTTAAAATCAATCATTAAATATGGTTATGAAAATGATCCAACGTTACACTAATGGAGATGGTAGGTCCTACGCACGCATGAGAAACATTCCCATTTTTAAATGATCATTGTGGAAAGAAGGTAAGTAACTCAATTATTTCCAGAATTATAATTATATAATAAATAATATATTATTTAATCATATATACTTATATAAAATATTATGTTATGTAAAAGGAATCACATCATGTCGAGGAGGCGGTAGTCCACACGTCCATGAACGACATTATTTTTTTAAAGTGTGAGAAAGGGTAATAAAGGAGATGATATATATATATATACATTATATTTATATAAGGATAACTATTTCATGAATATATTATTAATTTTTTCATGTCACTTGTGTTTAATTATAACCATTCATTTATACATTCCATATATTGTGTGAATGAATCACATCGCTTTGAGGGGGTAGTTTTCCAAACTTCCTCAAACAATGTTATCGTATTAACATAAAATGGAAAGTATTAAATGTGTGTATTATAAAAGTTTGAAATAAGTATAATACATAATAAATATCATATATAACATATATAAAAAAAGTGTCCATCATAATTGTAAGGACCCAATGTTTTGTCAATGGAAATTCCCTTCTTATAATTAAGTCATATAATCACATGAAATCACAACACAATGAACTAATAAATACTATGTGATATTTAAACATAATATTGTCACTTCTATATTTTGAATTTTGAAAATCTGACACATACGGTTGCGTTCAGGGTGTTTTTTTTGGGTCTGATGGAACAAACATAATTTTTGGTGAATAGTAACCTACCCTTATGAATAGTAACATACCCTTATGAATAGTAATATGACCCTTATGAATATTAAATCTTCCAAAATAATAGTGACCTCATCCATGAATGTATAAATAAAATTCAGGCATCTTATAAGTGATAATATGACCATAATAAAAGTATTGGTATTTTTGTAAGTTACAAATAGTTAATTACAATTAATTAATTAATTTAAAAGAAAATTTATTTTACTAAAAGGTGTTAATAAATTAATAATTTTAAGTCTTTTCATTTAAAAATTTTTTATAAGACCTTATGTAATTTTTGAAATCATTATAAAATCATTTACAGTATTAAAATATATATTTTTCAAGTAAATTATGATTTTATTTAAAAATTAAATTAATCATATTTAAAAAATTAATTTTGAAAAATGGAGTTCATTTTTAAATTTTATAGATCAAAAAATGGTTAGGGTTATTTTTTGTGATTTTTCTAAAATACTTGAATTTTTAATGAATAGTAAAATACGATAATTCACAATAAATGCTAAAACCTAAATTTCTGCATCATGCATGAGTCATGGATTATGTAAATGGAAATTGGTTAAGAATAAAATTCACATATTACTATTTTTGGTCACAATAATCTTTAATATTTCTTGTTTTATGAAAAAATAATAAACTAATGATTAAAATATTAAGAAAACCCTCATCCCCTTCACTATAAAAACCACCCACACTCCCTACTTCTCTTCACTCCTCTAAAGTCTTATTCCTTACCTAAATTCTACCCAAATATCTCCCCAATATCCTCCCCCATGTCCATCAGCATTTTTTCTCCTCAAAAGGCCAAATCCTCTCCCCTTAAGAGGCTCTCAAGAAAGATTGAATCAATAGTTAAATTCCTCTTTTTATTTTCTTTAGTTTTCTTCTCATGTTCCTTTGTTCTCTTTTATTTCCTAACCTATCCTCATCAAAATGGCATAAAAAACCCAGTACCATACATGAAAAATAATTTTTTTATCCTAAATGGACAACTCATTATCATCTCCCCTTTCTCTCCTTTTATACCAAAGAAATGAAAACACCGTTCGAGATGTGTTAATTTATCACATTCAAGGATGACGAATTATCAATTTCTATTATCACCTTAAATTTTCGTCATGAAACTATTTTTATGGTTGAACCGGACTCTTAAATATTTATTTTATCTTATGTGTTTTTCTGAAATCCTTTTTCACACATGATGTAAAATAATAATATAAACCAATTTAATTATGAGGAAAATTGCCAAATTAATCCAAGCATTTATCATTAATGTTTTATATCATGGTTCACCTTCAATCCAAGCAAATAAATTAAATTTACAACCATGTAACCTTCTATATGTTCAATAATAAAATATAACTCCAATTCTAGACAACCATCCCCATTTTACATGATTCTCCGTTCTTGAAAATAAGTAAACCGATCTTAAAAACCAAGAAAACAAACAAACCCAAAAAATGAAATTGGACCACTTAACCCATAAAAAAGGTCATTAATGAACTTAAAATGGTTATAATAAATCTTTTAAATATAGAATAGGTTTTTGAATTATTAATTAATGAACCTTATTTTATTATTTATGTCAATAATATCATGTGGAGAACACCATCAGACTTAAGGTAAGGGATCCTCTCTATCTCACTCTTATTCAAGAATATCCTCTATGTTATGCCTTTTTATATATAATTACTAATTATGGGGTATGATTTATCACCTCCCCATACTACTCTAATGAGGTTTAAATGACGAGGAACCCCCTTTATCTCTCATTAATCCCTCTTAAGTATAACCGATACCATGCCGATGTTCTGTAAGGGAATCTACCCGAACCTATTTTATTCCTTTAGGTTTCTATATCTTTGTTTCTACCCAAATTAAGTTATCTATTATATTTTTTTACATATTATAAATTCTTTATATACTCTCCAAAATCATGTATTAAGATCCATTCATCATTTTCTTTTGGGGATATACATGTTTTTAAATAATTCCCTCCTCAATAATTCCCTTTAAGAAAACCCATTTTAAGGGAACTTTCTGAATGGGTACCCAATTTCAAGTGTACTCTACCATATTTTTTCATCCACAAATATTTTTATAAAACCAGTATTTTTATTATAAAAACCTTATTGGATCACTTATGGTTTTTTGCAAAAGGTTATTCCCTTTTCTATTTCAAATTCTTGTTAGTGTTTTCCTTAAAACTGCACTAAAATGTTTTATTGCTAAAAATTATTAAATACTATTTTCACATGTTGTCACTTTTGTTTGAAATCCCTTACCATAAAATATGGATATTTTACCTTATGAAAATCCATATATGTTCTAATTCCTTTCTTTCATAGAAACTTTTATGATACACCTATTCATTATGCTTTATGACATGATTATGATACCCATTTCTTTCCATGGGTGACCTTATGTTTATAATTGTTTATGTATGATTTTATATTTGGAAATAATATTCATGGAAATTTTAAAATGAGTGTGCCCATATATCTCTCTAATGAATTGGGTAAAGTTTAGTCACATGAGATGTTATGTGCAACAATCTTGGCGGTTAGCCTTGACTCTTGCTACCATGTGCAACGATCATGGTGGTTAACATTGAATTGTGATCCTCTATGTGAAATGAGCCTTAAATCGTGCTCAGGTCATGATTTATATTGCTTCCACATTACTATGAATTCATGTTTTTATGATCTCATGTTTATATGTTATGATTCCATATGTTCCATGGATTTTTATATCATTATGTATTGATCTTTAACCCATGTGCTAAGACTTATTGTTATGTTTTTACCTTACTAGGATTTTATCTCATCCCTTCGTTCATGTGATCCCCAGGGTACCCTATGCAGATTTAAGGTCACAACAAAAGTTAGGAGATCTTTCCGAAGATTAAATAAAGAATTGTTTTTTTGTCCCATGTTTTAAGTTTTATGTACCTAGTCTTCCAAGACACAAGACTTCACAATCCTTGACTTGTATTCTGATGTATAATTATGATTAAAATCATGTAATGTTATGTGTAAAAGTATAGGGTTGCTATAGTTGGTATCATAGGACGATCTAGTTATTTTTGGAGATTAGGAATAGAGAACTTTAGTAAGAACCTTAAGGATGAGACTAAGTATAATAAAATATCCCTATATTTTGGTAACTATAGAGTAAGTGGTTTATCAAGAAAATACATCCATGTCTGGATACAAACAGGTAGAGGTGGATCTGGCATAGATGTAACTAGGGGTAAAACCCAAAAATACTACTTTGATCTAGACTCAAACGGGAACTGGTGCACGATAACGAGCCTTTCCGTACTCTTGGTTTGACACTCTTGGGGGATATGATTTGGTAAATTCATGAGCTTAGTACAAAACATTATTATGAAAATAAAAAAAAGTCCCATAAGAATATAAGTTAAGAAATAGATCAAGGATAACCTAGATTTAAACCTAGATAATCACAAGATAGGATATACTTATCCTTTATAAGTTTATCCTCTTATTTTCAAATTTAACTTTTTATGATCAATATATATGTATTAAATCCATCTAAATGTATGTCCATTTTCTTAATTAATGGTGGGAAATACAGGAACACGTTCCAACAATCAATGTGATTGGGAATGTGAAGATTCCCCTAATGATATGCCTGATATGATGGGAATGGGTGCTCAAAACTTCATCATAATACTTGCTTAGCTGGCTCAATTTATGAATAATAACTTAAGTCATGTTGAACAATATCATCCTCCAAGGAAAGATCAAGTTTATTTTGAATCATTCATGCGGAAAAGGCCTCCCATGTTTAGTGTATCTTCTGATCCACTCCTCACGGAACAGTGGATTAACTCCATTGAAAATATATTCTTTGTTCTCTAGTGCTCATAATAAGAGAAAGTCATATTGGTGGTCTATCATTTTGATGGGGAAGCTAATCAGTGGTGGACACTGATCAAGAATACGAAGCCCCAAGAGGAAATTGATTCCATGGAATGGGAGGAATTCAATAAAATGTTTTTCAATAAATATTTTCCCCGAACCCTCTATCTTAAGATGGAAAGAGAGTTTCTCAGAATCAAGCAGAAAGAAGATGATTCAATTAAGGCGTATCAATAAAACTTCACAAGGCTTTCAAGGTATTCCTCTGGCTTTGTCATGAACACCAAAAGTAAGGTGGTTCACTTCTTTAGCGGACTAAAGCTGAGTCTATGAAAAGAGTTGGATATTTGAGACTTCAACAACTATGAAAAGATTGTATGTTGTGCCCTTAAGGTTGAAATGGAGATCAGAGACTCTCAATGGTATCGTGGTCCCAATGAAAAAAGTGGAAAATGGAATCTAATGTGGGTGGTTCCACAAATAAATTCCATGATGGAAAGAAGCATGATCATCTCACGTGTAACAATTATGGGAAGAAGCATCCTAGGAACTATCTAAAGGGAACCAAGAATTGCTTTAAATGTGGAAAGTTGGGACATATGGATAAAAACTATCGATGGGATATGAATAATCCCACTAATGTGGAATAAGAAAGGAAGGTTCAGATCAACACTCAGCCTATAATGCAATGTTACAACTACAAGGAGCATGGTAATTATGCGAACAATTTCCCTAAGATGAGGGTTATTGAAGGTAATCAACAACAACCTCCAAGGAAATAATAAAGGACTCATGCTATCACTAAAAATGAGATGGATTTGGACAATGATGTGGTGATAGGTACACTAGTTATTCATTCAAGAATATAAAATATACTATTTGATTTTGGTTCTACCCATTAATTCATATCTTGCAGGTTTAATAGAACTATTGAAACACAACCTTGAAATTTTTAGGATAAGTTATTTGTGAGAACAATGAATGGGTCAATTATTGAATCCATGGTTTATAAATCCTCTCTAGTTAACGTTTGTGGACTGAACCACCCAAAAAATCTCATCATACTTCCTTTAGTGGAGTTTGACGCTATCTTGGGCATGAATTGGCTATCTTTATACAAACCCAACATCAAGTTTTAGGAAAGGGAGATCACTATTAAAATCCCAAAGCATCCTCCAATTCTTTAAAAGTTTAAGGAGGAAGATAAATCTCCTTTAGAATCATTGTCTCAAGTGTGGATATTAATTCCTTATGATAAAGCATGTCTAGCTTAGATGATTAAGATGAAGGAGAGAATCTTGCTCAAAGATATGTCCATCACGAGGGATTACACTGATGTATTTTTTGAAGAGTTCCCTAGTCTTCCTCCTAACCGAGAGGTTGATTTCTTAATTAAACTTATTTATAGATCTTTTCCTTTATTAAAGACACCTTATAGAATGGCCACCGTACAGATGGAAGAGCTGAAGAAGTAGTTATAGGAGAATCTGGAGAAGGGTTTTATACGCCCAAGTGCTTCACCATGGGGTATACTAGTCCTCTTCATCAAGAAGAAGGATGGATCAATATGACTCTGCATTGATTATCATGAGCTCAATAAAATCAAGATAAAGAACAAGTATCCCCTATCATAGATATATGACCTATTTGATAAGCTTCATGGGGCCAATTATTTCTCTAAGGAAAACCTTCAATCAGGATATCACCAATTAAAGGTGAGGAAGGAAGATAATCCCAAGACTGCCTTTCAAATGAGGTATGGACACTATGAGTTCATAGTTATGCCCTTCTAACTCACTAATGATCCAAAATTTTTCATGGATTTAATGAATTTATTCTTTAGAGATTACCTCAACAAATTTTTGGCAGTCTTTATAGATGATATTCTGATATACTCCAAGAGAAAGGAGGAACATGAGAAGCATTTGAATACTGTGTTAAAGACTTTGAGAAGGGAGAAACTATATGTGAAGTACAGTAAATGTGAGTTTTGTATGGAGGAAGTATCATTATTAGGGCATATTATCACTAGAAAAAGGATATTTTTGGACCCTTCCAAGACAAAGGCAATTGAAGAGTGGCCCATGCCAACATCTGTAATGGAGATTTGCATCTTTTTGGGTCAAACTGGGTATTATCAACAATTTTTAAAGAACTTATAATGATTTTAAAACCCAATGAACAAGCTGAAATGGAAGGGGGTGAAGTTTTTTTAGACTCAATAATGTGAAGAATTCTTTAAGGAGTTGAAAAAGAGGCTTATCACTGCGCCAATACTCACACTCCCAACAAGTAGAGAACTCGTTGTGGTGTACAATGATGATTCAAAGAAAGGATTAGGATGTGTGATGATGCAAAATGATAAAGTGATAGACTATATCTCAAGGCAGCTAAAAATCCATGAGAAAAACTATCCTACGCATGATCTAGAGTTGGTGGCTGTGATCTCTGCATTAAAAATCTGGCGGCATTATCTCTATGGGGATAATTTTGCGATATATAATGATCAAAAAAGTCTAAAATATATATTCACACAAAAAGAGATTAATATATTCCAATGAAGTTGGATGGATCTCATCAAGGATTATGACTGCTCAATCCACTACCATCCCAGTAAGGAAAATAATGTGGAAAATGCTCCATGTAGAAAGGAACCTGCATCTTTGTCAATGATGAGAATTGAAAAGGATCCGATATTCTTAGATTTTCAGAGGATGTACATGAGGATCATTAAGGTAGGAACATCATCAATACTTTCTCAAATGATTGCTCTACCATCCCTCATGGATAAAATAATGGATGCTTAAAGAAAAGTTGTGGAAATTCAGAAAAGGGTGGTACCCATTAAAAATGGGAAATCCTATGAGTTCATGATTGATGAGGAAGGACTTGAAAGATTTGGGTCACGATTATGTGTACCATCCAATCCAAAGATAAAGAAGGATATTTTGAATGACGCACATAGCTCAACCTTCTCTATTCACCCAGGGAGCACAAAGATGTATTGAGATCTCTGAGAGAACTTTTTCTAGGACAATATGAAGAAGTAGATTGCTGAGTATACATAAAAGTTCCTAGTACATCAAAAAATTAAGGATAAAAGACAAGACTAAGGATATTATGCAACCGCTACCCATACCAATATGGAAGTGGGAGAACATCACCATGGACTTTGTCACTAGACTTCCAAGGACATCCATAGGAAACAATGCTATATGGGTCATTATAGATCATCTTATAAAGACATCTCACTTTATCATGATTCGAGAGGACTTCACATTGGATCAAATTACATAGATATATATCAAAGAGGTGGTAAGGATACATGGATTACCACTATCTTTTGTATCTGATAGAGATCCGGGATTCACTTCAAAGTTTTGGAAAAGTCTCCAACATGCTCTAAGCACTGAACTAAACTTCAGTATGGCCTATCATCCTAAAACTGATGGAAAATCTGAGAAAACTATTTAGACACTAGAATATATGTTGATAGCATGTTCTATGGAATTCAAAGGCAGATGGGACCAACATCTTCCATTGGTCAAATTTTCCTACAACAATAGTTTCCACTCAAGCATCTGAATGGAACTATACAAAGATATTTATGGTAAAAGGTGTAGAACACCAGTGTGTTGGGATGAAGTCAGTAAGAGTAATCGTCTTGGACCTGAAATAGTCAAAGAAATGGTAGAGAAGGTGAAAACCATTCATCAGCACATCAAGGCAGCCTAAATTAGACAAAAGAGTTACGCAGACAATCGTTGAAGAGACCTTGAGTTCAAAGTTGTAGACATGGTATTTCTATACATATCTCCATGGAAGAAGGTCATGAGGTTTGGGAAGAAAGGAAAACTAAGTCCTAGGTACATCAACCCCTTAGATATTCTTGATCATGTCAGGGCTATGGCCTATCAACTAACACTTCCATCTACCATGTCTAAAGTACACAATGTCTTTCATGTATCCCTCTTAAGGAAGTACATACCAAACCCTTTACATGTACTCTCTTTAGATGTGGTATAGTTGGAGAATGATCTTTCTTTTGAGGAGAATCCAATAAAGATATTGTATCGTAGAGATAAAGTTCTACGTAAAAAGACTACTCACCTGGTCAAAGTGCTATGACGGAACCATAAGTACGAAAATGAAACATGGGAACTGGAGGAGACACTAAAGGAAAAGTACCTGCACCTGTTTATGGCTTAGAATGTAAAATTAAATTTCAAGGGAGAAATTTTATAAGGGGGAATAATGTAATGAACCAATATTTTATCAAGGGAAATTCCCTTATAATTATTTCATATAATCACATGAAATCACAACATAATTAACTACTAATTACCATGTGACCTTTAAACATAATATTTTCACTTATGTGTTTTGAATTTTGAAAATCTGACATACACGACTATGTTCAGGGTTTTTTTGGGGTCGGATAGAACAAACATAATTTTTGATGAATAGTAACCTACCCTTATGAATAGTAACCTACCCTTATGAATAGTAATATGACCCTTATGAATAGTAAAACATCCAAATAAATAGTAAACATATCCATGAATGTATAAATAAAATTTAGGTATCTTATAAGTGATAATATGACCATAGTAAAAGTATTGGTATTTTTGTAAATCATAAATAATTAATTATAATTAATTAATTAATTTAAAAGAAAATTTATTTTCCTAAAAGGTGTTTATAAATTAACAATTTATGTATTTTAGTTTTTTGAAAATTTTCTAGGACCTTATGTAATTTTTGAAAGCATTATAAAATCAGTTATAGTATTAAAATCTATATTTTTCAAGTAAATTATAATTTTAATTAAAAATTTAATTAATAATATTTGGAAAATTATTTCTGAAAAATGGATATAATTTTTGGATTCTACATGTCGAAAAATGGTTAGGTTTAAATTTTGGGATTTTTCTAAAATACTTGAATTTTTGATGAATAGTAAAATATGATAATTCACAATAAATGCTAAAACCTAAATTTATGCATCATGTATGAGTCATGAATGATTAAAATGGCCATTATTTTGAAAAAACATGAACATATTACTATTTTTGGTCACAATAATAATTAATTTTACTTTTCTTATGGAAAAATAATAAACTAATGATTAAAATATTAAGAAAAACGTCAACCCCTCCATTATAAAAAACACCCACACTCCCCTCTTCTTTTCACTCCTCTCAAGCCTTGTGTCTTCCCTAAATTCTGACCAAATCTCTCCCCAAGATCCTACCCCGCATCCACCAGCCGTTGGTATCCTCAAAATACCAAATCCTTTCCCTTTAAGAGGCTCTCAAGGAAGATTGAATCAAGAGGTAAATTCATCTTTTATTTTCTTTCATTTTCTTTTCATGTTTCTTTGTTATATTTTCTTAAATAACCTATACTCATACAAATGTTATGAAAAATCCAGTACCATACATGTAAATTAATGCTTTTATTATAATTGTATAATTCTTTATCATCTCCCCTTTCCCTCCTTTTATACCAAATAAATGAAAACACCGTCTGAGATGTGTTAATTTAGCACATTCAAGGACGACAAGTTATCAATTTCTATTTCCATCTTCAATTATGGTCATGAAACCATTTTTATGGTTGAACTAGAATCTTAAATATGTATTGTATCTTATGTTTTGTTCTTAAATTATTTTTCACACATGATTCAAAATAATAATACAAAACAAGTTAATTATGAGAAAAATCTCCAAATTAATCCAAGCATTTATCATTAATGTTTTATATCACAGTTCACCTTCACTCTAAGTATCCAAATTAAATTTACAACCATGTAACCTTATATATGTTTAATAATAAAATATAACTCCAATTCTGGACAACCATCCCCATTTTACAAGATTCATCATTAATGAAAATAAGTAAACCGATCGTAAAAACCAAGAAAACAAACGAACCCGAACAATGAAATTGAACCACTTAACCCCTCAAAAAGGTCAAGAATGAACTTAAAAAGGTTATAATAAATCTTTTATATATAGAATATTTTCTATAATTATTAATTAATTAACCTAATTTGATTATTCAGGTCATTAATATCAAGTGGAGAACACCATCAAACTTAAGGTAAGGGATCTTCTCTATCTCACTCTTATTCAAGAATGTCCTCTGTGTTATGACATTTTATGTGTAATTACTAATGATGGGGTATGATTTCACACCTCCCCCATACTTCCCTCATGATGTGTAAAATATGAGGAACCCCTTTTCTCTCTCATTATGCCTTACTAAGTTTACCCGATACCATGCCGATGTTCTATAAGAGAATCTACAAAAACCTCCTTTATTCCTTCAGGTTGATCTATATTTATTTTTACCCAAATGAATTTATGTATTATATTTTTTTACATCTTATAAATGATATTTATACTCTCCAAAATCATATATCAAGATCCATTCATCATTCTCTTTTGGGGATATACATGTTTTTAATTGATTCCCTCCTCAATACTTCCCGTTAAGAAAACCCATTTTAAGGGAACTTACCAAATCTATAACCAATTTCAAGTGAACTATACCATATGTTTTAATCCAACATTGTTTTTATAAAATCAGTGTTTTTATTATGAAAAAATTCTTATATAACTTCTGTTTTTGTATAAAATATTATTCCCTTTTCTATTTTAAATTCTTGTTAGCGTTTTTCTTAAAACCACACTAAAATGTTTTAATATTAAAAATTCTTGAATACCATTTTCACATGTTTTCACTTATTTTTGACATAAATTACCATGAAATATTCCTATTTTAACTTATAAACATCCATTTATTTTATAATTTATTTTTTTCATGGACACTTTTACGATACAACAATTCATTTTGCTTTATGACATGATTATGATATGCATTTATTTATTTGGATTCCCTTATGTTTATGATTATTTATTTATGATTATATATTTGGAAAGAATATTCATGAAGATGTTAATATTGGTGTGCCCAGATAATTCTCCAATTTATTGGGTAACATTTAGTCTCATGAGACGTTATGTGCAACAGTCTTGGTGGTTATCCTTGACTCGTGCTATCATGTGAAACGACCTTGGTGGTTAACCTTAACTAGTTATCCTTGATGTACAAAGATACTTGAATCGTGCTAAAGTAATGATTTATATTGCTTCCACATTACTATGAATTCATTTTTTTTATGATCCCATGTTTATATGTCATGATCTATAACCCATTTTCTAAGCCTTATTATTATGTTTTTCCCCTTATTGTTCTTTTAGCTCATCCATTCATTCATTTGATCCCCATGTAACCCTATGAATATGTAAGGGATCAAATAAAGTTATGAGTTCTTTATTAAGATTAAATAAATAAGTGTTTTTGTCCCATGTTTTATGTTTTATGTACGTAGTCTTCCAAGACACTACAATTCACAATACTTGTATTGTTTTTTGATGTATATTTATGATTAAAATCATGTTATATTATGTTTAAAAGGATAGGGTCTCTATAATAATGGCCACCATGAGAGGTTGGAACAATCATCGTTTCATGAGGCAGTGGTTCGTCGTACATAGAAATAGTATATTCACTTCCATTAGATGGCGGTGTGTGTAAGTATAGGTTGAACCCTTAGAATAAAAAATCACAGCATCTTGAGGATACTGGTTTTTTTGTACAGTAATAGAAAAAAGATATTCTAGAAGGTGGAGAATGAAAATTAAACTAAAAATCATGAGAAAAGGCATTACCTCTTAATTGAGTAACTTCTTTTGGTTTATACCAAAAGGCTTCCTTGGGAGGATTTATGCCCTAAGGGAGGCTTCAAGGTTGAGGGGAGGAGTTTTTGGAAGATATTTGGGCATATCTTAGCCTAACTTAAGAGGTTTGATAGGTGTGAGGAATGGGTAAAGGTGGTGGCCTTTTATAGGGAAGGAAAAGGACTCACTTGGTATTCTTGAAAATAAGTTATGTGTGCACATGTTCTTACCTAATAAAAGTTATAAACCAAAAAAAACTCAATAATAGAAGGTTCATGTCAGAGATATGGTCATAAAATTGGTTTTGGAAAAGTGGATAGGTCATTTGGGTGGTTAAATTAAAGGCTCAGTCCTTTATTAAGCTTAAATTTTCTTTAATAATTTTAATTAATTTTAATAACTTTCACTAATCTTTTTAGTCAATTTTTTTGTCTTATTAGAAATTAGAAATTATGATGATTATAAATATTTAATCAATTTTTCCAAATTCCAATCACATAAGTGGTAGAAATTAAATTAAAATTAATCCCAAAGATGGGATGTTAATGCAGGTTTTTAAAGTAAAAACGTCCGAAAGTTGGCTATGTTTTAATAGTCAATTTCAATGTGAAATTGATTGCAATGAATTAATTGGATTAATTGATAAAAAAATAACAAAATTAAATATTAAAAACAATTAAAATAATAATTTTAAGTTATAAATAAATTAGATTAAAAAGTAGTTTTGAACTAAAATTTAGTATTTTTAAGTATTTGTTAAAAAAATAAAATGTCTTAGAAAAATATCAAAATTTCACCATAACCTAATTTTTATGTTTATATTTAAAATATTAAGTTTATTTTTGACATATTAAATCATATAAAGTTTTAAAATTCAAATTTAAAATGTGTTCTCTATTAAAAGGAGGTAAAATTGCCTTTATAAAAATATAGGTTTTTATGTGTGAAATAGGGTTTGTTCTTATCTTTTTTCACTTAAAAACTAATTCATGAATATAAAAAATATTTTATTGAATATATAACATATATATTCCATTAAAATAATTAATTAATTGTAATTAATTTAATTTATCATGGAAAAACAGCTTTGTGAGCATAAAAATGGTTTTATATTTTTTTAGGACAAAAAAAATGGTTTTATATAAAAAAATCTATTTATATTCAATTGGTTCCTATATTCGTTTCTAATTAATTTTCAACCTATTAATTAATATTATATTATTATAAACCATATATTTTTATAAGTTAGTTAATACTATTCATAAACACTAACATAATGGATAGGTTATATCATATTATATTAATTAATAATGTTTTAATAATACATTGTTATTTGGTGAAACTCAGTCTTGCGTGTAACACAAACTTCTGAGAAAGGTCGCTCTTGCATGTAACACAAGATATTGAGAAAGGTATATCTTTTGTGTAACACGGTCTATCAAGATAGGTCTCTCTTTCATGTAACACATGCTAACTCGATGTTGCATGCATGGAATCTATTGTAAATAGTAAACATATTATAAAGTATACGAATATTATATCACCTTACATGTTTAATGTCACATTTCATACATGCCATAAAATAAAAGGTTCTTACTTAAGTTTTTCAAGGTATCACAGGATATCCAAAGACTCCTATAAATAATGATCCTATATCAGTTATTGTTGATCACATTACTAAATCCACACATTTCTTTACTATAAGAGAATATTTACCTCTTGAGCGTCTTACAAGACTCTATATTAACGAAATTTTAAGACTTCATGGTGAAAATATTTTGATTATATTTGATATTGATCCAAAATTCACATAATAATTAAATAAAAGTATTTATGAGGCTCTTAATATTGAGATTCATTTGAGCACCACCTATCATATTCAAATTTATGGACAGTCTGAAAGGTCTATTCAAAATTTAAAATACATATGAGGTCATTCTCACTTGACTTTAAAGGTATGTGGGATTATTATTTACCTTTGGTGGAGTTTTTTTATGACAATATTTTCCATTAAAGTATTCAAATGGTGTTGTATGAAGTATTATATGACAAGATATGTCATTCTCCAACCTGTTTAGAGGAAGTTTGTGAAAGGAAACTTATAGGAACATAACTTTTTAATGAAAAAAATGAAAAAGGTAAATACTATTCAGACCCATATTAAAGTATCTAAAAGTAGGTAAAAGATCTATTTTGATAACCAAAGGAATTATTTTAAATTTCAATTGGGAGATCACGTTTTATTGAAATTATATATGTGCAAAGGTATTATAAGGTTTGGTAAGAAAGGGAAACTGAGGCCCAGGTATATCAGAGCTTTTGAAATTTTGGGAAGAATTAGAGCCTTGGATTACCATTTGTATATGAACGTGAGACTCTCTAAAATAATTGATGTGTTCCATATCTCATTATTAAAAAATTATATGCCATACCTAATGCACATGCTAAAATATGAAGAAATATAATTGGAACATGATCTATCTTACTATGAAAATCCTATCCAGATTCTTGACACTAGAGAATAAGTATTTCAAATTTAGAGGACTTTACTGGTAAATTTACTTTGTATAAATAATAAAATATATGAAGTTACACGAGAACCTAAGGAACTTATAAATAATAACTACCCTCATTTGTTTATAAACTAATATCCACAAAAATTTTGAGGAAGGAATTTTTGAAGGAGAGAAGAATATAACACTCAATATTCAATTATAGTAAGTGAAAATTTTATTTTAATGAAACTATAGTATAATGAAAATTTTAATATTTAATAGCACACAAATTTTAATTTGATCAGTTGAATATCAATTTTGAACTTACTATGTCAAAATACTCCTAGAATTATTTTTTGAAAATTTCCCTTAGAAATAAACATTTATGAATAATTGAAAATGTATTATTTAACTAATAATAATTTTATTTATAATAACATGTTATAATATTCATAATTAATCATATATTTATTATGAATTTGATATAAATAAAGACAATATCATTTGGAGGTAAAAGGGATATTTTTCAGAAAGCTATTTTTAAGTGCATAATGATTTTTAATTTTAATTAATTAAAACAATCCCTAAGGATGAATGATTTAAATTAAAGGTTAATATTATTTATATATATATATATACACATGAATTTAAATTCAAATAATGATGATCACTAGTCATAGAGTTATTGTTAGATCATCTTTTTCTTGAAAAATGCCTTTTCCTGAATTGTTTTTCCATTACATTTTTTAGGTTTATTTTTAAATTAATTTCCGTCACATATATAAATTGAATTTTATAAAATTTATTCCATATTTAGAATCATGAGGTTGAAATTTAGTAAATAAGTCCCTTTTATTTATAGTTAATATAAATAGTAACCATGGTAAAATTTATCACCTTGGTAAAGGGTAAAATGAGATAAACAAAGTTAAAACTATATAAAAAGGCTTTAAAATCATTAATAAACTTGAATATATTTAATTTAATGAGTTTAATATGACCACCAATTTCATATATTTAAAAATATGGAATCCTTATTCCATTTTTCTTTGATAAAGACCATTATATAAAGGAAAATTCTAAAATTTCACTCTATTTCTTTAAATTTATCTTTTATATTCAAATAGGGATAAGAGATGTTACAAAAAATATACAAGCTTATTTTTAACACAATTTATTTATTTTTATGGTAGTATATTTTTTAATTTGTATTTATGGTATAATTACCTAAAATGATTACACAACGATGACATGGTGCTTGTGCAAGCAATAGAAGAATAAAACTAAATGATTTTAAAAACATAAAAATTAATATTTTTTGGATGAATTATGGTGTCACATGAATTTTATGGTTAATTATAATATATATTTGATGTTTTAAGAGTTTGTATTATAATTAAATACCTGTATTTATGTATTTAAAGTTAAAATATGTGGATAGTTCTTAAAATGACTTTAATGGTATTTTTTGTTAAATAATATATTATTAAATGATTTAAAAACCCTAAAATTATTGAAATGTGATAATGGGTATGGGATATGGTAAACAAAATTCATCCATTGACCATTTTTTTCCAATTTTTACCTTATAATTAAATTTATAATCCTTTAGTATTTAGGGAGGAAAGGTTAAAATTGGTTAATGAAGGGGTTAAACCAAAAGATAAGGTTTAAAACGCTCCATAAACCTATCAAAATTTTATTGGTTGAAGTTATTTAAAAATTAAAATATATTGGATTATAATTTTTTCCCACTTGGTACCACTTTCACTTGAAAAACCATTTATTATATTTATATCTTATAACTAATTCCAAGTGTTCCCTTTCCTTCAATATAAAAGGACACCACCTCTCCTATAATCTTCACAAAAACTTGAGAAATTTATTATTCAAAAAAATCATGAAAAATATCTACCCAATATCCTTATATAATTTATAGAAGTTTTTGTCTTACAATAATGTGATCTATGAATCCTTAAGAGGATATCCAAAGTATCTATTTCAAAGAAGAGGTTATCATCTTAAGTAAACACTTTAATTTTTATTTTTCTTTTACCACATTAAATTATGTCATAAACATTTCAATATATTAAAAAAATTATCTACCATATAATAATATTTTATTATGTTGTTGGTATAATATTTATCCATATTCTTCTCCATCAAATAGGTAAAAAAACCATCAATCATGTGTACAGTGAACTACTGCCTTGCAAAGTGATGTAATTTGTTTTCTACCACCACCTCACATTAATGGTAATAATTATGTAAATGATGAATATATATAATATTTATGATATAATTATTAATTTTAAATGTAATATATCATATACTTCCTTACCCTTCCACCGTTAAAAAAATTATAACATTGCTCGTGTGTACATGAGAACTACCACCTCCACGTAGCGATGCGATTCATTTTTCATGTCCACTTTTCATGGATGATTATAAAAATTTATATACTGAATATGTGTGATATTTATATTATTATTAATATTCTATAGATGATATAAACATTATTATGATGCAATGAAAATAACCTCCTAATCAAAACTTACATGAAAAATGAAGTAGTGAACACCCAAAACAAAGATAATAATGAAATATTGTTAACAAATGGGTGATAAGTTATTATAAGTAGATCATATATGATATTATAGATATATATATGGTTATTTAATGTAATTATAAAATATATAAATTTATTATAACATAGGTTAAATCACATTCAACTAAGTGGAAGCGTGAGTTAAGATATTTTGTCTCAATTTCCACTCCATTGAGACATATTTGGTATTATGAACCCATTTTATTTTATATGGTATATATAATTCCCCTTTAATGTATATAAAATGAATCAATATTTATTCATGGTAATTAAATTTTCAATTTAATTTTACTCTTTCAAGGGGTTATAATTTAAAAGTTATGAAAGAGGTAGGAATTTATTTTACATTCTCATTTTTTGGGATTTCTTATATTTTCAATGAAGGAATATTATAATATAGCCTTTATAATATTTATATATTTTATTATTTTTTTGAATATTTAATGAGTTTCCATTTTTTATTCCAAATTTTCTTATATTTATCAGTTTAGTTAATAAAATAAATGTTGAAAAAAACTCTATTCTATTCTCTTTTGGATCTGCTATATTTTTCTTACGTGTACATGTTTTTTAAAATTGTTTTATATAAATAATTTTTATTTATTAAAATAATTTATTAAACACAATTTATGTTATCCTTGAATTTTTAAGAGGTTCTAAAGTAATCTTTATAATTTTTACAAAAGGGTCATTTTCAACTTTATTTGCAAAAAATAAAAAGGAATGTCTCTTTTTAAAGTATACAACATTAAAAAATTTTCCCACTACCATAAAAATTTTACACTCCTATTATTGTATAAAGAAAAATATTTAATAAAAATTATATTAAATGTTTTTCTTCTCTTTTGTTATATTCTCCAAAATTATTTGATTTTATTACAAAACCTATATTTATGAATAATAAATGGTCATATTTTTTTTTTCTTTTTAATTTTGTGGGTTATTAAATTTATCTTAAAAAAATCACTTTCATATGTTCATATTTCACCAAATATTACATTTCTATTCCATACCTATATTATTTTTATCATGGGTATGCTAATTTCCTAAACTACATAACATTTATGATGCTTTACTATTAAATTTATTTGATTGACCAGGGAAATCTTGATATTAAATATTATTTAATCAATATTGATATTTATTGATAAGGAATATTTTTTATCAATTAAATTAATCATTAAATGTATAAGGAATGCATTGGTAAGGAAATTATGGGTGATACCCAGTTATATATATCCCGTAAATGCATTGATATGTCTCATGAGAAAAACCAAGTGGATGGAATTATTAAATTTCTTTTTGTGTATACTTACTCACATTTGAAAAAATATTGGCATAATATCTTGATCAAGATATCCAACATTATGAATTTCCTTTATTACGAATTTAGTTATTATTATCCATGATATTATTACATTGATATTAACCATAAATGAATTTTTTGATCAATTTATTGATTAAATGAAAATGTTTTCAGTTATCTACCATTCCATATTGAGTATTCCTTATTTAATCATGATAGCTTCCACTTTTGAAACCATTTGTTATCATTTTAGATCACACCTATTTTGTTTTCCTTTCCCTAGGATATGAATAAGGAATATTATAATGAGTTTTAAGGATGTTGATTATTTATTTTTATAAGGTTTTTTATTTTCTTTACATTGTAAAATGGGAATCATGTATGAATATGGTTCTTCAAGACTACTAAACTGATCAATACTTAGGGATGTGATCCATTGTATCTTATGTTAATCTAATAAAGTAGACACTAGATCTGGGTTATTGGATTTGGTGTTGTTACATTATATCACTAGAATATGTAGTACTTGAAAGAGAGAAATCATAGGTTTAGTAGAAAAGATATTCCAGAGTTATACAATTGGTACAGAGGTTTAATCATGAATTACACTATATAATTTCAATAGATGGAGGGAAACCTAAAAGCCCGAGATAGGTGTATACTCTCAGTGATTATAAAAGATGATATTTAGTTATGAAAGAGGAATTATATTCATTACATTCTAATGAAACATGAGAGATAAAAACTTTACTACAAGAGAAGAGGGTGTTGAATAATAATTGGGTATTTTAGTTAAAAGAATAAATAGATGCAAGTTAAAGATACAAGGATTGGTTGGTGGTGATACGTTTCCAATATAAGGAGAGAATAGATTTCTCAAAAATATTTTCATTAGTTGCTAAACACACTACTATCCAGATTATGCTATGTATGATTTCTACCAATGATTTGAATTTAAAATAAATGGATGTAAAAAATTCATTCCTTTATGGTTATTTAGAGGAATAAATTTACATGAAGCAACTATATAGTTTTGAGGTTGATTGAAATAAGAACTCAGATTGTAAGATAAAATGTAGTCTCTATATATTGAAACAAGAACTAAGAAATTAGAACTATAAATTTGAAACATTTATGGTTGAGAATAGTTTCATATAAAGAAAATATGATTTTTATTTCCATTGAAAGATGTTTGAAGATGATTTATTTATCATCTTGACCATTTATTTTGATGACATGATTTTCATAGGTTCAAATATTCAATGAATCCATGGAATTAAATATGATTTTTCCAAAAGTATTAAAATGAATAAAATTATTTGGATGAGGATTAAAAGAGATGATAAAGTTTGATTCCATTAAAATAAATAAAATATCTAAGTATTATACATTGTTTTACCATGAAATGATTTTTTTTATAATCTAATAAAAGATTCCTTTTAATAAAACAATAAAGGAAAACACCTAGATTTATCAAACACTCATCAAAAGAGGAACCATAGATGGTGAAATCATCTATTAATACTTCTATGAAATTCTATATATAATCTAAAAAAAATACTAACCATGCATCACTGGAAACCACTAGGAGAATTACCTAGGAAAAATGGAATCATCCTATATAAAAATGTATGAAAAGGAAAATTGAAGGCTATTGTTTCTTTATTTTTAAGGTCAATATGGATCTAAAAATATCTATAATACCCTTATATGACTCATTAGTGATATAGCCACACTAACCACTCTAGAATATATTCAATTAAACAAAAATGAGAAATGTTCCTTCCTATTATATTGGTTTTGTCGACGACAGTATATATAGACACACCAACTATTTTGTACATGGGTTAGTCCTAATTAATTATTTTTATTTTTGATTATTGTAAGATCAGTTTTACTAACCCATTGGATATCAGAGATAACAAAATGATTCTAGAAGCTAATAATTTGGTTACCTTATTTTTAATGACATCAAGGAGGTTTGGGTTCGTTCAATGTTTTACCTACCTCATAGATTTAGCCTCACTATTTTATAATATATGATATATTAAAATATATTGTCGAATATCGAGAATGTCAAAATGTTTCCATATTAATTCTTATTTATACTCCATTAAAATTTCAAGCGATTGAAATTATTTCTTTGTATGGAGTGAACTTGCAATTATTATAGGAAACTTATTTCCATTATCAAGATATAAATAATTTAAATTTTTAGGTAATTGTTTAAGTTTCAATTTTGGGGGATTTTGGATTTATGGGAGAGGAGGGGAAAGAGTGTGGTCTATGATCTCATTTAATTTTTCATGGTAATACCCTTAGATGCAGAGTAAGATTTTACAAGATGAGTATAATCATCAATGGTCATTGTGTCCTACACGCATAAAAATCATCAATTAATAAACATGAATGGTATTTTTCCTCACCATTATAACATTAAACACATGAATCAATACCTAAATTTTATATCAGTGATTAAATATTAGAAAGGGGATCATGGTAAAGAAGATAAGTTTCTTTATGGATAGATATAACATCAACAAAATTAATTGATTGAGAAGAATGTTCTTTTGGTCATTTCTTCATGGAATCAAGGACGTTAAAGTGGAAAATTTCACCACCAAATTCCATAGATAATATACCATTATATACATTAATTATAGTTTTATATGTTAATAGGAAAGGTCTCCCTAATATAATTGGGGCATGTCCATTCATCATATCATTTTCTATTTTATACCCATACAAATCAATAGGAAAAATGAAGTTTTTAACCCTTATAAGAACATCCAATATTATTCTAGTGGGGTGTACAATACTCTAGTTTTACAATTGAGTAATTATTCTAGTAGGCTTCATCTTCTCAACCCTCAATAAAGAGAAATTTGAGAAAGGAATAAATTTTATAGCGGAACACAAATCAATCATGATAATAGAAAATAAATACTCCCATATATTACAAGGGATTGAGAATGTTACAGGATCCTTCCACTTGGTTGAGATTGATGGATAGATCAATGCTGTGATTTCCCTCCTCAGTATTACCCTTTAATCACATTAAAGTCATCATTGGTATGTACACATATTCTTCAAGAACTTGTTATATTGAATAATTTTCTTCATAACATCAATAAAGGTAATATTAACTTTTAATTTTTTGAATGTTTCAAATATTTCATTTACAATCATAGTTTATTTTGGTTTATTTTATTAGGAATCCCTTTGGGGGAATGTAATATGAATGTTTTGATTAGATGGATTATCAAAATACACTATATTTCCTTTAGTGGGACTTATATCAAGACTATAATTTCTCTTATTTGTATTTTTATAGATTTTTGGAAATATGTTTACCTCAATAGGGGATAAATTTAATGGAAGGGAAATTTATATTTTAAGTTTTATACCACTCAGAAGGGTGATAAAACTAACATTTCCTTTATCCCTAGGGTTAACTATAGGTTAGGAAGGAAGTTTACATGACTATTGACTTTGGATTCCCCCAGTAAGTTAGTGAGTTAACCAAATTGATTTTTTATTTCTTGGATGGATAATTGGATTTTTTAGAATTAGATATTATTTGTGACCATTTGGTTTATTATGTATTCTAGGTTAGGATTATGTTTTTGAGGGGGGTATCAGAAAGGAATTCATAGTGGTTTTTTATTTTTATGTATTGGTGGAGGATGAATACCCTACCCTATATGGTTCTATGATTTTTGAGATTTTTTTTGTAATATATACCATTAATTCTATTGATATTTAAATGGATGGTATAGTTGTTTACTAATGGGTTGGTTATATGTGTAGCCCGATAAGATTGACTCATAACTCTTAGAAGGTTTTATTAGTTGAGATAATTGGTTAGAATAGTGGGTTTTCATAAAATAAATACCTTAATAAAGTGGAGGAGGAGGTTTTTATTGCTCATGGGAAAGTAAAATTTGATAGAGTAGTGTACTCACCTCTTCAAAATTTGTGTCCACATTCTTCTCAAAATCACAGATTTCCACCTTATAAACTCCTCTAACGGGTACACTAGATCTCGAACCAAACTACTGAGTGTTCTATTTCTTTTTTTTTTCAACGAGGGTCCTTTTAATGATCAAATTAATATCTAATAGGGAACTACCTATAATAAAACTAATCATATTATGATTAATAGTAATCAAACCTTTATAAAAATATGGTATTAAAAGTTGATCTCTTATTTTGTGGTGTGGAAGACTTTGTCAAAGTCTTTTAAAATATTCAAAATATTCTTGAAGTGTTTCCCCATTATATGTTATTATTATATAGATTTATTTTCTTATTATTTTACTTTGGGATACTGAGAAATATTTTGCTTGAAAAAGGAATTTCATGCCCACCTGACCACTAATCGGGGTGTTCACATAGTACAAGTAGTCCTTTATAGTATATTATAAATAAAATGGAAAATCCCTTATTTTTACAAGTTACTTTGACACAATTGTATGTTTTAATATTGAGAACATAGTATGGAATTAATTTAACAATTTTTATGTGTCTTCTATAGAAAGTATACAGAATTTGGGATGAATGAATCATACCAGATTTTAGTTCAAAGTCTAGGGGTTTTCCTTGTATTTTAATATATACATGTTGAATGTAAACATAAAGAGAAGTTAATTTATTTAATTGTAAACTATTTATATCATATTATATAATTTTATTCTAGTTTAAACTTTTATTCTAGAAGAATAATGGTTTAGAAGAGGCTCAACATGTTTTATATCCTCCTTTAAAATATCGTTCTATTTGTATTGGTATCGATGAAACTAGATACTCTATGATTCAGGTTCATAAGATGGTAGTTCAAAAAAATAAGAACTTTTCAACCAAAAAAACTAAAAAAAAGAGTTTAGAACAAAAATTTATGTATAAAAGTTGAAGATAGATAAATAAATAAACAAATATTTATAGAATTTACACAGTTCTTATAAAACACACACACTCTAAACTTGTAGAGATCCTTGGAAATGGATCTAAAATTGGAATTCATTATCATGAAACATTAAATTAATGAGGTTTTTAAAGTTGAATTATTTTATAAGGTAAACCCTAGGTAGTATCTCAAGGATAATTAAAGGTTTAAGGTTTGAATTTTTAATAAGTTTTTAGAACAACTAAAAGTGGGGGGGGGGATTTGGAAAATGGTTTGAAGTCAAGCAAAGAAATAAAATAATAAAAAATCAATAAAAACTTATAAAGTAGAAGAGGGTTTAAATATATATGATAAGGAGATAATTTAAAGTTTCCTACACATATTTTTAGGTTCATTATTAATAAATGATTATTTTGTTTAATGAAATTCATTTGTTGACAAAATCCAAGATCTTTATTCTAATCGAACCATGAAAATAGAATATATAAAAATAAAAATTTACAAAATTAAAATTTAATAAAAATTCATATATTTTTTTATGGAATTAGTTCTACCATATTACACTTATATCTTATGTGTGTGTGATAAAAAAATCCCTTATGTTCTCTAATAAGAAAAACCTAAGAAAAAACATAAAAATCTCATGTAGATTGGTTTTGAAATAAATTTTTTATATTCTACCATATCAAAAAGTTTAATTAAAATAAAAACATGTCAAGATACAATTTATAAAAATATTTTAAACCATAAAATACATAAAACAAGTAGAAAAAAGTGTCAAAACTCCCTCTACAAGTGTATAGCTCCCTCATAGTGATCACCCACTATTTAACTCACCACTAAGAAGAGGAAAAAGATCATATATAACTACATATTCATCCTTGATATCCATATAATGATTTATAACTTATATAATGATGATAGGAACCCTATAAATCTATAAAATTATAGCAATTTGTATTGACCTATGTCATTATAGGTTGCAAATTCTTGTGGGAATTTTATTTTTTGGTATGTCAAGGGGACGAATTCTTGAATTTGGACTTGTATTGAGAATATGAGTGTTTAAATATCCCTAAGAGGTTTTTAGATATATTTAGAGGCTTGATATGTGCCTTAGGTTTTCAAGGAAGTGTCAAAAAAGGGATGGTTGGACGGACTACAGAAAAATAGCAGCAACAACATTCCATTCATTGTGTGACATAGTGGTATTGCTATGAAAGTATTAGGAAAAAGGGAGAGGTCCATCTACCTAGGTTGCCCATAAAATAAATACCATGTTTAATTCATGAAATTTGTCTAGGGTGTTTCATTTTGACTGGTGGGAAACCCATCTTTTCTAAATTATTCCTCCTTTGATTTCAAGGGGTAGGGGAACTCGAGGAGGGACATTTAGATGACACCTCCCCCTCTTACTATCCTCCAGTTCCCCTCTAAAAGGTATGGGTTATTAGTGTTTTCTAGTGACAATATTAGGTATGTTTTTCCATTTGTTTCTTCATTATTCCTTTGATATATATCCTTCTAATTATGGATGAATTTAGGTTATTTTTTTGTGATGATTTCATCGGAGCATAGTGAAATCATCAATGATCGATGGGGGATTTTGTTCCTCTTTCATAGAAGATGTATTAAGATAATGTTTATATGACACCATATCCCATCTTGGTGATAGTATATCACCATATGAATTTATTTAGGGGTGTTTTTTTAAATTGGATAAAATTGGTCATTAAATTAGGTATAATGGTTAGGAATTTTTCATGTCTTAGATTCAGGTGTGATATAGGATATCTTATATTGAGTTCCTAGGGATAGTGGGTAGGCATGAGAGGCTTGGGGATGAGTGATGATGGGTGAGATGGTTTTACCTCTTATGAGTGATTAAGAACTACCACATTAGGTTGTAGGATTGTTTTAGTCTATAAGAAAATTCAGGAAAGTCCTTTAGGAATTGGTGTATGCGAAAAAGAGTGGTTTCATCTTGGTGACAAGCTAAGGGGTATCCCTTAAAAGATGTGTGATGAGACCCAATACAGATTGAGGGTTTGTTTGAGACTTCGAATTGGGGTTCCATGGGGTTTTAGTTGGGAATTATACTCAACTTTTTGAGGCTAGAGTTGGGTAGAACATAATGTCTCGGGAAGTCCTTGGGTAGTGGGACTAGGAGTGTTAAGGGACTTTAGTGATGTTGGATCAGACCTCAGGGTCTAGATCTGATGATACTTTAGGAATAAATTTCACTGAAGGGTAAAAAATGTGTGATGGTATCAATGAGTAGAGTTTATGATGGGTTTATAGGACTTAGTGGACACGTTAGTGAGTGAGATGTGTTGTGTTCAAGATGAGGGTCTAAGTTTTGAGTGACTAGTGCCATGGGACCATATGGTGAGATGTGTGATGGGATGTGAGCCCTACATGTCTTGTGTGTGGTTGTTGTGACCTCCATTTTGTGTGTGTAGATGGGTTTGTGTGCTTGATTTTACCTTCCTTGAGTGTGCATGGATTATTTAATTTTCTTGATGTGATCTCCCTTGAGTGTATGGGGATGGGGTTTTTGTGATTGGTGTAACCACCCTTGAGTGTGTGAGGATGGGTCAATGAGATTGATTTTGACCTTCCCTTAATAGTATTAGGTCAAGGACCACTCATGAGAGGGATAGTTCATGACGTGATGTGATATATGACCAATGGACCCTACCATGGGTGATCATGAAATGGTTTGAGATGTGAACATATGACCGTGCCTTGTCTCTTCAGGTATTAGGTTGAGGTTTGGATGTTACCTTACCTCGAGTCTTTGAGTATGGGCTGTGTGGAGCCCCAGAAATAAAAATACCATAATTACATGACATATAAAAAATATTTAAATACATACATTCCCAT
Organism: Viscum album; assembly: GCA_963277665.1. Classification (NCBI taxonomy): domain Eukaryota; kingdom Viridiplantae; phylum Streptophyta; class Magnoliopsida; order Santalales; family Viscaceae; genus Viscum; species Viscum album. Next base: position 1,854,686,547 of record OY728163.1, on the reverse strand, counting down.
AATATTCTAGGTTCATAGATTTATAGAATTAGGAAAGAATGTTAACTAATAAATCCCATATCTTCCTCAACAAATGGAAAATTGTCCTACTACATTAGGAACTAGTTAATAAATAATAAGTCTTCATAATATACCATAGGTTCTCCACAAATGATATTTTATTATAAAAATATCGTGTATAATAATTTTCTTTATAAGATTTTTAAATAAAAACATAAGAATGGTGATACTAAGCGCCCAGTAAGGGAAAGAGTATACCAGAAGCTATCAAAAAATAAAAAGGCATGAAAAATATGATAGGAAATAAATGACAATAAAATAATTTCATATATATGATTATATGAGATTGAAAAAAATCCATGGTTAACAATATAAATAAACTCATAAACAACAATAACTAATTTCATGGTTATATAATGAATAATTCTAGGATTGTTAATATCTTATGCTAAGAAATTAGATAATATCAAGGCCTTATTCCAAGACATTTATATGCTATCAGGATAAAAACCAAGATATCAAAATAAATGGGTATCCATAAACCAAATACCTAAGTTAGTTTGTCACATGATACCTACCAATGCGTCGAGGGGATATCTAATATCAAGCCCCACCTATCACTTAGTCAGTCCAATTCATTCACCATATGAAAGAAATGAATAATAATACAATACATAATCAACATACCTTAACAATGAATAAACATCTGTATTGGAAATAATAAACAGTTGAAATTTCAATACTTTACCCAATAAATAATTTTAATAATATGATCATAATCCATTCAAAGAAATAATATGGATTTTCAAATAACACAGAGTGTAATGTTCCCCAAGGAACCTCATATATAATCATGGATAATTAGTCAATGGTTATCCATATAAAAATAATAGATATATGGATTATTAATATTTCCTTATTAAATAGAATAATAAGGATAATTAGGTGAATATCCAACAATAGTAAAATTCATAATATAATGGAAATTACCATTATTAAAGGAATGATAATAAAGTATTAGTGAGGAGTACTTTTATGGAATAATTATATCAATAGAAAATAACCCATTAGAAAGGATTTCATGCATATGAAATGAAAATCTATAGAAAATAAATTAGAATTACATTTTTTAAAAATTATAAGATAAAAAAATCAACTTATAATAATGGGGTTTAAGAATAATGAGTATAACTCAAATAAAGGAAATTGATTTATGAAAGAACTTTACATCGACATTATCTTTCAAATTGAAAACTCAAGAAAGGTCAAAAATGAGTTGGAATTTTAAATACCTTATATTGTATTATAAATTATGATAAAATAAATACATGGACAATATATACATGAATAAAGTTAAAAAGTGGTGAGTACACATCATATCTCAATGAAGCAAAATTGAGATGCAAAAACCCTTATGGAATTATTAATTCACGAAGCAAGTAACATTTGAATTGGGGTTAATGTGATATAAATAAAAATCCATATAAAGTAAGGAGAAATTTTAACATAATAGAATAATAATGAAAAACATAAGCAAATTATAAGAATAAAGTTAAAAAATAACACCATATATAAGGAAAAATAGTGCACAAAATATAACATGTCTCGAAGAATCAGAATTGAAACCAGGAAACCCTTAAATTTAACCTTGTTTAGTAGAATGTGATGTAAACACATTTATAATAAAAATAATTATCTTAATAACCTATTTAATAACCTTATTAATACTTATAAACTTTTATAAACAACATTATTTATCATTTATTTCAAATATATTAGTCATTTTTATTTTATTTCCATCACCAGATGTTATTAGTTTTGATTACCTGTTTAGTATTAGTTACATAATGGAAGTGTCAATTATTGTTTATAGATTAAAATTTAATCATTAAAATATCATTTTAGGTACTATAATAGATTATTTATATTTATTTATAATTTTCTAATTTCACTTCATAAGTATTTTAGTTACGATTCATGATGAAAAAGTCGATGAAGAGCTTGTTTGGGTAATTTTAATGAACAAGGGGTGATTTATTAATAACATGTTAGATATTACCATTAAAATTAAATAAAAAAAATTATTTAATTAATATTTTCCAATATCATTAGTAATTATTTTTCCTAATTTATCCTTGATAGTAATTTATCGCTTTGTTCATATAGGTGGTTAAACCGACCTAAAAAAGAACAAGCTACAATCTTAGGGTGAATATTGAAGAAAGCGATTCTTTTGAAATAATATAATTATTATAGAAGTATAATGATATTATTAAAGTTGGTGAATCATATTATAATATATTTAGATAAATATGAAAATACTAGAGTGAAAAATGAAATACGTCACTTTTATGGAGTTGGTAGTCTGCATGTATGCACGGGCGACACATTCATTTTCATATATCAAGAGGATTATAGGGAATGATTTATAGTATCATAATTTTAATAATTTAATAAATATTATAATAATCATTTAAATACAATTTTAGATACATTTTTTAATGTGTTAATGAAAAATAAATCACACCGTTCATGGAGGTGGTAGTCCACACATACACATGACGACATATTCATTTTTTGAATGGTTTTGGAGGAAGTTAGAACATGGATATTACATGAGTATAATAAAATGACATAATATTATTAATAATTATGTTATCCTAACTTCATGGAAAGAATAGTTTTGAGAGGGTAAAATAATGAAAGAACTAAGAGATCTCGGTTGAGAACATTACCTCTCCCATTCAATGTTCTCCCATGGGTAACACCTTATTGATCTGTAGCTTGGTATTATGTAAATAAAAAGACTTATAGAACATAGGGAGAGAGTTTTTAAGAGACTAGGGTAGAGTTTTAATAAATATATGTCTTTTTATTGGGTGTATAAATTTAGTATAAGTGATCTCTTTTTATAAGTGAATAAAATAACATTTTTGTAAATACCCATTACTTTTTCAATGGTGACATGACACTATTAAAGGGTCAATGGATCTAAAAGTATTCAATAATGAATTTTAGGGTGATATAAGGTCAATAAAACCTTTAAAATTCATTTTTTACATGTTTAAATCATGTTTCAACTCTTCTACCACTAGCATTTTCACTTTTACCATTTTGGGGGTTTTATTGTGGTAATTAATTTTTACCTAAGAAATTCACTTTTAATGCAAAAAAATAAAAATGTAATTTATTACATAATTCATACACACTGATTCCAAATATGAAATCCATTTTATCAAATTAAATTTATATGTGTAAAAAATTTAATATTAACATTAGCGAATATAACACGTAAAAACATAGTTTTTAAAAGAAGTGTATTTTTAAGCATAAAATTATGTTTTTAATAAAATCATTAATATTGTTGAATTTAATTAAATTAATTGTGTTTATTATTAACCAAAAGGGATTTATTTATATTTAAATGAAATTAAAAATCTAATTTCTCCTAGTGAAGACTTAATAAAAAATATATTTTATTATAAAAATATTGCTTAATTTTCCAAAATGCTAAAATAATGGTTTTCTAAATTCAACATAGTATTTTTAAAAATTATAATTTTACTTATTAAATATATATTTTTCAATTATTATTTTTTAACTGTATAGGTATTTCATATATAATGATAAAGTCATAAAATTTACATTTTTTGTTAAAGCTGTATTTTTCACTATTTACCAAAAAAATAAACTATTTCAGAATAGTCCCAAAATTAAATAATAAAATATTATTATAATTTTTATTATTAAAATGAAGTTAATTTTTTTAAATTAAAATTATAAAATTTTATAATTTAAATTTTGAATAAAAATAAAAAAATATAATGAAATTTTTTTCATTGGAAAACAACTCTTAAAAATATTAACTATTCTTATTAGTAATTCCTATAAATTTCTAATAAAATTAGTTTCAATGTATTTTTCATATAAACAATATATTTTTTCCATAATATATTTATATTCTTAAAATAAATCACATAAAAATCTAATTTCTAGAAAGGTTGTACTTTAAAGCATAAATTATTCTTATTAATTATTTAGATACACTAATTGAATTTTATCAATTACTCAGTATTAATAATGAACGTTAATTTTTTATTTCTATATATATTTCATAATTCAACTACCTCTACTTTTACCCACAAATTCTATGGGTATATTTTAATGGTTATATAATGTTTGATGATAAATTTTGGTTTGGTGTTGTGTGTGAAGCAAGCTATTGAACAAATTATGTTTTAAAGGAGAAAAATATAAAACCTCAGGGTGTTATAGGATAGTCATCAGTATGAGGTGAGGGGATGATTTTATTTTAGTATGATGCTGGATTAGGTATGTTTGGGAAATATGGTGGCTTGGTTAGCACACGATGACCTGATGGGTGTGTGTACTTCATCATGTATTGTGGGGGTATGGTTAGAATACAATGAACAAAAGAGAAAGTTTATTTATTTACTTATTTTATTTGTGCATACACATGCATATGATGATTTATATTAGGGGTTCTTGGTGAGATTGTATTAATTTTTTTTGCACACACCCTACATGGGCATCTCAATGCACATGAAATGTAACGCCTCGACCCTAGTTACCCAGAGTCGGTGCATTATTTTAATACATTGGCATGATTACAAGGAATCAAGACCCGAAGGACCGATTGGTTTAACAGTCTTGGAAAATAGATTACATACATGAATGTTACATTACACTTTATAACATACAAAACAACATAAATAATCCTTTATGAACACCATTATTCCCTTGGCTTAACCCTGCATATCAATCACAATACACTTCTTGGAATCCTAGTAAAAATAAAAAATAGAAAGGGGTGAGCTCAAAAACTCAGTAAGGATAACAATACAGTGGAAAATTTCATAAATAAGCATAAACATTTAAAGAAATTTATAACTAAAATAAAATCCTTTTAAACTTAAACTTCATCATAATATGGAAAAAATAAAATGATGTAATTCCATTTACTTATTCACATGGATATTCTACTAGTTGAATAATCACATGTAATATCACTAACCACTTTCATAATGATGGAATGCATAATTCCAGACTATCATAACCACATACTCAAGGCCTTGTGCCAAGAATACAAATAAGATTTTGTCAAGGCCTTGTGCCAAGACACTAGTTTGTCTCATGAGACCTACCGATGCATCGAGGAGCTATAGCGGGTTCCACCCGTCAATTACTAAGTCCAATACATTCCTCATATGAAAAGAATTAAATATAACATAAAAATTAGTATTAAAACTGGCATACGAAATGTCAATACTTTACCCATAAACCATGAATGGTATAAAAACAACACATCCATAGTCAAAAATATTACAAAACCTTCAATATAATACGGAATATTTGTATCATAATAAATCAACTTCAAACAAGTTTAAAATCCTTTAAAGGATTTTGACATAGATGAAAATGATTTGTAAAACTCTTTGAGAGAATGATCCCTTTTTCATGAAAATATTTAAAAGTCACAAAATTTAAAAATGAAGACATTTAAATACATTTTTTAATCAAAGTGTCCTATACCACTTTGAAACTTTTGAAATTAATTAACATTTTAAGACATTCATGTCCATTTAAATAAATCCTTAAAACCATTTTGAAAACATGGACATTAATGAGAATGGTTTAGAAGAATAAATCTTTAAAACATTTAAAATTATGTTTTAGTAAAAAGTACCTTAAAATAATCCATTTGAATTTTTTTTATTAAACATGTACATGGATAATAAATATGTCCCAGTAGATACTTATGTAAAAACAACCACGAATAATAAAGAGATTGTGAAATTAACCCTTACCAATTTGGTAACTTACGAAACATACACCCCATGAAAGTGGTATCATACAATGAATATGTAAATACACATAAATTAAAGTGTATTACACAAATAATAAAATTATGGGAAGTACATACACCACACAAAAGTTAATAGTGGCAATATGGCACGAATCTCACAGGAATAAGGAATGAGATTAAAACCCCTTACCTTGCACTTTATTTTAGTCGATGGTACGTTTAACATCCTGTATGTAGACCATAGTATGTTATTAAATTATACCAGAACCATATTAATATTTATGATATTATATATTATTCATTTATGACTTTATACTATCCATTTAATAATAATTTCCATATTAAATTAACATTTCGGGTAATAATCACTTTCTTTATCGTACATGTTTTAACTTGTTACTCTTGATTGTATCACCTAGATCACGATTTAAATAATTCCAGAATATAAAACATGATTTATGTATCATATAAATTTAGAATATATATATGTATAATAGACATATATATGAAATGGAAAACACAGTTTATGGAGATGGTAGTCCGTACGTACGCATAAACGCTGTTTCCGTTTTCATAACGTATTGAACGAAACTAAGTGAATAAAATATATGTAAGTAAATATATATATATATATATAAATATATATATATCTAAAGTATAATTATTATGTCATATATTATAAAAATATTAGTAATATATATTTTTATAATCGTCGATGAATGGTGAATGTGGAAGTGAATCTCATCGCGTCGTGGAGACAGTAATCCGTACGTACGCACGAGCGACAATATAATTTCCTTAAAGGTGTGAAATTGGATGGTATATTAATTTTAAATAGTAATTACCATGTTATTTTCATTATTTATATACATATTAATCATCATTATATCCATCCAAATAACATAATGTTGAATAACAAATTACACCACGACGTGGAGACGGTAAGCTGTACGTACGCACGCATGGTGACATTATCATTCATAAGATGGATAGAATAATTATTATAGTTGTGAAATATTTATAATAAAATCAGAGTATATAGAAGATACTGGAGTTATTATTTTATAATGGAAATAACAAAGAAAGAAGAAGTGGAAGAAGAAAGGAACTTGAAAGAGGGTGGTGAAATCATTACCTCTTCTTCAGGTTCTTCCTTTTGATTTGATCAAAAGGGATCCTTAGGTTGGATTTATGATCAAACTAAGGCCTATATGTTTAATTGAGAGAATTTGGGAGGATATTTGGGTAGGTTTTGGCCGATCTAAATGGCTTTGTAGGTGCGATTTTGAGATAAGGGGAAGTGCCCTTTTATAAGAGGGGTGAGGGTCACTTTAGGAAAAGATTAAAGTATTAATTTATTATACAATCATATTCAGTTTATAATGGTCAGAAAAGAATTTATTTATATAATTAGGTGGTTTTGGGTCTAAATACTCTCAATCAATAGGTTTTAGAAAAGTTTAGGTTACCATTTTAACCTTATCATTTAGATTTAACTCTTAGTTAAATAGTTTAACTTTTACCGTGTCTTCTTGTATTCTTACTATATAAGGTTAATAAACTTACTCTAAGATTCCAAGATAACCTCAAGTGGAAAATTAATGACATATATAATATTATTTAATCCCTTTGGCTGAACCTTAGATTATTATGAATATTATATCAATCAATAATATAGTATTTGTTTAAAATATTAATTTATGTCAATTTTGACACTATTTGGTATTTTGTTTTTGTGAAAGTCATCACAACTTGATTACTTCAAACATGATACATTTAATCATCCATAACATGTCATAGTCACCTATAAAATTTGTTGATGTCATAAGAACGTTGAAATTATATTTATTTTAATATTTATAATACCATTTATTTGATTCTTTCATTAATAAGGCAATTACTGCATCATCATTGTGTCATAAATAAATTTAATTATTTAATGTCTAAAAATTATAAATAAAAAACCATGATGTATTAAATATTTTTATCTTTCTAATTAATATTTATAGTTGAATATATCTTATGTATAAGCCTATATTAAAAATGGTTTAGTTAATAAACTTTGAATTTAACAGTTTTAACTCTTCTTTAAATTAAATAATAATAAATGTCCTAATCTAATCCAATTGGACTTAAAGGGTCATATTTTATTCCTAAAGTTGTTTTTGGTCGAATTACACTTATTCAATAGAATTAGGACATGTTTTAGGGTAATAATAATATCATTTTTACCCTTAATTACCCTATTTACTTTTAACTGTGACAAATAAAAGTAAAACGTTACTATTCACCAAAAATTATTTTTATCTTATTGAACCACATTTTACTCCTTGATATTAATTTTGTCTCTCGGATTTTCGAAATTCAACTCACAGAAGCGGTAAAATTAATTTTTATGTGAATTTACAAATTCTCCTAGGAGGTGGGTAAATGACGGTGAAAAGTTCAATAAAATTTTTATATATATAAAATTATTATAAACTGAATCTAATGAATTAAATTGAACTTATATAGGTATTATGTATCTATTTTGACCTAAAATAAATTTAAATAAAATAAATAATTATTTAAATAAAAATTCGGTTTTAAACTATAACTCAGTGTTTTTCACTATTTATCAAAAATTAAAAGTTTTCAGAAAAATACCAAAAATTTACCCTAAGCTAATTTTGATATTCAGAATTCAATAATGAAGTCTATTTTACCAAATTAAATACATATAATTTTTATTTATTAATTTAAAATTAATTCCCGCTGCCAAAACCAAAAGGCGTATTTTTAAGAAATAATAACTATAAAAAATTTGACACTTGTTTATGTCTAATTTCAAAGTGAAATTACTTACAATGAAAATAATTGGATTAAATAGTAAAAATATAATCTATTTATACTTACAAACCATTAAAATTTATAAGTTAACACTATAAATTATTTTGATTAAAAATGTTGTTTTCAGTTAAAATATAGTATTCTTCACTATTCACCCAAATATGAAAGTTATCAGAAAAAAACCAAAACTTTATTGAAACTAAATTCTTATGTCCTAATTCTAAAGAAGAAGTTTATTTTGTCAAATTGAATATATAAAAGTTTCAAATATTGGATTTAAAAAGGCTTCTCCATTAAAAGGCGGTAAAATTGCATTTTTTGAATAATACTTCTTTTATCTGAAAAAAATGTATTTGTTCTTACATTATGTCTAAGAAACTCATAATATGGATTCTAAAATTATAAGGATTATATAAAGTTCAAAATTCAGTTAATAAAATTTATAACTGTTTTTGAACGGCTAGTTTGGTAAGTCATGGTGTGCTAGAACTCAGTGTTGCGTGTAGTACAAGTTATTAAATTACATTGAAGAAATAACATACTATGAAATATAGGGGTGTTACATTATTCCCTCCTTCAATAAATTGCTTCCTTGTAATTTGAAATTATTTTTCGAAAATAAAAGGTTGAAAATAAAAAATACCTTTGGGAAAGCCCACATCAGAAATTAGGTTAAAAAAATTTAGTCTTAATAAGAGGAAAAGGGAAATTAAAGGGTCACCAACAAATTATGATCTCGATTAAGAGAACATTGGTGGAAATTAAAGACATATAATTAGAGGAAAAACGTAAATATTTATAGGTAGTGATTGAGGTCAACAATCACAAAAAAGTGTAAAATTGAGGGCCTTAAATTCATCAATTAATGATGATTTAAAATACCATCGGTTCATCGAAACATATGGTATTAGGATAACACATTTTTGGTTTTAAGATCCCTTCACTAAAGTATAAGAATTAATTTCTTCATAGAATAAGAGAAGAAGAAAAATATATACTTGACAATAGAGTCCCATCCTTTAACTAATTTCTACCACAAACTCATCTTTCACTCTAAAAGATAATAGAACTTTAAAATAATATTCTATTTATCCAATTCGTATAGGGTAAAAAAATGAATTTATAATTCATCTACCAGATTTTTTTTAAAAAAAGATTACATTATTCAATCCAGGACATCACGTGCTCTAGTGGTAGGTGATACACCCTTGTCACCCTTCAGTTGCGGGTTCAAGTCTCGCGACCTTGCTGGACACGACGGGTTGCTGCCTGAACTCCAGGTTGTCCTTTTATGGAAATCCAAAAATAATCTCAAAATATAATTATCCAAAATACTTCTATCCAAACTCATAGTCCAAAATTTATAAGGAAGGTAAACACAATGAAGATCCTTTTTTCTGTGTAATAACATGTGAACACCTTCATCATTTATTATTTTAAAACACTGAAACATCCTGAATTACTATAAAACCTTATTGATTACATTAATGATCCTTTATTCCTTATAGAATACTGGATATACTCCTTATATCTAAAAATGTTGTAAACTCCAACAATGATGGAATATACAAACCATTAATCAGTTTCATGGTAGTCAAGAATATCCAATATAATTTATCCAAATAAATCATGTATTATTCCAAAATCACTACTTCAGTATCAGAACCAAATTATGGTTTATCTTTCTCTCAACCATATATTTTCCAAAAAATTAACCTGGTATTGAGTCACTTTTCTTGGTTCTACACAATCTCAAGTCCTTAATGAAATAGTACTGCAGTACAATCCTTATATACTCCATAATTATTATAACCAGTACATTGTTGATAAAACACTCAAATGACATAATTATCTAATAACAACGTAAGAATTCTAATCATTTATCCTCATATATGGTAGTATCATAACTTGATTATTATCCAATAGCATCATTTGGGGCATGCTCTGATGATTTGGACATTGGTTCGCGTAGTGTCCCAACACTTTACAGATGAAACATTGTATATTTGAAACCTTTTTCTGACCCTTGAAGTCACATAATTGGTGTCCTTTTTCTCCACACTTATAAAACACTCCCATTCCCTTCTGGCAAGTTCCAGGGTGTTTCTTCCCATAATTATCACATATGGGAAAATTATTATTTTCCCTCTTCCCTTTATCCATCTTTCTCTCGTCCATCCTTTTCTTCTCTTGATTTACTTCAAATCCATAGGACTCATAGAATTCTTTACTTATCTTATTAACAAATGATACTATTTATTCATATGTTGAGAATACATGGGAGACAATTTACCTTCTAAATGTTGGCTTAATACCCCGAAAGGTATGATCCTTCTTACTCTTTAGATCATACGTGTTGCTGGAGTTCACATTCTTTCTACTGGGTTCCATTTCTATACAATGGAATACACTAGATTAGTTTATGAATCTCAATACATAAATCCAAAATTCTAAAACACTTAACATAAATTGAACAGTTTATGGATATAATCCATAATCATAAAAATGTTTTATTTGAGGAAGTATATACTCATAAGCCCTTTATAATGGTTTGTAAAGAAAATATGAATTATCCTAAGAATATCCCTTGGGAGTGTTGTAACCAAGAGTGCAGTAAGGCCTGTTGTCGTGCACCAGTTCCCGTTCGAGTCTAGATCAAGGCGATGTTTTCTAGTTTTACCCCTAGGTACATTTGTGCCAGAGCCACCTCTACCTGCTCGTATCTAGATAGGGATGTATTTCTTGGAAAACTCACAAAATATCTACAATACCAAAATTCTAAGAAGTTCTTCTATACTAATCCTCAAAGTCTATCTTAGGGCTATGTGCTCTAATCAGAGTTTATCTAAATCTAGTTTCCAAGGTTATTTCTAAACTTCCTCTAATACCAACTGTAACACCCTGACCCCAGTTACCTAGAGTCGGTGCATTATTTTAATACATTGTAATGATTACAAGGAATCTATCCCCAAAGGACCGATCTGTTTAGCAGTCTTGGAAAATAGATTACATACATGAATGTTACATTACACTTTATAACATACAAAACAACATAAATAATCCTTTATGAATGCCATTATTCCCTTGTCTTAACCCCGAATATCAATCACAATACACTTATTGGAATCTTGGGAAAAATAAAACATAGAAAGGGGTGAGCTCAAATGCTCAGTAAGGATAACAATACAGTGGAAAATTTCATAAATAAGCATAAACATTTAAGGAAATGTATAACTAAAACAAAAGCCTTTTAAACTTTAACTTAAACATAATATAGAAAAAATAAAATGAAGTAATTCCATTTAATTATCACATTGATATTCTACTAGTCAAGTAATCACATGCAATATCACTAACCACTTTCATAATGATGGAATACATAATTCCAGACTATCATAACCACATAGTCAAGGCCTTGTGCCAAGAATACAAATAAGATTTTTTCAAGGCCTTATGCCAAGACACTAGTTTGTCTCATGAGACCTACCGATGCATAGAGGAGCTATAGCGGGATCCACCCATCACTTACTAAGTCCAATGCATTCCTCATATGAAAAGGATTAAACATAACATAAACATTAGTATTAAAACTGGCATACGAAATGTCAATACTTTACCCATAAACCATGAATGATATAAAAATAACACATCCATAGTCAAGCATATCACAAAACCTTCAATACAATACATAAGATTTGTATCATAATAAATCAACTTCAAACAAGTTTAAAATCCATTAAAGGATTTTGACATATTTGAAAATGATTTGTAAAAATCTTTGAGAGAAATATCCTTTTTTCATGAAAAAATTTAAAAGTTGCACAATTTAGAAAGGAAGAAATTTAAATACATTTTTGAATCAAATTATCCCATACCACTTTGAAACTTTTGAAAGTAATTAACATTTTAGAACATTCATGTCCATTTAAATAAATCCTTAAAACCATTTTGAAAACATGGACATTAATGAGAATGGTTTAGAAGAATAAATCTTTAAAACATTTAAAATGATATTTTAGTAAAAATTCCCTTAAAATAATCCCTTTTAAAACTATTTTATGAAACATGGACATGGATAATAAATATGTCCCAGTAGATACTTACGTAAAAAAAACCTCAGATAATAAAGAGATTGTGAAATTAAACATTACCAATTTGGTAACATACAAAACATACACCACATGAAAGAGGTATCATACAATGAATATGTAAATACACATAAATTAAATTTTATTACACAAATAATAAAATTATGGGCAGTACATACACCACACAAAAGGTAATAGTGGAAATATGGCACGAATCTCACAGGAATAAGGAGTGAGATGAAAACCCCTTACCTTGCACTTTTCTCTAGTTGAGGGTACGTTTAACATCCTGTATGAAGACCGTAGTATGTTATTAAATTATTCCAGAACCATAATAATATTTATGATATCATATATTATTCATTTATGACTTTATATTACCCATTTAATAATAATTTCTATGTTAAATTAACATTTCGGGTAATAATCGCTTTCTTTATTGTACATGTTTTAACTTGTTACTATTGATTGTATCACTTAGATCATGATTTAAATACTTCCAGAATATAAAAAATGATTTATATATCATATATATTTAGAATATATATATGTATAACAAACATATATATGAAATGGAAAACACCGTTTACGGAGACGGTAGTCCGTACGTATGCATAAATGCTGTTTCCGTTTTCATAACGTATTGAACAGAACTAAGTGAATAAAATATATGTAACTATATATATATATATATATATATATACATATCTCTAGTATAATTATTATGTAATATATTACAAACATATTAGTAATATATATTTTTATAATCGTCGATGAATGGTGAATGTGGAAATGAATCTCATCGTGTCGTGGAGATGGTAATCCGTACGTATGCACGAGTGACAATATCATTTCCTTAAAGGTGTGGAATTGGATGGTATATTAATTTTACAGAGACATTATCATGTTATTTTAATTATTTATATACATATTACTTATCATTATATCCATCCAAATAACATAGTGTTGAATAACAAATTACACCTTGACGTGGAGATGATAAGCCGTACATACGCACGCATGGTTACATTATCATTCATAAGATGAATAGAATAATGATTATAGTTGTGAAATATTTATAATGACATAAAAGTATATAGAATATACTAGAGTTATTATTTTAGAATGGAAATAATAAAGAAAGATTAAGTGGAAGAAGAAAGGAACTTGAAAGAGGGTGGTGAAATCATTACCTCTTCTTCGGGTCCTACCTTTTGATTTGATCAAAAGGGTTCCTTAGGTTGGCTTCCTGATCAAACTAAGGCCTCTAGGTTGAATTGAGGGATGTTGGGAGGATATTTGGGCAGGGTTTGGCTGTAACACCCGAGACTTTTATGTTATATAAATCATCAAAGGAATATTTTTCTACACACAACACTTTCTTGTCTTGCTTTACACGAAATCACGACCTTCCTCGATAGCTTGCGTCGCACGCAATGCCGAGTTTCACTAAACAATGATATGCTATTAAAATATTATTAAAACCAGCCGTTATGAATAGTAATTACAACTTTTTGAAATTTTATAAATTTTATTTCTCAAAATGGACTTCATCTTTGGATTCGGAATATCAAAATTAGCCTAGGGTGAAATTTTGGTATTTTTCTGAAAACTTTCAATTTTTGATGAATAGTGAAACCACTAAGTGGTAGTTAAAAAACAGAATTTTTAATAAAACTTAATTTTACCGCTTTTGTGAGTGGAATTTCGAAAATCCGAGAGACACAGTTGATGTCAGTAAGTAAAATGTGGTTCAATGAGATGAAAATATTTTTTTGGTGAATAATAACTTTTTATATTTTTTACCACTGTTAAAAGTAAATCGGGTAATTAAAGGTAAAAATGATATTATTATTACCCTAACACATGTACTAATTCTATTGGATAAGTGTAATTTGACCAAAAACAAACTTAGGAATAAAATATGACCATTTAGGCCCACTTGGATTAGATTAGGACATTTATTATTAATTTATTTAAAGAAGGGTTAAAATAGTTAAAATCAAAGTTTAATAAGTAAATAATTTTTAATATAAGGTTATACATAAGATAAATTCGACTATAAAGATTAATTAGAAAGATAAGAAGATTTCCTACATAATGATATTTTATTTGTAATTTTTAGACATTAAATAATTTAATTTATTTATGACACAATGATGATGCAGTAATTATCTAATTAATGAAATATTGACATAATTGATGTTATAAACACCAAAATAAATGTAATTTGAGACTTTTTATGAATTACACTAATTTTATAGGTTAATATGACATGTTAGTATTGACTTAATTAACTTTTTTCTAACTAATAATTCTATTATGATTTTCACAAAAATCAATTACTAAATAGTGTCAAAATTGACATAAAATAGTTTTTTAAAAAAATATTATATTAGTAATTGTTATTTTATTCCTAAAAATCTAAGGTTCGGCCAAATTACTTAGATAAGGTTATATATATTAATAATAAACAACATGGGGTTCGTTTGGCTGCTTATAGTAATTTTATTAACCATATAGTATAAGAACACAAGAAGACACGGTAAAAGTAAAATTATTTAACTTAATGTTAAATCTAAATGATAAGGTTAAAATAGGAACCTAAACTTGTCTAAATTCTATTGGATGAGAGGATTTCGACCCTTCCACACCTTATCTTCGAAATATATCAATTTGGAGCTATTTAAAAACGAAATTTACTTTATAATAAAATAATAGTTTTAGTTATTCCAAAGGTGCCCCTCTCCTCCCTTATAAAAGGGTACCTCCTCCCCCTCTTGCTCACACCACATTGAGCCTTCAAGCTCGGCCAAACCCTGCCAATTCCTCCTCTCCACTTCCCTAGAGACATCCTAGAGGTACTAGTCTTCTTCAAAGACCAATTTTAGTACCCTAAAAGAAGGTCTCAAAGAAGCACTTCAAAGAAGAGGTAATGTCCGTTACCGATTCTTTCATCTTTATTTCTTCTTCCACTTATTCTTATTTAGTTGTTTCATTATGAAGTAATAACATCAGTATCACTCATATAATGATATGTTATTATAAGTATGAAACAACTCTATTTCACCATCTATCCATCCTATGGAAAAAGAAATCACCGCGCGTGCGTACGTACAGAATACCGTCTCCACACTGTGGTGTAATCTATTTTCCACCACCACCTTACTTGGATGGGTATAATGGTGTAAATAATGACTATATATGACTATTATAAAGTTATACTGATTCTAAAATAGTATACATACATTCCAATACAATTCCACGATCATAGGAACGATATCATCACTCGTGCGTACGTACGGAATACCATCTCCACAATGTGATGCGACTCGTTCTACATGATATTCATTTCATAATGATTATATAAATGAATTGAATTAATTAATATGATATATATTACACTAATACCATTCTGGAAATGAGGTATCTATAACCTAAAGAGAAGAATAAGAATTTATTCGACAAAACACGCATAAGAACAAAAAGTTATAAACACCCAAATAACAAGTAGCAATGAAATATTACTACTAAGAAGATAAGAATATGACCATATATGATATCATAAAAATAAGTATGATTCTGGAATAATTCAATAACATTATTTAAATCATTATACAGGAGGTTTGGACACTTACGAAGCAAAACGGACCTAAGGTAAGGGATAATTTCGCAAATCTCATTTTTATCCGAGATTGCTTATTCGTAAGTATTTACTAGGGTTATTTATATCATCCATGTCCATGTCTTATAAAAGTGTTTTCATGTATGTTTAAATTCATTTTTACCCATTTTTACTTTTTGACTTTTACTACATGTTATGTAAGGAATCTTTCTTTTGTTTAAGTTATAAGGTACTTTTTGACTTTTTTGACAAAAGTACGAGAAAAATGTTTTTTTAACTTATACGACATGAAAGGATTTTTACGGTTTCATAAATCCATATTTTCATGAAGCTTCCTCCAAAATATTTCATTAGTGTTCTCAAAAAATCTCTTTCTTTTAAAATTGCATGACGTTTTGTGAAAAGAAATTGATTTTGAAGAAGAAAGGATATTTTCCTCAAGAATGGAGTTCAAGTGTTTTATCAAAATTATTTTCCATATAAGATAATATAGGGTTCTGTTTATATCCCTATTATTACATTGATTTGATTATGTTGTGATGGAATTATTTTTATGAATTCCTTTATCTTATATGAATTGTTTTATGATGTCATGTTGTTTAAGAATCCTGTTTTTATTACATGGGTTATGCAATGATGTATGATTTATGATTTTGTGGCACACATAATAATGGTATCATTATGAGATGGGTGGGACCTATATCTCCCTCCAATTCATTGGGTAAAGATTTTATATCTCATGATATAGACATGTCTGGAACGGTAGGTTATACCGGTTCAGTGAAACAGGACTGAAACGAGGAGTGAACTCGGTTCAGAAATGGACTTTGTCCACTAAGATAGTCTTGGCAATGAGTCTTGACTAACAAGAAATGATTCTCTATGATTATGTGTGTATTCCACAAAGTTTCATGTTGTAAGTTATGATTATTAGGATTTCATTTCACTACTATGATTTATCCCATGTTATGAAATTATGCTCTCTTTTGCAGGTTAAGATTTCCAAAATGTTATGTTCTTATGAATATGATGTGATTGATATTTCTTTTGTTTACCCTTACTGATCATTTGAGCTCACCCTTTTATGTTTTCTTTTCCCCAGGATATAAAGAAAGGTTTTAGGTAAAAAAAAGGGAAGATCTTTATGGGAGAGGTTGAAGATCTTTCACCACGATTAGAAGATTACGTTCCAAGTTTCCAAAGACACTAAACTATTACGGTCCTTGTGTGTCTGTTTTTGTTATGTACTAAGTATTCCGCAAAATTAATGTAATGTCCATGTACGTTAAGCTTCGGGTCTCTACAGTTGGTATTAGAGAAAAGGTTTAGTCAACCTTTGGAAACTAGGATGTGAAAACGTTAGTGAGATCCCTAGAGATGTTTCTAAGGTATGTCTAGGGATGTCCCTAAGGATAAGTATACGTATAAGATATAGTCCTAGAACTACGGTAACGATCTTAGAATTTATCCTAAGATGTTAGATATTGAAGGTACTCCCCCTTTATTATATTGTTTTCCCTAGCGTGATTTTTACCTCTCACACTATTCTTTTTGGGTTTTAGACGATGGCTAGAACCCGAAGGAACCGTGTTGATCAATGTAATGGACAATGCAATGATTTTCCTCCTGAACAGACAAATGTTATGGGAGATGGAGTGCAAAATCTTATTTATATACTTACACAAGCTATGAATCATTCTGGACTTCCAAATGAGCAGAGAAGGAAACAATATTCTATTGAGTCCTTCATGAGGCAACGTCCACCTTATTTCAGTGGGTCTTCTGATCCAATTGTTGCTGAACAATGGATCAGTACTACTGAAAAGATATTTTCAGTTCTTCAATGTTCTGAGCATGATAAAGTCATCTTAGTAGTGTATCGTTTGGAAGGTGATGCTGGTCAATGGTGGAATCTTATTAAGAATACGAGGCAAAGGGATGAAATTGAGTCCATGGAATGGGACGAGTTCAAGAACTTATTTTTCAATAAGTACTTCCCTAGTATTCTTCGAACAAAGATGGATAAGGAGTTTCTTGAACTGAAGAAAAAGGATGATGAATCTGTTGTTACCTATGAAGAAAATTTTACAAGACATGCAAGGTATGCTTCTGGTATTATTATCCAACCTGAGAGTAAGATCGATTGATTCTTTAGTGGCTTAAAACCATGTCTTCGAAGGGACTTAGCCATAAGGGACTTCAATAGCTACGAGGAAATCGTTCGATGTGCTCTCAAAGTTGAGATGGATATTGGAGTAACCCATCAGTCATATGGGTTTGATAAGAATAGGAAAATGGAATTCAAAGGAAAATCTAAAGAGCACACTGAAAAGAAGATGAGCTTTCCCTTATGCCCAAAAGTGTGGAAAGAAACATGGAGGGAGTTGTCTTAAAGGGACAAGTAAATGTTTCAAATGTGGAAAGGAAGGTCATCGGGCATTTGAATGCCGCGATGATGGGAAGAATATGTCTAATGATGCAAACAAAGGAAGGGATACATAGAATGAACCTACTACACTTCAATGTTTCAAGTGCAAGGAGATGAGACATTATGCCAATCAATGCCCAAATCCAAGGGTTGATGATGATGGTCGACGTCAACAAACTCTTAAGGATAAAGACAAAGGAAAGTCACATGCAATTTCTATCAGCGATGTGGAGTACGATAACGATGTGGTGAAAGGTACAATTACCATCCACTCTAAATTAGAAAATGTTTTATTTGATTCTGGATCCACCCACTCTTTTATTTCTGAAGAATTTTATAAGGGTATAACCGTATTACCTCAACAATTAGATGTTGAGTTAGCTGTGACAACACCTAATGGCACAACAGTCGCATCAAAAGTTTATAATTCTTCTCTGATCGAAGTTTGTGGGAAAGTGCTTCCTGCAAATCTTGTGATCCTTCCTATAGTGGAATTTGATGTGATTCTTGGCATGGATTGGCTTTCTTTATATGGAGCTCATATCAATTGCCAAAGAAGGGAAGTCACATTTCATAATACAGATCAATCTATGATCGTCTATCAATGCAAGGATGAACATAACCTTCCAGTGGAAATTCCTTCTACCTTATGGGTCTTGATTCCACTAAATGAAGGTTATTTATCTCAAATGGTTAGTGAGAAACTCACGATTAAAAATATTCCCATTTTATGAGAGTTTGATGATGTCTTTCTGGAGGAATTACCGGGTCTTCCACCAAATCGTGAAGTTGAGTTTTCAATAGAACTCGTACCGGGTGCTTTGCCTATTTCAAAGACACCTTATAGAACGGACCCAATTGAGTTGCAGGAATTGAAGAAGCAACTCCAAGAGAATCTTGATAAGGGATTCATACGCCCTAGTGCGTCACCTTGGGGAGCACCTATTCTATTTGTTAAGAAGAAAGATGGATCAATGAGACTCTGCATTGATTATCGAGAACTTAACAAGATCACTATCAAGAACAAATATCCTCTCCCGCACATTGATGACCTATTTGACCAACTACGCGGAGCTCAATACTTTTCCAAGATTGATCTTCGTTCAAGGTATCATCAATTAAGGGTCAAAAGAGAGGATATACCAAAGACGACTTTCTGTACAAGGTATGGACACTATGAATTTATAGTGATTCCATTTGGTCTTACTAATTCCCCTGCTATCTTCATGGATCTGATGAATAGAGTCTTTAGAGACTATCTTGATCAATTTGTGGTAGTCTTTATAAACGATATTCTTGTCTATTCAAAGAGCAAGGAAGAACATGAAGACCACTTGAGAATTATATTGAAGACCCTGAGAAAGGAGAATCTTTATGCCAAATTTACCAAGTGTGAATTTTTGCTTCAAAAACTTTCATTTTTGGGTCACATAATCTCAAAATAGGGGATATCCATGGATCCAGCAAAAACAGAGGTTATCGAAAGATGGTCGAGACCAACAATAGTAACTGAGATCCGAAGTTTTCTTGGTTTGGCTGGATATTATCGACGTTTTGTGAAATATTTTTCACGATTATCTAATCCACTCACCAAGTTGACTCGGAAAGGAGTTAAGTTTGTTTGGACGGAAGAATGTGAAGAGAATTTCAAGGAGTTGAAAAGAAGGTTATCCAGTGCACCTGTGCTCACATTGCCTTGTAGTGGAGAAAGGTTTGTGATCTATAGTGATGAATCCAAGAAGGGATTAGGGTGTGTTCTTATGAAAAATGATATGGTGATAGCTTATGCCTCACGACAGTTGAAAATCCATGAGAAAAATTACCCAACACATGATTTGGAGTTAGCTGCGGTAATCTTTGCATTAAAGATTTGGAGGCATTATCTTTATGGAGAAAGGTGTGACATTTATACTGATCATAAAAGTTTAAAGTATATTTTCACACAAAAGGAGATGAATATGCGTCAAAGAAGATGGTTGGAGCTGATTAAGGATTATGACTGCTCAATCCATTACCACCCTGGGAAAGCAAACAAGGTGGCAGATGCATTAAGTCGACAAGACCATGCCAGTTTATCCATGATGAGGATCACAAAAGATCCAATATTTATGGATTTACAAAGGATGGATCTTGGAATTATAATGGAAGGGGAAAAATCGTATCTTTCTCAAATGAATGTTCAACCATATATACATGTGAAGATTAAAGAGGCACATAAAGAAGATGTCGAGTTACAAAAGAAGGTGAGAAATGTTCCTGAATTAAACCTTGATTATGATGGGATAATAAAGTTCAGGAATCGGGTTTGTGTTCCTCCCATACTGGAATTAAAGAAGGAGCTGCTGGATGAGGCTCATAGTTCTTCATTATCTATTCATCCTGGAAGCACGAAGATGTATAGGGACCTGAAAGAGTACTTCTGGTGGGATGGCACGAAAAGAGATGTTGCTGAATATGTCTCTCGATGCTTGGTTTGTCAGCAAGTTAAAGCTAAGAGACAGAAGTCTAAGGGGATGTTACAACCATTACCCATACCCGAATGGAAATGGGAAAACATCACTATGGACTTCATCACAGGACTTCCTAAAACATCCAAAGGCAATAATGCTATCTGGGTCATAGTTGATCGTCTTACCAATTCTGCACACTTCATCACTATTAGAGAGGAGTTCTCTCTGGATCAGCTTTCCAGGATATATGTAATGGAAGTGGTAAGATTGCATGGAGTACCAATTTCTATTATATCTGATCGGGATCCGAGGTTTACCTCGAAGTTCTGGCGAAGTCTTCAGCATACTCTGGATACAGAGTTGAGTTTCAGCACTGCTTATCATCCTCAGACAGACGGTCAGTCTGAGAGAACAATTCAAACTCTAGAAGATATGTTGAGAGCTTGATCTATGGATTTCAAAGGTGGTTGGGATCAACACCTACCTTTGGTGAAATTTTCTTATAATAATAGCTTTCACTCCAGTATTCAGATGGCTCCTTATGAAGCTCTCTATGGAAAGAAATGTAGGACTCCAACTTGCTGGGATGAAGTTGGGGAAAGAAAGCTATTAGGACCTGATCTCATTGATGAAATGGCAGAAAAGGTCAGATCTATTCAACAACACATAAGATCAGATCAGAGTCGACAGAAAAGTTATATCGATAACCGAAGAAAATACCTAGAGTTTGAAGTGTGTGATAAAGTGTTCTTACAAATATCTCCCTGGAAGAGGGTCATGAGATTTGGAAAGAAGGGGAAGTTGAGCCCTAGATATATCGGTCCTTTCGAAATACTGGATCGTGTTGGGAAGGTAGCTTATCTATTGGCACTTCCACCGAATCTCTCTCAAGTTCACGATGTGTTCCATGTATCTCTCCTGAGAAAGTACATACCTGATCCTTCACATGTACTGAGCTCAGAAGTTGTACCGCTGGAGCAAGATATTTCTTATGAAGAACAACCGATTGAGATTCTGGATCATAGTGAAAAAGTCCTACGAAGCAAGACCACTCGATTGGTGAAAGTTTTATGGAGGAACCACAAATTAGAAGAATCTACATAGGAGCATGAGGATATGATGAGGGAGAGGTATCCTCATCTGTTTGTTACAAAGTGATGAATTTCGAGGGAGAAATTTATTTTAAGGGGGGTAGAATGTAACACCCGAGACTTTTATGTTATATAAATCATCAAAGGAATCTTTTTCTACACACAAAACTTTCTTGACTTTCTTTACCTGAAATCGCGACCTTCCTCGATAGCTTGCGTCGTACGCAATGCCAAGTTTCACTAAACAATGATATGCTATTCAAATATTATTAAAACCAGCTGTTATGAATAGTAATAACCACTTTTTGAAATTTTATAAATTTTATTTTTTAAAATGGACTTCATTTTTGGATTCGGAATATCGAAATTAGCCTAGGGTGAAATTTTGGTATTTTTCTGAAAACTTTCAATTTTTGATGAATAATGAAACCACTAAGTGGTAGTTAAAAAACTGAATTTTTCATAAAACTTAATTTTACCGCTTCTGTGAGTGGAATTTCGAAAATCCGAGAGACACAGTTGATGTCAGTAAGTAAAATGTGGTTCAATGAGATGAAAATAATTTTTTGGTGAATAGTAACTTTTTATATTTTTTACCCTGGTTAAAAATAAATAGGGTAATTAAGGGTAAAAATGATATTACTATTACCCTAACACATGTACTAATTCTATTGGATAAGTGTAATTCGACCAAAAACAAACTTAGGAATAAAATATGACCATTTAGGCCCACTTGGATTAGATTAGGACATTTATTATTAATTTATTTAAAGAAGGGTTAAAATAGTTAAAATCAAAGTTTAATAAGTAAATAATTTTTAATATAAGGTTATACATAAGATAAATTAGACTATAAATATTCATTAGAAAGATAAAAAGATTTCCTACATAATTATATTTTATTTTTAATTTTTAGACATTAAATAATTTAATTTATTTATGACAAAATGATGATGCAGTAATTATCTTATTAATGAAATATTGACATAATTGATGTTATAAACACCAAAATAAATGTAATTTGAGACTTTTTATGAATTAAACTAATTTTATAGGTTAATATGACATGTTAGTATTGATTTAATTAAATTTGTTCGAACTAATAATTCTGTTATGATTTTCACAAAAATCAATTACTAAATAGTGTCAAAATTGACATAAAATAGTTTTTAAAACAAATATTATATTAGTAATTGTTATTTTATTCATAAAAATCTAA
Source organism: Viscum album (assembly GCA_963277665.1). Classification (NCBI taxonomy): domain Eukaryota; kingdom Viridiplantae; phylum Streptophyta; class Magnoliopsida; order Santalales; family Viscaceae; genus Viscum; species Viscum album. Next base: position 1,854,662,990 of record OY728163.1, on the reverse strand, counting down.
GGTTCGGCAAAATGACTTAGATAAGGTTATATATATTAATAATAAACAACTTGGGGTTCGTTTGGCTGCTTATAGTAAGTTTATTAACCTTATAGTATAAGAACACAAGAAGACACGGTAAAAGTAAATTTATTTAACTTAATGTTAAATCTAAATGATAAGGTTAAAATAGGAACCTAAACTTGTCTAAATTCTATTGGATGATAGGATTTCGACCCATCCCCACCTTATATTCGAAATATATCAATTTGGATCTATTTAAAACCGAATTTGACTTTATAATAAAATAATAGTTTTAGTTATTCCAAAGGTGCCCCTCTCCTCCCTTATAAAAGGGAACCTCCTCCCCCTCTTGATCACACCACTTTGAGCCTTCAAGATCGGCCAAACCCGGCTAATTCCTCCTCTCCACTTCCATAGAGACATCCTAGAGGTCCTGGTATTCTTCAAAGACCAATTTTAGTTCCCTAAAAGAAGGTCTCAAAGAAGCACTTCAAAGAAGAGGTAATGTCCGTTACCGATTCTTTCATCTTTATTTCTTCTTCCACTTCTTCTTATTTAGTTGTTTCATTATGAAGTAATAACATAAGTATCACTCATATACGGATATGTTATTATAAGTATGAAACAACCCTATTTCACCATCTATCCATCCTACGGAAAAAGAAATCACCGCGCGTGCATACGTACGGAATACCGTCTCCACGTCGTGGTGTAATCTATTTTCCACCACCACCTTACTTGGATGGGTATAATGGTGTAAATAATGACTATATATGACTATTATAAAGTGATACTGATTCTGAAATAGTATACATACACTCCAATACAATTCCACGATCATAGGAACGATATCATCATTCGTGCGTACATACAGAATACCGTCTCCATGATGTGATGCGACTCGTTCTACATGATCTTCATTTCATAATGATTATATAAATGAGTTTAATGAATGAATATGATATATATTAAACTAATACCATTCTGTAAATTAGGTATCTATAACCTAAAGATAAAAATAAGAATTTATTCGACAAAACACGCATAAGAACAAAAAGTTATAAACACCTAAATAACAAGTAGCAATGAAATATTACTACTAAGAAGCTAAGAATATGAGCATATATGATATCATAAAAATAAGTATGATTCTGGAATAAGTCAATAACATTATTTAAATCATTATACAGGAGGTTCAGACACTTACGAAGCAAAACAGACCTAAGGTAAGGGATAATTTCGCAAATCTCATTTTTATACGAGATTGCTTATTCGTAAGTATTTACTGGGGTTATTTATATCATCCATGTCCATGTTTTATAAAAGTGTTTTCATGTATGTTTAAAGTCATTTTTACCCATTTTTGACTTTTTGACTTTTACTACATGTTATGTAAGGAATCTTTCTTTTGTTTACGTTACGAGGTACTTTTTGACTTTTTCGACAAAAGTACGAGAATAATGTTTTTTTAACTTATATGACATGAAAGGATTTTTACGGTTTCATAAAGCCTTATTTTCATGAAGCTTCCTCCAAAATATTTCATTACTGTTCTCAAAAAAATCTCTTTCTTTTAAAATTGCATGACGTTTTGTGAAAAGAAATTGATTTTGAAGAAGAAAGGATATTTTCCTCAAGAATGGAGTTCAAGTGTTTTATCAAAATTATTTTCCATATAAGATAATATAGGATTCTGTTTATATCCCTATTATTTCATTTATTTTATTATTATGTGATGAAATTATTTTTATGAATTCCTTTATCTTATATGAATTGTTTTATGATGTCATGTTGTTTAAGAATCCCATTTTTATTACATGGGTTATGCAATGATGTATGATTTATGATTTTGTGGCACACATAATAATGGTATCATTATGAGATGGGTGGGACATATATCCCCCTCCAATGAATTGGTTAAAGATTTTATATCTCATGAGATAGACATGGCTGGAACGGTAGGTTATACCGGTTCAGTGAAACAGGGCTGAAATGAGGAGTGAACTCGGTTCAGAAATGGACTTTATCCACTAAGATAGTCTTGGAAATGAGTCTTGACTAACAAGAAATGATTCTCTATGATTATGTGTGTATGCCGCAAAGTTTCATGTTGTAAGTTATGATTATTGGGATTTCATTTCACTACTATGATTTATCCCATGTTATGAAATTATGCTCTCTTTTGCAGGTTAAGATTTCCAAAATTTTATGTTCTTATGAATATGATGTGATTGATATTTCTTTTGTTTACCCTTACTGAGAATTTGAGCTCACCCTTTTATGTTTTCTTTTCCCTAGGATATAAATAAAGGTTTTAGGTAAAAAAAGGGAAGATCTTTATGGGAGATGTTGAAGATCTTTCACCACGATTAGAAGATTACGTTCCAAGTTTCCAAAGACACTAAACTATTATGGTCCTTGTGTGTATGTTTTTGTTATGTACTAAGTATTCTGAAAAAGTAATGTAATGTCCATGTACGTTAAGATTTGGGTCTCTACATTGGACAAGAAAAATGGCTTTGTTGGTGTGATTTTGAGAGAAGGGGAAGTGCCCTTTTATAAGAGGGGTAAGGGTTAGTTTAGGAAAAGATTAAAGTATTAATTTATTATACAATCATATTCAGTTTATAATGGTTCCAAATGAATTTATTTAGATCCTTAGGTGTTTATGGGTCTAAATCCTCTCAAACAATAGGTTTTAGACAAGTTTATGTTACCATTTTAACCTTATCATTTAGATTTAACTCTTAGTTAAAGAGTTTAACTTTTACTGTGTCTTCTTCTATTCTTACTATATATGGTTAATAAAATTACTATAAACTTCCAAGAGAACCTAAAGTGAGTAATTAATGATATATATAATATTATTTAATCCCTTTTTCTTAACCTTACATTTTTAAGAATATTATATCAACCAATAATATAGTATTTATTTTAAATATTAATTTATGTCAATTTTGACACTATTTGGTATTTTGTTTTTGTGAAACTCATAACAACTTGATTACTTATAAAAAGATACATTGAATCATACCTAACATGTCATAGTCACAGAGAAAATTCGTGGATGTCATAAAAACTTTTAAATTATATTTATTTTAATATTTATAATACCATTTGTTTGATTCTTTCATTAATAAGGTAATTACTGCATCATCATTGTGTCATAAATAAATTTACTTATTTAATGTTTAAAAATTATAAATAAAATACCATGATGTATGAAATTTTTTTATCTTTCTAATGAATATTTATAGTCGAATTTATCTTATGTATAACCCTATATTAAAAATGGTTTAGTTAATAAACTTTGAATTTAATACTTTTAACTCTTCTTTAAATTAAATAATAGTAAATGACCTACTCAAATCCAAGTGGACATAAAGGGTAATATTTTATTCCTAAGGTTGTTTTTGGACGAATTACACTTATACAATAGAATTATGACATGTGTTAGGGTAATAATAATATCATTTTTACCCTTAATTACCCTGTTTACTTTTAACCGTGGTAAATAAAAGTAAAAGGTTACTATTCACAAAATATTATTTTTGTCTTATTGAACCACATTTTACTACTTGATATTAACTGTGTCTCTATAATTTTTGAAATTAAACTAACAGAAGTAGTAAAATTAAGTTTTATGTGAATTTACAAATTCTCCTAGGAGGTGGGTAAAAGATGGTGAAAAGTTCAATAAATTTTTTATATATATAAAATTATTATAAACTGACTCTAATGAATTACATTGAACTTATATAGGTATTATTTATCTATTTTGACCTAAAATAAATTGAAATGAAATAAATAATTATTTAAATAAAAATTCGGTTTTAAACTATAACTCAGTGTTTTTAACTATTCATCAAAAATTAAAAGTTTTCAGAAAAATACCAAAAATTTACCCTAAGATAATTTTGATATTATGAATTCAATAATGAAATCTATTTTACCAAAATTCAAAACATAGAAGTTGAATTTAGTAATTTAAAATTAATTCCCACTGTCAAAACCAAAAGGCGTATTTTTAAGAAATAATAACTATCAAAACATTGAAACTTGTTTATGTCCAATTTCAAAGTGAAATTACTTAAAATGACCATCATAAGATTAAATGGTAAAGATATAATCTATTTATACTTCCAAACCATTAAAATTTATAAGTTAACACTATAAATTATTTTGATTAAAAAAGTTGTTTTCAGTTAAAATATAGTATTTTTCACTATTCACCCAAATATGAAAGTTATTAGAAAAACACCAAAACTTTATTAAAACTAAATTCTTATATCTCAATTATAAAGAAGAAGTTTATTTTGTCAAATTAAATATATAAAAGTTTCAAGTATTGTATTTAAAAAGGCTTCGCCATTAAAAGGCGGTAAAATTGCATTTTTTGAAAAATACTTCTTTTATCTGAAAAAATGTATTTGTTCTTAAATTATGTCTAAGAAACTCATAATGTGGATTCTAAAATTATAAATATTATATAAAGTTAAAAATTCAGTTAATACTATTCATAACCGTTTTTGAACGGCTATTTTGGTAAGTCTTGGTGTGCTAGAACTCGATGTTGCGTGTAGTGCAAGTTATTGAATTAATTTGAAGAAATAACGTACTATGAAATCTTAGGGTGTTACATGAAAGCTTTATATCAAATTTTTAGGATAGAGAAAAAGATGTGCAGTGGATCGAGCAGAAGCAGCCCAATGGGTATTGTAGATTGGGATGAGGTCCATGGATAGAAGTGGGTCCAGTGTGCATATTTTCCTTTTAGGTTATTTTGTATATGGGATCAAACCAGTGGGTGATCAGGGTATATTTTTATGATATCATCATTTTTTATTGGATGTATTTATTTATTCCACACACTAAGATATAATATAGATGATTTTGTTTTTTTATCACATAACTTATATTTGAGGGTATAATCTCCCCATTTCATGGATTGGGACCTTTCCACTAGTTGTCAGCCATTGGAATATGAGGAGGTGTTATGAAGGCCATATGAAACTCTAGTTCAAATGTTAGTTTCATGTCGTGGTATCACAAAGTGTATTAGAACATTGTTTTATCTTTATATTTGGGGAGCTGGTAGACGAGTTGTTTAGGAATGTGTTAGAGATTGTAATGGATATCATAATAGGGCATCAAGAAAACCTTTTCTGATAATAAGTTCAAGTTTCTAGGGCATGTGATTACTATTTTTGATATTAGATGTTATGGTTTTATGATTTATTCTTGGGTGACACACTTGAGTTTTGGATTTATGATTTATGGTGTTGGTTCTTAGCCCATTGGAAAGAGACCTCTATACATGCATAATATTTGGTATGCAAGATTTACATGATATATGTGTTCTTTACTATGGATATTTTTTTGATGATTTGTTTAATGTTTCAACAAAACATTATACGGCATTATCCTATATAACTTGTTGGTGTCATTCTACTCAACTGAACCATGGGTAATATTTTTTGATTATAGGTCTAGTAGATCTTATAGTGGGGGGTTATTTGGATATGGGAACATAATCCCTTCATCAAGGGATGTATTCAAACCTTTAGAGTGTTCGTATGAGAATTTTATGCTCTGATAATAACTTGATAAAGAAATGGTATTCCTAATAGGTGATCTAAGGAAGGGAATTAGCTACCCAGTTGATGTAGAACCTCATGGGTCATTGATGTGAGTTCGGTTATTTAAAGTGTCACTAACTACCTATATAGTTTTTTCACATATAGATTCTTAGTGTAATTCTACTCAACCTAAATAAACAGTTGAGTAAATTCATGAGAAATTACTTGGGTTTTTATTATGTGAAGAACTTGTAGAATTTCTAGTATCAAAGTTGGGGTTTTAGGGTTGGATCGGTTAATTTCATAACCTTTTTTTCTTTGTATGTGATTCTAGTAGTTCAGTAAGAGTGCGAGTGGATAATCATGGTTACAGAACAATGCCTGTGTGGTGGGTGATCACATGGTTAGCCTTACTGTGTGAGATTACTTGGGATGTGGGTTTCAAATGAAATGTGTGTGGGGAACAGTTAGTGGGATTGGGTGTGTGAGACTAGGTTATATGGTATGTGACTCATGGGAGTGTGAGTCTAGTTGTGAGATCAGGTTCTATGAAAGCATGTAATTGTTGGGTTCAGTTAATGATGAGGTAGATATTGGATGAGAACCCATGAATGGGTTCTCAGTGAATTAGTCTACCTTTAGAGGATGATAGTGAGTGTGTAGATAATTTTCAAGAAATGTTTTAGTGTATAGGGGTAGTTTCATGTTGGATACAAGTGATTCATAGTTATGTTGTAGTTTGTTAAACAGGTCATGTGTGGGTCCATTGAGAAATTCTTAGGTTGTAGATGAACCCGAGTAGTTATATGGTGGTTTCAGTTTGGGGTCAATCTTAGAGTGAGGCGTCTTTTGTGTTTGGTGAGAAAATCACAGGCATGTATACCTAGTTTTTGGTTAGTTGTGAGATGTTACTTGGAAATGAGAGGTGACATCAGAATTGGATTAGTGTACTCTGGTACAGTCAACCTAAGTAGAGGCCTTGAAATAAACTATCATGGAGGCGTGGTATCGAGAACCATTATAGTTTAAACTCAAGGATAAGTGTAAGGGAATCTATATAGTTGGTATCAAAATGTTAGATATCAAGGATTATGTCCTTGGTGAGTTTTGAATAAGCGATAATTGGTTATTTGTGTTGGAAATCATATGAGAGTGAGAAAACAATGTCTAGTCATTGCATACAGTAAAGGATGTAATTGGGGTTGTATAGACTGGGAGTTCAGTGAGTAGGGAGATTATAATGATACTCATATGGTGGAGAGCATTGTATACATCTTAGGTGAATGGAGCTCATGTCAGAAGAGTTGGTACGTGATGAGACTGATCAATAGATGTTCAAGGTGACACTAGGATGTTGGTGTGTGGTAAGATCCATGGATATTTAGTTTTGTGGGTAATAATAGATTCATAGTTTAGATACAGTATTGGTTAGAGTTAGTGTGTTGGAATTAGGATTGGAGAGGTTTCAATGTGATCCAAGTGTGAGTCAGATTATAGGAGTGCTGGTGTTGGGGTGAGAGAATGATGAACAATATGGTAGTTGGGGATATAACCATGGAATTACATTGGAGTTTCAAGTTTATAATTTGGTGTGTGTGTTAGAAGATCATGTGATTCTGCTGAGGGTTAAGGTATCATGATCAAGTATCGAGATAGTTCATCAGGGAGTAAAACCAATCATCTTTAAAAAAATTAAACTAAAGGAGGTTTGTCAAGAGTTTTGGTTTAGAATTAGTTGTGGTGAGGTCGAACCTGTATTAGGAGTATTGTTAAGAATGTGGTTAGAGGGTTGGTGGACCAATAGAAGTGAATTTTTGGTAGGTGATTCCTATAGAGAGGAGCAACATGGCTTGAAATCGGTCATTATGAGTGGAGACTTATAGTGTGAAGAACCATAAGACTTGGGATGAATCAATATAAGACACCTTGGTGAGTTGGGATAAACAGGTGTAGTGAGATCCATATTGGTGTTGTCATTGATAGTGATATAGTGGTTAGAATTTTGGTGAATAGAAAACCTTGGTGTTAGAAGTTTCATAATAGAAGTGTGTTTGTCATTGAAATATAAAACATGGTCAATTATCCATGAACCCATGAATAAAGTTAGTTGAAAGGCACAGTCTGAGGATTTCCATAACTTCTCAAGGATGATAAATGGTGGGGAATTTGTAATGAAATGAATCATCACATGTTGTGAATTACTAAGGGAATTTAAAATTTTGGCCCTTTGAGGGGTCAAATATTGAATTGATATTTGGATTGGGAATATGAGAATTTTGACATCCCCAGGAGGTGTTTTGGATGTCTCTTGATGCTTGGTAGGTGCCTTAGGTGTTTAGAGAAGTGTTGTAAAAGGGTTGGGTGTCCAGTATGATTAAAAATAGTAGTAGTATCCCATTAAGAGTGTGGAATAGTGGTCATGCTATGAAATTATCGAGACAGAGGGAGAGATCCCTCCAACTAGGAGGTTAGGGGCATGAACACCCTGTTCACGTCATGAAAGATGTTTAGGGTGTTTTTTTTGAATAGGGAAAAACCTGTATTTTCATGGGTTGTTACCCCTTTGATTTTAAAGGGTAGGGTCACTCGAGGAGGGATGTTTTTCCAGTGTGTCCCCCATATTCTTCTCATTTGGTACCCATTTTAATGGGTTGGGTTTTTGGTATTTTCCAATGGTTATTTTATGTATTTTATTCTATTTCTCTCCCTATTCTTTCATATTTCTATATCTTTCTAATTTTGAATGAACCTGAGCTAGATGTTTTTTGAAAATTTCACCAAATCATAGTGAAATAATCCACAATTGATAGGGATTTTGTTCTTATTACATATATGGAATCCCGAGATGATTTCTACATGTCATCACAAGCCAGTTTGGAAAATGCATGTTTTTATAGGAATTTATTTAGAGTTTTTTTTCAAAAATTGGATATATTTTTTCATTTAATCATGAGTAATAGTTGAGGATTTTGTATAAATTAGGTTAAAGGGTGTACTAGGAGTGGTTCATTCCCCATTGCTCTTAGTTTCAAAAGGAGTATGATACCTAATGAGTTTTTATGTGTTTATTCCTATTTAAATTAATCTAAATAATTAATTATAATATGTTATAATTAATTATTTTTGACACTTGGGATGAGATGGGTTCCTGTGAGAATGGATGGGACTTCGATGGCTTGGAAGAGGCTCTATGGAGCTTAGTGAGGGGTTAATTCCGTGTTCTAGGTTGGTGGACCCTTTAATACAATAACATATGTTTTTTATGCATGATCCTATACACCTTAATGATTCATGTGGTTTGGGAATGGTTTTTAGGGACTAAGAGTGCCCAAGGTAGATGATATAGGATGGATCTAGGCCTTTTATTCTTGGATTAAGTGTTTTTAGCACTTAAATGAGTTGGGATCTCCTAGAGACTATGTTACTAAGGGGAGATGGATTTTGTTAAGATGAAGATAGACCTTTAGGAGGTCCTAATATGTGAGATGAGATGAAGGATAACCTATTTTGAGTTCAATGTCTAGTGGGAAGGTATGAGAGTCTTGGGTATGCATGATGATGGGTGAGATGGTTGTACGTATTATGTGAAATGCGGTGCTCCCTCTTGAAGTCAGAGGAGAGTCATGATTTATGAGGTGAGTGGGGTAAGTACTCTAGGACTTTGAGTATGTGAATAAGTGGGGTTTCCTCTAGATGATGGGTTGAGGGATCACCCCTAGGATATGTGTGATGAGACCTAGTGTGTGTTGAGGGTTTATTTTAGATTTGGCATTAGGGGTGTGAAAAGGGGTTTGGTCAGGAATTAGAACGTACCTTTTGAGTTTTGGGTTGGATAGAATGTGATGGATTGGGAATATCCATGGGTAGTGGGATCAGGTGTTTTTAGGGACATTGGAGAGGTTAGATCAAACCTCATGGGTCGGGTTGAATGATACTTTGGGCAGTGATTACACTAAAGCGCGACAAATGCGTGATGGAATAAATGAACGTAGATCATGGTGGGTCTGGAGGACCCAGTGGACACCCTAGTAGGTGATATGTGATGTATTAAAGATAAGGTTTTAGTTCTAGTTTAATATCACCCATGGTCCAATTGGATAGGAGTATGATAGGCTGTAGGCCTTTCCTCTGTTTCTTATTCTGGACGTGACCTCCCATGAGTGTGTGGGGATGTATCAGTGTTCCTGATGTGACCTCCCTTGAGTCTATAGGGATGGGTCATTATTATTTAAGTTACATCCCTTGAGTGTGTGGGGATGGGTTTTTGTACATGATTTTGACCTTTCCTTAGTATTCTTATGTCGAGGGCCACCTGTTTGATAATAGGGTCTTGATGTAATATGAGAAATAACCAATAGGACCTTCCATGAGTGTTCATGCATTAGGTTGATATGTGCGCATATGACTATGCCCTATCTCTTAGTGTATTGGGTTTATGTTTACACATCACCCTAACCCGATTATTTAGGTATATACTGGACATTGGTATAAGGTGAGGTCAGGAGTGGATTTTGGCATGACACTGAAGTAGGTTTGGTTGGGCACCATAGTAGAATGCTTAGCACATCGTGGCCTAACGAGAATGTGTACCTCATCAGGTGTTATGGTATCCTAGTTATCACAAAATTACCCAAAAATAATGTTTATTTATATATTTATTTTCCTTGTGTATACACCCAAATAAGACAGTGTATAATATGGTTTCTTGGTGAGACCCTACAGAGTTTTATGCTCACACATTGTATGAGTATCTTGGTGTGTGTGTAGACCTTAAGTATGATTTTCATGTCAAAGAATAAGATGTGAAGTGGATAAGGAAAGAGTATCTCAATGGGTATTATAGATTGGGAAACTATAGAAAAAACACTATTTCATAGTGGTTTTAAAAAACCACATCAAAATTGTGCATCGATGAATATTTAACAACATTTTTTTAACAATGTTTGTATTTTGTGCTAATAGAATTTATATTTAGTAGTGGTTTTCCATGTTAAAAATTATAGTGGCATTTTTATTGACTAGAAGAATTTTTTCTATAGGATAATTCTTAGAGACAATTTTAACTGTCACTAAATATAGTAAATTTTTATATTTTGCGGTAGTTTTAACCACTAATAGTAATGAAATTTCAGAAAATAATTTATTTATGGTCGCTTTCTCCAACAAAATCCAATACACAATAAATATATAAAAAATTCGGGCAGAAAATATAGTATAAAAAAATAATAACTTCAATACATCAACATACATTACATTACATTACATATGATACAACATTAAATTAAATCATATTATAAAAAATTTTATGTTTCACAAAATATAAATACACACATGATTCCTGTCTACTCTATCGTGATGAATGCCCTCCACTCCCCATTACTTGGTCAGGTTGCTACCCATCACTTGCATCCCCACTTCCCGCCTTTGGTTCTTAAATAAAAATTAGTTAACCAGACATCCATAATGAGGATATTCAATGAATAATAAATGTAGTATAATTCAAATTATACATGATTTGATCTAAATTCATTTTAAGTAATGGTAAAATAAGGAATAATTGTTATCCATGAACATGCACATAAAATCTGATAAGCCGCTATGTGATGAATGAGACCCACTACTCAATTCAACCGAAAAAAGGCTCTAATAGTTGGATCTTGAATTAGTTTATCTCCTACTCAAGGGTTCAAAACTAAAAATTAACTTAACCATAACTTGAACCATATTTACTATGAGATCCTATCAATAAGAGACTCTAAAATTCAAATGGGATAAGTTAAACATCCCTTGGTGAACTTCATCATATTAAGAAAAAAATTCTGAAATATTTACATACATGAATAAATCTAATGAAATTCAATTTATATATTTTCATTTAAAGTATATAATTTAATATTAAATTGTAAATAATAAATAATTTGACTATACATTTAAAAACCTATTATTCTGGACAATAGATATGTGCATTATGAATATTTTTCAATATTTATTGAATAAAAATTAACTACTAAAATGAATAATATAATTTTAAATTTATAAAATTTATTGCCCCTACACCCCTGATGAGTGTTTATATTTTTTTCAGAATATTTCTGATCATTTTATAAAACACAATATCCAACACACTCCTTATTATAGAGTCCTAATCATTTTTATTAATAAGTGATTTCTTATCTTTAACTGTATTATTCAGTGCATATACTTCCTTTTGTGCACCAAGATCACCAAAACCTATAATCTCCACTCCATCCTACTAACATCATTTATGAGGATGTATGTGTCCTACCAAACACCCTTAATGAAGATGGACTAAGACCCACCACCTTGACATGAACAAGATGTTCTTTTCTAAAAAATAAATCCATGAGATCCTTTAAAGATACTAAAACTGGAAAGGCATGGTTAGTGTCCCATTATTCTCTGAGTTTACACTGTAAATTGAATAATATTATATTATAAATTAATTTATCAACACAAACTAACAATTAAAAGTGTTTACCTGATGATTACATTTAATGAATACATATTTTTTATTTTTAATTAATTAATTACATAGTTATTAATTGATTAATACCCATGATTAAATTATTGAATATCATTTTGGGTAATTTTAATTCGGAATGAAATTTAAAAAAAATAAAAAAATATTTTTTTATATTGTTTTATTTTCATTATTACTTTTTTGATTTATTTGTTGGTGTAAAGAAGGAGATTTTATAAAAAATATGGCCAATAGGCTAGCCATAAAACCGTAGGGAAGAATGTCACATAGCAGGACCAATGAAGGGATCATCAGCCAAGACACCACATAGGGAGAGCCTACCCAAGACATAGAAGGGATTATAAAAATAGAGGAACAAAAACGAATGGAAAACTTTGTGAAGTGGTGGGAGGAGAATCTCATCATGATGGGGTGGTCCATGGTGATGTAGGGGGTCCTCCAGCCCCATAAAACTTGTTAGAGTACTAAGTGGAGTTCTTTACTTATTAATCAAAAAAACCTACCATGGTTTCTATGAGGGATGCACATATTACTGGGGTATTTTGGACTTACATAAATTATACCATTTCACCCTATTTTTTGTGTCATCCTTTTCATTCATTTCATATCCACCACTTCCGTGCTCGATATCTCTCTCCACAGTGTAACTCACTTGAGAACCAGCATGACCACTATCGGGGAACCTCGTGCTTGACAAAATGACTACAATACATGCCCTAAAATCATTGTGGGTCACCTATGGATCTTAAATGAAGAAGATAAACATTGCTTCATTTCCAAACCACTATGTCGTGGTTTTATGTTGAAGACAAATTAGAAGAATATTATTGTGCCAGAGGACCCCCATTGTGATGTGGAGGGTTCCAAATGAAATTAGAATGATTTAGAGGGGAAGACACTACACCATAGGCTTTGAACTATGACGTGGAGGTTCCTCATTTGGTAGAACCATGGTTTGGAGAGAAACATTTAGGTAAAGGCTATTCCATCACAAGATACACCAAACTATAGGCAACGTGCATGTTTCATGGTGGCGCTGTAGTCCATAAACCCATGCCATAGTGTTTTAGTTACCAATTTATTTAAATAATTATTATTTTTTGGTATTTCTTAGGTTATCCATTTTGTTACTAACCCAGCCTTATGAATTTTAAATAAAGAAGACACATGAGACTAACCCCAAAAAAGAAGAATTAAAAATACCCCCATAAATAAAGTGGAGGATTCAACCAAATTATCAAATGAAAATACAAAAATCTCATCCAAAACTTACAAGATGGGAGAGAGAAAGGAGGATAATAATACAAAGAGATAAATTATAAATTTGGGAGATATGAATTCCAAATTTTAAATAATGTAGATATTATTCTCTTAGATGAGGAATAAAAGAATAAGGAGGCTATAGTGAAATGGGTTCAACTTTTAGAGATTAAAACTATCTTGGACTGGGAAGGAGGCAAATGGAGACTGCTACCACTACTATAGGTTTATTATGCTCATATTTTTTTAATCCCCCCATGTCAAGAATGAGGGGGTAAAATTATTTTGTTCCAAGATATATAAGGTAAGGGGAGTTCACTTAGTGAAGGAGATTAATACTTTATTAAAATTTGAATGGGTTGTTTGTGTTATTTCATCTAATATTCTCATTATTACCCTTCTATTTCAGGAACAATCAATGTAGAAAGAGAAAGGATTACCCTTAATAAATGCTTCAACTAGTGACACTTACCAATTGCTCAACCAATGCATGAGTATGGGTTCAATGTGTTTAAATATGGTCCGAAACACCTAACTATGAACTAAACTAAGATCTGAGAGGGAAAGAGGTGGTTAATAATTTAGGAGGAGATCACTTTGAGAGGAGGCTCATTAGAATTAAGTTTAAACACATATTAAATTAAAAATAATCAAAACTTTTCTCTCATTAAGTAAACAAACTATAACTTTCATATGCTTGGTATATCTATCTCATTAAATTTAAAAACTAACTAATCAAATCCACTATTTTCCTTATTGAAAGTTTTCCTAATTTTTTTAAATAATTTCTAAACTATTCTCAAAAGATCAACCTTGATAACCACTATACTAAATTTTAAATTAGTTAGTGATTGTCAAGATTTATAAATTTTTTTCTTTGATATATCTAAGTGAACAAACTATGCTCTTGGGTGATGTTGAAACTTTTTCTATATCCAGAGAGTAGTAGTTAGTAATGATTAACATTTTTAGGAATTTTACATTTAGTTTTTTATATTTTTTAAACTTTTTTCAGTTGGTATACTTGTAGTGTGGTTCTAGGATTAAACTCCACTCACAAATACTCTACCATGTAGAAACAAAAGGAAAAAAGATACTCCTTTAAATCTTCAGATTGAAATGACAATAAAAAAATAGAAAAAAAACCAGCAGGAATGTATGGATACCATGGATGGAGGAGAATAAATTCAAGGATTAGTCTAGGGATAAGTATAAGAATTTATACTAGGAGAAGTACAAGGAGTTGAAAGTGGAAACTAGAGGATTAAAACACTATTTGACTAAGGAATATATTCAAACATGGGGTTTATCCTAGTTTCTTGGTACCTCCAATTATGACCCAACATTTTGAGATAAATTCAGTGATCATTCAAATGATCACACATCCAAATTAATTCATTAGGAAACAACATAAAGAACCCAATTCTGATATTGGTATTTTTTTTAAATTATGTGACACATTTAAATTCAATAATATACCAAGTTATGTAGTGAGATTATTCTTGTTTAGATTCTCACTAAAGTACAAGACATGAAAATGGTTTCAGATACTACCTCTATGTTTGATTAAAACTTAGGATAATTTGGTAAGTACATTCTTAAAAAGGTTCTTCACAATTCAAAATCATAGGGTTTATAAGTAAGTATTCAGAATTTAATTTTTTTACTAAATAATCCTTCTATAGTTCATTGGAAAGATTTAAATGTTTAATTAGATTATTCCCTCATCCTGACATAAAAATGTGGATGTTAATTTATATGTTTTATAAAGGATGTTTACAGGGTAATAGGTCAATTATAATTATAGATTCTAGAGGTTCTCTCTTTAGGAATTCATTGAAATAGAGTTGTAAATCATTGCAAAAAATTTGCAAAAAAATTATAATGGAAACTGGACCATAGGAATGGAGTGTAAGGAGTGATCATGGTGGAAAACAACCGATTTTCCAACAAAATGAATTAAATTTCAAGGAAACTCAATGTAATTATGGATAATCAACAACCCAAAGGTATGAATTTGGAATAATCTAATTACATCGATTATAATAGAAAATATTATATACAGTGATCTATGCCACAACATCCACCATAATAATAACAAAAAAATAAAGAATAAGGAAAAGGATTTCAGCCAAGGTAACAAGGATCAAAGCCCCAACATCAAGGAACAACACTCAAAAGTATAGTATATTCTTTAGAAGAGACCTTGGAGAGTTTCATAACCAAAAAATGAAATTCCATGAAGGATTTGATAGAATATTCTAAGAATAAAGGTACAACCATCCAAGAGTTTTAATATGACTCGCGAAACCAAAAGGATTTCATGAGGAACTTAGAGATCCAAATTAGACATATTACTGAAAATTTGAAGGAAAGGACAAGAAGAGTTCTATCTGGTGACAGAAAAGTCCTAGGAAATGGTGAACTGAAGGCCATAAATTTGAGTAATTGGAATATAATATATTAGTTTACTAAAAAATTTGATAAAATTATTGAAAAATTTGTAAAATAAGATGAAAATAGGTTTAATGAACAACTATTGGAAAGAAAATAAGCAGTGAAAGAAGTAAGATAAGAGAAAGGAAATGAAACTAAATGATATTTTTGAGAAGCTCCACCACCATATTGACCACCACCACCATTTACAAAGAGATTAAGGAAATAAAAATTTTATGATAAGATGGAAAAGTTCAGGAATATTTTCAAGAAATTTCACATCAACATTCTATTCATCGAGGTGATTATAAACATTCCTACCTTTTCTAAGTTCATTAGGAGTTAGTGATGAAAAAAGGAATCTATTGGAATTGAGAACCATCCCATTGATGAGATATTTATCAGTTGTGGTGTCGAGGAGCTAACCAAATAATCTAAGTGATCCAGGTAGTTTTTATATTCCTATTGAAATTAGGTCAAATTTATTTGGTGATTCTCTTTTCGATTTAGAATAAATTGTAAACATTATTTCATATAAAACATTCAAGAGATTGTTTTTGAGATAAATTAAGCCGACATAAGTTAGGATTCTTCCATAAGGTACACCAATGATTCATCATTGAGGACTACTCAAGGATGTCATTATCAAGTTAAGAAAGTTCAAACTCCTAGAATATTTTATGTTGTTGAAAATGGATGAGAAGAATACCTCAATAATTTTTGTAAGACCCTTACTAATGATAATAAGGTTATTGTTAGATTTCTAAAAAGGATAATTATGTTTTAGAGTTTTTAGAGAAGGGGTAGAATTTAACATTCACCAGGATATGGAAAATATGGTCAAGGAAAGTAATGATTTTAGAGAGGATGAATTAATGAAATAAAAGAAAGTGCTATACATAGAGGAAGAGCTAAGTCAGATACTATAAAACTGAAGTAAGAGGCTAAAAAAGAGGAGAAGAAAGACCTAAGGTTTCTGATTTTTTTGGAGATAGTAAGGAAATGTCTGTCTAAGAAGAGTTAAAGGAGGGGATGTAAGTTTGGGTAGTTAGTGAGATTCCCTATGATTATTCAATAAGGGACATAACTCATTGGATTGGGTCCTACAGGTTGAGAAGTTGTTAACTAGAGGAGACCTAATGTTGTTTTCTTAAAAAGGTAGTGATAATATCAACATGCAATAACCACAACTTCAACAATTTATAGATTCATATAGGGAGACCTTCTTTCTACCTTTGATCACTTGACAATGAGAGGTAAGGTCAAGATGAATTAAAATAAAAAAAGAACTTTCAAGAGGCAACTAATTGTTTTTATACTTTTTGAATTTCATTTTTATTTTAAGAACTAGTTTAGGATTTCATCCCCTTAATGATTGTTTCAAATTTCATGATAATGGCCTATACATTCACTTATTAACTTAGATTATCAGGTCCATGAAGAGTAAAGGTGCAATGACCTACTGCAATAAGAAAATTTAACAAAAGAGAAGAATAAATTCAAAGTGAAATGGGAGTTTACTTTAAAATATCATAATTTTTACTCCCCTATACATATTTTCTAGAATATATTTTTGAGTTTAAATGAAAAATACTCATTCCCACACTTATATTTGTGTTTTATTTTTGATCAGTTATAGTTATGATTTGTTAGAAACCCTAAGATTCCATGTTTTTTTTCAAATTTATTTAATTGAACAAGTAAAATGGGTAAATTGGATTTTTAGAGTGAAATATAGGAAATTGAAATTAATTAATCATGTTTTAATTTGTAGTCATGTGTTGCTAAAAATTTTCTTCCATATCGCATGCTTTGAATTTTAGAAGTTCATGTTGATTTATTTATTGTTATGACACATTCCATCAGTGGTTGAATTAACTATATGCTCTTATTCTTGAGAGGTTTCCAAACCAAATTTTCCAATATTTCTTATTAAATTTCTTGAGAGAACTTGGGACATGTTACTAGGATTTTTTAATCTTGTCAAAATGATTATTATACAAATTCACAAGAAAAATAATTAAGGGATTTTATTTGATTTATCCACTTTCTTTGATACCTAAATAAAATTTATCTTCCTTTTATCCCTTAGATACCATTGATATAATTTTATAGGAATAACCACAATTCAATCCAAATTATCCATTCCTACCCATAATCTAATATTTTTCATTATGTTAAAAGTTAAAGTGTGGGGGATATAGGATTTCCTTGAATAAGGGATATTATTTATTGATAGATTTTTTTTTAGTTTCATTGGATTTTGGGAATAATTTTCATGAAATACTTCACCATTTTTATTATAGACCCATGTAGAAAATATAAATAAAAATAATAAAAAAATAAAAAAATAAAAAAATAAAAAAGTGTGGGTTGAGTTATGGAGGGTAAATAATCACCATCACTTGACCAATGATTTTTATCATTTTGGGTTGGATGGTGGATGCGATACTTTTCCTAAATAAAATTTCAAAAAAAAATTAAAAAATTAAAAAAAATTGATGGGTAACTCATTCATTATGGTCATGTTTTTCATGACCTCCATTTTGAGATTGGGAAGTGTGGGAGTTGTCACATTGTGAAGAGGAGAATTCCATTGTGTTTACTTTGAATAGAATTCTTAGAACTTACAAATTATCCTCCTTTTTTGAGACTTAATTTTTATACATCAATTTCCTACCATCCCTTAACCTCAGAACCATTTTATACCTATTTTAAAGTACTCTTTATTTTTAGTGAAATTTTTATCTACTAAGGGGATAAAGTAGATCATTTTCAAATTCATATGTTTGGTGCATGAACTCATGGTAGGAGGAAATATTCATAATCATTTTATCTTGTATGATTTGAGAAGAAAAAATGTTAAGGTAAATCAAAACTTGGAATGTTAATAATGATGAACTGAAATACATGAATAGAAGAGATTATAAGTCCCACATTTTTCTTAGGTATTTCAAAATCATTCTGTCTAGTGATTTATTGGAATAATTTTTTTATGTGACACATATGAATTATTTTACTCCATAGATAATTATTTTATTTTCATTGATTTTAAATTTTAAATATTGGAAGAATGAGGTTTTCCTTTAGAATTCATAGTTGAGATATATGCTTGAGGATAAATATACTTTAAGTGTGGGTGATTTTGATGAGATCATTTAATGCATACCTTTTTTGATTTTTTAGTTAATTAATGTCATAGTTTTTAATTAATTAATACCCACATTTAAATTAATGAATATAATTTTTGAGTAATTTTAATAAGGAATGAAATTTTAAGAAAAATAAATAAAAATAATAAAAATACTCTATTTTGTATTGTTTTATTTTCATTAGTATTTTTTTTGATTTATTTTCAAGTGTAAAGAAGGGTCTTTGCCAAAAATATGGCTAGTGGGATAGACCTCAACCCACTAGGAAGTCTGCCACATAGAAAGACCAATAATGGGATTTTTGGCCAAGAAACCTTACAAGGAGATCACACACATGACAATGAGGAGCATATAGAGAATATAAAAGCACACTAGTGAATAGGTAAACTTTGTGTGGTGGTGGGAAGAGAATCTCACCAGGACAGGGTGGTCTACAGTGACACAGGGGGTCCTTTGGATCACATTTGACTCATCGAAGCACCCAGTGGAGAAATTTACTTATTAAGTGAAGAAAAATAATCCAAGTTTTTGATGTGTGATGTACGCATGCCCAAGGTACTATTCACTTACATAAATGAAAATATTTCACCCAAGCACCCGTATCATCCTCATCATTCATTTCATATCCACCACTGCCTTGCTTGATGTCACTTGTCACCATGAAAATTACAAGAGAACCACCATGGCCACAATCGATGAACCTTAGGGTTAAAAAAATTACCACTTATGAGGCCCTGAAATCACTATGGATCACATTTTGATCTCTAACAAATAAGATGAACATTACAACATTTCCAAACTACTATGACATAGTTCTATGTTGAAGAAAAATGAAAATAATATTATTGCACCAAAATACTACCACTACGATGAGGAGGGTTCCAAAATAGTAGTATCATGATTTAGAGGAGAAGAAAATACACCATAATCTTTGGACTATGACATGGTGGTGCCTCATTTGAAAGAACCATGAGTTTGAGTGAAAAAATGGAGATAAAGTCTATATCATCGGTACTATGGATAATATACATGTTGTATGGCTGCACCATTGTCCATAAACTAATGCCACAATGTTTCAGTTACTATCATATTTAAATACCTGATGTTTTTTTATATTTCTTAGGTTATCCATGCTATTACTAGTTGAGACTTTGGAGTTTTAAATGAAGGAATACATGTGAGACTCTCCATAATAAATAAGTGTTTGAAATACCCCCATAAATTAAGGGGAGGATTAAACTGAATTATCAAATGAAAATATAAAATTCTCATCTAAGAATTATTGGATGAGAGAGATAAAAGAGGAGAATAAGTCAAATAGATAAATGATAAATTGGGGAGATATGAATTATAAATTTAAATGAAGAGAGAGACAATTATATCATAGGGAGAATAAAAGAATAGGATATGGTGCAATGGGTTCACATTTTGGAGATTACAACCATCTTGGATTGGGATAAAGGCTGATGGAGACCGCTTCTACTGTTGTAAGTTTATTCTATTATTATTTTTTATATCCCATCATGACTATCTTATGGGGATAAACTTCTTTTATGATGAGATATATAAGGTACAAGGAGTTTATCTAGTGTAGGGGATTAAATTTTAATTGAAAATTTGAATGAGTAGTTTTCATTATTTTATATAATATTCTCATTCTTACCCTTCTCTTTTAGGAATAACCAATGTCAAAAGAGGAGGGTCTAACCCTTTAAATAAATTCTTCAATTCAACTATTAACCCTTACCCATGAAACAACCAATTCTTGAGTATGGGGTCACTATGTTTAAATATGGTTCTAAACACCTAATTATGAACTAACATAAGATCTAAGAGGGAAATTAGGGGTTCATAATTTAGAGGGTGAGAAATTTGAGAGGAATATCACTAGAAGTAGGTTTTGATACACTTTAAATTAAAAATTAATTTTTTCCCACACTAATTGTACAAACCAAAACTTTCACTTGCTTGGTACATCTATCTCATCAAATTTCAAAACCAACCAATCAAATCCTCTATTTTATTTAATGAAAATTTCCCTAAAAATTTTAAATTATTTCTACCCCATTCTCAATGCATTGACCTTGATCACCACTTCAATATTTTTTGAATTAGTTAGTGATTGTATATATTTATAAATTTTATTCTTTGATATCCCCAAGAGAACTAATGGTGCTCTTAGGAAATGTCATTACCCCTATGTTTTCTTTAAGATTATTGTCATAATTTTCATATTTTTTTGTGTACATCAAACCAAAACTCTATCCTTCTAATATAATGAACTACCTCCTTCATCTATTTCAAAAAGAACATAACTAATATTTTGAAAAATTAAATTACTTAACGTGTTATATATATATAAATTTTAATAAATTGAATGGTTCCTTTCCTTATCGTTACCTCGTGAAACTCATTGATCCAAAAGTATAGGGAATTAGTTACTTTCTCTCAATTGATAGAATTTTTCATACAAACCAACCAAAGAAATTATATATCAATAAAACATGAAATTATATTAAAAAATTATTATTAATATAATTACATTTAATAAAACAACTTTTGTGATTCAGCATGATGATGGTCAATGAATGTATTTTATTGGTCCCTAGGCATTCCTTAAAGAACCTTATCATACATCCCTGATACTGATAGAGATGTTTCATTGAATTTATGGCATACTCGCCACTTGAAATCTTTCCATTTTCACCTAATTATTTTAGTTCTTTGGATGTCAAATGGAATCAGGCACATAAAAATGAAACTTAATCTACAAAAAAATTATAAAATGCATAAAATTATTAGCACATTAAGTAATAATGTTTAATTTAATCATATATGAATACATAATAATGATATTACCTTTATTTTAGAATCAAACAAATAATTTTTCCAAGATAATGGAATGTGCCTCCAATATAAATAATAAATAGGGATGGATGCCACATCACTTTCTAAATACACTAGGAACTGGTAAAAAATCCCTCATGCATCCTAAGTGGGTACCTCATATTCATCAAAAGGAATAACTAACTTTACGTTAGTGAAATTACAAACATATTTATTTTTTATGGTTGTGTAACATATATTATTATTTAAAAATATTTATCATATAAATTAAACAATTAGTGTCAATATTTAATAAATTAATGTTGAAACATTTAATTACATATCATTGACTGTAATAAGCCAATAACCTCTTTATATCAACTGATTATCGGATGGATTACCAGATGAATCCATTATACATGTCTTGTATAACTTATCTAAATCATATATATAAGTCATACCTATAGATTAAATAGTATTAGGATAAAATAAAATGGTATTAAAAAAATGTGAAAAGTATGTGATGAAGTGTACCTTGTGTGGAAAAGTGATAATTAGAATCTAGTGATGTAGAGTGGGTACTATCAATAAACCTCTTCCAGCATGAAATACCTATAAAAAAATTCCTTTAATTTATTAATATAAAAATATAACTTTAATTTATTAATATAAAAAATCATTACTTGAATTTATTAATATAAAAAAACAACTTACAAATTATATTCCCTGTTGGTTATGTTTTTATCTGGTTCTATTGTTAACATTATTTATTATTCTTCTTATGTTTGTTCTTCTCAGTTTTCATTCTCCCTCACAAGGAATTTTTTTTCAATATCATCAGGTATAAAAATTTCAATCTATTGTTGTTAATGGGGTTCACTATCATGAATTACATCATCTTTATCACCCATATCATACACTCCTCTTAGTTTCATATGGAAAACAACAGTCCACTCATTGTCCACTATATTATCAAAATAATATACCATTTTTTCTTAAGAATCCAAAATATATGTATCATGTTCTTACTTATCTCTAGTATCGATCAATCAAGATAAATTGAAATAACTAAATTTTAATGAATATTTCTTTATACATCGTTAAAATTAGCCAAGTTACATTTAAATAACACTAGTGAAAATATACCATGATAATTTAACTATATAATATCAACCAAATTTTCATAGTAAACTTGATCTTAAAATATGAATATATGACTATTTTATGTTTTGAAACCTTCCTCGTGATCAATAGTGTGGAACTAGAAACAACCAATAATGCAAGACTAGAATCTCCTAACATGCATTAAAGGACCTCGATCTAAAAACTTTGAATCTTAAAATAGTTCAACTTGACTATAATCATTCATTACCTATAAAAGTTGATATAAAAAATTGTTACACAATTTATATAATTTTTAACATATTAAAAAAATGTATTAGAATAAGAACTTACATAATTTTCAAACCATTCAATAATTTTTTTGGTAATTTTTTTTATCTATGTCTCATTCCAAGTTTGAATCCACTGGTGTATTTTCCTTTGTATCCTTAATTATTCGATATAGTGATTAATAACATCAGTATTGAGTAGAAAATATCTATTTTCTTATCTTAACTGCATATCTATTAATGAAAATGAAGATAATTTTCTATCTTATTGACCTAAAATTTGAAATATTAATGAATCATTATTGGTCTAAAATTTACTTGGATTATCATTAACACACCCCACTTAATTGAATATTGTCTCTATATAATCCAAATACATTGAACTAATGTTTATACACTATATGGTAAGGTAACCTTCAACAATAAAACCTTTTGGATGAGCTTTATTTTTTACATAATACTTTGAATTACCAAGATATGTAATGTTAAAATGTATATATGTAATTTATAAATAAATATTTTCAATATTTACTATGAAAATTATAAATTTTAAATGAAAACAACATTAAAATAAAATGCCATTCTTTGAGATACATCCATCGATAATTTATGGGACCTATAATTTTAGCTTCTTCAGAAAAATTCACCATTGGATGAATCATCATAGTGAAAAATGATCAAGTAAAAAACATCTTAAAATAAAATAGTGTCCATAAAATTATTTTATAAAGTTTATGCAATTCATTAGTAATGACTTCTCAAAAATTGCTCTAAAGAATTTGAAAAATCTAATTATAATGGTAGTTATTTTTTTCAGGTAAAAACTTATGCATTTACAAAGATAGAAACTGATCCATCAATATATATGAGTCATAAATTTTCAATCCGCATATCTTATAGAGATTAAAAACACCATATATTAAAATATTAATAGAATATATTTCATTAACTTTCACATTTTTTAATCTTCAGAGGAAAAAATATTTCTAATGTTTTTTATTTTGAAAATAGTTGTTTGATACCTCCCATTCTCATTTGGTCATAAATACCATTTTATATTGATTGATACTAAGTACTTATTAGCATTTACATGATCCTTTGATTTTACCTACTCATTAAGAAATGTAAATATAAAATTATCACAAAAATTATTCTCAATCTTCATAATATCAAGATTATGAAGTAACAAATAAAATTTTCTATATGGAAGTTTGAAAAATATGCTCCTTTTATTTCATTGTTGTTCTCTTTTTGTAACTACTACTGTTCATACTATTTTTCCATTTTTATTCAATTGTAAATATTTTACAAACTCTATAATTTTTTTATAATTGTGTCAACATCTATGATCCTAATAATAACTGTGGTGGGAGAATAAAATTTGTTTTTCTATTGAAACATGACTTGTAAAATTGAAATCTATGAGATATATCAAGGAAGTGATGAT
This sequence comes from Viscum album, assembly GCA_963277665.1. Lineage (NCBI taxonomy): Eukaryota > Viridiplantae > Streptophyta > Magnoliopsida > Santalales > Viscaceae > Viscum > Viscum album. The sequence goes on along the minus strand of OY728163.1, from coordinate 1,854,638,394 downwards.
GAAACATGAAACACAAATTTTTTCTATAAGGTATACATTGAGACTCAAAATCAAAATTACAAATTGGAAAAGATAAACTAGTGTGTATTTTCCAACATGACAAATTTACTAGTCTAGGAAATTCACTGGTGGTCCATATTGTAATGCCCTGACCCCAATTACCTAGATTTGGTTCATTATTATATAACGTTGGCATGATACAAAGAATCATGTCTCGAAAGACTTATAATTTTAGTAGCCTTGGAAGTACTATATACATTCATAAGTTTTACATTACATCATGAAATTAAAACATCAACAACATTTTGTCCCCTTTTGAACACACTTATATCCATATCCTATCCCCACAGGTCAACCATAAAATAATTCTTCACATCTTGGAAAAAATAAAACATATAAAGGGGTGATCTCAGATGCTCAGTAAGGATAACAATATAGCGGAAACTTTCATAAATAAGTATAAACATTTAAGGAAAAGTATAAGACTAAAAAAAATACTTTTAAACATAAACTTCAACATAATATGGAAAAGATAAAATCAAATAATTACATTTAATTATTCACATGGATATTCTACTAGTCTAATAATCACATGCAATATCAATATCCACTTTCATAATGATAGAATGCATAATTCCAGACTTCATAACCACATAGTCAAGGCCTTGTGCCAAGAATACAAATAAAATTTTGTCAAGGCCTTATGCCAAGACAGTAGTTTGTCTCATTAGACCCACCGATGCATCGAGGAGCTATAGTGGGCTCCACCCATCACTTACTAAGACCAATGAATTTCTCATATGAAAATGTTAAAACATAATATAAATATTCGTATTAAAACTAGTATACAAAATGTGAATACTTTATCCATAAACCATGATTGGTGTAAAAATAACACATCCACATTCAAACATATCAAAAAACCTTCAATACAATATTGAAGTTTTGTATCATAATAAATCAACTTCAAACAAGCTTAAAATCTGTAAAGGATGTTGACATAGATGAAATTAATACCTTTTTAGAGAAAAATCTCTTTATATTTTGAAATCATTTAAAAGTCATATATTTATAAAAGAAAATTTATTTTTAAAATATTCTTATAATATTTTATGGGAATCTTTGAGGATGATATAATGGTGGAAAATATCCACACCTACTGTATAAGTTAAAAAAGACATTTCTACCTTAATTTTGTTGAAAAGGTCATAAAGTACCTTGTTTGGAAAACGACGAAAAGATTTAGTTCAAAACATATATGGTAAAATAAGGTTATAAATGACTTTAACCCATAGTATAGTAAATAGTAAAAATGGGTTTAATTACATTTTTAAGAAAACATGGATGTAGATGATAAAGAGGTCCCAGTAGATACTTACGTAAAAACAACCTCAGATAATAAAGAGATTGTGAAATTAACCCTTACCTTGTAATTTTCCTTGGTTGAGAGTACGTTAACCTACTGTATAATAGTTAAATAATTGTTATTAAATTATACAAAAACTATATACATAAATATGATATCATATATGACCCTCTAATATTGCTTTGTTAATAATATTTCAGTAGTATCATCGTTTCGGGTGTTAACTAATTCATTTTCCTTTATATGCTTGGTTACATAAGCAATGTTTGTTATGGATAAGATGTATTTGATTCATATATAGAATTATATTATATTCATAAAAATTATTTTTAATCATAAAATGAAAATTATTCTTGAATGATTATGATGGGGAATGAATCTCGTCGTGTTCGTGGAGACAATAATCCGTATGTACGCACAAGCGACAATATAATTATGTTGATGGTGAAATTAGATGTAATTGGATGGTATATCATATATAGAGAATCATTAACATGTTATATTTATTATTTAAATTAGTAATACTCATTATTATACCCATCCAAATAATGAAGTGTTTGAATAACAAATTACACCATGGCGTGGAGATGGTAAGCCGTACGTACACGCATATGGTGACTTTGTCATTCATATGATGGATAGAATAATGAAAATGGTTGTAACATTTTTATAATAACATAAAATTATATAGAATATACTGGAGTTATTATTTTAGAATGGAAACAATAAGGAAATAGGAAGTCTAAGAAGAAAATAACTTGAAATAGGTGATGAAATATTTACCTCTTCTTCGGGTTTTTCTTTTGATTTGATCAAAAGGGATACTTAGGTTGGATTTATGACCAAAGGAAGGACTCTAGGATGATGTGAGGAATGTTGGGAGGATATTTGTGTAGGTTTTTGATGAGGCAAAAGGCTTTGGATGTGTGAAATTAAGAGAAGGTTAAGTTCCCTTTTATAAGAGAGGTGACAATCACTTTAGGAAAAGCTTGAATTTTATAATAAAATAATTTTCAATTTCTAATGGCTCCAGAATAATTTATTAAGAGGATAAGGTTATTATGGGTTGAAAACCTCTCAAAAAAAAAGGTTTTAGATAGGTTTAGGTCATCATATTAACCTTATCTTTTAGATTTAACTCTTAGTTAAATAGTTTGACATTTACTATGTCTCTTTGTATTTTTATATTATATGGTTAATAAACTTACTATAAACATCCAATAGAACCCCAAGTGGTTAATTATTAATATATACAACCTTATATAAGTAATTTTTCCAAAAAATATATTTTTAGGAAAATTATATCAATTAATAATATAGTATTTGTTTTAAAAACTAAATTATGTCAATTTTGACACTATTTAGTATTTGAATTTTTTGAAAGCCATAAAAACTTTATAACTTAAAATAAAATTTATTTAACCAACACTAACATGTAATATTAACCTAGAAAATTATTTTAATTCATCAAAAGTCTCAAATTATATTTATTTGGATATTTATAATATTAATTATTTTAATCTTTCATTAATAAGGTAATTACTGCATCATCATTGTGTCATAAATAAATTAAATTGTTTAATGTCTAAAAATTATAAATAAAATAAAATTATGTATAAAATCTTTTTATATTTCTAATGAATTTTTATAGTCTAATTTATATCGTTTTTAACCCTATATTAAATTTATTTTAGTTATTAAACATTGAATTTTACTCTTTTAACTCTTCTTTAAATAAAATAATAATAAATGTCCTAATATAGTCCAAGTAGTCCAAATAGGATCATATTTTATTAATAAGGTTTTTTTTGGTCGAATTATACTTACAATATAATTAGGACATGTTTTAGGGTAATTATGATATCATTTTTACCCTTAATTACCCTATTTACTTTTAACCGTGGTAAATAAAAGTCTAAAGTTATCATTCACCAAAAATTATTTTCATCTTATTAAACCACATTTTACTTACTGATATTAACCGTGTCTCTTGGTTTTTTGAAATTAAACTCACATAAGCGGTAAAATTACGTTTTAATCAAATTTGCATATGCTCCTAGGAGGTAGGTAAAAGACGATAAAAAGTTCAATAAAGTTTTTATATATCTAAACTCATTATAAAATGACTCCAATGAATTAAATTGAACTTATATAGGTATTATGTATCTATTTTGACCTAAAATAAATTTAAATAAAATAAATAATTATTTAAATAAAAAGTCGGTTTTAAACAATAACTCAATGTTTTTCACTATTCATCAAAAATTGAATATTTTTAAAAAATACCAAAAAATTAACCATATTCTAATTTTGATATTCTGAATCCAAAAATGAAGTCCATTTTGAAAGATAAAATTTTTAAAATTTCAAAAATTGGGTATTACTATTCATTACAGCAAGTCTGATTGGTTGTGGTGTGTTTGAACTCGAAGTTGTGTACAACACAAGCTATTGTAATATTCAAAGGGAAACATACCATGGAAGCTTGAGGTGTTACATTCTCTCCTCCTTAAAATAATTTCATCCTCTAAATTTCTAGAATATTACCACATAAAAAGATTTGGGTGGTTCTTCATTATAAGTTCCTTGGGTTCCCACATTTCCTCTTCCATCTTATGGTTTCTCCATAGAAATTTTACCAGACGAGTCATCCGGTTTCTCAGCATTTGTTCTCTTGTATCAATAATCTTGAAAGGATCTTCACAATAAAATAGATCAGGTTCCAGTTCAATTTCCTCATATATGAGTACATGAATTTGGTCAGTCATGTATTTTCTCAACAGTGATATGTGGAACACATCGTGAACTTTGGAGAGACTTGGTGACATTTACAAACAGTAAGCTACTACCCCAATTCGTTCTAGAATTTCAAAAGTTCCGATGTACCTGGGACTTAGTTTACCCTTCTTCACAAATCTTATAACTCCATTCCATGGAGATAACTTCAAGAAAATATGATCTCCTAACTGAAATTCCAAATCCTTACTTCAGTTATCAGCATAGCTCTTCTGCCTACTTTGGGCTACTTTAACTTGGGTTTGGATAACCTTCACATTTTCCCTTGTTTCCTCAACAAGTTTTGGGCCTACGAGTTTTATTTCACCAACATCATCCCAACAAGTTGGTGTGCAACATCTCTTTCCGTATAATTCTTCATATGGTGCCATCTGAATACTTGAATAGAAGATATTGTTATAGGAAAATTCTACCAGAGGTAAATATTGATCCCACATACCTTGAAAGTCAAGTGAGCAAGATATCAAATTGTATTATAAGGTTTGAATAGTCCGTTATGATTTCCCATCAGTTTGAGGGTGGTAGGCAGTGCTAAAACTAAGTTTAGTATCTTGGTCCTTCTAAAGACTTTTCAAGAATCTTGTTGTAAAATGGGGTTCACAATCAGAAACAATCGATAGGGGTACTCCATGAAGTCTTAAAAACTTCATTAATATATAATATTTCCACACATTCAGGTGGTAAATCTTCTATTATATAAATAAAATGTGCTAACTTGGTAAGACGATCAACAATGACCCATATTGTATCATTCCTTCTTGGATTATTTGGTAGCCCCATGACAAATTCCATCATAATATTATCATATTTCCACTCAGTTATGGGATGAGGTTACATGAATCCTCTAGGTTGTTGCCTTCCATCTTTCACTTATTGACAAACCATAAATCTTGACACAAAATCAGAAATCTCCCTCTTCATGTTGTCCCACCAAAAATGTTATTTCAAATATCTATACATCTTAATTCTCCCAGGGTGTATAGATAAATTGGAGCTATAAGCATCATCCAAAAATTCCCTTTTTAGATCAGGTATGTTAGGAACACAAAGTCTCTTCCCAAATTTTAAAATTGCATCTTTATATATGAAGTCACTCAATATCCCATCATTCATAGCTTTAATCTTCTTTTGAAACTCCTCATCATTAGTCTGAGAACTCTTTAACCTTTCTAGTAAATATGGTTTGATAAAAATTTGAAAAATAATTGATGTTTCACCATTTATGGTTATTCCCATATCCATCTTTACTAGATCCATAAAAATAGGATCTCTTTCAACTCTAATCTTGTTCAAAACTCCATGATCCTTTCTACCTAAAGCATCTTCCACCTTATTCTCCTTCCCCGGGTGGTAGTGTATAGTGAAATAATAATCCTTGAGTTGTTCAATCCATCAAATTTTCCTCATGTTGAGTTATTTTTGTGGGAAAATATATTTAAAACTCTTGTGATCAGTATAAATCTCACATTTTTCACTATAGAGATAGTTTCTCCATATTTTCAGAGCAAATATTACAGCTGATAACTCAAGATCATGAGTAGGATAGTTTTGCTCATGAATTTTTAGTTTTCGTGATGCATAGGCAATAACTCTATCATTATGCATAAGGCCACAACCAAGTCCTTTCTTCGAAGCATCACTATAAATAAAAAACCCATCATTCCCTGATGGTAGAGTCAAGATAGGATCATTGACTAATCTTCTCTTCAGTTCTTCAAAACATTCTTCACACTCTTTTGTCCAAAAAAATTTAACCCCTTTACGAGTGATCTTGGTTAATGGGTTAGCCAATAGGGAAAGATTCTGGTCAAAACACTGATAATAACCTTCTAAACCAATAAAACTGCGTACCTCAGTTATACTCGTCGGTACTGGCCATTCTTGGATATCCCTGGTCTTTGAAGGATCAACATAGATTCCATCCTTCGAGACAATATTTCCAAGAAAAGAAATATCCTGAATCCAGAATTCACACTTGCTAAATTTCCCATATAATTCATTTCTTCTAAGAGTACTTAAGATAATGCGCAAGTGATTTTCATGATCTTCATAGCTTTTTGAGTATACCAAAATATCATCAATAAATACCACTACAAAGTCATCAAGATATTCCTTAAAAAATTTATTCATTAGATCCATGAAGACAGAGGGTTCATTAGTCAATCCAAAAGGCATTACTGTAAACTCGTAATGCTCGTACCTCGTTCAAAATGCTATTTTCGGAATATATTCCTTCTTTACACACAACTGATGATATCCAGATCAAAGGTTAATCATTGAAAAATTTTGAGCTCCATGAAATTGGTCGAATAACTCATCAATGCAAGGTAGGGGTACTTGTTCTTTATTGTTATAGCATTAATCTCCCTGTAGTCAATGCACAACCTCATAGATCCATCTTTCTTTTTAACAAAAAGGGCAGGGGCTCCCCATGGAGAAACACTAGGGAGAATAAATCCCTTGTTACTCAATTCCTCTAGTTATTTCTTTAGTTCCATTAGTTCCACATTGTCCATTCTATAAGGGGTATTCGATATGGACCTTGAACCAGGAGTTAAATCAATGGAAAACTCAATTTCTCATTCTGTAGGATGTCCAGGTAAATCCTCTGTAAACACATCAACATATTCTTGCACAATAGGTAGGTCCTCTATTCAAACATTCTTTTACTCACCCATAGTTATTTCATTCTCTTCTTCCCCAATAATCGAATTTAGTAGAGCTAATGAGGGTAGATATAGATAAGAATCAGGTGGTGATGTTTCTACTCTAAAGATAAGGTACTTTTTATCATCATCAAAAATTGTAATATCCTTTTTATTACATTAAATTTTCATATCACGGTCTGAAAGCCAATCCATACTGAAGATTATATCAAATTCAATCATGGGTATGGTGATGCGATCAGTAGATAAAGAACATTTACATGCCCTAATCAAAACTGATTCACAAAACTTTGTTGCAATGATACTTCCCTTAGGTGTTTTGACTGAAAAATCCCCTGTTATTTAAAATTGAAAACATCTAATTTTCTTAGCAAACTGGGAAGATATGAAACAATGCGATGATCCAGAATCAAATAAAGCATTGGGTAAACTTGAGGAAACCATTAAATTACCTGCCACCATGTCTTTTGGAGCTTCAACCTTAGCAGTAGTGATCATATAAGCTTAGCCTTGCTCCCTTGGCCTTTTCTGAGGTAAGTTCCCTCGGCGCTTAGGAAATTCATTTTCATAATTCCCCTTTTATCTACAATTGTATCATTCAACATTGACAACCTCTTTCTTCCCCTTGAAATCACAAACTTGGTGGCATTTTTCACCACACTTATAACAAACTCCCATTAACTTCAGGCAAGTACCGAGGTGTTTCTTCCCACATTTACTGCAGGATGGATATTAAAATTTTCCCTTCTTCCCCTTATTTCCATTTCTAGAGTGTTCAACAGATCTCTTCTTCTCCTGCTTTTCTTTAAAGTCGTAAGACTTAGAGAATTCTTTTTCTATCTTGATATCACATGAGACAATATCTTCGTATGATAAGAAGGATTGTGAGACTAATTCTTGCTGAATAAATGGTTTTAACCCATCAAATAATTGATCAATCTTACTCCTTGGGTTATGTATATAATCTGCAGCATGCCTTTCTAACCTTGTAAAGTTAGCCTTGTATTTTGCGACATTCTCATCCACCTTTTATCTCAGACTCAAAAATTACCTTTCCATATCCGCTCGATGGTCATAAGGAAAATATTTTTCTAAGAAAATATCTTTAAACTACCTCCATTCCATATTTGATACTTCATCATATTTCTTTGTATTTTGAATCAATGACCACCATTGATCTACATATCCTGTGAGGCGATAAACTTCCATGACAACTTTTTTCCTTTTGATACTCCCCAAAGCGTGAAATATTTTCTCTAAGGAACTTATCCATTGCTCAGATACAAATGGATTTGTAGTCCCATTGAATGTTGGCAGTTTTTGCCTCATGAATTGGTCTAACATTGATTTTCTACGTTATGGATTAGGGTGGTCCATACGGGTAAGGTTATTATTTATAAACTGAGTGAGTTGTCCCAGTATGGTGATAAGCTGATCAAAACCAGTTGAATCACCAGATCCACTATAATTATCTTGAGTAGGAGGGAAATCCCTACATGGATTACGTGCGTTGATATAGTTTCCATTCCTTCCACTAGGAACCATTTCTAAACAATGGCATACAGTAGATTAGTTTATGAACTGAAAAACATAATTCCAAACTTGTAAAACACTTAACATAAATTGAACAGTTTATGGATATAATCAATAATCATAAAAATGTTTTCTTTGAGGAAGTATATACACATTAAATATTTCATAATGGGTTGTAAAGAAAATGTGAATTATTCTAAGCATATCCCTCAGGAGTGTTGTAACCAAGAGTGCAGCAAGGCCCATTGTCGTGCACCAGTTTCCGTTCAAATCTAGCTCAAAGCAGTGTTTTTGGGTTTTACCCCTAGGTACATCTGTGCCAGAGCCACCTCTACCTGCTCGTATCCAGACATGGATGTATTTCTTAGAAAACTCACAAAATATCTACAATACCAAAATTCTAGGAATTTCTTCTATACTAATCCTCAAAGTCCATCTTAGGATAATGTTCTCTAATCTGAGTTTTTCTAAATCTAGCTTCCAAGGTTTGAATTAAACTTCCTCTGATACCAACTATAATTCCCCGACCCCAGTTACCCAAATTCGGTGAATTATTACATAACATTGGTGTGATACAATGAATAATGTCTCGAAATACCGATCAGTTTAGTAACCTTGGAAGTACTAGATACATTCATAAGTTTTACATTAAATCATGAAATAAAAACATCAACAAAATTTCCCCCCCTTTTAAACACACTTATATCCTTAGCCTATCCTTATAGATCAACCATAAAATACATCTTCACATCCTAGAAAAAATAAAATATAGAAAGGGGTGAGATGAGATGATCAGTAAGGATAACAATATAGCAGAAACTTTTATAAATAAGCATAAACATTTAAGTAAATGTATCAGACTAGAATAAAAGCCTTTTAAACTTAAATTTCATCATAATATGGAAAATATAAAATCAAATAATTCCATTTACTTATTCACATGGATATTTTACTAGTTTAATAATCACATGAAATATCAATAACCACTTTCATAATGATGGAATGCATAATTCCAGACTTTATAACCACATATTAAAGGCCTTGTGCCAAGAATACAAATAATATTTTGTCAAGGCCTTATGCCAAGACACTAGTTTGTCTCATGAGACCTACCGATGTATCGAGGAGCTATAGTGGGCTCCACCCGTCACTTACTAATTCTAATGAATTCCTTATATGAAAAGGTTTAAACATAACATTAACATTCTTTTTAAAACTATCATACGGAATGTCAATACTTTATCCATAAACCATGAATGATGTAAAAATAACATATCCATAGTCAAACATATCCCAAAACCTTTAATACAATATGCAAGTTTTGAATCATAATAAATAAACTTCAAACAAGCTTAAAATCTGTCAAAGGATGTTGACATAGATGAAATCAATAATTTTTTAGAGAAATATCTATTTCTATTTTGAAATAATTTAAAAGTAATATATTTATAAAAGAAAAAATTTATTTTTAAAATATTCTTATAAGATTTTATGGGAAGCTTAGACAATGATATAATGGAAGAAAATAGACACACCCACCGTATAAGTTAAAAAATACATTCTTACCTTAATTTTGTCGAAAAGGTCATAAAGTACCTTGTTTGGAAAATGACGGAAAGATTAATTTAAAAACATATATGTTCAAATAAGGGTATAAATGAATTTAAACCATATTATAGTAAATAGTAAAAATGTTTTGAATTACATTTTTAATAAAACTTGGATGTGGATGATAAAGAGGTCCCAATAGATACTTACGTAAAAACAACCTCATATAATAAAGAGATTGTGAAATTAACCCTTACCTTGTACTTTTCCTTGGTAGAGGGTACATTAACCTTATGTATAATAGTTAAATAATTGTTATTAAATTATATAAGAACTATATACATAAATATAATATCATATATGACCCTCTAATATTTCTTTGTTAATAATATTTTAGTAGTATCATCATTTCGGGTGTTAACTGATTCGTTTTCCTTTATATGATTAGTTACGTAAGCCACATTTGTTATGGATAGGATGTATTTTATTCATATACAGAATTATATTATGTTCATAAAAATTATTTTTAATTATAAAATGAAAATTATTCTTGAATGATTACGATGGGGAATGAATCACGTCGTGTTCGTGGAGACAGTAATCCGTACGTACGCACGAGCGACAATATCACTATATTGATGGTGAAATCATATGTAATTGGATGTTATATCATATATAAAGAATAATTAACATGTTTTATTTATTATTTACATTATTTATACTCATTATTATTTCCATCCAAATAATTAAGTGTTTGAATAACAAACTACACCACAACGTGGAGATGGTAAACTGTACGTACGCACATATGGTGACTTTGTCATTCATGTGATTGATAGAATAATGAATATGGTTGTAACATTTTTATAATAACATCACATTATATATAATATACTGGAGTTATTATTTTATAATGGAAACAACAAATAAATAGGAAGTGGAAGAAGAAAAGAACTTGAAAGAGGTGATGAAATATTTACCTCTTCTTCAGGTTCTTCCTTTTGATTTGATCAAAAGGTCTCCTTAGGTTGGATTTTTGACCAAAGTAAGGCCTATATAATTATGTGAGGAATGTTGGGATGATATTTGGTCAGGTTTTGGCCGATCAAAAATGCTTTGGAGGTGTGAAATTAATATAAGGGGAAGTACCCTTTTATAAGAGAGGTGGGGGTCACTTTAGGAAAATCTTGAAATATTATTTTATAATAAAATCATTTTCGGTTTCTAATGGATCAAAAATAATTTATTTAGAGTCTAATGTGAGTATGGGTCAGAAAAATCTCAACAAATATGTTTTATAAAGGTTTAGGTCATCATATTAACCTTATCTTTTATATTTAACTCTTAGTTAAATAGTTTGACATTTACCATGCCTCTTTGTATTTTTTATTATATGGTTAATAAACATGCTATAAAATTCCAAGAGAACCCCAAGTGGTTAATTATTAATATATAAAATCTTATATAATTACATTGTACTAAACTTATATTTTTAGGAATATTATATCAATTAATAATATAGTATTTGTTTTAAAAACTCAATTATGTCAATTTTGACACTATTTAGTGTTTGATTTTTTTGAAAGCCATAAAAACTGTATCACTTTGAATAAAATTTATTTAACCAACCATAATATGTCATATTAACCTATAAAATTAGTGGAATTCATCAAAAGTCTCAAATTACATTTATTTGGATATTTATAATATCAATTATTTTAATCCTTCATTAATAAGGTAATTACTGCATCATCATTGTGTCATAAATAAATTAATGTATTTAATGTCTAAAAATTATAAATAAAATACCATTATGTAGGAAATATTTTTATCTTTATAATGAATATTTATAGTCTAATTTATATTGTGTGTAACCCTATATTTATTTTGGTTTATTTATTAAACTTTTAATTTAACTCTTTTAACTCTTCTTTAAATAAAATAATAATAAATGTCCTAATCTAATACATGTGGACCAAGAGGATAAAATTTTATTTTTAAAGTTTTTTCCAGTCGAATTATACTTATAAAATAGAATTAGGACATGTTTTAGGGTAATTATGATATCATTTTTACCCTTAATTACCCTATTTACTTTTAACCGTGGTAAATAAAAGTCAAAAGTTACTATTCACCCAAAATTATTTTCAAGGTAGATGAGTCATATGTTTCTACACCATCATTCCATAAATGTTGTAAAATTTTTAATAAGAGTTTAAATGTAGGAATTAATTTCATTTATAAGAATTTTATTTCCATGGATAATCATTGATATGATGAATGCAATGTGTTGCATACACATATAAGGAGGTAGATTATAAGGGGAAAAAAATAAGAGACCAAATGTTATAATTTTTACTTAAAGTACCAAAATTATTGAATCCATCAAATTAAAATCCCAAGCATACATTTCTATGATTAGAAAATAAATATTTATGTAATTAATCAAATTTATTACACACTTTTATTATGAATATAATTCCATTTAATATGTTCAATTATTTTAGATGACATAAACAATCTTTTCAACCACAGTTTTAATGGAATGTAATATAAAACCATCACAACATTTTTTTTCTATTTCTTTGTGGTAGTATGTTTATTAAACCTGAAATAATAATAATTTTTTATTTCTAACTAAAATGTACAATATGTTGTTCACTTATCTCTATTCGAATATTCTTTCCAATAAATCATACAATCATTGAGACATACATGTATATTTTTAAAACTGAGTCCAGTATTAATAATATTCTTCTTCATCTCATGAAATGATATAGGGTTATTATCTTTAGAAAATTCATTTAAGAAAAATTCCAATACCATGGAAATTTATTTATTTATAATTCCATATAAACACTTGATTTGGTATAAATTCTGTAGAAAACAAAATTTTGAATATTTGGCACATCATTCATTAAATTATGGATTTCCATCTATAAATAATGTAGAAAACTTAGTTGTTTTCTCAGTTTAGTTTTCCCTTATCTTAGTCTCCTCTCATAATCTATTAATATTTTTCATATTTATCAATCTTTCATATAGTTTTGAATGTATCAATATTATCCACAACATTAAAAAGTGAATAAAATGGTGTTTTAAATTATTGATGGTGTTTCTATACTATATAGATAACATCATTTATGAAGTTTTGAATTTCATTATCCACTATTAGGACATTAACTTGTTCTTTTTTATAGTATACATAACTACTCAAATTTTCTGTAACATTCGATTCCCCATTCCATATCCATCGAACATAATGAGGAAGAAATTAGTTCAATACCAATTTCTCAAAAATTTCATCTCTCTTCGACCATAGTTTAAATTTTCATTTAGGATATGAAAATTTGATTCTTCCATACACATATTGATATTAAATTGAAAAATAAAAAAACATGTTCAAACCTATAACATACTGAGATGTGTTCCAAGGTAAGGTAATCCAAATTTTATCCATATGTACTTAATTTCATACACATTCAAATATAAAATATAATTATATTATTATATATAAAAATAAAATACATTTAATTTCAAAAATAAATACAATTGAATATTTTTTAAATTAGGATAAACATATAGAGACACATAATTTAGCAATTCACATTAAATTGTATTTAAGAATTTATATTAAAATATTATATAACCAATTGAACATGAAATAAATATATTTTTATAAGCCGTACACACAATTTATACCCAAAAACTATTTTCATGATATATTTAACAATTTATAACAATGAAACACACTATAATATAACCAAATAGCAATAAAAATAACAATTAAATCATAAAAAAATTTATTATTAATTATTATAATAATTTTAACATTAATTTCCGGAATTATTTCACTAATTACCCAATTAACCATCTTTTTTTCATGTACTTTTGCATTACTTTAATATTTTTTATATATAATGTTTATCCTCCTCCTCCTCCAATGGCTCGAAGGCCTTCATTTTTTATTGATTTTGATAATCCACCTTTCAAGGGGTGAGGTGGAACCCTTACAAGGCCCGTAGGCGTAATTATTACATGGCCCGTAGGCCTTAGAGGAATTCATTGCCCGTAGGCTTCAAACATTACATACAACCCATACTAACTACTTGGAATTACCTCTCCCCAGCATCTTCATCGTGAAATCAGCTCTCCACCTTCGAATGGCTGTTCGGTTAGGCATTCCCAAGCATGCACATGCTTGTCCTCATGGCAGGTGCCATACCCTCTCATTCTTGCAATCTGTTTTAGCTTCTGATGTGGTGAAAGCTCCTTGCTCATCCTCCTTGTAGAGCTTGTTCCTTGTAGGTTGTCTGGTTTGCATCTGCACTAAAGGTGGACCGAAGGACTCGAGGTGGCCCAAAGGCCTTACAAACCCGAAGGCCTGGGTGGCCCAAAGGCCTTAAAGGACTCAGGGACCAAATCGGTGGCCGAAGACCCAAACGAGTGAATATTCCCGGTTGCTATAGTTCCAAACAGTGTCTGCTATAGTTCCCGCTACAGTAACTACTACAATACTACATAGTTCCTGCTATAGTACTACTACATTACCTACTACAGTACTGCTACAATACTGCTACAGTAACCCAGAAATTCTGCCTCTGCCTGGTTTTGATCCCTGGTTTCTTGGATGCAGTTACAGAGTCCTTAACAACTGGGCTAAGGCTTATGTGCATTATATATAATGTTTATAATTTATAAATTCATGTAAAATAATTCTTAATTAATTGATCACAATTATAAAATCATTAAGTTCACACTAAAAATTCAAAGATGAGACCAATTCAAATTTTTTATAAATCATAGAAATAAATATAATAATGTCCAATTAGTTACCTATATAAAACTATACAAACAATAAACACCAAGAATGGATCCCAAAATACCCCTCAAATACTAATAATTCATAAATACACAAAACTAAAATCATTAGAGTAGAATTAGAATAGGTAAATTACTAAACCTAACTCCATTTCACAATTCTACCAAAAAATAGAGCACAAAATTAACTACATGTCATTAGGGTGAAATGAATATGGGAGAGATCATCTTAAATCACAAAGAGGGTATAAAGGCATAGAGGAAAAGAGGAAATAAGAGAGGGGGATATGATGTCAAGGCTGAGAGGGATGATCATATTGAGGTAGAGAGGCTAGAAAATCCTTTGTTAAGCGATGTCAAGGGAGAGGTTGAGAGGGGTTATAGTGTTGAGAGGTGGTGAGGGGGATACTGAGAGGGGGTCCATGTAAAACGATGGTGAGGGGGAGGCTGAAAGGGGTCCATCATTGAGATACATCAAGAGGTATTCCAAGTGTTGGAGGGTATGATGTTGAGGGTAGCCTGCATTGAGCTTGAGAGGGTTTGTGTGTGTGTGTGTGGGGGGGGGGGGGGTTAGGGCCAAGGTGAAATTTGTAAAAAATATAGTAGTGTTTTTTTAATTAATTAGTTTTGAAACACTAATTAATATTATTTATTGGTGGGTTTAAACAAAAATAATGATAAATAAAAACATTACTAATGATTTTTTAAAGATTATAAGAAAAAGGAGGCTGATATATTGTCTAATAATTTAGTAGTGGTTTCAAAAACCACTGATAAAAATCTACTATAGTCTACTATAATTATTTTACTAGGATGAGGCCTTAGTGTAACACCTAGAGATTTTAGAATATATTTTCCTTTAAATAATTTTTTTATAAATAGAGTGTTTCATACAAAAAACTAAACTAAAATGATCCAAGACATATTATATGAATATTCAAGAGTAATAAATCCTCTAGTAAATAAATATTATTTTACCAATTAGAAATGTATAAAAAATAGTATTAAAAACACTTTAAGAGGTATTCTATTCAATAAAAATAGATTTTATTTATAGATTTTATTTTAATTTTAAATAAAAATTATAAAAATTATAATTTTAATTTTTTCAAATGAACTTCATTTTTGAATTCATCATTTCAAATTTAGCTTGGGGTGATTTTTTCATATTATTATGAAATAATTAAAAAGAAAAATGCTTAAATCACTCTAAGTTGTCTAAAAAATGAGTGTTGGATATGATTCTAGGACCAATAAAAATTCTCACTTCATATTTTATACTTTTTTAACCTTTGACACTTTAGTAGAAACATTCCATTATTGAAAAGTAACATATACTCCCAAAATTACCCTTTTATTCACTTATATAAGGGGAACACTTCCACCCATTCATGGAAAAATTATTCCTTTTAATTTCATTATAAAACTCTAAAATTTTCCCCTAATTAAATCCTAAATCAAGTTCATAAGCCTATAATATCAATTAGTTTGACTAAGCCTTTAGATCGTGTGCTAGTGTAGACTATCGCCTCCATGAAACAACGTCTTCTATTTTTCATCACTACGTCTCAAAACTAGTTATAATGATTGTATTGATGAATAAATATGATAAATATAATGTATTTATTAATTTTTTTTAAAAATTTATTATCTACCCCATACCCTCATAGTCATTGAGAAATGATGATGTTAACCGTGTGTGTGTGCAAACAACCGCCTCTAAGAAGTAACATTTTTCATTTTTCACATTGATTTTTATTATTTACACAAACCCATTAAAATATATTTAACTAAATTTGAAAAAAATAATTAATATCCTTATGATTATATTATAATGATATTATAAACTTCTTTAACCATTCTCACCCATTGAGTTATATCATTTTCTTGTTTGGGTTGGTTTAACCACCTTCATGAATGATGCTTCAAAAATATATCATAGATGAATTTGGGAACTTTAATAATAATATTATTACAATTATCTAAGAAAATAATTTTTTATGTTTATGTAAAGGTTATATTAATTATTTAACTTATTATTAAAATATCAATTTGATCACTAAAATTTACCAAAATAAGCCAACAATAATTCCATTTTAATGGAACATAACTAAAACAATTTAGGAATGGGATAATATCATTATAAATAAATATTTTTTATCAATACTAGAACCTTAAATTATCTATTTTTGATTAAATTAGTATCAAATAATGGGTATTAATATTGATATTATAAAGTATATATAAAATAATTAAAATTAATAACTAAAAATTAAATAAAACCATAAATAAATTGTAAATGTATAATAAATTTTTATAATCAAAGGATGTAAAATTTTATAGATATTAATATGTTAATGTAATAATTTATTAATATATTTATGTTTATTATATAGGATGTTATGATGCGTTTGAGTAAGTGGAAATACAAGGTAAGGGGTTCTTTGTCTCAAATTTAATTCTTTGAGACATATTTATTATTATGAACCATGATATGGAATGATTATGGTATAATGAATGCCTATATAAATATTAATGAAATTCATGGGGTTTTAAGATCTATATAGTTTATCTCTTTAAATGGATTAAATTCAAAATATGCCAAAGTTGTAAGGGATTTTTCATCTCAATTATGTTTCATTGAGATATGATGCATATTCACCACTTATTTACTTTTTATGGTGTATATATTGGCTATAGATTTATTTTTTCATAAAGTTTTAGGAAATATAAAGGATATAAAAATACATCTCATGTTCTACCTTTCACGGGGTTTCAATCTGAAAGATATATATGATGTAAGGGTTTTTGTTAAATCAATTCTCATTTATTGAGTTATGATTATTATTCTTGAACTTATTTCATATAATTTAGAAACATTCTAAAATTTTATTTTATTATTTGATCTTTTCTATTTTTTTAGAATTTACATTTTTATGACATAAACACCTTTCTAAATGTCACTTGTTTCATGAATTATGATACCCTTAAGGGATTAAGTAAACCAAAATTTCCTTTTCCTTGAGTTAAAATGTAATTCCTTCATCATAATTATTATAATTTTGATAAATTATTCTATTTTCTATTTCATAAGATGTTTTATATTTTCTACCTATGGTAAATTTTGTTTTTAACTCAATGATTCTTTCATGATTAATTTCATTAACAAAAAAGTGAAATGTTTTTAAGGGGAAAAATATTATATCTTTTAAAGATAATTTTCCACTATTTACATTATAATTATTACCAAAATGTTTTCCTTTATTATTTTTAAATCTAAATATGTGTTTATTCATTCTAAATTACTATTTTACATTATCAATTTTCAAAATAAAATTTTACTACCTCTTTTTATGATGTGGGTTTTCAGTAAAGCTATTTTAAAATATTAAAAAGATATTCTATCCTTTAAAAATAATTTGTTTTATATTATACTCTAAATTAATTTTTGATAACCTTTATATCTTTTCAAGGATCTATTATTGATTATTATATTTAAATGTAAATATTTTCACTTATCTTTTTTGAAAAATTTATGTATTTTTTAAGGAACCATTATTGAATATTTTTTTTTAAAGTAAACGTTTTCTATATGTTTTCACTTATCTTTTTGGAAAAATTTATATATTTTTAAATTATTAATTATTGATGTCTAATTCCAAATATTAATTTTTTAAAGTGACTTATTTTAATTTTCTCAAAAATTTTCCTTTTCAAAAATTAATTCTCAAAGTGACTGCAACTTTATATTTTATTCCAAAGATAAAATAATTTTATAAAATCTATTTTTTGATTTTTATAACATTTATATTTTATCTATTAAGGTTTTGTTTCCTTGGAAATTATTTTTCATGAGTAGGAATATAAATTTTCTTATGAAATACTCTTTTAGGGTGATTGAATTTTAGTTATGAACTGTTTATATGCTTGAGTTCAATTTTGGTGATACTATATGGAAGTTTTGTAAAACCCATTTTACTTTCCATGGGTTATTTGTGATTTAATGAACGAAACCCATTTTATTTCCATGAGTTATTTATGATATAATTGAGGATTTATTTCAAGTTTCACATATATATATGGATTATTGATGGGTGGGGTCATATATCTCCCTCTAATGCATTGGTTAGAGTTTGATATCACATGTGATAATAATGTTGAGTGTGGGAATTTGTTTTTCATAACATGAAGGGTGTAAATTTTGTTTGTTGAGAAATTTATATGTGTGTATTTTTTTTACGACATATAACATGAGAATTTTATTTTTAAACAACATACAATGTTAGAATTTTTTTTACTCACAACATATAGCATGTACATTTTTTATTTACAATAGGAAGTGTATACATTTTGTTTTTTTACAACATGATGCATGAAAAATTTATTTTTTCACAACATGATGCATGTAAATTTTATTTGTTCTCAATGTAATTTGAGGTCAAGATTGAATTGAATAACAATATTATGATTCCTTGTGATTATGTTTGTTCCATGGTTCTTTTTATGCCATGTTTTAGTGACATTCCACATTTCTATATCATATGCATTTTATTATATTCCATGGATCATGTTTATTATACCATGATTAAAACCCCTTTTTATAAGATATATGTTTGTTCATTTGAGATTTCATGTCCTTATTTCATGACTTATGGATAAATCTTATAGTTTTATATTATTTTTAATAATATATTTCTCCCTTATTCATGTTTTTTCATGATCTAACCCTTGATGACACGTTCATACGTTTTCTCTTACTAAGGGTTTTTTATCACCCCTTTCCTATGTTTCCATTCCACAGGTTATGAATATGAGTAAAAATAATAAGATGTCTAGAAGGGAGTCTAGTGTGGTTTTATTATAGTTAAATGATCAATAAGATTCTTATGTTACTGATCCTTAAAGACACTAAACGTTCCATTCTTGGTATTACATAAATATTTGTGATATTTAAGGTTTAAATTATGAAAATAATATAAAATAAATAATGGTTCATAACAGTTTGTATCAAAACCAATATTTAAAGAAATTATGTTAGCACTAGATTTAGGAGTGTGGGTTTGGGATCCTCGTTTTGTATCAGAGAAGATTTTAGTTGTTTTGAAAATTAGTTTAGTTATTTATGGAATTAGGATAAGATACATTTATAAAAAACCCTATGGATAGGTCTATGGGATATGTTTAAGTATATGATACTTTCAAGAAGTTTTGTTAAAGTGTATATTGTGTGGTTTTCTAGCAATTACATTGCTATCTGGCTACTAGAAAGTGGATGTGACTGTGGGATAGATGCACTTAGGGGTAATCACAATAAAAGGTTAGTTGATTAGAAAATCAATTTTCAATATGGTTCATGATGAGTGGGACTAATACTTCACACATAGCTAGAAACTACTAGGGAATATTTTAACAACCCTAACTTTTATAAATGAAATTCTATATTTTTGAAACAATAAATGAATCATTAAGTAATAAAGTTATAAAAAAAATGCACTAATTTTGATATTTTGAAAAGAAATATGGTCTTCAAGATTTAAAATACTAATATGAATCGTAATAGTAGATAATATATACATTTTAAAGTTACTATTAAGATTAGTATATTAAGGGTTATGATAAAACCCAATTGATACAGATGAAAGAAGCGACAACCTCGACCAGTAAGATTGTACCCTATGAATCCCATTTATCAGAGATTCTGAGAGAGATATCATCACTTGTATTTCCCCTTGATCAATACCAACACAAGATTAAACAACCAAATCATGTATGAAACCTTTTACAGGATAATTTAAAGCTCATAGAGATCACGACCCAAACCATTTACATCGTACTACCCCAAGAAAATATCACCATTACACACCTTACCCATCAAGAATTCACTGGTTTAATAAAGGGATATGTATCTAGACCCCAATTATATGTTTTTTTATATTTTATTTTCATTAAAAAATGATTTTATTTATCATTTTTTATTATCAAATTTTAAGTGATTAAATATCATGTGTGATAAAACCTTGACTCTAATATAATGAAATGAAAATTGTATTTTTTTTAGAAATATATTGTTTCAATCACTAAAATATTTTTAATGAATTCCAGAATTTTTTAATTAAATTATATTTTAATAAAATATTATTATAAAATTTAAAAGATAATTTAATTTTAGGAATTAAAAAATAATTTTTATATGGGTTAGAAAACTGTTATTGTAAAAAAACCCGTATTTTTAAATAAGTGTGAATTTTTTATTTAAAAGTGAAAATTATCAAACATAGAATTTTTTTTGATAAAATAAATATTATTTTTGAAATCATAACATAAAATTATCCAATGGTTATTTTCTCATAATTTTCTAAGATAATCAAATTTTCAAGTAAAAATTAAATACTATATAAATATACAGTATGTATTACGACATCATAATGAACCAAAAGTGATGAATTATTTTCCATAAAGGTATAAAATACCAAATAAATATTTACCCTTCAAAATAATTTATTTTTAAGGTTTTTTATTAATTTTATAAGCCCTTAATGAATCCTCCAGAACCTATATTAAATTTTAAGGTTTTAAAATCATTTCTTTATAAAAATGAATCATTTTCACACCACCAAGGTTATTATGTTAATGAGGTAGGTTATTAAAATTGTAAAAAAATAAAACAACTTAAATTTTATAGAATCCATGGGAAAAAAATTATAAATTTTGTGGTTTTTATTACTTTATCATATAGAGTCTAAGACCTAAGTTTAAAAATTAATAAAGAATTCTTTTATTTTTTGCTACATAATCCCCTAAAAACTCCAATTAATCATCACTAAAAACCATTATATCATTAATTTACTTTGACATTACATTTATAGAGTCCTCCAAATCTGTCCCAAATCTCTTAATAAGATCCTCTCATGATTTTAGAAGTTCTCTCTCAAGGTAAGGGACCTCCTCATTCTCCTCTTTATTCAAGCACCTTCTTTATACTATTCCTTTAATTTCCAATTGTTCATGATGGGTTTTGTTATTACATAACTATATTGCTTCTATTATGATTTAAAATTGATTATATACCCCCTTAACTCTAATTTATTCCTTCCATGTACATTTATATACCCCCATTATACTGCCAAAATTATACTACTATTTTTCCATGCCAAACAACATTGTTTTGAATACCCACCTTATTTCCACTCAAGAGTATTCAACAAGATTTAAATATCCATAATTTATAGGGGAATTATATTTATATAACCCATAATACTTTATAATGATATTAAAATTTATTAAAGAAATATTTATGTTGTATTATTCATGTGGCATATTTATTCATGTACATGATATGAAAATGATGGGTGTTCCCACATAGTGCTCCAATCCATTGGGTAATTTTTTAGTCTCATGATAATTTATTTATGGGATTATGGAGTAAACATAATATATTATAGAAATTTTTATTCCATGTTATGATGTATTGGTGGTTATCCTTATCATATGTTTATGATTTCATGTTTAATATTGTTTCCACAGTCCCATGTTTCCTTTATGTTATCATGTAAAATAATTCCTCATTGTTCAAGATTATGATTCTAACCCCTCTTATGTTACCCTAATATGCCTTTTGGTTCACATGTAATAATTTAAATTATTCTATTCCTTTTTTATTCCCTTATTGGGATTTATATATCACCCCTTCCTTATATATATCCCCAGGTTATATCATACAGTTTTAGAAGAATGATGGAATTTTATGAGCATGTTAATGAATTTTTCAATAATGCTATTGTATTATTATTACATATTGTTATTAAATATACCGAATTTACCAAAGACACTATGATTTATGATCTTCTAGGATTTTATTATGTGTACCATTAATTAATAAATAATGAAATAAGGTGTATTAAAATATGGGCTATCATAGTTGGTTTTAGAGAAAAGTTTAGTTATTTTGGGATTAGGATTAGAAAAATCTAGTAAAATCCTTAGGTATAAGAATAATGATAGGGAAACATCCCTATTTTTTAAAGTATAGAGTATGAAGTTTCCAAGAAAATACATCCCTATCTAGATACTATAAGTAGATGTAGCTCTGGAAAAAATTTATATAGTGGTAATAACCTTAAAAATAGTGCATTGAAATGGACTTGATCATTACCTAGTGAATTAAAATGGACCTTACTACACATGTGGTTTGATAATACTAGGGTATATGCTTCAGTTACTTCATAATCTATTTACAAACCACTATTAAAGGAACAAAAATTCCTATAAGATTTTATATTAGGAAATAGATAATGGAGGTATTTACTAATGGGTGGGTTTGGGATCCCAATGGATCTGTTGTTTTTATGAGTAAATGATGTGAGATCGGGGTTACTCTGGAGAGTATATTCAGCGGTTTTATGTGGTGGTATCTAGACGCTGCATCTGGAAGAAAGGATCTCGGTTGTGGAGAAAAGTGGAGATGATCAAATATAGGATCTTGGGGTGGTCCGAGATGACAGTGGAGAGGATTTCATTCCAATCTAGGCATGGGTATCAAAGCTCCATCAAACTGGAAAACAAGCTTGGTTCCGTGAACAGTGATTCTTCCACAGGTAGAACTGGTGGGCTTCCTGTGAGGTACACATGGAACATGTGCATGGATATTAGAGTGGGGTGAAAACTCCCTCATAATATGTTCTAATTGATGTGGTTTAGAGATTTTTTTTGGTGATAGATAGTCACTTTTGACCTTGGGTCTTGATCTGATGCACCATTCATAGGCTCTTGGGGTTCAAATACAGGCCGGCACGCAGTGGGATTAGGTTTTTTAATTTTGGGTAATGTATCATATTATAATTTTGGGTTGTGCAACCACTTTATTTCTGGATGGTATTTTTCTATTTCTGGTGGTATTGGGTTTTCTACTTCATGTTTTGGTGGCATTGTGTGCCACATGTTTTGTTCTTACTATACTTTTATTTTTATTAATAATTTTTTTGGACTGAGTACGCTCGACTTCTAAACTTTCCTGGTAAATAGATAATGGATAACTTATTTTAAACCTATAAATTCATAGTTTAAATAATATATGTCATTTATGATTTATCCATTTAATATTAACAATTCCACATTTATGTGTCTAATAATTTAAAAACTATCATCCCTAATTTTCCCTTTATTCCAGTCAATGGATGTAAATAAGAGGAACCGAATCCACAACTAGTGTGAGGAGAAATGTGATGACTAACCAAATGAGGTTCCCAATCTGATGAGATTAGGAATCAAGAAATTTGTGACAATAATTTATTTACAAAATCATGTTTTTAATCAAAATCTGAATATGGAGGAACACACAAATCCCCCTAAAAAAGAGAAAGTTACAATTGATACCTTTATGCGACAAATCCCTCCAAATTTTAGTGGATATTATGATCCCTTAATCATGGAGAAATGTATCAACTCCATTGAAAAGATCTTTTACATATTTCAATGCTCTAAGTAATTGAAGTTAATGCTAGATATTTATTGTATGGAGAGAGAATCTGATCAATGGTGGACATTGGTAAAAAAATAAAAATCCCGAGGGGGAGATATAAATAATGGAGTGTAATAAATTCTAAAAAATGGTTTCTGATAAACATTTTCCTCACACACTTCAACTAAAAATGGAGAGGGACTTCCATAACTTTAATAAAAATGATGATGAATCCATCAGGGTGTATAAGAAATTTTTTAGAAAACTTTCATGATACACCTCCGTCTTTGTCATTACCCTTGAAAGTAAAGTTGAATAATTCTTTAGTGGGCTGAATCAGAGTTTATGCAAAGCCTTAGCCACTCAGAAATTTAAAATCTATGAGGAAATCTTATGATGTATCCTCAAAGTCAAAAAGGATATTAGATAATTAACCCATATGACATTGAATACATGTCGAAGTTTAAAAATTTATGTTTTCCTACTTGCTACTGTATAGCAGCTAGTAGGGTCAAACCTATAGGGAAGTAAAAATGAGATTGAGTGACCATTTTTTTCTAAAAAAACAAAACCCCACTGTTGAAAATAGTTAGTGGCTTTAATTTTTATATTTTCTATATTTTTTTATTTTTTTAAATAACTAGGTAGAAAATGAGCTATGATTAAGCATTGAGTAATAGAGAACATAAATGCTAATAAATAAACAATCAAGACAAAATACCTGGAGAAAAGATATCTTATTAGTCTTAAGAGTGTTCTTTTTTATAGAATTTTAAATGCAACATAACCACTAAAAATGAATTATTGATTTCCCTCTCTAGGAGATAAATCACACAGATTGAACAATCTTGGAGTTCACCACTCAAAGAAAAATTTAACTGCCAAAAAATATTTCAAAAGGTTAATAGAAATAAACTCATCAAATGTTTTGTTGTTTTCTTTTTAAAATTAATGATTTTAAGAAATTGTATCCACGATCAAAGTCACCGAATGACTGTGGAGTTTGAATTCGAGTATAAGAGGCATGAAGAAATTGAATGAATTTGGAATTGATCTTGCCAATCAATTCTGAAAACATTGAATTTAAAAATGTGAAAAGATATATTAATGAATACCAGTAGAAAAAAAGTTCATCATAATGAAAGTATTTATCTTACAATCATGTTCATATTATGAATTTAAAGCATTCAATTATAAGTTTAGAAATTGAGAATAAAAGAGGAAGAAAGAACTCCCCTACGACTCACGCTCTCTAGGTTTAAGACTCTCTATTTTTGACAAGTCTCTTGGAAGTGTCACTGCTTGTCTTGATGATAGTTCGAATCCCATCCCTTAGATATGCTATTTATTTTTAATTTGAATCCATTATTGACATACAATTTTCCACCCATTACCTGCACTGACTCCTATTGGTCTCCAACAAAATCACCAAACACATGACACGATCCTCTACCACACTCATGACTTTAACATCTCCCATGTAAAAAACTTCTTCTGGTTGTTAAGATGAATCTGGGCGTGAACTCGGCTCCTTCTTATATCTATAAATGGAAACAAAGATTGGTTAATAAGGGTTTTAAATTTAATAAAAAGATTTAATATATATTGACTTATATAATTAATTATTATTATTTTTATATTAATGTAAATATTAGATTATTAATTTATTATAATTTTCTGTAATAATTTATTAGTTTATTAATATTTTATTTTATTTATGAAATTTATTGATTAATTTTATTATTGTTATTAATTTTTTAATAAATTATTTTATTATTATTATTTTAGTTAATATTTTTATAACTTTATTAAATTGGTAATTAAATTAATTATTATTTAAAGGATTAAATTTTATTAAATTAATTAATTTATAATTAATTAATTTATTTAAATATTATTATAATTAAAATTATTATTTTATTTGTTAAGTTTAATAAATTGGTATTATAATTAGATTAATTTATTATGATTATTATTTAATATTTATTTAACTGGTTATATTATTTTACTTTAATAATTAATTTTATTTTTTAATTATTAATATTATATTATATTATGTTATTTTATTTTTAATATTATTTTTATTTTTATTATCTACCCCCTCTTCTATTGGAGCAACACTACACGAGGGGGGGGGGGGGGTGGTTCAGCTTTCTAGAGAAGGAATCCCAGTCGAGCTCCTTGGGAGGTTTTGGCAGGTGTTTCTTGCGATGGTGCTGGCATAAGGTGATGATGACTCAATTGCAGGCTCTTCCCACCTTGACTGCACTCCACTCGACTGCGTCACTCTTCAGCAGTGATACCTCCTCGGTCCACAAAGGCTTTGAATTCAGTTTCAATATCCTTAAAATAACAGTGTGACTTCATCCATGACTCCTCATACTCAAAAAACAATGGGTTATCTAGTTCATCTCCATGACAACAAGACTCAGATAATGATAGGGTAAGGTGTATCCGACTCTTCAGATCTGGGAAGTGACTCTCGATTCTTCCAATGGAGGCCAGTGACATCTAATTCGATAAAGAGGTTAGCAACAGGCATAGAGAAGCCGAGAAACAATGTCAATGGTTTCAGATTTTTTGGCATTGGATAATTGTAGATCTAAAATTTATATCTCTAGTGTTTTGATTTCAGGTTTGTCGACTTAGATTTAGATCTAGTATAGTTTTTGATGGTTCGGTCTTTGATATGGTTGGTTTCGTGGCTTGTGAGATCTGGTGGAGATTCTAGGTGGTGTCAAGATCTTCTTGGCAATATAGTAATGGTGAAGGGGGCAGCCAAAAGATTGACTATGGCAGTGTGTTTGGAAAGCTACTGATGAGTAATGGTGGCAGTGGCTAATAGCAACAGTGAGAAGGTAGGGGAGTAGTGAGTCGAGGGGTAGAGGGTTGTTCACCACAATGGTGATGGTGGGTACAAAATTTCAAGTGGTAGAAGTGACTGCAAAGAGGAACACTGATTAGTTGTATGGAAGCTGGCGGTGCCTCAAGGAAAGGAAGTGGCTAGTGGTAATAATGACTCATTGAGTCACTATTGTAAGGGTTTGGCAGTTACTCGATGGAGTCACCATTGCATGATTCTGAAGGTGTCTTAATATCAAACTGAAAACTAAAAAGTAATAATTAATTAACAAAAAATAATTAAAACAATTAAGAATTAAATGGGCTTTAATTTAAAAGCTTAATTAAATAAATTTAAAAATTATGAATCTTAAACTAAAAAAGTAGTTAAACAATTAACTAATTAATAAATTCAAAATAAAAAACTAAAGACTAAAACATAACTTAAATTTAAATTAAAACTAACTTCAATTAATAAGCAAAACACTAAACTAAATTGATACTATATTTTTAAATTGATTTAAAACATTAAATTAAAATGATTTATTTTAATAAATGTAATAATATTAATTTCTTAAATTGATAAAATAAATAAATTAATATTAAAAATAAATAATTAAACGAGTATATTAAATTTTAAGTTAATTAAATGTAAAATAAATTGATTAATTGGTTAATTAATAAAAATAATCAATCATAAAATTTATGAGTAAAGCAGAAAAAAAACAAAAAGAGTAAAAAGAGAATAATTGAAATAGAAAAATTAGAAAGACTAAATTAATTATTTTAAAAGAAAAAAATAAAACTTATTTATGAAAATTAATTAAAGAAGAAATAAACTATATAAATTAAAAGTGTAATTATTTTCCAAAAAGTGAAAAATTAATTAATTAAGTCATTAAAAACTTAATATAAATATGTGGAAAATCTGTAGATTTTAAGGCCACATAAATTTTTTCCACACTTAAGCATTGATTGTGCATAATTAATTTTATGATTTATGGTCATTGAAAAATAAAAATATGTTTTTATTAATCAACATAATAATGAAAAATGTAAGATAATTTAGAATTAGAGGACTAGAAACTATGAAATAGGATTTTGAAATGAAATGTTTGAAATAAGTCTTTCCTAAATTTAATACTCACTGGTTGATCAAGAAGGTAGAAAATCATTCACCTTTGAGGAATTCATGCCTAATATATGAAACTTCTTAACGAATTACTTAAATTCAAGCCCAATTTCTAAATCTAAGAGTGATAATAGGTTAAAAATAAGTAGAATTAAGAACTTAACAAAAGGTACATTATACTTTGACTTTATCCTAGGTTCCAAAAGACAAAAATTAAGTTATATTTTTGAATCACCTTATTGTTACCACTTAAATGGTTTTATACAAATCAATTGTCTCCTTCTTCATCCACTGTTTATAATTCTCCTCACCTTAACAAACTTTTTTTTGATACTAGGGAATTTAATTTTTTTTTAATTTTTCCCAGCCATGTAATATATGCTAAGAACTTTACATATACACTTATTATAATTGTGTAGAGTGATTACTCAAACACATTGTGTCTAGTGTCTTATAGGTTCACCGTGGGTTCCCAAATTCCCATTTTACTCTAGTTTCAAAAGATTTATATGAATACTATTTAAATTGTCTCACTAAAGTGATCATTTTTCAATAATTAAAACGTGAGTCCCCAAGGAAAAAATTTAAACATATAGTTTCCTAAGGTTATGATCATAACTCCACAAAAATATATCCTATATATCACTCTAAAATCTAGTTCCTAAATAGAATATTCATAAAAATAGTATGGAATACCACTCAACAATCATTCATAATCAAATGTATCAAATTCAAGGAAACTCTTGACTAACAGTAAGGTAGCATCCTTAGGAAAAAATGATTTGATATGTAGTGTGAAGCCTAAATAACCTAAGATTGAAAATGTATTTAGAAAAAAATTTGACCATTTTTTAACCAAAAATTTTGAAGGGTTGAGGAATCATATGGGTTAACAATAAGGGACGTGGAATCTGATGGGATTATAATAAAGAATAGATTATCTCAAAGTAAGTTGACCCCCTCCCGCACACTTAAACCCCAAAATTTTCTCCAAATCTTAATTCAAAGGTGGATAAGAAAATTTTATAATTAAAGATCAAAGTAGATTTTCGATTCAGTAGATCGATGACATGTACAACGGTCTCATTGAAACTAAAACGAATGTTTTCCAGTAAAATATTTCATAGCAGGAAAACATGCATTATCATTTAATCCAGTGAAAAAAAATTCAATTAAATTAAAATAATTTCATGTGAATACATTAAGTGTAGTGAAGTGGGCCAAGCAATTTCAAAATTTTGATTCACAAAGATGCTTAATAAGTAGAAAAATGCATTCTAAACACCAAAGAAAGAAAAACCAGCCCGGGGTAAATCCCCCCCACACTTAATTTCATAGAGTGATGATTTAAAAACATTGTAGCATTAAATTTTCAATAATCCAACACATGCAGTAATAATTTCTATAAAAAAGGAATATGCATAAAAATTTTCCAGCAGTAGCTGAAAATTAAGGACTCACCGCCAATAACTTTCCAATGAGTCACCATTGTAGTGATTCAACATCAATAGTAGAACAATGGATCAAGTGAAATGGTGGGTGAATGAATCACCATTGTATAATGGAACAATTACTTAACAATGATTATTTTAAATGAAATTAATAAGGAGTAGAAAAAGTGAATGAAAAAAATTAAAAAATAAATAACTTCCCTATTTAAATTTTAGCCAACTATGATCTAACAATAGTTCTTTGTTATTTCAAAAGAATTATACTCCTACCATGAAAATAGTAGTAGAATACTTACTATAAGAACAAGAACTAGAAAAACCAAGAACACATATTCAACATATACAAAGATGAAAAAGGACAGAAACAAGAAAAACTTTATTAAAAAACTAAATAGGAACAAAGTAGAAAAAAAAAACAAAAAAAACATGGGTTGACTCCCATGAAGCACTAAGTTTTAAGTATTCAGTTATAATTTTATTCCGAATCAATTTTATAGCACACTGAAGGTATCCAAGCCCTTTGGGTTCCCTTCAATATAGAGTTTGACTCTTTAATTGTTCACTGGTATAGGCTTATTTTCTTCTCTTACAATCTCGACCATTCCATTATTAAGAACTCTAAAAATTTTAAAAGTTCCATAACACTTAGATTTCAGTTATCTTGGAAAGAGATTAAGTCTTGAATTAAAGAGAAGGACCTTCTGTCTGATTTTAAATTTTTGATTTTGAATAAAATAATCACGAAAAATTAAATACCTCTCTTTTTATATCCTATATCTTTCATAAAAATATCTCATGATCTCATCAAGCTCACTCAACTCAAGAAGTCTCCTAGCTCCAACACTCTTAAAATCAAAATTTAATACCTTAACTACCCAATATGACTTGTGCTGCAACTCCACATGAAAATGATAACATTTTAAAAAGAAAAAACTATATGGAGATATACCTATTGGTGTCTTGAAATCCGTTTGATAGGCCCATAATGCCTCATATAACTTCAAAGACTAGTTCTTCCTAGAGTTAGATTTTTTTTCCAGAATTTGTTTCAGCTCCCTATTTGATACTTCTAACTTCCCATTGGATTTTGGATGGTAGGAAGTACAATTCCTATGGGTAAAACCATATTTTTTTATCAAATCATTAAATTTTTAGTTTTTAAAATGGGTTCCATTATTATCATGAAAGATTTTGGTAATCCAAATCTTGAAAAGATTTTTTTTAAAAAAATTATTACACTGTTTTCTTGATTGTTGGGCAGTGCTACTGCCTCAACCCACTTCGACACATAATCTACATATACTAAAATTTATTCATTACTATGAGATGATGGAAATGGACCCATGAAATATAAACCCCTAACATCAAATATTTCACCTTCTTGAATACCCTTATGGGGTAACTCCTGCTTCCTCCCAACATTTCCCAGTCTCTGAAATCTACATCCTACAATATAATTCCTCATATCCTTGAATAAGGAGGACCAATAAAATACATCTTGAAGTACCTTTTGTGTTTTTCTCTCTCTACAATGATTCCCTCCCTATGTTAAATAGTGACAACTCACCAATATTGAAATCATTTATTCTTTTGGAACACACCTTCTAATAATTCCATCTGCACACCTCCTAAACATCAAAGGATCATCCCAAAGGTAATACTTAAGTTCTAAAAAGAATTTTTTTCTTTGGTTGTTAGAAAAATCATTTGGAATGACATTATCTATAAAGAAATTTGAAGAATATGAAAACTATTCAGGCTATCTAATTGAGACAATGATAATTTTTTCATCAAGAAAGGAAGAGTTAATCTCCCTTAGACCTTCATAGTGGGTATAAGGAATTTTAAAAAGATGGTCTGAAAATAATATTTCAACTCCCTTCGTATCTTTGATTTAAAAATCGAACTCTTGAAATAGGAGAATCCATATAATAAGCCTAGGTTTGGATTCATTCTTAAACAAAAAGTATTTTAAGGCATAATAGTCAGTGAATATGATGAATTTTGATCCTAAAAGATACTGCCTAAATTTATCTAGAGAAAATACCACAACTAACAACTCCATTTTAGTAGTGGTATAATTATTTTGTGATTCATATAGTAGCTTACTAGCATAGTAAACCAAATGTAGCCTCTTATCCCTTCTATATCCTAAGACAGCTCCAACAACCATGTCACTATCATCACACATTAGTTCAAAGGGAAATTTCCAATTAGGTGAAGTGATGATAGGTGATACTATGAGTTTTTCCTTTATAAAATTGAATTATTTCAAATAGTTTTCATCAATTAGGAATAAAGTATCCTTAACAATAAGGGAACACAATTTATTTTTAATTTCGGAAATTTATTTGATAAACCTTTGATAAAAACTAGAATGCACTTGGAAACTTATAACACCCTTAACATTTTTAGTAGGTAGTAGTTTTTGAATTAATTATATCTTGGCAGTGTCCACTTATAAACATATCTTGGAAACCTTATGTCCCAAAACTATCCCTTAAGTGATCATGAATTGAAATTTTTCTCAGTTAAGAACTAGGCTGTTCTCTAAGAACCTTTCTAACACTAACTCAAAAAATTTAAGACAAGTATCAAATGAGCTAACCACTATAGAGTATTTATCCATGAAAATATCTATGATCCTTTCAATAATATATAAAAATATATCCAATCATGTATCTTTGAAAGGTTGCTAGAGCACCACACAACCCAAAAGGAATCTGTTGGTAGGAAAATCCCCTAAAGGCGCATGTGAAGTTTGTTTTCTCCTGATCCTCTAGAGCCACTAAAATCTGGTTGTAATAAGAATACCTATCCAAAAAACAAGAAGAACTAATTTCCAACAAGCCACTTAAGAATTTGATCAAGGAATTCTATTGGAAAATGGTCTTTCCTAATGGATGAATTATTATTCATATAGTCTATATAGACTCTCCATTTGGTTGCTTTCCTAACTTGAATTTGTTCATTTTTTTCTTTAGTGACAATAGTGAAACCTCCTTTCTTAAAGACTAATTTGACCAGACTAACTCAAGTACTATTATAGATATGATATATAATTCCAGTGTCTAGAATATTGATGAATTCCTCTATCACAACTTCTTTCAAGTTGGGATTAAGTATCCTTTGACACTCAGCTATAGGCTTATGGTCTGGCTCTATAGGGATCTTATGCATGTAGAATGGAGATATAATCCCTTTAATATTAGCTATAGTCCAACCAATTGTATATTTGAATTTTTTCAGAACACTTAAAAATTTTTACTCTTGATTTTATTTCATCTCATCAGAAATAATCTCATGAAGTGTTGAATTCTCACCTATAAAAGAATATTTAAGATGTTTAGGGAGTGGTTTTAACTCAAGAGTGGGTGATTCTTCACTCTGAAGAAGGTTCTTAGGTCTGGGATGATCAATTTATTAAACATATCTCTTGTAGTAAGTTTCAAATGTAGAAAGATTTTAAATTTCATATCCAGTATTAGGATTCATAGAACTACCATCCGAAGTTGACAATTCACTATTAAAAGTTTCTAGATTTAAGTTTAAAAGATTTATGGAAGAAGAATCACCAAGTTGTTTAATAATATCTTCTTCTAATTCATTAATTTTTTTAAGTGATGGTGATAATAAAATCACCCTCACGTACCCTCAAGAATTATTTAAGTTCAGAAGAAGAAGATATATCTCTAGTAGAAGTAGAGACTGGACAATTTTCTAGATCTGAAAATTTATCTAGATTGTTTATTTGAACAGATTCAATAGATTGTAAAATAGGAAAATCAATATTTTAATCTTCCAAATTAATTTCTTTAATAGAGGGTTGTTCTTCAGATGATTCAAAGATTTTAAGTGAATTTTTAGATTCTAAGGACTCTCTCTTAGAATAATTTTCAAAGAATATTAGTCCTTTGACATTTTTGAACAAATTGAATTATTATTGTTTCTATCTAATTTTAAAGATTAATTGACCCTTATAAAAATTTATGATAGCTCCACCAATGGACAAAAAGGTCCTACCCAGAATTATGGGAACCTCTTAGTTACACTCCATATCAATCACTAAGAAATCAGTTGGCACAAATAGCTTCCCAAATCCAACTAGTAAGGGATATACCCTTCCTAAAAGATGTGTGAAAGAATGGTCAGCCAACTATGGGATGAATGTGGTGGGATGAAGATCACCCAATCTCAACTACTAGATTAGTGAGTATGGAAGTAATTTAATACTAGAATCTAAGTCACACAGAAATTTGAGTTTACTATAATTTCCTAAGGTGTAGGGTATGAAAAAACTACCTAGGTCTTCAAGTTTTGGTGGTATTTTATTTTTAAGTACTGCACTACACAGTTCAGTGAGGCTGTATGTATAAAATTTCTCAAGTTTTTTTTGTTTGAAACAATTTTTTAAGATATTATAGATATGATGGAATTTTGATTAAGGATTGGATGAAAGGGATGTTCACTTGGGGCTTGGTCAAGATGCCAAGGAACTGAAGAATTTCTGCATTATTTTTACTTTTGGGTTTTAATTTTTTTGGGAAAGGGATATGTGGGGAAAAATTATTAAGAATATTAGGAATATACCTCAATTCATCAATAGTTTATTCTATTCCTTTATTATTCTTGTTTTTAGAAAAAATTTTAGATTTAATTTCAGGTGGAAAATTGATATTTTATTCATTTTCAACACTATTCTATTGATTTCCAGATTGAGTGTCAAGCAGATTTTTGTTTCTAGATTAATTTTTTATTATATTTGGGCAATTTAAAATTATTTTTTCAGCTATATTTTGAGTGTTGAACCCACTTATAGTGACAAAATCCATGGAATTATCCTTAGGATTTAATTCAGTTGTGCTAGGTAGCTTTCCCCTACCCCTAGAAGTCGCGCCTTTAGCTAGATAGCCAATTGAGTTTCTTTATTTTTCATTCTAGAATAAGTTCGAATTTTATCATAATTATATTAGGATTTTTGTTTATTTTATTGAGCTTTAAATTTTTCATCTTGAGAGTCTATTCTATTTACAAATTTATCCAGTTTTGAAAACATTTGACCCTCAATGTTTCCTTATGAATTAGATGATTCTTCCCTTCATTGATTTTTATTGTTTTATTTTGGTTGGTTTTGGTAACCAAGGGAAATGTATTGTTTAATCAGTACTCATTCTTTCTATGAGAGGTTGGGATGGTTCCTATAGCCTTGGTTTTAATTTTTTGAAAATGGTGTATCCTTGGAAGGCATCCTAGGACCGTAATTAACAAAGTTTGAGTTTTCATGTTATTGGGATGACATGTCAAAGTTTGGACAGAAGTTATCAGTATGAAAAAAAATTCCATACTAGGTAAAATATTCCCTAAGAGTTTGTTTTGGGTTTTGATATCCAAGTTGATTAACAAATTTTTTAGAATTCTGGTTCATTAAATTTTAATGTTGGTTTGTAATTTCAGCCAATTGAGTAGTCATTTCTATTCCATAACCATTGTTTTCATTTCTGTTCACTCTTTTTATTCTTTAATTTTTTATACTGAGAGTTCATGGAAATATTTTAATTTTTTTTCTTAATTCTTCATCTGTCTTGTTATTTTAATTCCCCCTAGTAGATTAGTCAACAAGGTTTTGACCAGAGTAGGAAATACCTTAATTGTAGGTATCCATGAGAATATGGGATGGGAGTTGATGATGGGGACACTGCCTAAGCAGGTACCTAAATCTATCCCAAGACTTATAAAAGTATTCTACATCCTCTTTATTTTTGTTCTTAATTCACCTTTAAGTATTTGAGGATAAAATTTCATTATGAAGAAATTATACACTTGATCCCTGTTTTCAAATATATTTTAATCTATACTCAAGAACAAATTTCAAGAATTCCCTTTGAGGAAAAAGGGAAATACTCTCATTTTAAGATAATTCTATATGAGTCATAGATGTGGTAATTGTTTCACTATATTGTAGAAATTTCTAATGAAGGCTAAATATTTCTCATTAGAGAGTCCATTGAATGAAGGTAACAGTGATAGGTGGGACTATTTACATTCATAATTCTTAGCTCATGGTGAAAGTATAATGGAATATAGGTTTCTTGAAAGATGAGAGAGTTGAAACTCCCTTATCCTAATCCCATAATTATTCTATAAAAGTCCAGGTTTAAAATTTGTAGAAATGTTAGGTTCAAGAACTCTTTTTTCAAAATTTTCCATTTCAATTTTATTTTTTACTTTTTAGAGAAATTAAGTGTTTTTCAATTTCAGGGTATATGGGCTTTAATTTATTAAAAGATGATCTTGTGCTAATGTAGGGAACATTAAAGGAAATTAAACACTAATAGTTCAAAGCAACAAAAAGATAGTAAAAGAAGATTGAAAGTGATAGGAAAAAACAACAACAAAAATAAGTAGAAATTAACACAATTTTTTTTAGCATTTTTCAATTTTTTAATTTTTTATGATTTTATTTATATGTGGATTTTTTTGGAAAGTTTTTTAGAAATTAAAATTGGTTTCTCGAATCCTTCCCCAATAACAATGCCAAAAACTTGACCTGTATATCATTGAATACATGCTGAAGTTTAAAAATGTATTTTGTCCTACTTACTATTGTATAGCAGCTAGTAGATTCAAAACCATATGAAAGGAAAAATGAGATTGAGTGACCATTTAAAAAAAAACCCACTGTTGAAAATAATGGGTGGGTTTTATTTTTTTAACTTTTCCACTTTTTTTTATTTTTTTTGAATAACTAGGTGGAAAATGGGCTATGATTAAGCATCGAGCAGTAGAGAAAATAAATACTTTGAAATAAAAAATCAAGAAAAAAATTCTGGGGAAAATATATCATACTGTTCTTAAGAGAGTTCCTTTTCATAGAATTGTAAATTCAAAGTAACCACTAAAAAATTAATGATTTATTTCCCTTTCTAAAAGATAAATCACATAGATTCAACAATATTGGAGTTCACCACTCTACGAAATATTTGACTACAAAAAAATTATTTGAAAAATTCAACAGAAACAAACTCACTGAATGTTATGTAGTTCTCTTTTAAAAATTAAATCTTATAATAAATTTCAACCATGGTCAAAGTCACTGATTGATCATGGAGTTTGAATTTGAGTATAAGAAACATGAAACAATTGAATGAATTTGGAATTGATCTTTCCAATATATTCTAAAAACATGGAATTTAAAAAAGTGGAATGGAGGATTAATGAATACCAGTAGAAAAGAAGTTCCCCCAAACTAAAGTATTTAGTCTACAATCATGTTCATATTATGAATTGAAATCATTCAATTAAAATTTTAGAAATTGAAAACAAAATTGGAAGAAAGAACTCCCCTACTTCTCTTGATTTCTAGGTCTACGAGTCTCTGTTCCTGAGAAGTCTCTTAGAAGTGTTGCTGTTGCTCCCTATGATAGTTTGAATCCCATCCCTCAGATCTAATGCTTCTTTTTTAATTTAAATCCTCTGTAGACTTCCAATTTTTCACCTATTTCCTGCACTGACTACTATTAGTATAAAAAAAATCATCAAACATGTGGAACGATCATATTACACACTCATGACTTTAACATCTCCCATGTAACAAACATCTTCAGGTTGTTGGGATGAATCTGGGCGTGAACTCATCTCCTGCTTGTATCTGTAAACGAAAACAAAGACTAATTAATACGAGGCTTAAACATAATAAAAATATTTGACAAATATTTACTTATATAATTAATTATTATTATTTATAGATTAATGTAAAGATTAGATTATTAATTTATAATAATATTCCATCATAATTTATTAGTTTATTTATATTTTATTTATGTAATTTTTTGATTAATTTTATTAATTTTATTAACTTTTTTATTTATTATTATTAAAGTTAATTTTTTTACTTTATTAAATATATAATTACTTTAATTGTTATTTCAAGGATTAAATTTTATTAAATTAATTAATTTATAATTATTTATTTTATTTAAATATTATTATAATTAATGTTATTAATTTATTTATAAATTTTAATAAATTGTTATTATAATTAGATTAATTTATTAAGATTATTATTGAATATTTATTTAATTAGTAATATTATTTTATTTTAATAGTTCATTTTATTTTTTAATTATTACTATTATTATTATTTATTTTAATTTTTAATTTTGTTTTTTTATTATCTCCCCTCCTCTATTAGAGTTGTGCCATGGGGGGGAGGGTTCATATTCCTAGGGAAGGATACCCAACCGAGCTCCTTGGGTGGCAGTGGTGGGTGTTTCTTATAGTGGTGCTGACATTAGGTGACGACATGCTTTTCCCACCTCACCTATGCTCCTCCACCCGGCTGTAACACTCTTCTATGGTGACACCTACATAGTCCACAATGACTTCAAATTTGGTTTCAGTTTCCTCAAAAGTAGCTGTGCGACTTCATCCATGACTCCTCTTACTTAAATAGTGACAGGTTCTCTAGTTTATCTCTATGATGGTGAGACTTAGATGACAGGAAGACGAGGTGTATCTAGCTCATAAAATCTGGGTATCAACTCTTAGTTCTTCCTGTGGAGGCTGATGACATCTGATTTGACACAGAGGTGAGCAACAAGCCTAGAGAAGCAAAGTGATGACGAAAGTGGTTTCCGATTTGTTGACATTGGATAATTGAAGATATGAAATTTCCATTTTTAGTGTTTTGATTTGGGGGTTTTCGACTTAGATTTAGATTTGGTATAGTTTTGATGTTTGGGTCTTTTATATGGGTGGGTTCATGGCTGGTGAGCTCCGGTGGAGGTTCAAGGTGGTGTCAAGAGCTTCCTAACGGTATGATAATGGTGAAGGGGGTAGACTAAAGATTGATTGCGGTGGTGTGTGTGGAGAGATACTGGTGAGTAACAGTGGCAGTGCCTAATAACAGCAGTGAGAAGGTAGGGGAGTAGTGAGTTGAGGTGTGGAGGGCTATGTGCCAGAATGGTGATAGTGGGTATAAAGTTTCTAGTGGTGGCAGTGACTGGAATGAGGAATAGTGACTCACTGTGTGGAAGTTGGTGGTGCCTCAAGGAAAGGAAGAGGATAGCGGTAATGGTGACTCGTTGAGGCACCATTGATAGGGTCTGGCTATGAATCCCTAGAGTCACCGTTTCATGATTCTGACCAAGCTAAAAACTAAAAATTAATTAAAAAAATTAATTAAAAAAATTAATAATTAATTGGAATTTAATTTAAAAACTTAATTAAATTAATTTAAAAAGAATGAAACTTGGACTAAAAAAGTAGTTAAACAATTAACTAATTAATAAATTAAAAATATAAAACTAAATACTAATACTTATCTAAAATTTAAATTAAAAACTAACATAAATTAATAAGAAGAACACATAACTAAATTGATACTAGATTTTCAAATTGATTTAAAAAATTAAATTAAAATTATTTAAATTAATAAATGAAATGAGATTAATTTATTAAATTAATAAAACCAATTAATTAATATTAATAATATATAATTAAAATATTATATTTAATTTTGATTTAATTAAATTTAAAATAAATTGATTAATTGATTAATTAATAAAAATAAACAATCATAAAATTTATGAGTAAAGAAGAATAAAAACTAAAATAGTAAAAAGTGAATAAATAATCCAAAAAAATAAAAAAGAATAAATTAATTATTTTAAAATAAAAAAATACAGAATTATTTATGGTAATTGATTAAATAAGGAAATAAACCATATAATTGAAAATTGTAATTATTTGACAAAAAGTGAAAAATTAATTAATTAAACCTATAACAACCTAATTAAAATATGTGGAAAATCAAAATATTTTAAGGCCACATCAATAATATCAAGGTTTTCAAAGGGACAAGAAGAGGAAAATGGAGTTTTATTCTAGTGGTATGATGGAGAAATATAATAGTGGAAAGAAAGTCCAACATCCCACTTCTCAAAAGTTTGGGAAAAATTATCCTATAAATTCCCTAAAAGGGATAAAGAAATTCTTTTGGTGTGGAAAGAAAGTTCTATTAGATATTTATTACTGATCAAAAAAACCCACCAATGTGATGGAAGAAGGGAATGATCCAGTCAACCCTCAACTAGAAGTGTAATGTTTCAATTGAAGGAAACATATACATTATGTAAGCCAATTCCCTAAGACAAAGAGTTGTTAAAGGAAATCAATCCCTACAACCTCCAAGGCAACAAGGGTGAGTTTATTCCATCACAACTACTAAGGTAGATCCTAACAATGAAGTGGTGATAGCTATACTAGTTATTCATTCAATAATAGTGAATTCATGTTTTGATTATGGATATAAAAATTCTTTCATATATCATAAGTTTAGTAGGATTATTCAAACACCACTGAAAATCATGAAAGTAGAGCCATCAATGAAAATAGTAAATGAGGAAATTATTGTATGCCATGTTTATAACTCATCCACTGTCAAAATTTTTGGGCTAAAATTCTTAGAGAACCTTGTGATACTTATTTTAAAGAATTAAATGTGATTATGGGTATGGATTTGAATTAATTATATATATATATATATCCATAATAAATTACTTAGATAAGGAAATGACCCTCTTCATCATAAATCAACCTCTAATTCCATTAAATTAAATGAGGAGGATTAATATTATTTAGTACCAACATCTCAAGAATGAATATTATTTCCTTATGGGAAACTGTATCTAGAATAAATGACTGAGATTAATGAAAAAATCATCATTGATGACATGAACATTTTAAGGGAATTCACTGATGTTTTTCTCGAAGAATTTCCCGGTCTTCCCCCACATCATGATATTGGGTTCTCAATCGAGCTCCAACCCAGATATATTCCAATATATAAGACTCTATAAAAATATCCATTGTTTAAATTAAGAAAATAAAGAAACAATTATAGGAGAACCTAGATAAAGAGTTTATATTCCTAAGTACTTCACCTTTTGGTGCACTGATCCTCTTCATCAAGAAGAAGGATGATTCAATGCATATCTATATTTATTATCACAATCTTAAAAGATCACGATATAAAAGTATCTTATACTATGAATTTATGAATTTTTTGATTAGATATGCAAAGCCCAATATTTATATAAGGTGGATATTTATTTAGGATATTAGAAAGTAAAGGTGAAGAAAGTGGATATCCCTAAGGAAACCTTTTATATAATTTATAGACACTAAGAGTTCCTAGTGATGTCATTTGGACTCACTAATTATATATTAATCATTATAGACTTAATTAATAGAGTATTTAGAGATTACCATGATAAATTCTCGGTAGTATTTATAAATGATATTTTCATCTACTAAAATATAAAGGAGGAACATGAGGATAATTTGAATACTATATTTAATACCTTGAAGAAAGAAAATATGTATGCGAAGTATATTAAATGTGAATTATGGTTAGAGAAAGTAACTTTATTAAGATATGTTATCACCGGTAAAGGGATATCTATGGATCCTTAAAAAACTAATATAATTTAATGATATCCTAGACCAAACTCTATGATAAAAATATGAAGTTTCCTTGTATTCTATAGGTACTATCGTTGATTTTTGAGAAAATTATCATCGTTTTCAAGAACACTAAACAAGATTACTAGAAGGGAGTCATGTTTTTTGGGCTGATGAATATGAGGAAATATTTCAAGATCTAAAGAAGAGGCTTATCACTATAGCTTTTCTCACATTACCCACCAGTGGTAATGAATTTGTGTTCTATAACAATACAATCAAAATGGTCTTGGGTTCTGTACTCATGTTAGGTGAAAAAGTGATAGCCTATTCCCTTTTCCAATTAAATATCCATGAGTAAAACTATCTAACTCATGATCTATAATTGGATATAATGATCTTCTAAATGTAGATATGGTGACATTACCTCTACTGAGAAAAGTGTGACATATATAAGGATCATAAAATTCTCAAGTATATGTTTACACAAAATAATCTTAATATATTCCAATAAATGTGGTTATATATGATCAATGAGTATGATTGTTCAATCCATTACCATCATGGGAAAGTAAAAAAATACGGGTGATACTTTGAGTAGAAAGTATCCGGTAATTCTATCCATGATGGGAATTCCAAGGGATCCAATATTCTTGTACATGAAAAGGATGGATATAGAAATAATAAAAGGATATTTATCCTAACTTTCACAAATAACTAACAAACCATCCATTATTAAGAGGATCAAGGAGGCCCATAAGGATGATGTGTTTCTACAGAAGAAGGTGGGGTATATTTCAGAGTTCAACTTTGATGAAGATGGAGTTATAAGGTCTGGAACACAGATATGTGTCCCATAAAAACCATAACTGAAGAGGGAACGTATGGATGATGCACATAGATAATCATTCTCTATTAATATAGTAAGAAATAATATATATAGAGATAAGAATAAAAATTTCTAGTGGGATAACATGAAGAGGGATATTGTAGAGTTTGTATCTTGATGCTTGGTATGAAAACAAGTCAAGGAAGAAATATAGAAGTCTAAGGGTATGATGTAACTATTTACCATACTAGTATGGAAATGGGAAAACATAACCATATATTTAATCTTAGGACTCTCCAAGACACATAAAGGAAAGAAAACTATCTATGTGGTAGTTTATTGCTTTACCAAGTCAACACATTTCATTTCTGTCAGGGGATATTTCTTACTTGGACAAATCTTCAAGATATATATAAAAGAAGTGGTAATAATTCATGGAGTTCCATTATCTATTATATCTAATAAAGATATGAGGTTTACCTTGAGGTTTTAGAGATTCCTTCAGCAAGTGTTGGATATAAAACTGAGCTTCAACACTACTTATCACCCTCAGATGGATATTCATTCTGAAATAACCATTAAAACTATATAGGATATGATGACATCATGTTTAATGGATTTATAAAGATGTTGGGACTAACACATTCTCCTAGTGGAGTTCACATATAACAACAACTTCTATTCTAAAATTAAAATGGAACCTTATGAGGCTCTATATAGGAAGATGTTTTAGACTTCTACATGATGGGATGGATTTGGAGATTGAAATACGATGGGACCTGATATTATAGAAGATATGATAATGAAGGTTAAAACCATTCAATTTTACATGAAGTACACAAAAATTTAACAGAAAATATATGCAAACAATCATAAAAGAGTCCTAAAGTTTGAGGTTGAAGATAATGTGTTACTCTGTATATCACCCTAGAAGAAATTCATGATGTTTGGGAGGAAGGGAAAGATTATCCCTAGATACATCAAACCCTTTGAGATCTTTAATCACATCATAGTGGTGTCCTATCAATTAACACTCCCACAAAACCTATATCAAGTCCATGATGTGTTCTATGTATCCCTATTGAATAAGTACATACCAAAGACATCACATGTACTAAATCCAAAGGTGGTACCATTGGAGAGTTATCATTCATATGGGGATTATCTAATAGAGATCTTAGATCATAGAGATAAGGTTATACAAAACAAGGAAACTCACCCGATAAAAGTGTTATGGCCGAACCAAAAGTTTGAGGAAGTGACATGGGAACTAAAAGAGGTGATTAAATAGAAGTACCCTCAACCTTTTTATTGTATGAGATGACAATTTGGAGGGGAAAATTTTTGCAGGGGGAAGTAATGTAATTAATTGAACTTTTATAAATGAAATTTACACTTTTTTAATGAATAAATGAATTATTAAGTAATTATGTTATAAAAAACATGCACTATTCTAGATATTTTGAACAACTATATGGTTTTAAAGTTTTAAAAGATCATTATGCATCATAACCATTGATAATATAGTCATTTTACAATTAATATTAATATTATTATGTAAAGGGTTATGATAAAATCCAATTGACATAGATAGAAGATGTGATGGCCTCAACTAGTGGAATCATACCCTATAAAGCCCATTTATCATAGATTTTGAGGGAGATATAATTACATGTCTTTTATAGTGATCAAGACCAAGATTATATTCAACAATTAAATCATAAAAAAAAACCATTTACAAGAGAATTTCATGCTCATCGAGATCATGTCCCAAACCATGTATGTCAAACCACTCTAAGAAAATCCCATCATCACACACATTACCCTTAGTGAATTCATTAGTTCAATAAAGGGATATGTATCTAGAACCTAAAAATATGAATTTTTATATTTTATTTTCGTTAAAAAATAATTATATTTATCCCTTTTCATTTTTACTTTTTAAATGATTAAATAATGAGTTTGATAAAAACTATATTCCGATACGATGAAAACAATTTCATTTTTTAGAAATATATAGTTTTAATAGAGACGATAATTTTAATGAATTAAATATTTTTTTAAATAAATTACATTTTAATGAAATATTATTGTTAAATAATTATTATTAAATATATATTATAATATATATTTTCAAGTAAAAAATAATTTGTATATGTGTTAGAAAACTATTAAAGTAAAAAAACCAAGAATTTTTCAATAAGTGGAGATTTTTTATTTAAAGGTTTAAATTATGATACTTATAGAATTATTTAGATAAAATAAATATTAT
This sequence comes from Viscum album, assembly GCA_963277665.1. Classification (NCBI taxonomy): domain Eukaryota; kingdom Viridiplantae; phylum Streptophyta; class Magnoliopsida; order Santalales; family Viscaceae; genus Viscum; species Viscum album. The sequence continues at coordinate 1,854,594,219 of OY728163.1, read as the reverse complement.
TTTTTAAATTAACATTTCATAATTATCTAACTGTGATTTTTTCAAAATTTTCTAAGAGAGTTGAATTTTTGGGTAAAAATTAAGTACATTATAAATATACGGTATGTATTATGATATTATAATGACTCAAAGGTTATGTAATATATTCCATAAAAGTTATCCAATACCAAATAAATATTTACCCTTTAAAATTATTTTTTGAGGTTATTTGATTAATTTTATAAACCCTTAATGAATCCTCAAAAACTTATATTATATTTTATGGTTTTAAAGTCAATTCTTCATATACAAGAATCTCTTACACATCTCCAAGGGAATTATTTTAATGAGTTAGATTATAAAACTTGTTAAATAATTAAAAACAATTCAATTTGGAAGAAAATATGGGGAAACCATGGGAAGGTTTTTGGTTTTGATTACTTTATCATGTAGAGTTTAAAACCTATATTTGAAAATTAATAAAGAATTATCCTCTCTTTTTCTATATAAACCCACCCCAAATCCACTTTCTACTCACTAAAAACCCTTTAAAAATGAAATTAATCTACCATTACCTCTATATATTCCTCATAATTTTTCCCAAAGCTCTTTCGAAGTACCGCCCAAGCTCTTAGAAGCGCCCTATCAAGGTATGGGATCCTCACCTTCTTCTCTTTATTCAAGAACCTTCTTTGTAATATGCATTTAATTTACATTTTTTATTGGTTTATGATATTAAATATAACTATTATTTAAATTATGATGTCCAAATTATGATATAACCCTTTATATCTCATTAATACCTTCCACGAACCTTTACGTACACCAGTTATGCTGCCAGAATTATCTTGCGATTTTTTCATGGCAATGTTTTTTTTTGTGTAAATTACCATCCCTATTTCTAATCAAGAGTTTTAAAATATATGTATCTATAATTAATTTATTTTTTTAATTATATTTATATAACTTACACTCTTTTATTGTGGGATTAAAATTTATTAAATGCATCTTTATGTTGTATATGCTTGTACAAGATATGAAAATGATGGGTGCTTTCAGATAGTTTTCTAATGAATTGTGTAATGTTTTAGTCTCATGATTTGTAATTTATGGTAATAGGGATTAAACCTAATCAATTACAGTAATTTTCAACCATATTTATTTTCTTGGTGGTTATCCTTGACCTATGTTTATGATGTCATGTTTTGTGTTATCACCATATTCCCATGCCACCTTTATGTTATCATGTTATATCATGCCTAATTGTTCAAAATTATGGTTCTAACCCATATTATTTTTTCCTTTATATTCATATTGGATCACATGTAATTATTTAACTTATGTTATTATTATTTTATTCCATTACTGGTATTTATAGATCACCACTTTCTTATGTATATCCCTAGGTTATCCCGTACAGTTTTAGAAGAATGATGGAATTTTAGTTCATGTTAAGGAAGTTTTCAATAATTTACTTGTAGTTATATTATAATTTTTTATTCTATGTACCTAATTTCTTAAATACACTATGATTCATGATCTTCTATGATTGTATCATGTGAATCTTTATGTAATAAATCATGAATTAAGGTGTATTAAAATACGAGGTTTTATAGATATTATTTGGTTAATAACATTATCCTTACAAAAAAATATGAATTATTTAAAAATATTATAACTTTATTATGATTAAATTTATAAAACCTAATAGTAAAATCATAATAGATAAATTGGAGGACTAGTAGGTTGGTCTAATTATATAATAGTTGAACCAAACGTATCATTGATTGAAAAGAAGTTGTCATTGGAGAAGACATCTTAGGATTAAGTATTAACATTCTTATGATCATTTATTTTTATTTAATTATAAATTATCATAACATTTTTTGTTGTATTACTTGGTTGGAAACAAAATCATGAAAATGAAGTTAGGAAAGGTATATCCTGAAGAACACTAGAAGAATCATATTTAGGATAAATATTTTCCTATTATTACCAATGATAGCGAAGAATATATATTAGTATATGATATATATTGAGTTTATTATAGAACCATTATCTTATTACTTTAGTGAAGTATAATTAAAATTAAGTGAAAAATGTTTATTTAAGGGGGGGGGGGGGGTGTAACACTTTAATATTTTAAAATATACTTTACTTTAAATAATAATTGCATCGTTAGAATTTTTTACACACAACTCTAAAATAAAAATATCCATGACATATTAGATGAATATTTAATAATAATAAAACCTATATCAAATAAAAATATTATACTAATTATATATTCATACAAAATAATATTAAAACCAATTTAAGTTTTAAGAGGAGTTTTTTTTAATAAAATTAGTTTTTCTTTATGTATTTTATTTTCATTTAAAAGATAAATTAACAAATTTTATAATTTTAATGTTTTAAAATGAATAAATTTTTTGAATTTATTATTTCAAAATTTTCTTAGGGTGAATTTTTTATATTTTTCTAAAATAATTAATTTTTAAGTGAATAGTGAAGAATGTAGTTTTTTTCCAAAATTGAAAATATTATGACTTTATAAATATGTGAGAAAGAAATAAAACTTTATAAAACCATTTAATTGATTAAATATTTGATGCCGCACATCCCCCTCCTGGGTGATCAAATAAGAAACCCTATACCAAATCCTTGATCATTCGCTGATGTTGTCGATGGAATATCTAGCAAGCCTTTTGAGTCCGACGAGGGTGTTATCACGAATACTGATTCTTGCATAAAACCAAAAAAAAGTATCTGTAGAGGTCATGAAGTGATTTCTTTCTTATCTAATGAGGTTGAGCTTTACATTGGTGATGCTATAATATCTCCCACATGACTTCATTGGGACCTTTTTGAGGGGTTTTCATGGCTATATGATGGAGTTAAGATTTTAAAATATGGTTCAAGATCTCTTTGGAAGAATTTATATGATTTTTTTGTCACTATTTTGTGTTTGATGGAGTATGGGTATGTAATCTCTTACAGTTTCTTGCTGGTGTAAGTGCTTTGCACCTCATGCTTTCACTGTTAAAATATCTTTTGGAAATAAAATTTTGAGGGGTATGAAATGGGTGACCAATTCATATAATATTATTTTGAGCATAAAATACCTATTATTAACGTTTAGAACTTAAGTAACATTTTGTTATAATTTAAAAATAGTTTTCAGTATTTTATTTTCATTAAAAAATTTTAGGGTAAAATTTAATTTTAGATTGATTTTATATCCAAAAAAATTAATAATAAAATAATTTATGTCATTGAATTTAATAATATTGATAATTTTAACCAACACATCAATTTTATGCTTAAAAACACACTTTTTCCAAAAACTATTTTTACGTGTTATGTAATTTTTTTATAAAATTAACATTTATCTCCCTTAGTAATTTTATTTGTTAAAATGATTTTAAATTTTAAATCATTCTATTAAAATTATTTTATAAGTTCAATTTTAATTTTGGTCATTAAAATTAATTACCATGGTTAAAAATTTAATACCAATGTAAAAGTCTATTTGGGTAAAAGTTAAAAAAGTAAAAAGAAAAAATCCATAAGTCACTCAAAATTTTCTTCAAAATATGTGTTGGAGATTATTCTATGAAAAATAAATATATCCACTTTTTATTTTCCACTTTTTGTACTTTTTAACCTTGAATAATGACATTCCATTATTGAAAAGTAATGGGTACTCCCAAAATTACCCTTATCTTTACATATGAAAGGGGATCACTTACACCCCTTCATGAATCAATTATTCTTTAAAATTTCATCCTAAAAATATTTAATTTTTATCTTCTTAGAAATCACTCTAAATTACAAAATCCTATGGTTGCAATTAGTTATACTAATCTCTTAATTTTCAAGGAGACTTTCAAGAGAAATTTCTAGGTCTCAACATGAGTATTACTGAATCCCTAATTTTTTATTAATAAATTTTCACTTTAAAACCTATCATAACCATATTAAAATAATCAAATTATTATAATTAGTATAATAATTTTTTATTATATCAATATACCAACCATTATTTATTTATTCAAATCCACTTAGAAAAATAAAATAACATCGATAGTGCAGACTACCGCCTCCATGAAACGACATCTTCCATTTTTAATCACCACCTCTCTTGACTAAGTTTAATGAAAGGATTAATGAATAAGTATGATAAATATAATTTATTATTGAATTTTAAAATAAAATTTATCATATACCATTATCCCCTTCCATTCATTGAGAAATTATGATGTTAGCCATGCATATGTGTGGACAACTACCTCCATGAAGTAACATTTTTAATTTTTCACCTTAATTTTAATTATTTACCCAAACCAATTAAAATATTATTAAAAAATAAAAAATCTAAAAAATCTACTTATTTTTTAATTTTAATTATATTATACCCTTCCTTATCCATGCTCACCTATCGAGTTATAATGTGTTTTTGTTTGGGTTAGTCTTACCACCTACATGAACAATGATATAAAATTCTATCATGGGAGACTATATGAAATAGAATAATAATATTATTATAAGTTAAAAATCAAATAATTATTAGTTTATGGTTCTGGAAAGGTTTTATTAATTATTTAACTTATTATTAAAATATCACCTTTGATCGCTAAAATTACTGAAATAAGTTGACGTTGATTCCATTTTCATGAGACATAACTAAAACTCTTATGAAATGATATAATATATTTTTTAATCAATATAAATTATATATTAAATTACCTTAAATGATATAGTAATGATGAACTTAGTATCAAATAATGGGTATCAATATTGTCATTATAAATCATATATTAAACAATTATAATTACTAACATATGATGATGAAAAGAAACCATAAAAATTAGTAAGTATATAATAAATAATTATAATTGTAGATTATAACAGCTTATATATATGAATATAGTTATCTAATAAGTGATTAAGACTGCCATTTTTTTATATCAGAGGATAAATTGTGTTTGAGTATGCGGAAATACGAGGTAAGGGGTTCTTTGTCTCAAATTTAATTTCTTGAGACATATTTCTCACTATAAACAATGATATGGAGTGATTAATACCTAATATTAGTTTTTCTATATTCATGAAATTCATGGGGTTTGAAGAGCCATATCATTTTATTTCATTAAATGTATTTTGACTCAAAATATATTAAAGTAGTAAGGTTTTTTTCATCTCAATTTTGTTTCATCAAGACTTGATGTATATTCACCACTAGTTCATTTTTATAGACACATATTTCTTTTATCATATTTTTTCATGAAATCTAGGGAATATAAATATGAATCTCTTGTTTAAGCTTTCATGGGTTTTCAATATGAAAGATAACTACTATGGAAGTGGTTTGGTTAATTTAATTATCTTTCATTGAGTTATAATAGCTCTTCATGAACTTATTTCACATAATTTGGGAAGAAAATTTCTCATTTATTTTATTATGTTTAATTTTTATTTGTTTTTATGAGATTTAAATTTCTACCACATAATCCCCATTTTAACTGTCTCTCTCTTCATGAATCTTGATATATGTAAGGGATTTAGTTTACATAAATTTCCTTTCCATGGGTTAAAATTCCATTCCTTGAACATAACTAGTTTAAGTTTGATAAATTGATTTATGTCCTATTTTATAATATATTTCATCTTTTATACCTATGGAAGTTATGTTTTAACTAAAAAATTCATTCTTGGTGAATTTTATTCTCTTAAAAGTGTAATGATTTTAAGGAAAAAATATCATCTCCTTTAAAGATTCTTTTCCATCCATTTCGATGTTCATTATTCCTAAAAAAATTCCTTTATTGTTTTTAAATACAAATATATGTTTACTAATTTTACCTTACTATTTTCCATTAACACTTTTAAAAAGAAAATTTTACTACCAATTTTTATGATATGGGTTTTTAATAATGGAATTTTAAAATATTAAAAATGTTTTCCATACTTTCAAAATAAAATGTTTTATCTTACACTTCACATTCCTTTTTGATAAAAATTATATTTTTAAAAGGTCTCTTTTTAAAGGTTATTTTTAAAATTAAATGTTTTCATTTTTTTTCACTTTTCCTTTCTGAAAACTTTATGTCTCTTCAAAAGATCCATTATTGAAGAATTTTTTAAAGTAAAATTTTTAAAAATTTATTCTCATATAATTTTTGAAACATTTTTTTTTCATGGATTAAATATTGAGATTTTTCTCTTAATATTTTTTTAAAAATGAATACTTTTCATTTTTTCTAAACTGGGCCTTTGGGAAATAAATTTTTAAATTGACTGTAACTTTATCTTTTACACAAAGGATAAAATTATTTTCTAAAATCTATTTTATGATTTAACTATCATTTAATCTTTATCCCTAAATGATTTATTTCCATAAAAATGATTTTTCATGAATCACCCTCTAATGTTTTTTATAAAATACTCTTTTTGGGTGATTGAATTTTTAGCATCAATCATTTACCTTATTCAGGCCAATTTTGGTGATACCATATAGAAGTATTGTGAAACCCATTTTACATTCAATGAGTTATTTACCATGTGATGAATGAAAACTATTTTCTTAACATGAGTTATTTATGATATAATTAATGTTTGGTTTCAAGTGGCACAAATATGTAATGATGATTTATGAGTGAGGTGCTATATTACCCTCAAATTCATTGGTTATAGTTTTATATCACATTTGATAATTATGTTGATCATGGGGATTTTTCTTGTTCATAAATTTAAGGGTGGGATTTTTTTTTTGTTCACAATATATAGAGTGAGCATTTTGTTTGTTCAAAACATGATTTGTGATTATTTTATTTTTTTACAATATATAGCTAGGTAAGTTTGTTTTTCCATAATTTAATATGATGTCAATATTTAATTGGATTATAAAATGATGATACCCAATGATTATGTTTGTGGCATTGTTCCTTTTATTTTATATTTCAATGACATGCCACATTTCTATGTCATATTCCTATGATTATGTTCCATGGATCATGTTTTTTATATCATGACTCAAAAATATTTTTTCCATGGTTTATGTTTGTTAATTTGAGATTATATGTATTTATTTAATGACTTATGGACAACTATTGTTGTTTCATGTTATTTTTAATAAGATATTTCGTCCCTTCTAATGTTTTCACATGATCTAACACTTGATTACATGTTAATAAGTTTTCCCTTACTAAGTATTTTAGGTTAACCCTTTCCTATATTTTCCTTTCATAACTTATGAAGACGGGTATATCTTAGGAGAATTATAGAATGGAATCTTGAGTGGTCTGATTATAAATAAGTTTTCAATAATTTATTTATTTAGATGATCTTAAAAGACACTAAAACTTATGTTATTAGGATTTAATGATTATTTGGGAGATGTAAAGTGTAACTTATGAAAATTTTATAAAGTAAAGATAGATTCATCTCACTTTTTATCTAATCTAGTGTTTAAAGAAAGTGTTTTTAGGTCCAAATCTAGGAGTGTGGGTCTGGGGTGCCTCACCGGGGATAACATTAGGTCCAGTTCTTGTATTTTTTTGGACCATTTTGTATGTGGGATCATCTCAGTTATAGATCTATATATTTTTGTATGATATAATCATTTTTTATTATATGTGTTTTTTGTAAACATAATATAATATACTGTGCATGGTTATAGTAATTTTAACTATATTATATGACTCTAATTTGAGGGAATAATATACCCATTGAATGGATTTTTCCTTTCAATTATTCGGAAATCTATGATATATGGTATGGTTTTTTTAAGGCTATATAACACTAGTTTGAATGGTAGTTCTGGTTTAGGGCATCATAAATTGGTATAAGAGAATTTTTTGTCTTAATATTTGGGGAGATGGTAGATAGGTAGTATAGGAATGTGTTGGATCCTTTTATAGATATCATATTGGTGTGTTGAGAAAAATTTTTGTGATATTAGATCAATATTATTAGGGAATGAGATTTCTATATTTAATCTTTGATTTTATAGTTTTATGATTTCACCTTGGGTGATTCACTTATGTTTGGGGTTTATGATTTATAAGATTTTGATCTTAGCTCATTTTCAAGAGGCCTATCTACATGTATTATATTTGGTGCAAATAATTAACTTGAAATACATGTTCTTGCATGTGGTTGTTTTCTAATTAGAGTTTGAGTCGTTTAAAGCGTCATCATTAACTTATATGGTGTTTTCCCATATAACGTTTTTGGTAGAATTATTCTCAACTGAACCATGGGTAATATTTTATAATGTCAGGTCATTTATATCTTACAATGGGAGGTTTTTAAGAGATTGAAACATAACCCCTTTATTAAATGATTTATGGAGACCCTTAGAGGGTTGGTCCATGAATTTGATGCCCTAATAATGACTCAATGAGGGAATGGTCTACCAAATAGGTGATTGATGTTGGTAACAAGCTTCCCTATGGATGTGGAACCATGTGGGTTGTTGGGGATAGTTAATCTATTTAATGTTAGAACAACAACCCATTTAATGTTTTCCAATATAGATTTTTTGTTGAATTCTACTAAACTGAATTGAGAAGTTGAGAAAATGCATGTGAAATGACTTAGGATTTCAAGATGTAAAGTGCTTGCAACACTTATAGTTTCAAGATTGGTTTTTAAGGGTAGGACCAATTGGTTACCTAGTCGAGTGGTTCTTGGGATGTGCTTTCAATATAGTGGTAGGATCTTGGGTGGACACTCATGATTCTAGAATAATTCCTATAGGGTTGGTGATCTTGTATTTAGACTTGGAATGATAGATACATTGAGTTTTGGGTTATGTATAACATATGTGTGGGGAATTGTTAGTGGGACTAGGTATATGATCCAAAGTAATATGGGAAGTGACTCATTAGAGCATGATTCTGGTTGTGTGGTCAGGTTGTATAGAAGTGTGCTACCATTGGGTTTGGTTGAAACCAAAGTAGATATCGAAAAAGAAATTAGGAATGGGTTCTTAGTGGATCACTCTACCTTTATGGAAGTAGAGTGAGTATGGAGAGGATTTTCAAGAAAAGACTTCATGTTCAAGGGTAGGTGTGCATAGGTTATGCGTGGTTCCTGGTTAGGTTATGGTATTATGAATAGGATGTGTGTGGTTCTGTTAAGAAATTGTTGGGTTAGGGATAAACCTGAGTAGTGTTGTGGTAGTATGGTTCGGGGTCACTTTTAGAGTGAGGTTACTAGTGTGTCTGGTGAGACACTCATAGGAATGTGGTCTTGGGGTTTGGTGAGTCTAGAGATGTCACTCAACGATAAGAGGTGGAATCAAAATTGGATTAGGGTACTATGGTGGAGTTGACCAATATGGAGGTCTCGACATGAACCATTAGGGAGGCATGGTTTCGAGACCCATTAGGTTCATCTCTCAAGGGGCGGTTTAAGGGAATCCATATGGTAGGGATTGCACTATATAATGTTGAAAAATAAATTTCCTGGTGGGTTTGGAAAGGGAAGTAGTTGGTGTCTTGTGTTAACACTTATATGAGAGTGGGAAAACCACATTCAGTTATTACGTGGGGTAATGTATATAGCATAGAACATGGATATTGGGGATTTAGTTAATAAGGAGACAATAATGATACTACTGTAGTGAAGAGAATAATATTGGTCATGGGTGAACGGACCTCATATCCGAAGGGTTGGGGCATGGTGAGACTGGTTGGTAGATAGTCGAGGTGACCTTGAGATGTCAGTGTGTGGTAGATACATTGATATTTGGTTCCAACAGAAATAGAAGATTCATATTTCTTATGTAGTTTTTGTTAGGATCATTTCATTGTCATTTGGATTGGGGAGGATTCAACATGATTCAAGTGTAAGCCGGATCAAAAGTGTGTCAGTGCTCAGGTTGAGAGCTTGATGAATGGTGTGGTCTTTGGTGATCTAAACAAATAATTACACTAGGGGTCCATTTTTAACTTCAATGTGGGTTTGGGATGATCATAGGATTTTGTAAAGTGTTAAAGTATCATGATTGATGGTTGAGATAATGCTTTGGTGGGAGAAATCAAGTGTATTTGAAAAAAATAGATCAGAGGAGCTTAGATTATCGTTTTTTCATAGAACTTGATGTGATGTTGAAGAACCCACATTAGGTGTATTATTTAAAACATGATTGATGGGTTATTGGACCACTAGAAGAGAATTTTAAGGAGGTGATTTCTATGGAGAGGAGCACCATGGCTCGGAATCGGCTGATGTGAGTGGAGTATTATAGTGGGGAGGAATATAATCCTTGGGATGAATTAGTTGGTGAAACATTAGTGTCTTATTAGAGATATCTGTGGAGAGAATCATCTTGGTGTTGGCATTGATAGTGAGTGGGTGTATTGAATTTTGGTGAATAGTGTGCCTTGGCATTTGGATTTTAACAATAAAAGCGTGTTTTGTGTTTGAAGATAAATGGTAGAGAATTCACAATGAATTAATGATGAAATTTGTTCAAGAGGTATGGTATGAGTATTTTCACAAGTTCTCAAGGAAAAGAAACTTTATGGTGGTTTTTTGTAATACCCACTCGCTAGATGACGTGAATTCCTGAGGGAATTTATGAACTTTTCTTATTAAGGGGACAAGTATTGAATTAATATTTAGATTGATAATATAATCATTTGGAAACCCCCAATAGGTGTTTTTGGACATGGTTTGAGGATATGTAGGTTCATAAGTTGTTCATCGAAGTTTCATAAATGGGACGGGTGTTTGGACTGCTGAAAAATAGTATAAACATCCCATTCATGACATGATATAGTTGTTATGCTATAAAAGTCTTGAGATAAAGGGCTAGGTACCTATTCCTAGGTGGTCCAAAGCATTAATAATTTGTTCACATCATGAATGGTTTCTACAGAGTTTTTTTATAGGGTCAAACCCTTCATTTCCTGGGTTATTCCCTTCTTTTACTTCAAGGGGAAGGGGAACTCATGGGGGGATATTTGGGTGGCATGTCCTTCTATTTTCCTCTCCTTTGTCCCCACTTTGAACATGATAGGTCCTTGGTGTTTTCCAATGGATATCTCATGATTTTTTCCATTTTTTTCTCCACACTTATGTCAATTTTTATCCCCTAATTTTGGATGAATTCAGGCTAGGTTTTTTTTGCGAATATTTCACCAAAGCATAGTGAGATATTTATCAATTGATGGGGCTATTATTCAGCTTGCATAGAGAGAATCTTGAGATGATGTTTACACACTGCCGCATGAAATTTTAGAGAAGGGAAGTCAATGTATGAATTTATTTAGGGGTTTTTATAAAATTGGATAAAATTGTTCCTTGAATCAGGCATTATGGTTGGGTATTTTAGTGGATAAGGTTTGAGGGTATCTCGGGAGTGGTTTACGCCCTATTGCTCATAGTTTTGGTAATAATATGACACTCTATAATTTTTAAATAATTTATGCCTATTTAAATTAATATTAATAATTAAATATAATGTTTTATAATTAATTAATTGTAATTATTATCATGAGATAGGTTTTCAAGAGTGTGTATGAGGACCAGTTTGATTAGATGAGGCTCATTGGAGGTTAGAGAGGGGTTAATTCTGTGTTTTAGGTAGGCATAACCTTTAATACAAATCATATGTATGTTTTTTGCATGAGAATGAATTCCTGCATACTTCATGGGGTTTAAAAATGTGGTTTATGGACCAAGATATCCCTGGGTAGAGTATATAGGTTGGAACTGGGCCTCCCATGCTTGTATGAAGTGTTCTTTAGAACTTTAATGATTTGGGATCTCCCAGTGACTATGTTACTAATGGTGGAGGGATTTAGTTGAGCTAATTAGAGACCTTTAGGAGGTCCTAGGATGAGAGATGAGATACATGATATCCTATATTGAATTACTGGGGAAATTGAGAATTCATGAGAAGCCTAGAGTAGAGATATGACTTGATTGATGGTTGTATATCTTGAAAACAATGAGAATATCACTCCTGAGTTTGGAGGAGAGTCTTGGTCAACAAGGTGAGTGTGGTAAGTCCTTCACAACTTAACATATGTGATAGAGAGGTGTTTCCTTCAGGTGATGGTCTTAGGGTTCTCCCTTAGGATATTTATGATGAGACCTAGTGTGGGTTGAGGGATTATTTATGATTTTGAATTGAATTATTATGGGGGTTTTCATCTAGAAATGGACCCCACCTATTGAAGATAGGGTTAGGTATTATGTGATAGCTTGTGATGGCCCCTAGGTAGAAGAAACAGGAGTATTTAGGGAATTTGGATAGGTTAGATTAGACCATGGGGTCTAAGTTAGTTGAGCCTTTGGGTAGTAATGAAATTGAAGGGTGACATATGAATGATAATATCAATGAGCAGAGATAATGACCCATATAGAGGACCCATTGAATATCCTAGAGAGAGGGATGTGATGTGTCAAAGATGAGGGGAAATATCTCAAGAGACTAGAACCCTTGAACTATTTGGTGAGCAATGTAATGGGTAGTGGGCCCTGACTGTGTTGCATTTGATTGAGTGACATCCCTTTTGTGTGATAGGATGGATCATTGGGGATCAATTTGGATACATGAACTAAAATTTATATAATTCAGTTACACGGTGATCCATAATCATCTACATCATTATACAACCTACTATTTATTACAGTTGAAGAAATTTTAGTGGGATTTAATACTGTTGTGTATTCATTATTTATTTATTTACTACTTTATGGTAAAAATGATTATAATAAGAGGAAAATACCATGAAAGGAAACAATTAAAAGGATTATTTAATGGAAATTATGTTTTCAAGGTATTTCTTAGAAAAGGATGTGTGGATTTAAAACTCAAATCCCAAATTTAATGGATTTGTTGTTGTGGGATGAAAAGAGAAGTATTGAATGCATTTTAATAAGTGATCCATAGTTTAAAAAATAATATATTGATGAAAAATAGAAGTGTATGCTCTATAATCCAATAACTCACCCCCGAATATCTTGTGTACTATGTTTTTTACTCAAAAATAAGAAAAATATTCAATATCTATAGCTATTATATCTCAATCATCTTTTCTATCATTTCAGAATACTCTCTTGAAGTTTCATTTTATTCTTATCATCTATCCTAGAGATTTACTCTCTTATGCTAGTTGTATTTTACAACTGTGAGATCAACCTATAAACTCATTATTTATCCCCCATTTCATTATAAAATTTCATGGTAAAAGAACATCAATGTATATTTTTTGTAAAGCCTTGTTAGATCCCGGTTTAAATATCTTAATACTATTATAGAAAGTGTTGACTACTTGAACTCAGTCATACAGAACCTGAGAAAGGGACTAGAAATCCCCATTAAAAGGGCTGGACTAGTAAAAACCACTAAGCTGTTAGAGTTGAGAATTGGTGAAGTAGACTAGGGGGTCTTTATTCCACAAATAAATATAAATCTCTATATTTGATCTATTTTATTTTTGATTTTATTTCCACTTTCACTTATGTTAAGGAAATGATATAAAGTTAGTCATATTATAAAGAGGGTGTTTTTCTATGTTAAGAAAATTTTAAAGAACTCAATTCAAACTCTATAAAGTCTTATTATAGTTTTGGGACAACAATTGATATTAGAGCTAGTGACTTTTGAGTTATAAAATTTTAAAGGATGAATCCTAAATATAATCATTAAGATGGATGTTGTGATTGAAAATATGGAAGGTATGTTGATGGTAAGATTAACTTACTTTAATAGTGAGAATTATGGTTTCTAGAAGGCACACATGATAATTTATTTGAAGAACCTTGGTCTGAAGGTTTATATTAATGATTTTAAGCCTTATGAAATTCCAAAGACACAACTAGAAACAAGGGATATTGAAACCAAATCCATATGTGATCTCAAATCAAAATCTATGAATGATATAATTTGTGGACAAGGTTTAGATGAGTTTAACTGAGTTTCACAATGTTAGATATCTAATGAAATGTGGACTACTATAGTAGTTCCTTATGAAGGAATATACAACATGCAAGCTCCTAGATATAATACTACCAAGCTTAAGTTTGATTCTTTAAAAATGATGTAAGGAGATATCATTGTTCATTTGAATATAATACTTATTAATATTATAAATAATTATGCTGCTTTAGGAACACTCATTTTTGAGAGAGATCATTATTTTAAAATCCTTATAATTCTACCACCAACAGGGAGTGGAATCTTAGTTTATATTTGGGAATCAACAAAGTTTAAGAATCTTAAAATAAAATTTCTTATTTTAACACTTATGATGTATGAGGCTAAGATAGAAGATAATTATGAGGATAATAGATTAGTTAATATGGATAATTATAATTTAAAAGCTTTAACATCAAAGGATGATAGGAAAAACAAAGATATACAAATAGATGAGTGCTCTAATGAAGATAATTTAAATAAATACGATTTAGACAGTGATATTTCTCACATTCATAGAGAGTTCAAAAATTATATAACAAAATTATAGGTTTCAAGATACCCTTAAATTAGTTTAAGAAATGATATGGAAATTATAAATATCTAAGATTATATTAATGTAACAATCTTGGAAACATAAAATTGTATTTTCCACAGTTGAAAGATAACAAAAAATCTAAGAAAAAGTAATTAAATAAAGATGACTATATGAATAAATACAAGAAGGCCATGGAGGATAAATGGAGTGATTCAGAGGATTATAGTGATATCAAATATTCAGAATAAGAATATAAAAATTCCAATCAAAATGAAAACATGTGTTTTTTGGCACACTCAAATTAGGTACATTCTTATTATTCTTCTAAGCAAGAATCTGAATCTAAAAATGACAATTGTTCTTATGTGAAATTAGATGAATATTTTACTATACTGGAAACCAAGTATGAATCTTTAAAAAATAAAAATAAAACTCTTAAAAATTACTATTCATTTTTTATAAATGAAAATATTCACTTATATAAAAACAATCTATATTTGAAAACCAATATGTAAAATTCAGATGTATCTTATATTGAACATGGTAACAAGATTGAAAAATTTAAAGAAAAGTTAAAATTTTTAAAAATTCTATAAGTGTTTTAAGAAAAGGTCAAAATTACATGAATACAATTATTGGAATCAATAAAACCTAGAAAAATAGTATTGGAATAGGAATTAAGTATGAAAAACAAAAGCTTAAAAAACTATTTTCTACCTAGTTCTAAGAAAAAAAATATATCTAAAATTACTTATTTTCAATGTATATAATTAGGGTACTATAATAATTTATATATCTTGATAAAACCACAATTTTATAGAGTTACAAATTCTTCTCCTTCAATGTTTTTTTCAAAATTTTTTGAGGGATTTTATGAAACACATAAACAAATTTGGGTTCCCAAATCTTTAGTTACTATCATTGCTGGACCCAAGTGAATATGGGTGCCAAAAAAAATCTTATTTGAATTGTACTTTTTGGAAAAAGGTCCAAGATAATCAATGATAAATGGTACATGTATAGTAGATGGTCAAGGTATATGAGTGAAGATTTCTCTAATTTACACTTCTTATGAAAAATTGATGGTGGCTATTTCACTTTTGTTGATAATGCTAAGGAAAGATTATGGGATTTGGATCAGTTAGAAATGAAAACTCGGTCCTTATAAAAAAATGTATTTATGTGGAGGGATTAAATTATAATTTTCTAAGTATTTTTTAACTATGTTATTATGGGTTTTTTTGATTTTTTTAATAATTCACATTCTATTTTTGAAGATTAAATTCTTAAATTTAAGTCACCTAGAACAGAGAATGTTTATACTCTATATCTTAATTATTTAAGTAGATAAAAAGAGAGTTGTTTAAATACAAAAAAAATGAATCATGGATTTTGAATAGAATATTGGGACATTTTAATGACTATTCTTTGAGAAAATTGTCTAAAAGGAATTTAGTTTTACATTTACATTAACTTGTATTGAAAAAAAGAAACTATGTGATGCATACCAAATGGGAAAGCAATACAAGTCATATTTTAAACCAATTAAATAGGTTGATACTTCTAGACCCCAAGAAATTATTTGCATGGATTTTTTTGGTCCATATAGAACTGTAATCCTAATAGTAAAGTCTTTTATATATGTTCTTATTGATGATTTTTATACATTTACATGGGTTTTCTTTTTTAGTGTTAATAGTTAAGCTTATTCTATTTTTATAAGTTATCATAAACTATTTCAAAAAGAGAAATATTCCAAAATTATTACTTTAATAAGTGACCCCAAATGAGAATTTGAAAACCATGATTTCAATTCCTATTGTTCAAAACATGGTATCAAACACACTTTTTCTGCCATAAATACACTAAAACAAAATAGTGTTGTTGAAAAGAGGAATATGAATTTATAAGAAATTGATAGAACAATGTTATGTGAATATAACCCGCCTAATAATTTTTATAGGAAGTTAAAAATTCATCATATTATTTCAAAAATGGAATTATAATTAATCACATTTTGAATAAAACACCCTATGATGTATGGAATAATTGAAATCTAAAAGTTGGACACTTCGATGTGTTTGGAAAAAAGGTTTATATTCTAAACACCATGGATAATCTTAGTAAATTTTATCCAAAGGATGATACAGGAATATTCCTCGGATATTATACTACTTCTAAGGGATATTGAGTTTTCAACAAAAGGTCAAATATTATTGAATAATCAACTCATGAATTTTTTTTATGAAAGTGATCCTTTTGATCCAAAAATGACTCAAGTTGATGAGCTATGATTTTTTTGAAAACATGATCCCCAAACCTATCTTGGATAATAAAAATGGGTTATTAATAGGTTGCGGGTAAATATATCTTTATTAAAAAGAAAAAAACAAGAGAAACTATTTTGAAAAAAGGGATATCAGGGAACCCATTACAAACATAGGGGAAAACATGCCAAATGAAATCTAGAACCGAATGTTTGAGAATGGACCCAAGTGCCCAATCAAAAAGAAACATGAAGATAAGCCAGGGAAAAAATTTCATCACCCCCTAATAGAAAAAGCATCATTGAAACCAGTAAATGAAAATGAAATGTCTCCTACCAAGAAGCTATGTCATGATGGAAATAAAATGTGGTAGAGAACCCCTCCAACACACACTAACATGTGAAGGAAGGACTGAATTATAGTTGCTAACATGACTATATCTCTTTTGATCTCGCCACTCAATGAGGATAATGAGGAACTCATAACAATTCAACCTTATGAGACACAAATAAAGACCAAAATCACTATGTAATATCATGTTTGGGAGACCATCCATCCAATAAGAAGGAGAACAGATAGCCGAATGATGGGTATCAGTACACCCATCCCTCATTCTAGGCCACCCTCCCAGTAGTACCTACATAAATTTATACTGCCAACCAAATGTGATGAAATAATGTCAAAATCCTATAGATGCATTTACCAACTCATCATAAAACTAATCCCAAAATTCAAAACCCAACATCTTCCAAATAGAGATTCTATAAAACCCGAAACCAATCAAAATATTATAGGCACCCCAAATACACAACCAACATCCACACAAAATTCATAGGGGTCCATCAAGCTCACTGTTAATTTTTCTACCACAAACATCACTAAAAATTCAAATTATGCCTAACCACCAACATTCACCACCCTAAGGTATCTAATACATCACCTAAATCAAACCACACCACCTAGGAGATGATGCGAAATGAAATCTGAGCTGAAACCATGTGATGAATCTATAGACCATTATATTAAATCTATTCAAGTAGAGGAAGCCCAGATCTAAACCATATATGGAGATGAAAGAAGATGAGGATGATTAATGATGAATGTAAAACCAACGAATCTTTGAAAAATATTGAATAAGAGGTGAAAATGGATAAAATAACCAATATTAAATGAGACCACAATAAGAGTATAACCAAGAATAAGGTATAGATTATGAAGAGAACTTTTCACCTGTAGCTAGATTAGAATTAATAAGAATTATTCTATCCTATACATAAAATTTGAATTTAAATTTATATCATATGGATGTAAAATATTCTTTATTAAATGGTTTTATTATAGAGGAAGTTTATGTTTAAAAACCTCTTGTTTTTAAAAATCCCCATTTTCCAAATTCAGTTTTCAAACTTACTAAATATCTTTATAGCCTTAATCAAGTACCTAGAGCCTAGTATGAACTTTTATGTTCATTTCTTTTAGAAAATGATTTTTAGTGGGAGTTAAAAACCTACTATATTTAAGAAAATACCATCTTCAGATATTTTTTTAGTTCACATATATGATGATTATGTGATTTTTGGTTTTAAAAATAAAAATATTATGTAATGAAATTTAAAACTAATGAAAATAGTATTTGAAATGAGCATAATGGGTGAGTTAATTATTTTATAGGTTTTTTGATTTATCAAAAAGACTTTGGGAATGTGATATACATACTTTAATTACTTAAAAGTTTTGTACTTGAAAGTGGTAAAGTACATACAAATCTTATAGTTATAAAGAATATCTTGACATAGATAAAGATGGAAAATTGGTTGACAATATGATATATAGAGTAATAATTGGGATTCTATTGTATTTGACTAATATTAGACAAAATATTATGTTTGAAATATGTTTATGTTATAGATTTCAAGAAAAAATTAAGGAATCTCATTTGAAAGATGATAAAATAATTTTAAGATATTTAAACATAACACATTATATTTCCATACTTTTTCCAAAAAATTATGATTTTAATCTAACTTCATATTTGGATGATGACTTTGGTGTTTGTATACTAGATAGAAATATTGCTTTAGGAATATACCATTTCTAGGTAAATCCCTAGTATCCTAGTTTATTAAGAAACAACACTCGGTTGAATTATCTACTACCAAATAAGAGTATATTAATACCGGTAGTTATTGTGCACAAGTTTTGTGGATAAAAAACACATTGATGGATTTAATATTCAATTATAATCAAGTATCAATCAAATTTGATAACACCAGTGTGATAAATTTTTTAAATAACATGATAAATCATTCAATAATGAATCATATAGATTTAAGTCATCATTCATTGAGTGATAATGCTCAAAAAGGTGATATTACTCTTGAGTTTATCTCTACTGAGAATCAATTAGTAGATATTTTTACTAATCCCCTTGTGTTTAATAATTTTGATTTAATTAAAAGAGAATTTTTGTTATTCAAATTTAAATAAATTTTATTTATCTTATTTCTTTCAATTTTAAAAAATTTAATTATTTATTAATGATTTATTTTAAGTCTTAATGGAAATTATATTATTATATTATGATTTTTCATTTACAATTAAGTGAGTTTTTTTAAACTAAAACACATTTTTTGTATTTATTTTAAGTCATAATCAACTCAAATTCCAAATTAGGTATGTAAGACTTTTGAGAATTGGTTCTATGAACTAATTTATTTTAGTCCCTCAACCCTTCCCTATTTCACATACATCCATTCTCCCAAAATATGAACCATTTATTTTCCCTATTCATATCTCTTGATTCCCTATTAAACTCCAACTGACCTATCTATCATGGGAACATCAAATCATAGAGATTATAGAATCTTCGGTTAATCCAAGAAAACAAATGGAAGTAGTGAACCACATAGAATTATAATTGGAAAAGATATCTGTATGAGTTAGATGAAGTCTAGAAAGATGATACTGAGGACGATCCTTCCATTTGAAGGTTAGGAATTTGTTTTTAATGAAAATAAGTTTGTATTTTTTTTTGAATAAGAAGTTTATGAGTTTATGAGGAATACCAAGTTCCAGTTCAGTGGAACATGAGATTTTTTTCTATTCAAATATAAATTTAAAGGTTTTTATTGTCTCATCAGTGGAGTTTACTAAGACCTTTTATTATCCCTATGAAGGGGAGTTCAACTTTATCTAGATGTTGGTTCCTATGAGCTCAGTTGGTCCAATTAAAGTGTTCAAGTTTTTGTTTGGAACCTCTATCTATGAAAATAACCCTATAAATGATTTAGAGCTTGAGTGGAAGGTCATTCATAAGTTTTTTAAATTAGGATTATCTAGAGAGATAGAGAAATTGATAATGTGATATTTTAGGATATATATGTATTATATCTCTTGATAAAAAATATGAAGGTAAATATACCAATGTATATGATGATATTTATGCATCACTACTATAAAGGAAAAGGAAATTTGAATTATCACTCCTATGGAAGGATTATCTCCCTTATTTTGAAGAAAAGGGAAATGGATTTAAATGTGGGAGAAGGCATAAAATTCCATAAGATTAATACTCTTTAAGCTATTATTTTGAAAACTTTTTGGAAACTACTGGGAGTAAAAATCAAACACTTTTAAGTATATTAGATAAGAAAGTGTGCCTTAGGGAGAGACATCCTAATTCTCACAACATTGACATGCATCACCTAATGAGATAGTGCCTTGTAGTTAGGTACATGTGTTAGAAGTGTCCAGAGTAGAGCATTAGTTTCTAGAGATCAGTACTCTAGTGGAAGATACTATTCAAAACCAAGTATTTGAGGTTATTGAAGTTTATGAGTAAGTTTATCATGTTAAGATAGTTTTTGAGACAACTATTGTAGTTCTCGAGGAGGGGCTAGTTGAATCCGTGCCTAGTGTATCAGCTACAGTAGGAATAAATCAAGATATAGTTGATTATCATAAAATGGATCCAATTATTTCTAAATCACCTATTGGAGGAGATAGTGATGGTGATTTGGTTATGGAGACTATTTACCATTCTCATTCACCACTTATGTAATCACTACCTCTCATGCGTAAGGAAGAACAATCATTGAGTAAAAGCTCAGATAGTTCTAAAATGTAATATTTTTCTTTTTAACCTTTGATAGAGTTTGATAATCTTAGAGGATATTGAAATTAGTTGAAATAGGATATGAGATCTTCAAAGTATGAGATTATACATCTTAAGGATAGTTCTGTTTTAAAAGATATTTTTGATCAATTGGTTGGGATAATGGAAACTCGAAAAGATATGATCTATAACCTTTAGTCTATACATCATATATAGTCAATTTACTCTAAAATAAGTGAAAAAGATTTTAAAAATATGAAATATCATGTGAGTGGTTTGAGAAATATCTATGTTACCAAGTACGAGTTTAATGAACTTAGTTTCCTAGTAGTATATCAAAGGGGAAGGCTCTAAAATCTTCTTATGGTTCAATATAACATGTCTCAAGATGTTGTTGATAAAATTAAACTATTTAATTCAAAGATAAAGGAAAAACATCATACCTTGAAGGTTGATATGATCAGTCATTTTTATTTCTTTAAGAGTTTTAAACCGACTATCACATCCTCTTCTTATAAACCTTTATTTGTACCTAATCTTCAGAATGAAGTAGATCAAATGATTTCAAAGTTTACTTCTATGACCACTTAGATTAAATCTATCTAGTGTGATATTTTCACACCAATGACAATACAATATCTCAATAAAGATCTTATAGGTCAGTTCCAGCCACAATATAAGTAGTAATAAATCATAGAGTTGGAATAAATATGTCCTTGAATGACACTATGGACTATCTTATATAATCTATTGGTGAGAAGCTGGAATATATCTTGGATATTTCTAAATATATTTAGGGTATGATCTCTAGGTCGCTTGGTCCTATGAGTAGGAATCATTAGACAATAGTAGACCTATTGGTTAAGGTTTTTGAAGAATTTAAAGGCTTGTACTCCTATAAAGAGGATTATAGTTCCTCATAATATAAGGTAGTTCCATTAGATTTAGTTACTTATATATAAAAAGAGTTTTTTGTTCATAAGACTCTTAGGATAATTTCTATAGTTTAACCAGTTTCTCCTACCCATTTTGTTCTTGTTCTTGATGAAGTGGAACCTTCTGCTAGTGATCAAATTTCTCAACCTCCTATTAGTGATGTCCAGGAGATAGTTCAAGGTTTAAAATATTAGATATCTATTATGAAAAGGAAGGTTTAATAAATTAATATAAGAGTGGTCAATATCCAAAGGTCAGTGTATTAGATTCTGAAGAAGTTGTATATTGATTTTCTTGCTACTTCATCTAGTCCTCAACTTGTCCCTTTATTCATTTTTTCTCAGAGTTTCACCCATAGTTATCTTGAGTATTTCAATTGAATTTTGAGAAATGGTCCCTCTTATATTCCTAAAATTCATAGACATAAATCTACTATTACCCTTGAGTCTTTAAAGCCATATATCATCAAGTGATTCAACTTGTGTTTATATTATTTATATTATATAAAATTAAGAATAAATATAGTCCTAACTTATCCAAATAAATTTTTTATGTACCAAACATAAGTTTTATATTCTATTTTATCCAACCCTCATCTATTAAAAATAGAAATAAAAAGTGAATACAACCTTAGATACTGATATATTAGAGTAAGAAGCCTCTTCCTCAGAACCTCCAAAGAATATGTATTTTATTCCCAGTAGATCATATGATTTCATTATAGTTGAAGTAAATATTTAAAGAATTATTATCCATTATATAAAGAGGATAAAAGATAAATTAGTTGTTGGTATTATAGAGTGTGTTTCAATAGATCTTGGAAGAGTTGTTCCACCTCCTAAAATGGACCCACCTACTGCATCTAAAACCTCTCTTACTTTTAGTTTGAGACTATCCAAACCACATTCTATGTTGTCTAAGGAACTAATCCCTATTGTTTTATATCTTAAATCTAGGTTTTATTCTTGGATCCTTATTTCTAATGTTATCCATTAGAGTTTATTGATAAGGGATTTGTGTTTTGAGATCTCATGATCCCAAGTTAGGTGGTTTTGTTATGATGGGAAATTTTGATTAACCCTAAATTTCTTGATTTAAATTCAATTAATTAATCTAAAATTAAATTTTATTGTAATTCATTTATTGAAAATGCAATTCTAGTTAATTGGGGTTTTGGATTCAATTTGGCATGAAATTAGGAAAAACCCCCAATTCCAATGAATTGGGAGTGTTTGTGAAATTGCTGGAAAATTTTGGAATTCAAATGGTTGAATTTAAATTTTTAAAATTGATTTGATGAAATTTATTTCAAATTGGTATTTGAGAAAATTGGATTAAAAATGGTTTTGATATAAAACTTGGGGGTTTTTCTTAAAAAGGAATTATTTGATTAAAATCCCATGTGATAGTTTTTAAAAGGAAATTGGAATATTTGAAATGAAAAAATGGGTTGAATTGTATTTTGAACAATTTTGAAATAAGTTACCCATTATTGATTGTTGTTTTAGCACATGAAAGACTAGGTAGTTAGTGATTTATTAGGGATAAACATGATAATATGGTAATTCCCTAATAATTAATTGATTCATTATAACTCTAACATAAATTGATTGGTAGGTCCTATCCCCAATGGGATGTTTGATAGTCCTCTTTGACCAGTGTCAAAGGGATGTGTGTGAACATTTCCATTTTCATTATATAAGTGTGTGAGGATACCATAACTGGGAATTGTGATAACTCTTGGTATATGAACAAGTTTCTCATTTTTTATTATTTAAAATATATTCTAGTTTTTTCAATTTTTTTATACATGAATTTTAAATTTATATAAAATGGTTTATATAAAATGTTTATTAAACCATTTGTTTAAAGTATTTCCATCATTTGAAATATAAAGAATGATTTGTTTGAAATATTATTTTGAAATGACATGACTTTTTATTTAAAATCAAAATATTTATTTTGTTAATTAATTATGTAATCCTATCATTTAATCATTGGTGATACCATACTGGGATTTTAGCTTACACCCTACCTATGTCTTTGGGTGTTTGTATATTATCTCCTTCCATGTTTGAGAAAGGGTAAACTTCCACTTGGAGGTGGTTCTAGTTGTTGATCCTTGGGATTAGAGAGTTGTATCTGCTGAGACCTGAGTGGTTATCTAGTTTTTTAGTACTTTGTGGCTGTACTCTGGGGTTTTCATACCCATTTTACTTCTGGTACAGTTCTCCCTATGGATTTTTTATTGTATGAAAAATCGTCTTATTTTTATTAATTCAATTTTTGTTTATGGAAAATTAATTACCACTTTAATATTGTATGATGTGAGGTTCTATCCTCCAACTTATGAGGATATAGAATGCCCATAGAGTTATGTTAGTACTAACTTGATTATTAGGATAATAGGGTATTTGGATGGTTTATGAAAAAATATCATCTAGTTTGTAAAGGATATTCTCAAATTTAGGGTATTAAATTTACTGATACATTTAATCCATCTATAATGATTGAAATAATAAATATATTTTATGAAATATGTGCTCTAATAAATTACAAAGTTTTCCAAATATATTTAAATTCAGAATTCCTTAATAGAGAACTCAAGTAAGAGGTCAACATTGAACAACAAGAATGTTTTATCCTTGATAGTGATAGTTTCTTGAATTTGAAGAAATAACTACATGGGATTAAAAAAGAACCTATAACATGGTATTATAAACTTAAAAATATCTTTTAAATTATTAATTTAAATAAATAAAGGAGGATACTAATTTTTATGTCAAGGGAGATGACACAAACTCACTCATTATAATAGTGTATTTTGATTACATTATTTTTACTAGAAATAAACTGATGACTTGTGAATACTTTACTACCTAAATTGAAATAATTTTGAAAATGTAAATGGTTGATGATATGAAATTATTTATAGGTTTTAAAGTTATCAACAAAAATAATATGTTTCTCTCTCAATAAATAAGTTTTCTCATACGTTTTTAAGTTGTTTGAAATTAAAGAATTGGGAGAGTACTCAAATATTATATAACTTGAGACTAAGTTTTCCTTATATAAATAAGTAAGGAGTGTGAATCAAAAGGTTTTTTAAAGGATTATATAAATCATACTATACTTTATAATTTCTAGATTAGATTTTGTGTTTGATGTTACTCATTGTGAATGAACCTACAATAATCTAAATGAGTCAAATTTTATGGAAAAATAATCTTGTGCTATGTCAAAGGAATTATAAATTATGAATTGAGGTGAATTATCTATTAGAGGAAGGTGTGTTTATTACAACTCTATGAAGAAAATTTTAGTCCGATTAAGTAATAATCTGAATATATTGTGGCACTACAAAAAACAACTCAAATGTTTTGGATGAATTCATAACATTAAAACATGAGGCTCAATGTCTCCTATCCATTGATGATTGTGTTTGGAAATTAAAGTGAAATAAATTTGTTAAATAATATGTTACAACATTCATGGTCAAAGAATATTGATATTAAGTACTATTTCATTAAGAAGATATTGGAATGTGGAGAGATTCACTTGGAATATGTTTCAAATGTTGAAAAAAGTAGAGACTATCTTGAAAAATACCATAATGAAGGATGTATTCTACTACTTGAGAGTATTGGTGGGAGTGAATTATCTACCAAAATATTACTACATTCATCACTTTTTTCCCACTTTTATTCATTTAAATTTTTTGAAAAAGGGAGAGAATAGTTTGGGAGATATTATTTATGGGGGAGAATCTTTTGTTTGAGGAGTTTATGAAGGGGGTAAGATAAGAGAAATTTTTTCTAGAAGAGGAATAAATGGGGTGATGGTAGTTGGAGTTTTTTAAAGAATATAAAATTATTTAGAATATTTCCAATAAATAAAAAGGGGGTGATTGAAGATACCTTAAATACTTGAGAGATTGAATAACACTCATGAATTATAGAGACACAAGGGTTTAGAATAACTAAATAGGTACTTGGTTAGTATAATATTAATCTTTACACTAAGGCACTAGTGCAGAGAACATTATTTACGTCACCATTTTTTACGTCGGTTATATATAACCGACGTGATAATCTGTGAAACGTGGTTTTTTACGTCGGTTATAAAATAACCGATGTAAAAAATGCGGTGAGTATATTTTTAATGTCGGTTATTAAAATAACTGACGTCAAAAATTGCCCGTGTTCGGTTTTTACATCGGTTATCAAATAACCGACGTAAAAAACCAAAGCACAGGGGTTTTTTAACGTCGGTTATTTTATAACCGACGTAAAAAACTCGTAGATATATCGTTTTTTTACATCGGTTATAAAATAACCGACGTAAAAAACCCCCCACACTTTGGTTTTTAGGTCGGTTATTTGATAACTGACGTAAAAAACGAGATATCTATGAGTTTTTTACGTCGGTTATTTTATAACCGACGTAAAAAACCAAAGAACGGGGGGTTTTTTACATCGATTATTTTATTACCGATGTAAAAAATAAGATATCTACATGTTTTTTACATCGGTTATGTTATAACCGACATAAAAAACTATGATTTTTGATGTCTTTTTTACGTCGGTTATAGAATAACCGACGAACAAAAAGCCGTATCTGATATATTTATAATGTCGGTAATTATAATAACTGATGTTATAAATGTAAGAAAACAGTTTATAACGTCGGTTATTAAATAACCGACGTTATAAAAACATTTAAAAAATTAACAACCCCCGAGGTTTGTCATTTACGAATTTTCGTTCGACAGTCCGACGGCTTGTCTCTCTCGCGCGATAAACCCTAATCGGGTCGACGATCTCGCAGCGTTAAAATCGTTTTGCCTACAACTTTTATCATCTTTACTCTCCTCAGATCTATCATCTCAACTCGCAACACTCAAGTAAGCCTTCCACGAATTTATTTCGTTCATTTTTTTCTTAAATCGTCTATATTTATGTTTTGCGATTTTTGTGTGCTTTTTTTCGTTCGTTTTGTGTGCTTTCAACTCGTTCAATTTTTGTGTGTTTTTTTCCCGGATCTATCATCTCAACTTGTTTTGTGTGGTTTCAACTCGCAACACAAAATCCATTCCAAAACCCCCTTTTCATGTAATCCTTTAACTCACAACACTATATTTTTGTGTTCTTTTTTTCATTCATTTTGCCTACATCGTATATTTTTTGTGGTGCCAAATTTTTTTTTGATGGATTTTGATATGTCTTTAATTTTATATATTCATTTTATCTTGAAATTGGGTGCTTTTAATGTGTGACTCTTAGGTTAATATTTGGGTGTATTTTATAACCTATGAAAGTGATTCATTAATTTTGAAAGGGGAATCCAATTATGGTTTTTTAATTCTTTTTTGTCATGTGGGCCTCGAAAGAGGGGTTTTGAATGGGTGTTCTGTGTAAAACCTTGTCACAATTCTTGAAGGTGTTTTATGAAAAAGTTTGTTTTTCATGTGTATTGTTTGTGACATTATTTGAGGTAAATTATTAAAATATGAGGGTGGTTTAATAAATGTGTATTGAGCTGAAATTTATTTTTTGGATTTGTATTGGTATGATTTTTTTCTTGAATGGGGGTTTTTGAATGTCTTTTTTGTGCAAAACATGGTTATTCCTATTGGGATTGTTTTATGAAAATTGAAAATGATTTAGTGAGTTAAAAAAAGTGATAAAATGGTGTAAATGCAATATTTTGGCGATGTTATTCACCTAATAAGGGTTTTTGAAAGGTAAAGAGGTGATTTAAGATGTCAAACATTTTTAGAATTTTTTATAAATTGAGGAATTGTTTTATTAAATTGTGATGTTAGTGCGAAACATGTTTGTGGACTATTTTGTGTGACTTTTTTGATAAAATAAATTATGATATTAGTTATCAATAAACTTGTGATCATTTGACTAGTTGAATATCAATGATTATTTTTAATTATCATACGATCATTTAAGTAGCCATATTTAATAATATTTAATTCCATCTATTTCATGCTGAAGTATATATTAAATGCATGTGTTTTTCATTGTTCTCCATCCCTAGTTTTATATGTAAACCATTGTTTGGGGGGTTGTCCGGGGGGGGGGGGGGGGGTGGGGGGCTGTCCAAAGGGTTGGGGGGTGTCCAGGGGGGGTGTCCAAGGGGGTGGGTGGGTGTGGGGGGCTGTCCAAGGGGGTGGAGGCCTGTCCAGAGGGTTTTGGGGGTTGTCTGGGGGGGGGGGGGGTAGGGGGCTGTCTAGAGGGTTATGGGGTGTCCAGGGGGGTGTCCAAGGGGGTCGGGGGTGGGGGTGGTGTCCAGGAGGGTTGTGGGGTGCTGTCTGGAGGGGTGGGGTTCTATCCAGGGGGTGGGGGGGGGGGGCTGTCCAAAGGGTTGGGGGGTGTCCAGCAGGGTGTCCAAGGGGGTAGGGGGTGGGGGTGGTGTCCAGGAGGGGTGGGGGTGTTGTATATAGGGGTGGGGGGCTGTCCATGGGGGTTGGGGGGCTGTCCAGAGGGTTGGGAGGTGTCCTGGGGGGTGGGTGGGTGTGGGGGGCTGTCCAAGGGGGTAGAGGCCTGTCCAGAGGGTTTTGGGGGTTGTCCGGGGGGTGGGGGGCTGTCCAGAGGGTTGGGGGGTGTCCAGGGGTGTTTGGATTTACATTGTGATTTTCTCGATCTAAGTTTTTATTTTAAATATGATTTGATTCTCAGGTTTACACCATTCTCTCCAATTTTCTATCAACCATGTAGGCGCCATGGTTTTCTTTTATTCAATGGAATTTAAAACTATTATATCTAACTATATTTTCTTTTAATAATAATATTCAAGCATATTTTTTTAAATACACATAGATTTGATTTATATTTCAAAATTGTTTTACATTCAAATTATGATTTTTTTCATATAAACTTATATTTGTCTTATCTTAAAAATATATATATTTTTGATATTTGTTATAGGTAATAATGAGTCGAAGTTGGATTACGGCACATCAAAAGAGTAATGAATATGAGGAAGGTGTTGATGCCTTTTTGGAATTTGATAAATGAAATGTTCCAAGTAGTGAATTTTTTTTCTTTCCATGTATAAAATGTTTGAATATGAAGAAGTTGAAAAGTATAGAGATAAAAGATCATCTGATATGTCATGGTTTTAATCCGAGTTACAGCCCTTGGATTTGTCATGGTGAAACTGGACGAAATGTCACTTATGATGATGATTCACAATATGGTAACTCTGATGGAATTAAAGAAATGATTCACGATATTATAGTAGAAAAAATTGAGATAGAACCGATAGTTACACGTCTATATGGTGATGCTGAAAAACCATTATATCCTGGTTGTACAGATTTTACGGTTTTGTCGGCGGTGTTAAGATTGATTAACCTGAAGGCGATACATGGATGGAGTGACAGAAGTTTTACAGAGCTACTACAATTGATGAAAGACATTCTTCCAAAAGATAACGATCTTCCAGATTCACATTACAAGGCCAAGAAAATATTATGCCCGATGGGATTGGGATACAAAAAAATAAATGCCTGTTCGAATGACTGCATTATATATAGGAAGGAATATGAATTTCTGTCAGACTGTCCTAAATGTGGGACATCACGGTATAAGGTGAAAGAGAAATCACAGGCTAATGTAGAGATTACAAATCTCCCTGCAAAGGTATTTTGGTATCTTCCTATAATTCATCGTTTCAAACGTTTATTTGCTAATTCACATGATGAAAAAAGGTTAAGATGGCATGCTGATGAGCGGGTATGTGATGGAAAAATATTTCATCTAGCTAATTGTCCACAATGGAAGAAAATTGATGCGCAGTACTCTACATTTGGAAATGAAATAAGAAATCTCAGATTAGGGTTGTGCACAGATGGAATGAATCCATACCGAACCCTCAGTAGCACACATAGTTCATGGCCTATTTTATTGGTAATTTACAACCTCTCTCCTGAAGTTTTTATGAAGCGCAAATATGTCATGTTGAGTATAATGATCTCTGGTCAAAGGAAACCTGACAATGATATTGATGTTTACTTGTCACCGTTGATTGATGATTTGAAACTGTTATGGGCTGATGGTATTAGGGTGTATGATTCTTATAAAATGGAATATTTTCAACTGCATGTAGTGCTTCTGTTCACTATAAATGACTTCCCAGCGTATGGAAATTTGTCTGGATACAATGTTAAAGGGAATAAAGCATGTCCAATTTGCGAACAACAGACGTCATATTGTCAATTGCATCATGGGAGGAAAACAGTGTACATGGGTCATTGAAAGTTTTTGCCTATGGATCACCCTTATATAAGAATAAAAAAGGCATTCAATGGCTCACAAGAATTTGATACTGCTCCAAAACCTTTATCACTGGATCTGTATTTTGAGAGGGTGAAAAACCTTGATGTGACATTGGGAAAGACACAGAAATCTGGTAATGATAGACATATTTGGAAGAAAAGTTCAATATTTTTTGAGCTACCATATTGGAGGTATCATGAAGTTAAACATAATATTGATGTCATGCACGTGGAGAAGAATATATGTGATTGTTTTATTTAAACATTGTTAGATATTAAAGGAAAGACTACAGATGGGTTAAATGAAAGATTAGACTTACTATCAATGGGAATATGTTTGGAGTTAGCTCCCACTCCTAAAGGAAGATGAACATTTCTTCCCCCGGCTTGTCATACATTATCGAAGAGGGATAAAATTAGCTTTTGTCAGTGTCTTCATGATATCAAAGTTCCTCAAGGTTATTCTTCAAATGTAAATTTTTTTGTCTCATTGAAGGACTTGAAGTTGATAGGTATGAAATCACATGATTGTCACGTCATGATGCAACAAATTCTACCAGTTTCATTGCGTGGAATATTGCCCATTCGTGTCAGAAAGACTATGATGAAGTTGTGTTATTTTTTCAATTCAATTTGTAACAAGGCGATTGATGTGAATGCTTTGAACATTTTGGAAAAGGATGCAATTTTTATACTTTGTCAATTGAAAATGTATTTTCCTCCAACTTTTTTTGATATAATGGTGCATTTAATGATTCATCTGGTTCGAGAAATAAATCTTTGTAGACCTGTATATCTTCATTGGATGTATCCTTTTGAAAGGTATATGAAAATATTAAAGGGGTATGTTAAAAATCCATATCGACCTAAAGCCTCCATTATTTAAAATTATATTTCTGAGGAGGTAGCAGAGTTTTGTATGAGCTACTTGGCTGCGGCACAACACATAGGTTTGCCTCCATCTCTCCACGAACGAGTTAATAATGAGGGAAAGGGGATTCATGGCTTGAAAGACAAATCATTGTCAGCTAAACAAATGAAGAAGTTAGAATCATACATCTTGAATAACATAGCTGATGCTCAACCATATATCACATTGAATATTAATGAGTTGAAACAATGTCATCTAAAGAAGAAAGAAATGTGGATTTTGAATGAGCACAAAAAAACTTTTTTGTCATGGATTAAAAAGACTTTGCTTGACAGATCAGATGTATCAGAGACATTAAAATGGATAGTGGGTGGTCCATGTTTAAATGTGATAACATGGTCCGGTTATGACATTAATGGATATACATTTCATACGAAAGCTCAGGATAACAGAAGTGCACTTTAGAATAGTGGTGTATTGGTGTTTGCAGAAGCAATGAATTTTTTGAGTGCTAAAGACAAAAACCCAATTTCTACATCAAGTTCATATTATGGAGTGATTGAAGACATATGGGAGGTTGATTACTTTAAAATTAAAGTTCCTGTTTTTAACTATAAATGGTTTATCAGTAACAATAGTGTCAGACACGATGAATTTGGTATGACACTTGTTAATCTGAATAGATTGGAAGACACAACTGATTCTTTTATAATGGCAACACATGCAAAACAAATTTTCTATGTAGTAGATCAATCAGATATGCAGTGGGATGTTGTTTTACAAGGGAACAACAATATGTGTGTGAGGATGAAGTTGATGAAGATGCTGATTTATGTGAGATCCATACTTCCATGGAAAGATTAATAGAACATAATGATGAGCATGTTGAACACATGGTTTGTGCCATAAGGAACGATCACGACGAAGGAATTTGGGAAAATAATCCATTTGTACATTCCTAAAATTACAGGTAACATATGTTTATTTCTTGTTTACATTTATTTTTTTCATAAATTTTAGATGTTGTATGTTTTTTAGTTATTAAAACATGTTTTAAAACAAAATAAGTATAAGTTTTTGTTTGTTTTAAGTTTGTTTAGTTTACTTTATCATGTTTACCATTACATGAATTATATATCTATTATTTTAGTTCAGTGAAAATTACTTTACCATGTTTACTAGGTTTACCATGTTTACCATGTTTACCATCATGACCATCTTTACCATCTTTACCATTGTTTAACATGCTTACCATATTCCCAATGTTTACTATTACGTAACTTAGTACACTTTTCTATTTTCTGATTACAGTAGTATTAAAATATTTGAATTTGTATATTTTTGAAATAATTTTTTTTTGATTTTAAGGATAATGAAAGATCATTCAGTTGATCAACCACATGATTCTGGAGATGAGAATATTGTTCATACCTCTAGGGAGTAACATTCACATGCTCCTATTAGAACAAAGAGTTCAAAGGTTCGTAAACGTGGGTGCACACGTTTACCAAAATTATCAGTTTCCCGTATGCATGATCAAAGGATAGTCGTTGAGTTTGATGATGATGATATTCCTAGAGGTCCAAATGAAAAATATTTTAAGAGTTTTTTAGCAACTCAGGCTAAGAGAAAAGTAAGCATTCTGTATGATGACTTGAGAAGTGTGGATAAAGCGCTAATCTCTCAGTTATGGGAGACGATTTTGGTAAGATTTTTGCTATTGTTTGAATATTATTTAAATGTTTCTAGTATATATAATATGTTTAACCTCTTCTTTATCAGATGACATTTGATATTCCTAACACTGGAGGAGTCAGGAAGAAATACTTATCGTTGGCTTCCAAAAGATGGAGGGATTTCAAATCAACCCTCTCATCTGATTTCATTTATGGTCATAGGAGTCATGACAATCCATGTTGTATATATCCCTTTATAGATGAAGACACATGGAGATAGTTTTTTGAAAGTAGAAGAAAAGAGTCATTTTTGGTAAGGGCAGTGTAAACTTTTATAAGATTTCTTATATAAATGATCTTATTAACGTTTTGTTAATGATTTCTTATTCTTAATTTACAGAAAACAAGGAAATATCATCATGAGATCCAATCTAAAAATGTATACCCTCATAGTTTATCTCGGGGAGGGTATGCATTATTAGAAGAAAAAATGATGGAGGAAAAATTTCCACAACTAAGAGCTGAGTCTTCAAGCTCTGGAGAGGTGGCCCCTCCATCCCCTCCATCTAAACATGAAAAATGGAAGAGAGCTCGGAAGGAAAAAAAAGGGAAATATCTTTCGGATGAATCGAGAATCGTACCTGAGAGGATTGTAAGATATATATTTTATTTATTTAAGTTAACCATTTTCTTCTTATAATTTCAATCATTACAGAAATGTTCAATTAATTAATACAGGACTCTATTGAGGAGCAGAGTTCACATGGGACATTTACAGCTACTGGGAGGGAAGATATTTTATCTGTAGCATTGGGAAGGCCCGAACATCCTGGTCGTGTAAAAGGATATCCGGAAGGTGTATCGGTAAAAAAAGTGTTGCCACGTTCTTCAACTTCAAACATTGAGGGGGTTTATAGAAAAAAAATTGATTCCTTAGAGTCTGAAATTTATAATATTAATGCGACGATGGAGGACAAGATTAGAGCATCGGTGCAGTCTATGTTTGCAGACATGAAAAGACAATTTCAGACTGCAACTCCCACTCCTCCACCTCCCCCTGAAGACCCCATTATTTATCCTCCACCTCCGCCAGTAGCTCCCACTCCCCCACCTCAACCTGCTGACCCCATATTTTATCGTACTCCTCCACCACAGCTTCCTACTTATTGCGATTTTTATGTTGATGATTCTCAACAGCATATAGTAGAATATGGGTTGGTATATTGTATAAGTGATACAGTTCATCATCAACAATTATAGGTAGAGAATCAGAGGGTCACTGTACAGGATATTATAGATAGATCATCTCGGGTACCATCACCTACAGATGAGGTGGCGATATTTGGACATAGTATCAGCCATTTTTTAATTTGGCCATCCAGACTTCTTCGACTCATTACCATAGAGGTATTAATGTTATATATATATATATATATTTATTAAAGTTGTTTTATCATTTGAAAACTAATATAATTTTTAATTTATTTTTATAGGAATACTTCAAAGGTAAAGAAATACTGTATAGACAACAACAAAGACAAATCGCTATGACATCAGATACAGAATCAAGTAGTCTTGATAGATTGTCAAGATATTCATATTTGTTGGTGGATCATTATGAGTTTCTAATGGAATCTCATGTTTTTGGATGTTAAATAAATGTGGGGATTATGAAAACTGATATCATGGAGCTTGTTACCGGAGATAAGTTGGGCATCAACGTGGTGAAATTTTTTTCCATGTAAGTATTAACACATTTTCCCTGCGTTATATTTATTAAAAATGTATACTTATGTCTGTTTTGTATTAGGTATATTTATAAAATTTGTGAGAGGAATGAGCTGACAGATGTATATGGATTCATGGACCCGCAATTGATGAGGAACAAATAATTATTTATATTGCTGAAAGATTTGAAAAGAATATAGTCACACAATGTTGGATGATGCCTTTTTGTGAGAGGTATAAAACACATCTCTCTTAAAGAGTTAATTATCTTTTAACATAAAAAACCACTAATGTTAAATTTCCTTTTATCAGTGATCATTGGATGTTAGGGGTTTTTTTCTCAAGGGGGAAAGCACTTTATTGGATATGCTCTGTCCATGATGATTTGAGGGAAAGTTTTAAGAATATATTGGAAAAGTAAGTTTCAATTTCTCAATATTTTTATATATTATAATGAATTTTAAATTTACCCCATTAGTATTATTTTCTAACAGGGCATGGGTCTACTTTCGAAAAAACGCAAGGAAAAGGAATTTAAAGATCAAATATGTAAATGCGAAGGTAAATATCCATTTATAATTTGTAATTTTTGATTTATTAAATTAAAATAATATATTGAATTTACACTCATTCAAACAGAATTTTCATGAACAACAAGACGTCATCGAATGCGGATATTATATGTTAAGATTTATGTATGAAATAATAACAACTGGGATAGTTGTGAATTTTGACCTGGTAAGATTTCCTCTTAAACTTTGCCATAATATTTCAATTTGATATACTCATTATACACGTTAACTACTATCCTTTTCATTTGTAGATTTTTGATGACCCTCAACCCTATAATGCTGAAGACATAAAACAACTACAAGTGGAGTGGTCAAATTATTTTACAGGTTTGATTAAATTTTAGTTGTTTGTAATGTAAAATGTAATTTTGAATATTGTCATTGTAATTGTGTATTTGCTAGTCGTTTAGGTTGGATTTAGTTTTTTTTGAAGTTGATAGTGTAAGTTTTGAATGTTATATATGTGAATGTTTAATTTTTCTATACTTCTTGTTTTGTTCTACTTATGATGGTTTTTCTGGTATGGATTCTGGTCTGGGGGGGGGGGAGGGGTTTCAAGGGTGTGGGGGGGTGTTCAGTGGGGTTGGGGGTGTCCAGGGGTCTAAGAGGGCTATCCGGTGGGGTGGGGGGGGGGGGCAGTCTAGGGGTGTGGTGGGGGCTCCAATGGGGTGGGGGAGGGCTTTCTAGGGTGTGGGGGGTATACATGAGGGTGGGGGGTTGTCCCGGGGTGTTTGTAGCTGTCCAGGGGGTCGAGGGGCAGTCTGGGGGTGTGGTGGGGGCTGTCAAGTGGGGTGAGGGGGTGCTGTTCAAGAGGGTGGGGGGGGGGGGGGTTGTAGAGGGCTGTTTGGGGCTGTCCATGGGGGTTGGGGGCAGTCCAGGGGTGTGGTGGTGGCTCCAATGGGGTGGGGGCTATCAAGTGGGGTGAGGGGGTGAGGGGGTGCTGTTCAGGAGGGTGGGGGGGGGGGGAGTCCAGGGGTGTGGTGGGGGGATCCAATGGGGTGGGGGAGAGCTGTCCAGGGTATGGGGGATATATATGAGGGTGGGGGGGTTGTCCCGGGGTGTTTGGAGCTGGCCAGGGGGGTCAGGGGGCAGTCCAGGGGTGTGGTGGGGGCTGTCAAGTGGGGTGAGGGGGTGAGGGGGTGCTGTTTAGGAGGGTGGAGGTGTTGTCAAGGGGTGTTTAGGGCTGTCCAGGGGGTCGGGGGGCAGTCCAGGGGTGTGGTGGGGGATGTCAAGTGGGGTGAGGGGGTGCTGTTCAGAAGGGTGGGGGGTTGTCGAGGGGTGTTTGGGGCTGTCCAGGGGGTCGGGGGGTAGTCTAGGGGTGTGGTGGGATCTCAAATGGGGTGGGGGAGGGCTGTACAGGGGATATAAATGAGGGTGGGAGCTATCAAGTGGGTAAGTTTTATATGTTATCAATTTAAATGCTTAAATTTTCTTTAGTTCATGTTTTGATCTTCTATTTTTGTGGTACAGATTATTGATTTGGTTTATGGTTGATTTTGGGGGAGAGCAGAGGACTGCAGTGGATTTTAAAAAAAAAATTTCTTTCACGTCATTTATTTTATAACCGAAGTGATAAAGAAATCGAGAAGCGTTTATCACGTCGGTTTTTTTCATAACTGACGTGATAAAAATCTGTGGCATGGTTTATCACGTCAGTTATGTAATAACCAACGTGATAAATGACCTGGGAAATGCTTTATCACGGCGGTTAATCAATAACCGACGTGATAAACCCCTCTCGGGACTGGTTTATCACGTCAGTTATTTAATAACCGATGTGATAAACCATTTCCCATGCTTTTTATCACGTCGGTTATTGATTAACCGACGTGATAAACACCTCCCAGGACTAGTTTAGCACATCGGTTAATGAATAACCGACGTGATAAACCATATCCCAAGAGTTTATCACCTCAGTTATTCAATAACCGACGTGATAAAGTCACCCGCACATGTTTATGACATCGGTTATTGTATAACCGACATGATGAAGCCCCCCCAGGTTTATCACGGCGGTTATATAATAACCGACGTTATAAACCCCGCCCCCCGGGTTTTTTCACGTCGGTTATTAATTAACCGATGTGATAAACACCGCGATGTTACGTATTTTACATCGGTTTTTAAATAAACGACATAAAAAACTTTATTTATAACGTCTTCCGTATTAACATCGGCTCAAACCCGACATAAAAAATGAAAAATAACCGACGTAAATAACGTTTTCTGTACTAGTGAGGGGTGAATAACTCTTGAGAATTTCATTATACCTAATGGTGTGGTGTTTAGATAACTCTCTCATTCAAAAGTGTGATATGAATAGTTTATTGATATAATTTATTAATGAGTTTTAATGGTGGTTTCATGTTTTATTTATTGTTAACATGTTTATGGATGAGTTAAATGATTAGTGGAGTTAAATTATTAGCAATGGAATTATGCTTGGTTGAGAATTGAAAACTCATGTTGTAATGTGAATTAATTGTGTTGTGATTTATTCTTGCTGGATTATGCAAGTATCATAATGAAATAAAAATATTTGATTTGGGAAAAATAAAAAATATGATGAAATGTGAAGGGATATGAATTATGGTCAGTTTTTATGCTATAATTTTAATGGATACACCGTATTGGTGTATTTTATACGACAATATACAGGCTATATAATTTTGATGTTTCTACAGGAATATATTTCCATAGTATTACACTGTAGTTTATTGACGACTCCCTAATGTTTTGGATCGATATATTAAGGAAAATCAAGGATTGAAAATACTATACCATGATTTTTATTATCACACAATAGTGAAGTCAAGGAAGGTGAAAATTGTATAGATATTGGTAAATATTTGAGGGTGTTTTAAATATGTCTTATTCTATAATTATTATACATGGGTTTTTTCAATATAATTTAATTTTAAAAAAAATAATCATTCCATGATTTTTTAAAGGTATTTAACAAGTCTCGATTCACTTGGAAAATTGTGATGATATTTGGTGATAATTGAAAAAACATTATAGAGAGAGTTATGGAGAGTTTTTGAGATGGTTTGAGGAGAAGAACAAAGGTAAACACTTTATCCATCCATATATACACTTAAGGAGGACTATAAAAGATTAATCGACTTGATGAAACATGTTATTTTATCATTATTATACTATTAAGTCATGACCACCCTCCTACTCATTTTTATTATTCCATGTAGACAATAAGATAAGGGTATGGGTAGTGGGATAAAAACCACTAAAAACCAATGATTATACACTCAATAAAAAGTGTGATTAAACATTTACAAAAAAATTTCTTATGCCATGTAAATTCTTTGTCTTTTTCCATTGATTATCATGACTATTATACTTTGACCATCAAACCTTTGATTTAACCATCACATGAATGATTTTTTTGAAATATTTTTTTGGAAACCACTGATTCACCCTACTCATGTTATATGTGACTTGAAGGAATATGACTAAATAAAGAAAAAAATTCAAAATAGATCCTAGACTACCCTACTAACTCAAGAATCCACCATAATTATAGTGCAGAAAATCTTTATGTATTAATTTTTGAGTTTTGATGATCCTAGCTCCTAGATAATCCCAAACCAAATTACATAATGTCAGACCTCATACTATTTTTTAACAACATGAAACATATTACCATTTATCCCAAACTAGACCGACACAAAAAACTTAGGCACACATTCCAATTTTTTGAGGATAAAATAAATGTTGAGGGTTAATTTGGGTAAATTAGGAGACAATATTCCATATTTGGTAATTAT
Organism: Viscum album; assembly: GCA_963277665.1. Taxonomy (NCBI): domain Eukaryota; kingdom Viridiplantae; phylum Streptophyta; class Magnoliopsida; order Santalales; family Viscaceae; genus Viscum; species Viscum album. Next base: position 1,854,555,524 of record OY728163.1, on the reverse strand, counting down.
TTGAAATTAGAATGGATCTTGTAAGAAAACTTGCATGAAATTTGTAGATATTGGATAAATGGAAACAAAAACCTATCCACCAAGGGTATGTATATATCATGTGTACCTGGGAAGTAGCATAATAAAGAAGTTATATATATGTACAAAAAAAACACAATCTATTGAAATTATATAAAACTTCCACCTAAGATGATCAAACATAACTGAAACATATATTACCTTAGTGAAATAAAATTCCACTAAAGAGTGCTATGAGAAGTTTCCCATATGAGATAACCCAAAATGGAACCCTATGGACAACCCCTGGTGTCCTTTATCAATATTTACATCAAAATATCAAAAGGTCCTACATAACTCTAGGATCAAAGTCCTATGAACTCCCATGCTATGATACATTCCCATTACCTAAATCATATAAAATAAGAACTGTCTGTATTCCAAGGGTACACATGTAAGACATGAGTACATTGTATCCTATAGGAATTCACCACTCAACCCCTATCAATCTATCATAAAACCACATGTATTTAGTAGAATTATATAACAATTAGATAATTAAGGAAATAGTCAACATGCTTAACATACAATGATGAATATAAATAATAGATAACCTATTACCATGGTGTCAATTACATCCCACCATATGATTTTTAGTTAGACTGACCATTCATGCTTTGAGCACAGATAAAATTTTGATAAATTGGATTCATAAAATTGAAGAAACCTTAGTTACCTTCCCATGGGAAAAGGAAAAGTGTATAAAAATTCAGGGCGCCTTTAACCACATCACAAGGGGAAAGGAAAAGTGTTTAAAGAGTTAGGGAAACTTGAGCCCATACCAACCTTAAAAATCTATTTTCACTCACCTATAAACCTTTTTAAGTGTTCTATAATAATAATAATATATCTCTTACTATATGAAAACACTTCTCTTTATTACATATTAGCTCATGATTTATTAGATAAAATTACAGATAATAAAACCTAGAAGATCAAAAAATTTAGTGTATTTGGAAATTATTTACATTATATAACAACATAAAATAGGAAATAAACCATTTTTATTGAAAACTTCCTTAACATGCTTTTACTTAAAACCACATGAGATAACATTGGGACATACATAATAAAGGAATGAGCTATAAAGCCCAATAAAGGAATAACTATGGTGTAACATGAATAAATTAATACATGTTAGATAATAGGAATATCAATGGGGAATAACATGGGTGAGAATCATAAACATGAACAATGAGGCATGATATAACATGATAATATAATGGCAACATGGGAAATCTGAAAACAACTTAAAACACAACATCATAAACATAGGTAAAGGATAACTTAAAATATACAATGATAGAAAAAGTCCCATGATGGATTAGTTTCACTCCCTAACCCCTTTAATGACATATCATAATACTAAAACATTACCTAATGTATTGGAGTGCTATATAATTCCTAGTTCACTATCACTTTCATTTCATTCTCATGCTTAAGTGTGCAACATAGATCATACAACATGGAATCATTTTTCTTAACATTTTACTACTTGATTAAGAAGTATAGAATACATATATATAAGTCCCAAATAAAATAAGTATATGTTAATAAAGTTGAACATGATTGATAGTAATTGGGTATGGGTATTCACTACACAGTTTTTTTGGAATGGAATCCCGCAGTGAAATTTTGACAGCATAACAGGGGAACATAAATATTCACAGGACGGATTAATGATAATTAAAGGGGTATATCATCATTAATAAATAATAAGTTAAGTATGGAGAATGTGTAAAAATACACCCAAATATTAGGAATTTAAAATAAAAGGGAATAAAATGAAGAAGATTCTTGGATAAAGGGGAGAAAGAGATGATCCCTTAACTTGAGAGTATAAATCCATATGTTTGGGAGGAGTTTATTGAGAGTTTGGGGGAACCTTGTGAGTATTATATAGAGGTTATGAAATATTAAGGATTTGATCTAAGTATTTTTAGTGAAGAGAAGTGTGATATTGGATCGGTTTATATAGGAAATGAGTGGGGAATTACATATCATTTATCAAACATTGATTTTGGACTCTATATAATAAAATAACAAAAAACACACAAATTCCCGTGATTTTTGACCATGTTTTATAAAAAATAAGTATGGTTTCCATTATTTTATTAGGAAAATGGCCGAAATTATTAAAATATTACCCTTGGTGATGTGGAGGTGATCCATACTCTTAAAGAAATGATTTTAATAGCTTAAAATATATTATAGGTTTTGGAGGACTCATAAAGGATTTATAAAATTAATAAAATAAACATAGAATAAAATTATTTTAAAGGGAAAACATATATTTGGTCTTGTATAAAATTTATATTATTTATTAAATCACTTTTGGGTCATTAAGATGTTATAATATACACCGTATATTTATACGGTATTGAATTTTTACCTGAAAATTTGATAATCTCAGAAAATTATGAAAAAATAACCAGTGGATAATTTCAATGTTATGATTATAGGAATAATATTCATTTTATCTAAATAAATTTCTAAATATTTTAATTTTCACTTTTAAAATAAGAATCTATATTTATTAAGAAATGTTGGGTTTTTTGACAATAATAGTTTTTGAACCCTTGTAAAAATTACATTTGACTTCATAAAATTTATAATATAATTTATATTTAATAAATAATATTTTATTAAAATATTATTTATTTCAAAAAAATGACTAATTATTGAAAATAAGAGTATTAATTTAAATTGAATACTAAATAAAATAAGAATTTTTGTTTTATTATATAAAAATAAAAAACATTTATAAAGTAATGATAAGAAGAAAATATAAAATTATTCTATTGAAAATAAAATATAAATTTTTATATTATTATGATCTTTATACATATCCATTTAATTTACTATTAAATTCCCTAATGTTCAGGTGCACAATAGTGAGATTTTCAATGGGTGGTTTGACATACATGGTTTGGGCCATGATCTCAATGAGCTTGAACTTATCTCGTAAATGGTTTATCTCATGCTTAAGTTATTGGATATCAACTTGGTATTAGTCAAAGTAAAATCCCAATAGTGCTATCTACCTCAAAATATCAGATAAATGGGATTCATAGGGTACAATCCTACTAGTTGAGGCCACCACTTCATTTGTCTGTGATAATTAGATTTTTCAAAACCCTATATTCATACTAATCATATAATAATTGTTTATTGGCTATATTATAAATGGTAATGATTATTAACGGCCTTTTAAATTTTATTGGATATAATGAAAACAAATAATTTAATTTGTTTTCTATATCCATAATATATAATAATACATTTAATTAAAATTTAAGGGGAATTTTATTTTTAAAAGTTTTGGTCATTATAATCTTCCTCCCTTCAGAAATTGTTCCCTCAAAATTTTTATTTATTGCACTAAAATAGATGAGTTTAACTCTATTTTATCACCTCCTCTGGTTCTTATGTTTTTTTTTCAAACTTTTGGTTTTTCCATAGCACTTTGACTAGGTTCATTGTCTTATTTCATAGAAATTTAGCTCTATGATATAAGATCTTCTCTGATTGCTACTCATATGAGAGATCATTCTCCAACGGTACCACCTATTGATTGATTACATGTGAGGGGTATGATATATAATTTCTCAAGAGATATAATTGGAATACATCATGTACTTGAGATAGGTTTGGTGGGAGTGCTATCTGATAGGCCACTGCTCTGATGCAATCAAGGATCTCAAAAGGACCAGTGTATTTTGGACTAAGCTTTTACTTATTCCAAAATCTCATCACTTTATTCCATGGATATATGTAGTGGAATAAAATGTCTCCAACATCAAACTCCTTTTCTCATCAATTATTGTCAACATAACTCTTCTTTTAACTATGAGCATCCATGATGTGATACTGAATAGTCTTGACCTTTTCCACCATTTTCTAGACCATTTCAGGACCTAGTAGTTTGTGTTCCCCAAATTTATCCCAACATGTAGGTGTTATGAACCTCTTCCCATAAAAGGCTCCATAGGGAGACATTTGGATGATTGGGTGGAAACTATTGTATAATAACTAGAATATATAAAGATGTTGATCCCATCCTCTATTGATGTCAATTGAGTATACTCTCAATATATCCTAAAGTGTTGGTATAGTCTTCTCATATTGGAAATTAGTTTTGGGGTGATAATACATGATGAAGTTAAACTTAGTTTTAGATAATGTTGGAGACTCTTCCATAACTTAGAGGTAAATCTTAGGTCTCGATCAGATACAATTGATAGTAGTGTTCCATGAAGCCTTGCCACTTATGTAATGTATTTCCTTGAAATTTGATCAAGTGAGTAGTCCTCTCGAATCACAATGAAGTGTGTAGTCTTTATAAGATGATCCCCCACAACCCAGTTATCATTATTTACTCTGGATTTCTTTATAAGACTATTGAAAAAGTCTATAGTGATTTTTCCCATTTACATGTAGGTATGGGTAATGGTTGCATCATCCCCTTGGATTTTTATCTTTCTACCTTCACTTAATGATATATAAGACCTCTTGGTGTATATTCTGTGATATCCTTCTTCATATTTTTTTATAATAGTTCTTTCAGAGATCTTGATACATCTTTGTACTTCTAGGATGGATATATAAGGTTGATCTATGTGCATCATCTAATTGTTCCTTCTTTAATTTAGGATTTTTTGGTATACATAGTCTTGACCCAAATCTTAAAACTCCTTCATTAAAATTGAACTCAAAGGATTTCAATTTTCTTATAGTTTCCAATTTATTATGAATTACCACATAATCTATTTTAGAATCCTTTATATTCTCTATAAGACAGAGTTGATCAATCATTTGTGAAAGGATTGATCATATTCCTTCCTTTATTATTCCCATGTATATCCTTTTAAAATATAATAAGATCATATCTTTATCAATTCTCATCAATGCTAATTTTTTTGGATCCTTTTTTACTTATAGTGACTAATAGTTTATTTTATTTCATAGGATTATATTGGAATGATTAGTTATAGTCCTTGATAAGCTCTCACCATCTTTGTTGGTGTATATTTATCTAAATATGTGTGAATATATACTTGAGGATTTGTGACCCACTTATATTTAAAACTTCTCCACAAATAGATAATTCCACCATATTTTCAATGTGAAGATAACTATATCCAACTCTATATCATGTATTGGAAAGTTATGTTCATGAAAAATCAATTTCCTTGAATCCTAGTCTATCAATTTTTTATTCTACATTAACACACAACCCAATTCCTTCTTTGAAGCATTACCAAATACCGTGAAAAGATATCCACTAGTGGGTAGTGTGAGTACACATGTAGTGATAAGATAATTTTTCAACTCCTTAAATCTATCTTCACATTAATAATTAAAATAAAGCTTTACTACCTTTTGAGTTATCTTGGTTAGAGGGTTTTACAATCATGATAAATTTATCACAAATCGATTATAGTACCTATATAATAAAAGGATACTATAGATATCTGTCACAAATATTGGCCTCATCCATCCTTCAATTGATTCTATCTTTGATGTTTCCATAGATATCCCATTTATTATGATAATATTCCCCAATAATGAGACTTCCTTCAACCATAACTCATATTTTTTGTACTTCGAATAAATCTTATCCTTTCGTAAGGTCTTTAGCACAGTTCTTAGATGTTCCTCATGCTTTTACTTTCTTTTGAAGTATATTAGAATATAATCTATAAAGATTACCAATTTTTTGTGTTAATATCTAAAGATTATATTCATAAAATCCATGAAGTTTTCTAGATAATTAGTATGTTTGAATGGAATTACTATGAACTCATAATTCCCTTACTATATATGGAAATTAGTTTTGGGGATATCCTCATTCTTCACCCTAAATGTTTAATACACCAACTGCAAATACACCTTAGAGAAGTATTATTCTCCACATATCTAATCAAAAAATTTATCAATCCCTGGAAGATGATACTTTTTCTTTATCGTGATCTTGTTTATCTCACAATAATCAATGCAAAGGCACATTGACCCATCCTTTTTCTTAATAAATAGGACTGGTTCACCCCAAGGTAAAGAACATGGTCTTTTGTACCTCTTATCTAGATTCTACTATAGTTGTTTCTCAAACTCCTAAAGTTCCACAAAAACCATTCTATATGGATTCTTCAATAATGGTAACTCCCCAGGTATAAGATAAATTAAAAATTCAACCTCTCATCTTAGAGGAAGACCAAGAAATTATTCTAGAAACACTTCAGTGTATTCCCTCAAAACGGTTATGTATTCAAGGATGATCATTTCCTTAGACTCAATAATTTGAGCTAAATATGCTCTCTCATTGGGAAATAATAACCATTCATGAGATTTTAGTGATAAATAATATTCATCCATCTCCTTGTATTTTTATAGAATTAGAGGGAGATTCATGATACATAGAGTGATTTCATTATCATGAAAATTTATATTGGCTTCATATAAAGAAATATAGTCTATACTTAGAATTGAATAAAATTACACCAAAGGTAGTATCATAAGGTTTTCTAGGGATTTCATCCCAAAAAATTTGATAGGGGAGGAGTTATATACTTGGGAAGTAATAATTTTTCCATTTTCCATCTTCACAGACAACTCTACTTCCATGATTTGTAGTGGTGTTTGAATAGTTGTACTAAAATTTTATGATATGAAGGAATGAATAGATCAAGAATAAAAAATGTAAGTTCACTATTATTTAATGAATAAATAGAGTACCTATCACTATTTCAATTTTGGGATCCACCTCAACAATTTTGATAGCATAAGATTTCCCTTGATTCCTTGGAGGTTATTGGTTATTTATTAAAACCCTTGGATTAGTGAATTGGTTTACAAAGTGACATGGTTCCTTGAATTTGAAGTAATGAACAATTAACTGAGGGTTTATTGGATAATTCATTTCCTTTATCGTATTAGTGGGTTTCTCTCATCGATGATCTCTAGCGAGGTGTCCTTCATTATCTTACCTAAATTATTTCCTATTTCCCATTAATAAATTTCCAGGGTGATTATTTCTACACTTTTGAAAATTGGGATGTTGAAATTTCATAGCCCCATGAGATTTCTCCATCATACTTCCATAATTAAACTCTACTTTCTTCTGATTATCCCCATGATACCCTTGAGATTCACTGATCTCTATTTCAATTTTGAGGGCATGTCAGACAATTTATTCATAGTTATCAAAGTCTTGGATCACAAGGGATTTTAATAGACTATGTTTTATCCCACCAAAGAAGAAATCAAAGTTGAATTTAGGGCTAACAACAAAGTCGGAGGTGTATCGTGCAAGTATTTTGAAATTTTCCTCATGCGCCCTTATAGATTATTTGAATTTTTTCTTGAGGGAAAATAAATCCATTTATATTTTAAGTCATATAATTCAAGGAAAATATTTATCGAAAAACATTTTCTATAATTCCTTCAACACCATCGCTTCGATCTTTTACTCATGATTCATATTATCGATCAATATACACCACTGATCAGCTTCCCAATCCATATGATAAAAATCCAATAGAACCTTATCTTTCTCAAAACATTAAAGGATGAAAATGATCTTCTCAATGGAGTTTATTCATTATTCTGTGATTAAGGTATCAGATGATCCATCAAAATTTGGAGGCCTTTGTTGTATAAAGGTCTCAATTGAAGATTTTTCTTTATTAGGGGGATTTGGGTGATCCTCCTAATCCAGGTTTCTATTCATAACATGAGTCAGCTAAGAGAGTATCATCATGAAGTTTTCTATTCCCACTCCCATCGGGTTGGGCATCTCATTAGGGGAAATCATCACATTACCCTTCACATTGGTTATTTACCCGATTCATCATATTTCCAAATATTGAATTAAATAAAGGTAAAATTAGGGATGAATATTTTTAAACTATTAAACACATAAATGGGAATCTAATGAAATTAATGAGATAATTTATAAATTACATGTATTTCATTAACTAATGAATTTATAGGCTTAAATCTATGATATCCATGATATATTTCCTAACATATATTATTATGGAAATTTTTTCCCTTAATAACGATTTATAACTAGATTATGAATTTACTAAATCATATCTCCCAGGAGTATCAAACTAGGTGTGCAGTAATTCCCATTATCATGCACCATTTCTTGATCGAGTCTATCTCAACACAATGTTTTCGAGTTTTACCCTTATGTACATCTGTTCAAGACCCACATCCACTTATTGTATCTATATAGGGATTAATTTTCTTGAAAAACCACTTACTCTATATATAAAAATTTTTAGGGATGTTTTATTAAACATAGTCTTATCCCTAAGGATTTTTAAATAGTTTTCTAATCATAATCCCAAGAATAACTAAAATTTTCATTTGATACCAACTATGATAACCCTTATCATTATTACATATTAATTCATGATTTATTACATAAAATCACACAGAATAAAACCCAAATGATTGAGAAGTTTAATGTCTTTGGGAATTAGTTACATTATATAACAACTTAAAACGTGAAATACATCATCTATATTGTAAACTTTCTCAAGATGCCCATACTTAAAAATATAGGGTATAACCTGGGAAAATAAATAAGAAAGGGGTAATCTATAAAGCCTATTAAGGGAATAAACATGTAATAACATGAAGAAATTAATACTTTTTATACGATAGGCATATCAATGGGGCATAAAATGGGTGAGAATCATAAACATGAACAATGAGTCGTGATATAACATGATAACATAAAGGCAACATGGGAAATGTGGAAACAATTTAAAACATTACATTATAAACATAGTTCAAGGATAAATGAGAAGAAATCATTATTTAAATAGTCCCATTATGAATTAGGTTCACACCCAAATCCATTTCTTGAATTCTCATGAGACCAAATTATTACCCAATGCATTAGAGCGTTATATATTTACGGGCACACCCGTTACTTTTATTTCATTCTCACGCCTAAGTGTGCCACATAGATCATACAACATGAAATAAATTTTCATCACATTTTATTCCATGACCAAGTATTGTGGAATAAATACATTTAAGTCTCCAATAAAATAAGTATAAGTACATAAAGGTGAACACCACTGATTGGAATTGGGTATGGATATTCAGTATACATTTTTTTTGAATGGAATCCCACAGTGAAATTTCAATAGCTTAACAGGGTACATAAATGTTATTGAGAGGGATTAAAGAGAGTGAAAGGGGTATTTCGTTATTTATAAATCATAAGGTTAGTACAGTTCATGTATAAAAACACACCCAAACATTAGGAATTGAAAATAAAAGGGCATAAAATGAGGAATATTATTGAATAAAGGGGAGAAATAGAGCATATATTACCTTGAGAGTGTGACACAAAATTCTTGGGAAAACATATATTTTTCCATGTATATCCTTTATAGTATTTATTATATCACTTTTGGGTCATTATGATGTCATAATACACACTGTATATTTATACAGTATTTAATTTCTAATTGAAAATTCATCTGTCTTAGAAAGTTTTGAAAAATTAACCATTGGATAATTTCAAAATTTTGATTTCAAAAATAATATTAATTTTATCTAAATAATTTTCTAAATATGTGAGTTTTCACTTTTAAAATAAGAATGGATATTTATTAATAAATACTTAGTTTTTTACAATAACAGTTTTTGAACCCCTATAAATATTACATTTGACTTAATATAAAATTTATATGATTATTAATATTTCATATATAATATTTTATTAAAATATTATTTATTTTATAAAATCTAGTAATTCTTCAAAATAATCATTTTAATTTAAATTTAATACTAATTAAAATAAAAATTTGTGTTTTCTTATATAAAAATCAAAATCGTTTATAAAGTAATGATAAAAAGTAAATATAAAAAATATTTTATTGAAAATACAATATAAAATTTTATATTATTATGGTCTTGATACATATACCTTTAATACCCTTGATAACACCCTAAGGGTAACGTGTGTGATGGTGAGATTTTCATGGGGTGGTTTGACATACATGGTTTGGGTCGTGATCTCGATGTGGCTGAAATTCTCTCATAAAAGGTATCTCTGATGTTTAAGATGTTGGATCTCATCTTGAGATTAGTTAAAGGAAAATACCAGTGATTCTATATCCCTCAAAATCCTTAATAAATTGGCTTCATAAGGTATGATCCTACTGGTTGAGGCCATCACTTCCTTCTTCTATGACATTTGGATTTGTTAAAACCCTATATTTATACTAATCATATGATCATTGTTCAAAGACTATATTATCAATGATAATTATTATTAATTCTCTTTTAAATATGATTGTATATAATAAACCCAAAAAGTTCATGTTATTCTACATCCATAATATATAATAGGAAATTTAATTAAATTTCAAGGGGAATTTTATTTATAAAAGTTTGGGTAGCTACATACTACATGCTTAACATAACAATGAAGTAAATTTACATATGCATACAATTCTATTCATAATACTAACATTAACAAACATAATTTACATATATAAAAAGAATAAATAGTAAGATAAACCATTTATAAATTGTAGTATGGAGAATAAACAAGGCATGTTAGTATCAAAACATAGATTACACAACCAAATTAGTATAGATACTTAATAAATTATTTATGAAAAGAATTTATTAATAGAGAATATTTATTTTAGGTTAATATCACTTAGCCTTATGCTGCTGATAGCCCAAAAATTATGAATATATGAATTAATGAAGGGGTAACCTATCAAAACCTATGCTAAACTCACTTTTGAAGCCCATGGGAAGGTGGTATGACACATAATGAAGATCTCATCCAACCAAGATTATAGAAATCTAAGATTTTAACTTATTACTTAAGGAATATAAGAAATCCAAAATAAAAAAGAAAGGCCTCACCTTGAACTTACCAAATATTATATCCTACAATATCTTAAAGGTAAAAATACCAAAATAAATAATTTATTTTAGAAACCTAGATGAGAATAAAATAATGAATTTCATTACTAACATGTGGAAATAATAAAACTAAGGATAAAAGGACATTTACTACCTTGTAATTTCTAAATATGAACTCCCAAAAAAACTTGGAAGTGATTTGAATCAACGATAGAAGAGGAATCACATAAAGAATAGGAGAAATAGAGGTTGGGCTTGAGAGAGAATATATGGTGTCCAAAAAAATAATGAAATACTATATCAAGGATAAAAAGGGTTTATATTTTTTAAGTTAAATGATCATTTTTACCATATTTAAAGCTTTGAATTTTATTGGGTACCTTAAACAAGGATACTAGGTACCTAGTCTAGTAGGCACTATATTCTATAATAGATAACACTGGGTACCCAGTACTCCTCCACTGGGTACCATGTTCTACAATTGAACCTCTAATTTATTTCATATCCTTATTCCTCCCTTCCATTAGCCTCTAATATTAGTTAAACATAAATATTCTATTGTTTAACAATTCATGAGATAAATATTAAGTAATAAAACTCACATGGAAAGATATGGATCATCATAGTCACATTAGATATGTAAAAGAAAAGAACATCTCATGACTTCGTGGATATATATTATTGGATCATTTGATTGTGAATCATATGATAAATGTGTATTATTTTTATTAGAAAAAATAACCAAAGAAATTTTAGTGTAAAATTTGAAATAACTAGTGGGATATTGAATTTAATACATGATTATAAATTTAGATTAATGAGTATTGTAGTAAGTTGTGGTAATAATTACTTTCTAACTTTTACTAATGACCTTAGTTTGTCTGGTTATGTGTTTATTATGAAGAAAAAATTCATAATCTTTGGAATTATCAGGTTTTTTAAATATAAAGTGAATAATTTGAAGGGGTTTATAAGGATGTATAACACCCCAAATATAATAGAACAACAACTCCAAAATACCATTAACCATGAAGTATATCTATATGTTTGTAATAAATATAAACAAATAACAAGAATGATTTACCTTGGAATAGTCTATCTGACTCGTTGAATCTCTTCACAAGCATTCGATCAAGATCACTATAAAGAATCAGAAATAATCATTTATCAAAAGGTATCCATATATTTTGGTAATCACCTAATTCTTGGGTAGGACTTATCTTAACATCACAATCTTCTAAAACATTAGTTAAATTTGAGAGAGAATAAGATAATGAAGATAATTGGTTTGTAGTGTTTTAATTATCAAAATCACCATGAAAAATGATTTAACCATTTTATATAGGCCTACAAGAACAAAAAATTTATCCATATATTGATTGTATGTTTCATCAAATGTTCCAAAATTTATACTACCTTTAAATGTTTGGTTCAATCCCCATAATTAAAGTTTAATTTTTTAAATATTCATGCATAGCATTCTAACTCATTTATATCACTATCACATGGAATTTTGAGTAAGATAATGAGGAATTCGACATTATATCACATATCAAAATAATTCTATACAGGTACACTATGGTGTGGTGACACTTACCATGAATTGTTGTAACCAAATGTAAACCATGATGTGGTCTAAACTACCATGTCATTTACTTTAGTGAATAATTTTATCAGTCTCTAACTTTCACATAATCTATATAGACTTAGCATGATTTTACCTTGTGTCACATCATATGAAACATATCATGAAACCATATAAAAAACCCATTTGCATATTTATAAAAAATATTTCGGAAAATCTATCATTCATTTTCACTATATGTTACACAATACGTAACAAATTATGTAAATTTATCCACAACTTCTTCCAAATTTCACCTAAAACACTTTTAGGTAGCTCTAAAAGTTTTATAAACTTGATCTTTATTCACATGAAAACAAAGAGTGATATCATGATACTTTTTATCATTGAAAATATTTATGAATTTATTAATCCCTAAATGAAATAAAGGAGTATATTTTAGTAAAGTTTAAATGTTACTCAAGCTACAACGAGATCTAGCATGATCTTTATCAAAAAAAATACCTATAACTGTGTCCCCCATCTGTATTATATAAAAGTATGAATAATAATATATTATTTTTGTCCAAGACATTGAGTGACCATAAGACATGGATTATTTCAATCCTATATAGCCTTTTTATACATTCATTATTATCCAAGTATAGATTGAGAAGGTCAATGAATACATCACATGTCATTCATCTTAGTAGATGAGCGCATCACATGCCTCTCACCCAAATAGATAATCAAATCATTTGTAATATCAATTTAATATATTTCATTTCCTATAATTACTGAATTAAGGCCTTAGTCTTCATTCCATACTATACATATAAAAGTATTGATCCAATATTGGTTAATCTCCAACCAACACCATGATCAGCCACATACCTTACCACCCCTTGGTTATCTAAGTCTCAAGTCTTGTGTATGAATGGTACCAAAGTGTGAAGGTTATCATACTAGGTATCTCACTAAAATCATCATCAAAATGGAATTTTTATTAAAATTAGGGGGGAATCATACAAAAACAATAGGCCAGGGTGGCCTAAAATAATGAATACCCAAAGCATCAGCCTTAGAAAAATAAGCACACTCATCAGGTAAGGAACCCAAATTTGTGTAAACAATATGAGGGTTGTTTTTCCTTCCCTTTGAGGGAATGCTGTTAGCAAAAAATTTCCATTCACTCCAAGTTTGTTTCAGTAATTCACCACCAATAAGCTTCCTACATCAGAAAATATTATAAATGACAGTTCAAGGAGAATTGAACCTTTCTTGGAGGGATTAACATAGAACCGAGGATTCAGTTTCAATTTCTGTGAACTGAATGTTATTAGGATGACAAATCTACAAACCATTAAGTAAATCCTTTTCTTCCTCCATGATAGGATCACCAGGACCATAAAAACTTCTGAAAGAAAGCACCAATGAACTATTGGAGTCTTGGATCACCCCACCTCTTCTCTTGATGCCAAGGTTGCATGATCCATCAATGTTAAGATTGAACCCATTACAAGGAGACTTCCACTGAACCCATTTACTGGGAAAAATAAACTGTTGAGGAACTGGTGCACACATTATTCTATGCAATTTGTGGCTTAAGGATAAAGAGTTTTCTCAACCTTTCAATAGAGTCCCGAAATCCACAACAATAAACCTAGTTCGGGTTTGCAGCACCAGACAAGAGTTAGTGAAACCTTTTGACTGAGCTTTATTATGGCCATCCCATAATACCAAACAACTAGAGGAGAACAGGGCTGCCCTTGCCTTCCCCTCCACACTATTCACATCCATACCATGAAATCAAGATAAGAAGAAGGACTCTACATCGTAAACCTGAACAACGATGCCAATTATCTATTCAAGACTCCTACAAACCGACCTCACCAAGTACCTATCAAAGAACATATGATATAAGGTTTCCTCCTTTAGAGAATGAAAATAGAAGCATGAGGATTACATACTAATACCTTTGTGCTTGACATCATCATTAGTTTGAAGAGCGTCCTACCATACCCACCGCACAAGAAAATTGAATTTGATCAGAAGTTCGTTACACCAAAGAATATTACCATCTCCCTTGACAAAACTGGTCGTCAAATAATAATGATACTCTATGGTTGGAATATCCCCAAATCCATGCCAGAATAAACCAAAATATCATTTCCCAAAGTTAAAATAATATTGTTGAAGAAAATCACGTTACGACTCATTTATGGTATCATAAACAAAGGTAGGGAAGTAGCAGGCTTACACAAAAGTAATATCAGGGGTCAGACATCTCAGAAATCCAAGTGTATTGCCAACCCTATTGTGTTTCTAGTATTTAATCTCACAACACCCAATAATCCACCTCAATTGTCACTGAAGATAAGTTAAATGGTTACACATCATGTTCTATTGGGAGGAAGTATCTCATTAACATTAGGTATGGGGAAATAAAAATATGAAGCATGTACCCTTATTATTCCAAAGGATAATATATAGTTTAAGAGTCAACCATTGCACAAAACTCATTTTGTGCCTCATGAGTATATTCCATATCCTTACATTAAATCTTAAACATAATTCCCCATAACCCATAATACTCCAAGATGAACATTGGTTGGTGATAAATAAACTATTTAGAGGTTAATTATCAGTTAACTTCATGAAATTTATGTATCAAATGTGAAAGAATGATAATATAAAGTCTTCCTTTTATATGAAATGATAAATTTTATATTCGTAAATTATTTTAATAATATTTAACAAAACCATACATAACTTCATATCTAACTATATCACATATGATAGAATTTCTTATCATCATTATGCTTTCTAAAATTTTTAGGTTTGGTTAAACTCATTATATCTCTATGTAATTCCTTCCACATCTCCATGTGACAATCTCGTAAAACCTTCCCACTAAACAACTTTAGTGAGTAACATCTATGAAGTAAGCTAGTTTTAATAATAGTGAGACTTTAGAATCATATTCTTAATTTTCATTTATTTTAATATATATTCAAACACCTTTACTTGATAATATCAAATGTTATGATGTTATTAACTTCTGTTATCTACTTAGAACTCATTATAAGTTCATCATCATTATCATTCTTGGAACCTTTCCATTAATTTTTTTATTTAAGATCATTTTGGTAACAAATTAAACTCTTTAAATATTATTTACCAACAATTCCTAAACAATTTTAGGATATAACGATACATTAACTTTATTATGGTGACTAAATGTAACTCTTTATATATTTTTACCATCACACCCTAAAATCCTTTAGGATTTCAAGTGAAATTCACTCTGAACATTTACTGGCACAATATTTTATTTTTTTAACTTTTGACTTATTTACTTATAATGAACACTTAAAATGGACTATTATAAATTATATTCTAGTTATAATATCATTCTATGATACACAAACTCTTTTTTGTATAGGAAATGTCACTTATTTATTTTAATGGGAATATTATAAAATAAATTATTTTTCACCATATCTTATGTGGAATTTTATATGTTTGAAGTAATATTCTAAAAATAATATTTTATACATTAAAATATAACATATATGTGTGGTGGAATTTAAATTCCTCATATTTTAATGAATATCCTAGATAAAATATTTTAATCTTATATAAAATTTCTTTTATCATTCTCTTCTTTGCAAGTCTGTTATAGAATCTAACCAAGCATAAAGTATGTGTATGAAATCCATCATATAATATTGTTTATAAGAACTATTTATTAATGAAAAAAATTCCCTTATCATATAAGATAAATGAGATAAATTTACCCATCCTTTATTTATATTATTTGAAGATTGAAATATTATTTTATATTCAACTAATTGATTTACTAAATATTTTCTTTATCATTTGGATGAAAAACACAAACTCCAATAATTTTTTAATTGATTCTAAACTCATGTATACTCTAAAATTTTTTAAATTATACATTTGGTATGATATACCCTTTAAAATAAAAGAACTAATTTCTATAATTCTAATAACAGACCTGGATTTTCAAGTGATTTTTCAAAAATACCATAAGAAATTTTAGATAATTCCATAACAAGGATTCATTTCTCCACCTTCTCAATACCTATCTGATGTTTAAATGACTAGGTATAACTATTGGACATGAACACTATTATCCATCTATCTTAAACCTTTAGTTTCATTTATTTTCAATATAGTATTATATCTTTGACATCACATGTCATGTTAATCTATACTTAACACTTTGAGGAAATATTGTAAACATTTATTGAACTAATTCATAGTTTTAATACATTTATAATTATGATTATAGAATTATTTCCATGTCCAAAATAAAACATAGAGGATACCATTAGTCTCACATATTCATAAACAAACTCAATCAAATTTAGTATATGAGTGGTGAAAAAAGTTACTTTGATCATTTTTTATTTAAAAAATTCCATTAAAACCATAATTTAATTTTTATATTATTTATATAATCATATAGATTCATGTTTTGAAAAACTTAAATAGTTGGTTACTAAATAAGGTATTACTTTAACATATATAAAATTTCTCCCTTAATTAAGAAAAATTCCTAAATTTAGCACCAATATAAGAAGTTTCTTTTATTATGATTATCCTTTTCCAAGAATTGATCTAAAATTAATGTTTGATGAATATAATATTTTTTACATCTACAATAGAAGATTTTAAAAATAAGTATCATGATTTAAATTCATTTAATAAGGTCTTTTATTAAATGTTCTCCCACTAAAACGATGTCCCATTTTAATATTTTATCATATCTATTAGTGGGGAAAAAATCCATATTTCACTTAAAAATGAGTATGATTTGGTGTTACTCTAACCATTTAGTTATTTAGGTAGGGTATCATCCCAATTATATCATATATAACTCTTGGATGGTCAAGAAAAAACTATTTATCCAATCCATTATATGGATAAAATCAACATCATTTCTTTGGTATCCTAACTCTTATGGTTTCCCAGCTAAGTATAACCCAAAGTATATAGTGATATTTTTTTACTTAACTCTACAAGTTACCTGAATGCTTCTTTTTTCCTTGGAATATTATATTTTATAACCTCTTTTCCATATATAAAACATCTTCCCATTCTTTTAAGACATTTTTTCTAAGAGTTTCTTTCCACATTCTTGACATACAGGTCATTGAATATATTTACCTTAATGATCATTATCACATAAAACTTCCATGGGGATTCATTTCACTCATATTTGATGTATTAGGAAGATCAACAAGGTTTAGGTTGTTAATAATTACTCATGATCTCTAGATACTAATAATCATGACATTTCTAAATATATCTACCATTACTTTCAGTTTCTCATTCAGACAACCAACACATTTTTTCCTTCCCATCCATTATTACTTTAGTCCCTGCTAGATCTATGCATTTATGAAAACCAAAAAGGATAGTGTGAGCATATAAATAAAATCATAAAATACCATCTTATGGGAAGGATAAACAATAAGATATCCTTATTTATGTTATCTCAAACACTTTTGATTTATCCCAAATATTTGGGATTATCAGTAACACACTAACCATTTTGGTTATAGAGGACTATTATCTTTTTTATGTAATTAAATCTTATCCTCTAAATTTATCTGAACCCTATTCTTATACCAACTATAAGGCCTCAGTTTTAAAAATTACTTAATATATTGACTTTATACTATAATTCACTTTCTCTCATTCCCAAAGATATTTTAGGTTTATAGTTTTAGAGAATTAGGTCATAAATATTACATAACAAACCTAAAAATTAAAAGGTGGACAATTATACTTAGTATCCACTTTTCCAACAATATAAAACTTTTAAAATAAAATAAGTTTTCTTTTTATGAAAAAAATTCATGAATTTTAACTTATATTTTTTATTTTCTCTTACCCATCCATAATCCATGTTAAAATATATTAAATGTGGTATTAAAAAAATATTACTAGGGGACATAGAGGAAATAAATCTGTTAGTCTAGTGAAAAATGTAAAAACCCATAAATACTTACATTTTTCACATTATTTTTTGAGATTCTAAAATAAATCATTTCCACAATAAAAATAAAAAATTTTATTTCAAAGGAAAATTTTAAAACCCATAGTATGCATAGATAAAACTTGTAGAAAACTCTGGGTATCATTTTTACATCACTCTAAAAAATGGGACACACTTTACAGTTTTAGACAAAATAACCATCATAGTTACACATAAAATAACCATCACTATTATAAATGGAATAACCATCGTAGTATATTCCCATAATCTGTTAGGAGAACTTAATATGTTAACTTCGTCCCTTTACCCATGCATTAGAGAGATATAATGGGCACACCCACCCTTGGTTTATAGTGGAACCGCTCATAATTATAAATAATTCCCAAGAACAAAAAAATAATCATAACATATAAAAACATATATTTTTTAAAATAATATTTATAATGATAAGGAATCATTTCTGGATATTGAAATATCATTTAATTTTAAAAACCTATTTTAAAAGAAAAATAACCCAGAAAAATGGAATTGGTGGTTTTACTTAAATAAAACATGAAAGCTTATAAGGGAATCCAAACATAAAATAAACGTTATAGTAGTAGGAAATTTTTTTGTGGTATTATACATTAAAATAGAGCATTCCATTCACAAATTTGTTAACCCATGGAAATGAAACTATTTCCATGTAAATATATTTAATGCAATAATAATCCATAGAGAGAAATAATTATGATGGTAAAACTAAAAAATATCCCTAGTTACGCCTATGTTACATAAATAGTTTTTGGAGTTAATGAGTGAAAATACCATTAAAATATCATTAAAATTATTCTTGAGGAAAATATGCCATGTCATTTTGAAATCACTTATTAAACAAATAGCATAATTATAAATGACATCATTTTATTTTAAAAGAAAAAATGTAAGATTATAAATAAGATTCAAATAAAATATTATTCATTATGGTGGGAAAATACATTCATGTAGTATCAGTTAAAAAACATTCCTTTAATACTTTGGTTTGGATATTCACAGATTACCTCATTGGGATAATGACAAGAAGATTCCATTGAAACCATTGAGTCAAAATTCAAACATGGGTAAAAATGAAGTTTAAAAATCAATGGATAATAATAAAAATTCTTTTTTTTGAAAATATGGATACGAAAAAATAATAAGAGTGTTTTAAGGGAAACTTTAAAAGTTTATTTCTAAAATAAATACCCTTACCTTAATTCTGACTCATCACATACATTCTTTATCTTCCTAAATAAAAAAATATGTTAATATTTTTACTTTATTAAGTTTTTTTTGAAGATCCTTATTCCTTTATTTAACATAATACCATGTTATATACAATTACATAATCAATCAAATTCATGTTGAGCGTCTTGATGACATTCAAATCATATGTCATAAATGGATTCATTAGGTTGACTATGGTCAAATAGGTCATTAATATACCATATCTGGAATAATAATCATTAAATAATTATCAATTTTATATATCAATTATAATTTAAATCCAGCCACTAATATGGTTTTGAAAAATGAACTATGTTATAATCATGAAGACAGTAGGTCGTACGCATTCATGAGTTACATTTCCATTTCTCAAAAATCATTATGGAAAGAAGGTAGGTATTATTTTATCTTTCAATATTTATAATAATATCATAATTATTATATTAATTATTTAAATATACTTATATATATCTTCTATGTGATGGGTGATGAAAAATAAATCACATCATTTCGTGGAGGTCGTAGTCCACATGTATACACAAACGATGTTATAAATTTTCAATGAATGGAAATATAATAAGGTAAATGATATATTATATTTTTAGAATTAAAAATATTTCATTAATATAATATATAAACATTAATTACATAATTATAAATAGTGTTTATATATGGTGATGTAAAATGAATTACATTGGTTTACTAGGAAGAAGTCTGTCGTACACAAAAGTGATGAATTCCTCTCCCATTTGATTGAGGTTGGAGATGGATATATGTTATGAAATTGAAATAATAAAATATTAGTGTATGTATTATATTTTTTATATTATGTTATCATGGTTTAAGAATATTTTAAGGATGTGGAAGAAGAAAAAAACTAAAACATGTGGTTAAAAACTATACATCTTCTTTGGAATGTCTCCTTTCATTAACACTTTAACCACTACAGGGTTACTATTATTCCTAAAAATAGACCTCCATAATGAGAGTAAGGATTATAAGAAGGGATATGGGCAAGTATTCACTATTCCAAATTTTTACTGATGTGTGAAGTAATAAAAATAATAAATTCCCATTTATAAGTGAGGGGAGGGGCACCCTTGGAATTTCTCAAAATATTTAATTAATATAAAAAAAATTTGAATTTCAAAACGATCCAAATAGATTTATTTTTAATATATGAAGAGGATGGTTTAAAATAATCTTATAAACTATAAATTAGAAATGTTTTTACCATGTTTTTACCCTTATCATTTGATTTTAACCCCTTATTAACACCTTTCACACTAATTATGACCACATGAATTGTTACTCTTTTAGGGCTAATATAGCTTATATAAATAAAAAAACCACCCATAAATGGAACATAAATGATATTATAAACCATATATGTATCGCTTGACCAAATATAATATTTCTAGGAATTTTTTATCATTTAATAAAATATTATTTATTATAATTTATCATTAATGTCTATTTTTAGAATAATTCATTTCACTAATTTTAATAACATCCTGAAAATAATTAAAGTTTAAAGTAAATATTTTAATTCCTCCACAAAATTTATTTTCCATCTATAAGATTTATATATCACATTAACTATCTCATATTACATTACTTTTAATATTTTTAATATCATTAATTTTATTTTCCTATTAATTTTGGAATTACTATGTCAATGTCGTGTAAGAATTTGAGGTAAATATTAATTCTATAAAAATTAAAAATAAATTACCATGAATAATATATATAATTTATATTTCAAAATAAAATTTATAACTGAAAATACCCTTTATTCATCACTATGTTAAAAATATTATAATTATTAAAAATAAGAGTGATATTTTTTAGATTTCTTTACATAAAATATTACAATGGTAATAATCATACCCAAATAGAAATAAAAGATCATATAATAGAATATTGGATGAGTATGGATAAAATGGACTAATAATATAAAATTCATACAAGTGTTGGAGTCATTTTATAGTCTTTATCATTTTATTTTTAATTATTAATTACCTAATTTACTCTTAACCAAGGAAACCAAAATTTCTAAGATTACAAATCATTTTGACTAAAAAAAGACCAATTTAAAAAATTTTGACCATCTGATTCAAAATATTGAATCCATTTTTCAAATTTAAAAGTATATAAGTAGAATATTTTAATTTCAAATTACATCAGATAAACGTAATGAGAAACTGATTTTTTCATAAAAATATATTTTTAAAATATAAAATAATTTATACTAAGATAAAGTATAAAATATAGTTTAAAAAATAGAATTGTATTATTTTAAATAAAATTTTACTAATAAAATTTTAAATATAATCCAATATATAATTTTTATATTTACATAGTTAAAAATTAAATACATTTTTTAGTAAAAATTAGTATTTTTCATTATTCATTAAAAAATCAACCATTTTAGAAAACTCTCAAAAATTTATCCTAAGAGAAATTTTACATGATGAATTCAAAAACGAAATAAATTTTTTCAATAAAATTAAATAAAATTTCCAAAAAATGATTTATAATATTCATTTATAAAAAAGTAAGAAACCCCATTTTTTTATGAAAATATATGTTTGAAGAATAAAATAAATTTACTAAAAAGAAAATTCTTATTTAAAAAAAATTA
Organism: Viscum album; assembly: GCA_963277665.1. Classification (NCBI taxonomy): domain Eukaryota; kingdom Viridiplantae; phylum Streptophyta; class Magnoliopsida; order Santalales; family Viscaceae; genus Viscum; species Viscum album. The sequence continues at coordinate 1,854,533,072 of OY728163.1, read as the reverse complement.
ATTAATAAATTATAAATATGTAGGAAAATTATATATTTCATAATACAGTTAATATTATTCATTCCCTCCCATTTAATGGATAGTTTATAACCATTACATTTAAATAACAATGATTTATTTTTCATTTAAGCTCAATGATACATATTTTTTATGCTATATAACAAAGTATTTATTTTTAAAATATTATGATATTACATGCTCCTTTATTAGATATTGTTTCAAATGTTATAAAAGTTTCCAGGGTTTCCATGGTCTCAATTTAAAATCTCTAAGACATAATTCCTATTGTACACCATTTTTTATTTCATATGGTATACTCACTTCCCCATGAATGTGTTTTCACATATTCACTTTTAAAAATTATGGGTTATAAAAAATCATGTTATATTTTTTTAAATGTATTTTTTAGAAAATAATTTCACATGTTTGAAGGGTTTTTAATCTCAAACTTCCTTATTTGAATTTTTTTTGATTGATGCACATATATTAATTTATATTGTGTATATACTAAACTTGAAATAAAATATAATGGATATTTTTATACTGATAGTTTTTTTATAATCCATATTATGTTATTTCCTTAAAATATTTTTATTTCTAAAAGACCTAATAAGGTTTTTTATTTAAAAATGTTGTTTTAATTTTATAAATACATTTAACAAAAAAAAAGTTACACAATATTTAACTTATTTAAAGAATCATTTTTAAAAATATAAATGATTTATTAAAGTTATTTTACATGATCTTTGATATAATTTTAAACTTGTTTGAAATGAAATTTCATAACGCCTACTGCATGGGTCACTTTTAACATTCTTTATAAAATGTTTAATAGAATTTTTATTTTTAATGTTTATGGACTGAATGAGTTTTCCTAACATCATGAAAGTTATTTTATTTGAAGAACCATTTATAAGTTTCAAAGGTTATTTTCAAAGGAATTTATTTCCCTAATATTGTGTGATTTTTTAGTTTTTAAAATTTATTTTCAAAGTGTAAAGGAAATTTTCTTCATGAATGTTTTTAATGATATTTTTATGGAATGTTTTTTCATCAATAAAAATAACCCTTGATGTTAGTTATGTTCTTATGGGGATATGCTATAATAATACTATCCTTATTCTTAATCTGGATGGATTTTCAGATTATCATGGAAGTCATTTCTTTTGCATGTGCAAATCAATCTACGAAATAAAAATGGTTATTTTTTTGTTTAATAATACAATATTTTATGTGCTATGATTATGTTAGGGTTATTGGAAATTATTTATGATGACAGGGGAGCCCAATATAACTCATGATGATTGGTGAGATTTATATATATCTCCAATTCCTTGGGTAATGACACCAGATTTGACTGAATATAAATAACTCCTAAGAGAATATAAAGTTGACCAGTTAACATGTCACTCTTAAGAGATTATAGGTATTATCTATGTATAGTTATCCCATCTTGAATGGTTCTTGCGATCATTATATGAAGATAATTTTCCAAGATAAAATCATTCTTTATTTATTCTTACTATAACTTTTTAATGGTTCCTTTTATCAATATTAAAATCATATATCTCATGATTATTGATTATCATGATTCTTTCTATTGATAAATATTTATTTCCTTTCCTAGTTTGGATGGGTATGAATTATCTAATATTATGATCATACACATTTATTATTCCATCATACCCTTTCTGGGAATTTGAGCTCACCCTTCTTATGTTTCATTTTCCCTAGGATATTAAGAATGGTTTTAATTATGTTATTATTTAGAAGGTTAATAGATATGAAAAACATAGTTATAAATGATTTATATTCATAAGTTTTGTATGACTAAAATTGGGCCACATTCATCTGTTACATTCTAGAAATGTAATAATTATTTTTTTATCACTAGATCTTGGAGTGTTGGTTTAGGGCTATTATAGTTGGTATTAGATAAGGGTTTCAGAAAATTTAGAGATTAGGATGTTTTCATGCATTTTTATCTTAAGTGTTATGGATTCCATCATTTGTTTATAAGTTTAAGGATTATCATAAGTTCAAGGGAATATAAATTCCATTCAATGTTTTAATTTATGGGATTTTGAGGAGATTAGTGATATTTTGGGAGATGTTTTTTCGACTTGAGGTATATATAACCCTTAGGTTTAAAAGGGATTATTATATCAATAGAATGATATTAATTTTTACATGATTTATATAGAAAGGTATTAGAAAAAAATTGGGGTTAAAATTTTTATTAATGTTGAGGTTATTTTTGATATAAGTTTTTTTATTTATGGGATGATCTATGTTGATCCTTTTGTATTATTATTGAGTTTTGGAGATTAATGTATTATTTATTCATATGAAGGTTTATACATTTTTTTTCATTTTAACTTTATCTAACCATTTAAATTTTAGTTAATATCTAAAGACATCTAGAATAACTTTTTATCCTTTTTTCGATAATGTGATGTGATAGAAAATTTTATCCAATTACCTTTATTTCATAGGAATCGAAGGCCTTTTTCAAACCTCATTTATTTATGGTTTTGTGGAAATTTATATTCACATGATCATTTACATCCATATGATCAATGTTCTCCATCACTATCCACCATTATTTGGACATTATATTTTACAACTTGTTCATATTTTAACTTTCCACAAATTCTCTTCTATTTTTTAAACCGAGTATTTATTATTCCGTATAAAATTCTTATTTCGCTTTCCCTATTTTCAAGAGGAAGTTTTATTAACCCTTTTTATGATGAGAGATTTCAACAAACTTATTTTAAAATATTAAACCCTGGATTACATATATCAAGTTGAAATTATGAGGATACAATTTCTTAAAGGGGGATAATGTGATATCCTTATATTTTATAAGAACATTATGATCAATAGAATATAAAACATGAAACATCAGGCTTAAAGGAACCATGAAATGTTAATATTTAAATTATAAGGTCACAAATTATCCATTAAATTAGTGAGTAAGAATACAAATAAACATGTTATAAAAAATATATAAAGTTCCATTTAAAAAAAAAATTATCGATTAATTCTTAGTAAATAAGAACTAAATTTTTTAGTAAAGTCATTTTATACTTCAAAAATATGTTTTATTCAAAAATTTGTTTTATAGCTTTTTGTGAGTGAATATTATAATTTATTTATGGTAGTTTTATAAATTTTATTTTATATAAATTATATATTTTTTTAATATAGAAATTCAAAATTATCTTAGGAGGAATTTTTTATAATTTTCATAAAATTTTATTTTTCAATGAATTGTGAAAAATATTGATTTTTATCAAAAACTTTCTTTTCTTTTCATTTACATACAAAATAACATTATTTTTTAAATTAGTTTTAAATTTTTTTAGTTAATTTTGATCATATATAACTTAATAAATGTAATCTTAATCATCATTATACTTTAATTTGGTATAAAAACATTTTTTATACATAACAAGCATTTTCCTATAAAATCACTTTTCATCGCATTTTCTAAGATTAATTTTAAATTAATTTATTCCAGTTATGTGAATTGAATTTGATAAAATTGATTCTATATTTGGAATAATTTTATTTCATATTATTTAATAAGTTTAACATAATTTTTATCAAATATTAATAGTAACTATAGTAAATTGTTGTTACCACGATAAAAGTAAAATGTGTTAATATGTGTTAAAACTAATGTGATAAGGATTGAAATTCATTCAAACAATTTATTTAAATTAATGGTATGAGTATATTTCATCGATAATCATCCAAACGTTTAAAATATAACCTTTTGTTTCCATTTAGCTTTGATTTTAACCATTATATTATTTTAAATAACGAATAAATTAAAAAATGCCACTCTCGGGATTTTAATATTTTTAATATTTTTTGGAATGGATAATTTTTTTAGTTATAAAATTTTAATATAATTATAAATAATTTTTTATCATGGTAATATATTTTTAATTTTTATGGATAAAATAATTACCTTAAATGTTGATGCAGCACCGACTGAGTGCTTGTGCAAGTAGGAGAAAAATCCAATAAATAAATTTAAAAAATATAAACGTAATATTGTTTTTGTGAGTTAAATTTTGGAAAAGAAATTAGATATATATAAGATATTATATATTTATTAAAGTTTTACATTTGAATTAAAATTTATTCAAGAATAATTTAATATCAAATTAAAATAATTGTTCTAAAAATGAAATTAATGATATTTTATAAAAAAAAATATTTTATTATTTTATTTAAAATTCATAAAAATTATATATTTGACCATATTAGTTGTGTATCATTGAAAATATTAAACATTATCCATTTATGGATTTTTTCTTTTATAGTAAGTTTATTAACCCTTAAAGTGTTAAATAAAATTTATATCACGGTAATTGTCAAATGAGTTAACGAGGGTTAAAAAAAGAGATAAGGGTGAAAACATAACATAAACATGTTTAAATGTTGTTTTATGTGAGTATTTACACTCATAGTAATATTATATAAGAATTATATCAATTTATATCCACATGAACATGGAAATTAATTTATATTATTGTAATACTTTAAGAAATTTCATGAATGCCCCTCCCCTCACTTATAAAAGGGAACCCCCTACTTTCCACTACACACTTCAAGATCCATTTGGTTCTACCAATACCTACCCTAATCCATAAATAACACCCATTTATATATTATAGAGTTATTATTTTATTCTGAATACCATCCTTATAGGTATTAAGGTGTAAAGAAAAGGAGGTTGTCCATAGATTAAATATAACTTTTAACCAAATGTTTTAGTTTTATTTTTTATTTTACCTCCATAAAATATTATTAAAACACAAAGATATTTTAAAATTATTATATACCATATACTATTATTTCATTTTTTAATGGAATAACTTATATCCAACTTCTTCTTCCATCAAATTGGAAATGAAACCATCGTTCATGTGTGTGGCGGACTACCGCCTTGTGAACCATTGTAATTCGTTTTCCATGACCGCCTCTCATAGATTATTATAATGATATATTAAATGTATATATATATATATATATTCATGACATATTTATCATTATTTAAAGTTAATATTTCATATAATTTATTACCTTTCCATTCATTGAAAAATGATAATGTCGTTTGTGCATACGTGTGGATTATCACCTCTACGAAGCTATGTTGTTCATTTTTCATGACCAAATCCCATGTATGATATATATAAGTAGATTTTAAAGAATAATATTATATTTAAGATAAATTAATAAATTTTATGGATAAAATAACATTTACCTTATTTCCATTATGTTTTTTGAAAAATGAAAATGATAGACATGCGTACGTACGACCTACTATCTCCATGATAATGACATAGTTTATTTTTCATAAACATATTTCATGGTTGATTTTAAAATAATAATTTGTTTATAAAAATGATATTTACTTATTTATTTATTATTCTATATATTATAGAATAAATTATTTCTTTGGCAATATTAAACATACTGAAGCCATTTTGAAATTATGAACTGAATTTCCTCAAAACACACAACATGGACTTAATTGATTAAGTAATTAAATATGTCATTGAATTAAATGAAAAATTTGTCTTAATGATAAATTAAAAAACCTATAATTTTTTCTTAACAAATAAAAAAATTTATATATGTTTATTATATTGAAGTTAAAATAAATACATGACAAGTTCGGATTCGAGGTATGGGAGGTCCTATTAATTTTCTTTCATTAAGGCATGTTCTTAATATTATAGATCTAATTTTATTTATATGCTATATATAATTAACTTTTAATTTTTTTATAATGGTTCATTCATACTTCATGGTATTTTCAGTTTTAATTCAAATTATTTTATCCAAGGTTATTTTACTTGAAGGTTAACAAGTGGTAAGAGGGTTTTAACTCAATTTTTATTAATAGGTTATATAACTTATTAATTGATTATATTTTGTGTGAAATGAAATATATATGAATTATGTTATATTTACAATGACTTTTTTGCATTTACAATTTATTACATAGAGTCCCTCTATTGATTAATTATTAATTCAATGATATGATCTTTGTGAGGGTTATTCATCTCAAATTATACTTCTTTGGGATATATGTTTATGTTATGAAACTATATTATTTTATAATGATTATATACTACCTATTGATATGATATATCATAAATAAATTTTTGATCATGATATTTAAAGTTACTTTTATATACTCTCTTTTATTAGATATTGATTCAAATGTTATCAAAGTTGTATGGGTTTTAATGGTCTCAATTTTATTTCTTCAAGACATAATTCATGTTATGCACCTTTTTTTATTTCATATGATGTAATTACTATCCCAATATTTTTTCCATATATTTTACATTATAAATTATTATTTTTATATAATTATGTTATTTACTTTCATTCAATGTCTTTTTGATCCAATCATTACCGAAGTTGTAAGGGTTTCTCATCTCGAACTTCCTTCTTTGAGACTTGTTTTGAATAATGGACCTATATTAATTTATACATTATATGCACTAAATTTTGACATATAATATCTTTGATTTTTCATAGTCATTTTATTTTATGTTACTTACAGTTTTTTATATTAAAAGGTATTTGTTTTAAAAAACCAAAAGGGATTTTATTTAAAAAAATTATTTTAATGTTTTAAAAGACATTTAGAAAAAATACTTCCCTATATTCTTAATAATATTTAAATAATTGTATTTTAATATCATTAATTATTCCATAAATATATTTTAAATGACATTTGACCTTATATTGAATGGTTTTATAAAGAAATTTCTGAATTTTTCCCCATAGGTCACTTTTGACTGTTTTCACAAAATTTTGAAAAGAATATTTATTTTTCATGTTTACAACTTGAATAGTTTTTCCCACTATCATGATAATTATTTTCATTGAATATCCATTTATAAGTTTCTAGAAATGCTTTTAAATAAAAAAATTTCCACAATATTGTTTGAATTTTAAAATTTTAAATATGATTTTCAATATGGAAAGGGTATATTCTTCAAGAATATATTGAATAATATTTTTATGTATTTAAATTCATCAAAAAACACAAACCATTTATGTTAATTATGATCAAATGAAGGTATTTTTTAGTGATACCATCCATATTTATTATCTAGATAGATTATGATATTTTTGTGGAACCTGTTTCCTTTCCAGGGGTAAATCTATCTGTGAAAGAACAATAGTTATTATTATGTTTAAAAATGAATGATTTAATTTTATATGATTGTAAAGTGGTTCTTAGAATTTTTTTATGATGATTAGTGAGACTAACATAGCTCATGATGATCGGAGATCCTGATATAGCTCTCCAATGCATTGGGTAATGATGAAAAAACTGAATGAATATAAGTAACTCCTAAGAGATGATGGTGTTAACTAGTAAATAAGTTACTCATAATAGATTATGGGTATTAACCAGGTATGGTAATCCCATTTATAAGGGTTCTTATAAGGGTTCTTATAAGAGTTATATAGAGATAATGTTCAAAGATACCAACATAATTTATTTATAAGACCCCAAGCATTTGAAAATAAATATTCAATGCATTTTATAATCTATCCATTAAACACAAATTTTCCTCTACTGTGTTTTGAATTTCGAAAAACTATCATCTAGAGTTGTGACCAGTAATTAATTTGGAGTCTGATAGAACAAACTTAATTTTTGGTGAATAGTAACATACCCTTATAAATAGTAATACGAATACTAATATGACCGTTATGAATAGTAAATAATGATATTATTTTATTTTCTTAAGGTAATATGATAATGAGATCTTAATTAATTTTTCAATGTGATATAAAACTAATTATACCTTAAAATTATTATTTTTCAAATTAACTATGATTTTGTTTAAAAACTAAATTAATAATATTTGGAAAATTATTTATGAAAAATGGAGTTCATTTCTGAATTCTACACATCAAAAAATTGTAGGGTTGAATTTTTGGGATTTTTCTAAAATACATGATTTTTTCGTGAATAGTAATAATATAGTTTTGAGTTTTCAGTAGTTTAATGACATCATAATGACATAATAAAAGTCTGGATGACTTGTGTATGGTAAAATATGACATGAGGTGTCCCAATTTTCTAAAAACATTGTTAAATACCATGGGAAATCCCATGGTTTGGTAAAAACCACTAATGAGGTGTCCCTTAGAAATTATTAAAAAAAATCCCTCTCTTTTTCTATAAATACCAACTCATCCATTCATTTTATTTCATTAAAAATCTCTAATTCTCAAATATCTTGTGGTTTTACCCTTATAGGAGTCCTCCCAAGGTGTCCTTAAGACCCCAAGGTCCCAACCTTCAATTTCTAGGAGTTACTCAACAAGGTAAGGGAATCCTTCACCCTCCTGTTTTAGTTGACACTTCTTTTATGTTATATATTTGAATTTACATTCTCACATGATGGAGTTTTTTTATGTATTCCTCTTAATGTATTTTTTATTTCAATATTATGGTATACCCTTTTTATCCCATCATTTCATTTTATGAAATTTTAAGCAACGTCGTTAGGCTGCCGAATTTTCATAAGGGATCTCTCAACTTTCCTTTTTATTTTCAAGTTCATCTATTTTATTTACCTCTCCTCACATCCTCTATCCAAATGACCATGATAACTCCAGTATAATCTATATACTGAAATTATATCATGTAAATGGGCTAACCATCATTAATATCATATCTCTCTCCCCCTTTTATTTTATAAACAAAATCGACGTCCATGATGTTCCAATTTATAACCTTTGTGGATGATGAAGTTTCGTTCTTAAATTTATCATACATTACTTGCCATGAAACCATTTTGATGGTTGAACTAGAATATAATATATGTATTATAACCAAATTAATATTCATGAAACCGTATATGTACATATTATTAAAGCATAAGACCATACTAGTTCTTAATAATCAAAATACCACTTAAATAATGTAAGTGAATATCATTAATAATTCATCTAATGATTCATTCTTTTTTCCATGTAACTAAATGATAGAAAAGTACATTAAAACTTATGGATGTTAATAAATAATATTTTATTTCAGTTCTGGAGATTTACATCCATTCCAGATGAACTCTATCACTTAAAAACAAGCGAGCTGATTATGAAAATCGAGAAAATGAACTCTCCGGAACGACGAAATGCAATATTATAACTTATCAATAAGGACATAAATGAAATAAAAATAATTATGATAAACTAAATTATTGTATAATAAGTTCTTAATTATGTTATTAATGAGTCTAGTTTCATATTACAGGACCTTACATTTAAGAGGGGAACACATTCATATTTAACGTAAGGGTTTTCCACCTGGACTTGCATTTTCATTCGGGTTACTTTCATTGTCTAATTACCTCAATAAAATTCTCATGTATTAATATGTACTCCTCATAAATTCTTTGTGAGTATTCTATATTTGTACACCAACCATAATCCTTCCCTATTTTATGGATAGTTACATGTTTTAAAAGAAACTTTCAAAACTGTTTCCAAAATACAAGCCCAGTTCAAGGGAATTTCTCAAATTCTTATATATTTTCAAGTGAACCCTATAATATGTTTTGGAACCCAATATATTTCTAAAATCAATCATTTTATTATGAAAATACTATATTACTTCACTTATGTTTTTATAAAAATATTTTTCCAAAATAAATCATCTTTTCAAAGTAAAAGAGTATTTCATGCTATCATCTACCATATTTAATTTAAGGTTTTATTATTATCTGGTCTATTGATGTTCTATCTTAAAACCAGTCATCAGTTTACTTCGAATTGTTAGTGTTTTTTCCTAATGTTCGGGGAAATATATTTACATTTCATATATTAGTTTCAATATGAATGTGTATGTTGTTTATGTTTATCCTCATTCATATGAGTAATGAATTGGACATAGTAAGTGTCGGGTGGGGCCCTCTATAGCCCCTCGGTGCATCAGTAGGTCTCGTGATACAAAATACAGTCATGGCACAAGGCCTTTACAAAATGATTACTTATGGTCTTGGCACGAGGCCTTGACAGTATGGTTATGTTGTCCCACATTATGAATCCCATCATTATGAAAATAGTATTGATGGTTCATGTGGTTATTCTACTTGTAAAATACCCATGATTTTGATATGTTATGGAAATATTTACTCAGCTCATTTTCCACCATATTATGTTCAAGTTTATTTTTAGAGGCATGTGTTCTCAATTATTCACCATGTATAATGTTTATATTATATTCCACTGTATTTCTTACCCTTACAAATAATTTGAGCTCACCCATTTATTATGTTTCATTTTCTCAGGACATGATGAATTTTATTATGAATCATATAATGAAATAACCTAGGAGTTATGGATGTTGTCTAAGGAGTTTCTATGTTATATTTATTTTCAATTTGTAATTTTTAACTTATGTATGAATCATTGTTTCTCTAACACCAAACTACTCGGTCCTTCAGGATACTTATTCCTTGTTTATATGTCAATGTAATCAGATAAGGCACCAAATCTGGGCAATTGGGGACGATCCATACAATTGGTATCAGAGGAAATTTAGTAGAAAACTTGGAAACAAGATTTATAAAATGCAGATTAGGGAAGAGTCCCTAAGATAGTATTTGAGGATAAACATACAAGAAAATCATGGTATTTTGGTAAGGAATAGATTATGTGGATATTTTAAGCAATACATCCCTGTGTGGATAAAAGCAGGTAGAGGCAGCTCTGACATAGATGTACCTAGGAGTGAAAGCTACAACAAGGAGTTTCGGGATTGATCCAGGGTATCCTAGTACATGACAATGGGCCTTGCTTCACTCTTGGTTATGACACTCCCATAGGATATGCTTAAGATAATTCAAATTTTCTTTACAAGGAGTTATTAATGATTTAAATGTAAATTTTTCCTCAAAGATACCATGTTTCTGATTAAGAGATTATCTATGCATAGAATTTCAATTTAGGCTAAGTATTTTTCTACATTGAGATTATAAATTATGATTCATACCCTAATCAAGTGTATGTCATTATTTAGAAATGGATCCTAGTGGAAGGAATGAAAACTACATGAACATGCATAGGGATTTCCCTCCGATGCGAGATAATGATATTGGATCTAGTGCTATGACAGGTGCTGAGCAATTTATAACAATACCAAGACAACTTAATCAGGTTATGAATAATAACCTTACCCATATAGAGCATCTAGATCCACCACATGGAGAAGCTATGTTAGATCACTTTATGCGACAACAGCCTCTATCATTCAAGAGGACTACAAACCCATTTGTAGCTAAGCAGTGGATAAGTTCCCCCGAGAAGATATTTCTTGCTTTGGGATGTAATGATAGAGATAAGGTTGTCATGAAAGTTTATTGTGTAACAAGAGATGCAGATCAGTGGTGGTCATCAACCCAAAACACAAAGGAGGAGGAATAAATAGAAGACATGGAATGGAGGGATTATAAGCAAATCTTCCTAGTAAATTTTTCCCCCATGAACAACAAGTAGATATGGAGAGACAATTCTTGAATCTGAGGCAGAAGGAGGATGAAAATGTTTCCAATTATGAAGCCAAAATTACAAGGATGGGAAGACATGTTGTGGACTACATACATAATCCAAGGAGAAAAATTGATAAATTATTTAATGGTTTGAAACCATTACTCCAAAGAGATCTAGTCTCCAAGAATTTCTCATCATATGAAGACATAGTTTCATGTACTATCAATATAAAAAATGAATTCTTTAAGACTTATTAATTTAAGGGAAATCAGAAGAAGAAGATGGCTGCTAAAAACTTCAGGATAGGAAATAAAGAAATGTGGAATAAGGGAAGAGTTGAATTTCCATCATGCAGTAATTGTGGGAAGAAACACCCTAGAACTTTCCTAAAGAGAATGAGAGTTTGTTACAAGTGCGGATAAAATGTCCATCTATCTCAAGATTGTAAGGGGAAGAAAGAATATACCAATGTTTTGTGCTATAATTTCAAGGAGATGGGACATTATTCACATGAATTTCCTAAGTGTCAGGGAAATGTTCCCCAAAGAAGTCCAAGGGAGAAAGTCCAAGATTATGTGGTCACAACTGTGGAGGTTGAAGTTCTTAACAAAGCGGTGGAATGTACATTGATCATTTCATAAAACTTAGCCAATGATTTATTTGATTCTGGATTGTCGCATTAATTTATATCTTCCTAGTGTTCCAAGAAAATTTGACATGTATAATTTTATTTAATAAAGGATTTATCAGTCAAAACTCATAGTGGATGTATCATCACAACAAAGGCGTGTCGATTAGTCCCCCTAATAACACTTAAATGTTATTTAGTTTATAACCTTATCATCATACCAATGGTTGACTATGATAAAATTCTCATTATGAATTGGCTATCAAATTACGATGTGAAGATCTATTTCTAGAAGAAGGAAGTTACAATTTTTGAGAATGGTGTAGAATCACTTATTTTTAGAGCAGAAACCTCTCCATTTGATTATTCTATAGATCTACCCCTAGTATCTCTACTGAATTAAATTATTGGGGAGGTAGGTAATGAAACAGATATGGATGAGGAGGTGAATGTACAGATAGAATATGTACCTATTGTATAAGAATATGTTGACGCCTTTCCAGGGGATTTACCAGGGTATCCTCCAAAGTGGGAAATTGAGTTTTCTATTGAATTAATTCCTGGTTCAAGTCCCATATCAAAGACCCTTTATAGAATGACCACTGTAGAGTTAGTGGAACTAAAGAAACAACTAGAGTAATTTAGTGATAAAGGATTTATTCGACCCAATGTTTCTCCCTGGGGAGCCCATGTCCTCTTTGACAAGAATAAAGATGGATCCATGAGGTTGTTCATTGATTACATAGAAATCAATGCTATTACAATAAAGAATAATTATCCTATACCACAAATTAATGATTTATTTGATCAACTTCATATAGCCCAATATTTTTAGAATATTGATCTTTAATATGGATATCATCAGTTTCTTGTAAAGAAGGAAGACATTCCAAAAACAACATTCTAAACCAGGTACGGGCATTATGATTTTATAGTAATTCCTTTTGGACTAACTAATGCACCATCATTTTTATGGATCTAATGAATAGAGTTTTAAAGGAATATCTTGATGACTTTTTGATGTTGTTTATTGATGATATCCTAGTATACTCTTAAATCCATGAAGATCATGAAAAGCACTTGTGCACTATTCTGAAGACACTTTAAAGAAATAAATTATATGGGATGTTTAGAAAGTGTGATTTTTGGATCTAATTAGTTTCCTTTCTGAGCCACATTGTCTTTAAGAATGGAATATCAACAGATCCTATGAAGAAAAAGGTTGTGTAAGAATGGACTACTCCAATGAATATAACTGAGGTATGTAGTTTTATTGGTTTAGCAGGTTATTATCAAAGTTTCATTCAGAACATTGCCCGTTTAGCCAATCCAATGACCAAGCTTACATGAAAAGGGGTTAAGTTCATATGGACTAAGGAATATGAAGAATGTTTTGATGAATTGAAGAGGAGGTTAGTGAATTCTCTGATCCTAACCTTACCATTGGGGAATTAGGGGTTTTCTATCTATTGCGACACATCAAAGAAAGGACTTGGTTGTGTCCTTATGCAGAATGATCAAGTGATTGCCTATGTGTCTAGGTAGCTAAAAATTCATAAACAAAACCATCCAACTCATGATATTGAGTTAGCAGTGGTAATATTTGCTTTAAATATTTGGAGATATTACCTATATTTTGAAAAATGTGAGATATATACTAATTATAAGAGTTTGAAATATATATTTTCATGGAAAGAACTCAACATGAGACAAAGGAGATGTATTGAGCTACTCAAAGACTATGATTCCACAATACACTACCACCTGGGTAAGGAAAATAAGGTAGCAGATTCTTTGAGTAGAAAGGACCATGGAATTATAAACAAGATAAGAGTTGAAAAAGATCCTATGTTCATGGATCTAGTAAAGATGGATATGGGAATTATCAAGGAAAGTAATACATTGCAACTTTTTAAAATGGTTTCCAAACCATCTTTACTAGAAAGGATAAAATTTTCTCAGGATTATGATGAGGAGTTTAAAAAGAAAATCAAAGAAATAAATGATGGGAAGTTGACTGAATTCACATACAAAGGCGATATTTAGAAATTCGGAAAGAGGCTTTGCGTTCCCGCTATTCGTAAGCAAAAGAGGGAACTATTGGATGATGCTCATAACTCTAATTTCCCTATACACCGAAGTAGCACAAATATGTTTAGAGATCTAAAGGAATATTTTTTGTGGGAAGACATGAAGATTTATATTGTTGATTACATGTCTAGATGTTTGGGTTGTCAACAAGTGAAGGCTGGAAGACACCATCCTAGAGGAGTCATGCAACCCCATCCTATTACTATGTGGAAATGGGATGATATTACAATGGACTTTGTAATGGGGCTACTAAAGACTCCAAGAAAGAATGATGCAATATGGGTCATTGTTGACCATCTTACAAAATCAAGAAATTTTTTTTATATAAGAGAAGATTTACCACTTGAACATTTGGAAAGAATATATATTAATGAAGTTGTAAGACTTCATGGTGTACCATCATTAATTATTTCTGATCGGGATCCCCGTTTCACATCACGATTATGGAAGAGTCTTCAGACGGCCCTAGATAATGATCTTCATTTGAGCACTATCTACCACCCACAAACTGATGGACAATCAGAACATACTATTCAAAATTTGTGTTGAGGTCTTATTCACTTGATTTTCAAGGCATGTGGGATCAATATTTACCTATCGTAGAATTTTCCTATAACAATAGCTTTCATTCAAGTATTAAGATGGAACCATATGAAGAATTTTATGGAAAGAGATGTCGTACACCAACTTTCTAGGATTATTTTGATGAAATAAAGCTTTTAGTCCCAGAACTTGTTGAGGAAACAACAGAAAATGTGAAGATTATCAAAACCTATATCAAAACAGCTCAAAGTAGGAAAAAGAGCTATGCTGATAACCAATGAAAGGAATTGTAATTTTAAGAAGGAGGTCATGTTTTCTTAAAGGTATCTCCACGGAAGGGTATTATACGATTCGATAAGAAGGAAAAATTATGTCCCAGGTACATCAGACCTTTTGAAATTCTAGACCGAATTGGAGCTGTATCTTACCATTTGGTAATGCCACCAAGTCTCTCCAAAGTTCATAATGTATTCCACATGTCAATGTTAAGAAAATACATTCTAGACCCAACACATGTACTCACTTATGAAGAAGTATAACATTATCCAGATATGTATTATTGTGAAGATACTATCAAGATTCTTGATACCGGAGAAAAAGTATTGAGAAATCCGACAACTTGTCTGGTAAAGGTTCTTTGGAGGAACCATAAGATGTAAAAATCAACATGGGTTCCTGAGGAGCTTATGTTGAAGGAATACCCGAATCGTTTTAGGTAACATTTTGTGAATTTTGAGGACAAATTTTGTGTAAGGATGAGAGAATGTAACACCCCAATGTTTTAAAAATAAATATTTAATGCATTTTACAATCTATCCATTAAACACAACTTTTCCTCTACTGTGTTTTGGATTTTGAAAAACTGTCATCTAGAGTTGTGACCGGTAATTCATTTGGAGTCTGATAGAACAAACTTGTTTTTTAGTGAATAGTAACATACTCTTATGAGTAGTAATACGAACCTTATGAATAGTAAATAATGATATTATTTTATTTTCTCAAGGTAATAAGATAATGAGATCTTAATTAATTTTTCAATATGATATAAAACTAATTATACCTTAAAATTGTTATTTTTTGAATTAACTATGATTTTATTTAAAATTAAATTAATAATATTTATAAAATTATTTTCGAAAAATGGAGTTCATTTTTGAATTATACACGTCGAAAAATGGTAGGGGTGAATTTTTTATATATTTCTAAAATACTTGATTTCTTCATGAATAGTAAAAGTACAGTTTTGAATTTTCAGTAGTTTAATGACATCATAATGACATAAAAATAGGCTGGTCGACTTGTGTACATTAAAATATGACATGAGTTTTTCCAAGTGGCTAAAACAATGGTTAAATACCATGGGAAGGCCATGTTTTTGCAAAAACCACTAATGAGGTGTCTCTTTGAAATTATTAAAAAAACTGCCTCTCTTTTTCTATAAATACCCACTCATCCATTCATTTTATTTCATTAAAAATATATCATCCTCAAATATCTGGTGGTTCTACCTTTCTAGGAGTCCTATCATGGTTTCCGTAAGCCCCCTAGGTCCCAACCTTCAAGTTCTTGGAGTTACTCTACAAGGTAAGGGAATCCTTCACCCTCATCTTTTAGTCGACACTTCTTATATGTTATCTCTTTGAATTTCCATTATCATATGTTGGAGTTTAATTTTATGTATTCATATTACTGTAATTTTGAGTTATATATAATGAGATACCCCTTTTCTCTCACCATTTCATTTTATTAAATTTTAAGCGACGCTGTTAGACTACTGAATTTTCATAAGGGATATCTCAACTTTCCTTTTATTTTCAAGTTCATTACTTTTCTTTTCCTATCCTCACATCCTCTTTCCAAATGACCATGATAACTCCATTATCATCTATATACTGGAATTATATCATGTGAATTGACTAACCATCATAAATATCCTCTCTATCACCCCCTTTTATTTTATGAATGAAATCAACGTCCATGAGGTTCCAATTTGTAGCCTTTGTGGACGACGAAGTTTTGTTTTTCAATTTCTACTTCATTACTGGTCATGAAACAATTTTTATGGTTGAACCATATTATAATATATGTATTATGTCGAAATTAATATTCAGAAACTAGTATATGTACATATTAATAAATCATAAGACCAAACTAGTTCCTAATAATCAAAATATCACTTAAATAATGAAAGTGAATATCATTAATAATTCATCTAATGATTCATCCTTTTTCCACGTAACCAAATGATAGAAAATAAAATTAACACTTATGTATGTTCATAAATAATATTTAATTTTATTTCTGGATATTTACATGCATTCCACATGAACTCTATCACTTAAAAACAAGAGAACCGATTATTAAAATCAAGAAAACGAACACTTCAGAACGACGTAATTCGATATTATAACTTATCAATAAGGACATAAATGGACAAAAAATAATCATGGTGAACTAAATGAATTTATAGTAAGTTCTTAATTATTTTATTAATGATTCTAATTTCATATTCCATGACCTTAAGTTTAATAGGGGAACACATTCATATTTATGGTACGAGTTTTCCACCCGAACTTCCATTTTCATTCGGGTTACTTTCATTGTCTAATAACCTCAATGAAATTCTTATGTATTGTTATGTACTCCTAATAAATTATGTGTGAGTATTATATATATTCACACCAACCATAATCCTTCCCTATTTTATGGATAGTTACATGTTTTAAAAGAAACATTCCAAACTGTTTCCAAAATACAAGCCCGGTTAAAGGGAATTTCTCAAATTCTTATCTATTTTCAAGGGAACCCTATAATAAGTTTTTGGAAACCATTATATTTCTAAAATCAATCATTTTATTATAAAAATACTATCATACTTCAATAATGGTTTTCAACAAATATTTGTCCAAAAGAACTCTTCTTTTCAAAGTAAAAGAGTATTTATCTTAAGATTTACTCGAAGATTTTATAAGAGTATCTTCATATATTTCAACACTCTTATTGATTCTTATGTATTATTTGGATTATTATTCCATGTTATCATCTACCATATTTAATTTAATTTTTTATTATTATTTTGGCTATTTATGAGCTATCTTAAAAACATTCATCAGTTTACTTCGAATGGTTATTGTTTTTGCTTAATGTTCGCGGAAGGCTATTTAAATTTCATATATAAGTTTCAATATGAATGTGTATGTTGTTTATGTTTATCCTCATTTATATGAGGAATTAATTGGACATAGTAAGTGTCAGGTGGGGTCCATTATATCCCATCAGTGCATCAGTAGGTCTAATAAGACAAACTACGGTCATGGCACAAGGCCTTGACAAAATGATTACTTATGGTCTTGGAACGTGGCCTTGACGATATGGTTATGTTTTCCCACATTATGCATCCACTAATTATAAAAATAGTATTGATGGTTCATGTGGATATTAGACTAGTAGAATACCCATGATTATGATATGTTATAGGAATATTTATGCAACTCATTTTCTACCATATTATGTTCAACTTTATTTTTAGAGGCATGTGTTTTAAATTATTCACCATGTCTAATTCTTAATGGACTGGAGAGGTCCAGACCACTAATGAGGCGTCCCTTTTAAATTATTAAAAAAACTCACTCTCTTTTTCTATAAATACCCACTCATCCATTCATTTTATTTCATTACAAATCCCTAATCCTCAAATATCTAATGGTTTTACCTCTCTAGGAGTCCTCAAAAGGTGTCCTTAAGCCCCCAAGGTCCCAAACTTCATGTTCTAGGAGTTACTCTACAAGGTAAGGGAATCCTTCACCCTCCTCTTTTAGTTGACACTTCTTTTATGTTATCTATTTGAATTTTCAATCTCATATGATTGAGTTTTTTTTGTATTACTCTTACTGTATTTTTGATTTCCATATTATGGGATATAGTTTTGATCTCATCATTTCATTTTATGAAATTTTAAGCAACGTCGTTAGGCTGCCGAATTTTCATAAGGGATCTCTCAACTTTCCTTTTATTTTCAAGTTCATCTCTTTTGTTTACCTCTCCTCACATTTTCTATCCAAATGACCATGATAACTCCAATATCATCTATATACTGAAATTATATCATGTGAATGGACTAACCATCATCAATATCCTATCTCTCTCCCCCTTTTGTTTTATAAATGAAATCAGCATCCATGATGTTCCAATTTATAGCCTTTGTGGATGACAAAGTTTCGTTCTTCAATTTATCCTACATTACTGGTTAGGAAACCATTTTGATGGCTGAACCAGACTATAATATATGTATTATAACCAAATTAATATTCAGGAACCAGTATATGTACATATTATTAAATCAAAAGACCAAACTAGTTCTTAATAATCAAAATACGACTTAAATAATGTAAGTGAATATCATTAATAATTCATATAATGATTCATCCTTTTTTCCATGTAACTAAATGATAGAAAAGTACATTAAAACTTAGGGATGTTAATAAATAATATTTAATTTCAGTTCTAAATATTTACATCCATTCCACATGAACTCTATCACTTAAAAACAAGAGAACCTATTATGAAAATCAAGAAAATGAACTCTCCGGAACGACAAAATTCAATATTATAACCAATCAATAAGGACATAAATGAACTAAAAATAATTATGATAAATTAAATTATTGTATAATAAGTTCTTAATTATGTTATTAATGAGTCTAATTTCATATTACAGGACCTTACGTTCAAGAGGAGAACACATTCATATTTAACGTAAGGGTTTTCCACCTGGACTTGCATTTTCATTCGGGTTACATTAATTATCTAATTAACTCAATGAAATTCTCATGTATTATTATGTAATCCTCATAAATTCTATATGAGTATTCTATATATGTACACCAACCATAATCCTTCCCTATTTTATGGATAGTTACACGTTTTAAAAGAAACTTTCAAAACTGTTTCCAAAATACAAGCCCAGTTCAAGGGAATTTCTCAAATTCTTATCTATTTTCAAGTGAACCGTATAATATTTTTTTGAACCAATTACGTTTATAAAATAAATAATTTTATTATGAAAATACTATATTACTTAACTTATGTTTTTATGAAAATATTTTTCCAAAAGAAATCTTCTTTTCAAAGTAAAAGAGTATTTATGTCAAGATTTACTCGAAGATTTTATAAGAGTATCTTCATCTATTTAAACACTCTTGTGGATTATTATGTATTATTTGGATTAGTATTTCATGTTATAATCTACCATATTTAATTTAAGGGTCTATTATTATCTTGTCTACTTATGATCTATCTGAAAACCATTCATCAGTTTACTTCAAATTGTTAGTGTTTTTGCTTATTGTTCAGGGAAATCTATTTACATTTCATATATTAGTTTCAATATGAATGTGTATGTTTTTTATGTTTATCCTCATTCATATGAGTAATGTATTGGACATATTAAGTGTCGGGTGGGGCCCTCTATATCCCCTCGGTGCATCAGTAGGTCTCGTGAGACAAACTACAGTCATGGCACAAGGACTTTACAAAATGATTACTTATGGTATTGGCACGAGGCCTTGACGGTATGGTTATGTTGTCCCACATTATGAATCCCCTCATTATGAAAATATTACTGATGGTTTATGTGGTTATTATACTATTAAAATACCCACAATTATGATATGTTATGGAAATATTTACTTAGCTCATTTTCCACCATATTATGTTCAAGTTTATTTTTAGAGGCATGTGTTTTCAATTATTCACCATGTATAATGTTTATATTATATTACACTATATTTCTTACCCTTACTAAGAATTTGAGCTCACCCATTTATTATGTTTCATTTTCTCAGGACATGATGAATTTTATTATGAATCATATGCTGAAATAACCTAGGAGTTATGGATGTTGTCTAAGGAGTTTCTATGTTGTATTTATTTTCAAGTTTTAATGTTTAAATTATGTATGAATCATTTTTCCTATAATACTAAACTACTCGGTCCTTCAAGATGCTTATTCCTGGTTTATATGTCAATGTAATTAGATAAGGAACCAAATCTGGGCAATTGGGGCCGATCCTTACAGTTGGTATCAGAGGAAGTTTAGTAGAAAACATGGAAACTAGATTTAGAAAATGCAGATTAGGGAAGAGTCCCTAAGATAATATTTGAGGATAAACATACAAGAACATCCTGGTATTTTGGTAAGGAATAGATTATGTGGATCTTTTAAGCAATACATCCCTGTGTGGATACAAGCAGGTAGAGGCGGCTCTGACATAGATGTATCTAGGAGTGAATGCTACAATATGGAGTTTCGAGCTTGACCCGGGGTATCCTAGTACATGACAACGGGCCTTGCTACACTCTTGGTTATGACACTCCCATGGGATACTCTTAGGATAATTCACATTTTCTTTACAAGCCATTATGAAGGATTTAAATGTAAATTTTTCCTCAAAGATACCATGTTTCTGATTAAGAGATTATCTATGCATAGAATTTCAATTTATGATAAGTATTTTTCTACATCAAGATTATAAATTATGATTCATACCCTAATCTAGTGTATTCCATTATTTAGAAATGGATCCTAGTGGAAGGAATGAAAACTACACGAACATGTATAGGAATATACCTCTGACGAAAGATAATGATATTGGATCTGGTACTGTGACTGGTGCTGAGCAATTTATAACAATACCGAGACAACTTACTCAGGTTATGAATAATAACCTTACCCGTATAGAGCATATGGATCCACCACATGGAGGATCTATATTAGATCACTTTATGTGACAACAACCACTATCATTCAAGAGGAATACAAACCCATTTGTAGCTGAGCAGTGGATAAGTTCTCTCGAGAAGATATTTCTTGCTTTGGGATGTAACGAAAGAGATAAGGTTGTCATGGCAGTTTATTGTCTAACAAGAGATGCAGATCAGTGGTGGTCATCAACCCAAAACACAAAGGAGGAGGAATAAATAGAAGATATGGAATGGATGGATTATAAGTAAATCTTCTTAGAAAATTTTCTCCCTCATGAATAACAAGTAGATATGGAGA
Organism: Viscum album; assembly: GCA_963277665.1. Taxonomy (NCBI): domain Eukaryota; kingdom Viridiplantae; phylum Streptophyta; class Magnoliopsida; order Santalales; family Viscaceae; genus Viscum; species Viscum album. Next base: position 1,854,511,197 of record OY728163.1, on the reverse strand, counting down.
GGAAATTCTTGAATCTGAGGCAGAAGGAGGGTGGAAATGTTTCCAAGTATGAAGCCAACTTTACAAGGATGGAAAGACATGTTGTGGACTACATACATAATCCAAGGAGGAAAATTGATCAATTCTTTAATGGTTTGAAACCATTACTCCAAAGAGATCTAGTCTCCTAGAATTTATCATCATATGAAGACATAGTTTCATGTGCTATCAATATGGAAAAGGAATTATATAAGTCTTATAACTTTAAGGGAAATCTAGAGAAGAAGAGGGCTGCTGAAAACTTCAGGAAATAAAATAAGGAAATGGGGAATAAGGGAAGAGATGAATTTCCATCATCCAATAATTGTGGGAAGAAACACCTTAGAACTTGCCTGAAGGGAATGAGAGTTTGTTACAAGTGCAGATAAAATGGCCACCTACCTTGAGATTGTAAGGGGAAGAAATAATATACCAATGTTATGTGCTACAATTTCAGAGAGATGGGACATTATGCACATGAATTTCATAAGTGTCAGGGAAATGTTCCCCAAAGAAGGCCAAGGGAGAAAGGCCAATCTTATGTGGTCACAACTGTGGAGGTTGAAGTTCCTAACAAAGTGGTGGCATGTACATTGCTCATTTCATAAAACTTAGACAATGCTTTATTGGATTCTGGATTTTCACATTCATTTATATCTTCCCAGTTTTCCAAGAAAATTAGACATGTCTAATTTGATTTAATAAAGCAGTTATCAGTCAAAACTCATAGTGGATGTATCATTACAACAAAGGAGTGTTGATTAGTCCCCCTCATGACACTTAAATTTTCTTTAGTTTCTAACCTTATCATCATACCAATGGTTGACTATGATATAATTCTCATTATGAATTGGCTATCAAATTATGATGTGAAGATATATTGCTAGAATAAGGAAGTTACAATTTTTGAGAATGGTGTAGAATCCCTTATTTTTAGAGCAGAAACCTCTCCATTTGATTCTCCTATAGATCTACCCCTATTAGCTCTACTGAATTCAATTATTGGGGAGGTAGGTAATGAAGTAAATATGGATGAGGAGAAGAATGTACAGATAAAAGATGTACCTATTATATAAGAATATGTTGACTCCTTTCTAGGGGATTTACCAGGACATCCTCTAGAGTGGGAAATTGAGTTTTCCATTGACTTAATTCCTGGTTCAAGTCCCATATCAAAGACCCTTTATAGAATTACTACTATGGAGTTAGTGGAACTAAAGAAAAAACTAGAGTAATTGAGTGATAAAGGATTTATTTGACCCAATGTTTCTCCATGGGGAGCCCCTGTCCTCTTAGTCAAGAATAAAGATGGATCCATGAGGTTGTTCATTGATTACATGGAAATCAATGCTATTAAAATAAAGAATAAGTATCCTATACCACAAATTAATGATTTATTTGATCAACTTCATAGATCCCAATATTTTTAGAAGGTTTATCTTTGATATGGATATCATCAGTTTCTTGTAAAGAAGGAAGACATTCCAAAAACAGAATTCGAAACCAGGTATGGGCATTATGAGTTCATAGTAATTCCTTTTGGACTAACTAATGCACCATCATTTTTATGGATCTAATGAATAGAGTTTTCAAGGAATATCTTGATGACTTTGTGGTGTTGTTTATTGATGATATCCTAATATACTCTAAATCCATAAAGATCATGAAAATCACTTGTGCACTATTCTGAAGACACTTAGAAGAAATACATTATATGTGAAGTTTAGAAAGTGTGATTTTTTGATCTAATTAGTTTCCTTTCTGATCCACATTGTCTCTAAGAATGGAATATCAGCAGATCCTATGAAGAAAAATGTTATGCAAGAATGGAATAATCCAATGAATATAACTGAGGTATGTTGTTTTATTGGTTTAGCATGTTATTATCAACATTTCATTCAGAACATTTCCCGTTTAGCCAATCCAATGACCAAGATTACACGAAAAGGGGTTAATTTCATATGGTCCAAGGAATATGAATAATGTTTTGAAGAATTGAAGAGGAGGTTAGTGAATTCTCTGATCCTAACCCTACCATTAGGGAATGATGGGTTTGTTATCTATAGTGACACATCAAAGAAAGGACTTGGTTGTGTCTTTATTTAGAATGATCGAGTGATTTCCTATGTGTCTAGGTAGCTAAAAATTCATGAAAAAACCTATCCAACTCAATATCTTGAGTTAGTAGCGGTAATAATTGCTCTAAATATTTGGAGACATTACCTCTATGTTAAAAAATGTGAGATATATACTGATCATAAGAGTTTGAAATATATATTCTCATGGAAATAACTCAACATGAGACAAAGGAGATATATTGAGCTACTCAAAGACTATGATTGCACAATACACTACCACCTGGGTAAGGAAAATAAGGTAGCAGATTCTTTGAGTAGAAAGGACCATGGAATTATAAACAAGATGAGAGTTGAAAGGGATCCTATGTTCATGGATATAGTAAAGATGGATATGCTAATTATCAAGGAAGGTAACACATCACAACTTTTTAAAATGGTTCCCAAAAATTCTTTAATGGAAAGGATAAAATGTTCTCAGGATTATTATGATGAGTTTCAAAAGAAAATTAAAGCAATAAATGATGTGAATTTGACTAAATTCGTATATAAAGGTGTCATTTTGAAATTCGGAAAGAGTCTTTGTGTTCCCGCTATTCCTAAGCTAAATAGGGAACTATTGGATGATACTCATAGCTCTAATTTCTCTATACACCCAAGTAGCACAAATTGGTTTAGAGATCTGAAAGAATATTTTTTGTGGGAAAACATGAAGAGGTATATTGTTGATTATATGTCAAGATGTTTGGTTTGCCAACAAGTGAAGGCTGGAAGACACCATCCAAGAGGAGTCATGCAACCCCATCCTTTTCCTATGTGGAAATGGGATGATATTACAATGGACTTTGTAATGGGGATACCAAAGACTCCAAGAAAGAATGATGCGATATGGGTCATTGTTGACTGTCTTACCAAATCAACACATTTTTTTGATATAAGAGAAGATTTACCACTTGAATGTTTAGAAAGACTATATATTAATGGAGTTGTAAGACTTCGTGGTGTACCCTCATCAATTGTTTCTGATTGGGATCCCCGTTTCACATCACGATTCTGGAAGAGTCTTCAGAAGGCCCTAGATACTGATCTTTATTTGAGCATTGTATACCACCCACAAACTAATGGACAATCAGAACAGACTATTCAAACTTTGTGTTGAGGTCTTGTTCACATGATTTTCAAGGCATGTGGGATCAATATTTACCTCTTGTATAATTTTCCTATAACAATAGCTTTCATTCAAGTATTCAGATGGAACCATATGAAGAATTTTATGGAAAGAGATGTCGTACACCTACTTGCTGGGATGCTTTTGGTTAAATAAAGCATGTAGTACCAGAACTTGTTGAGGAAACAAAAGAAAATGTGAAGATTATCAAAACCCATATCAAAACAGCTCAAAGTAGGAAAAAGAGCTATGTTGATAACTAATAAAAGGACTTGTAATTTCAAGAAGGAGATCATGTTTTCTTAAAGGTATCTCCATGGAAGGGTATTATACGATTCAATAAGAAGGGAAAATTATGTCCGAGGTACATCGGACCTTTTGAAATTCTAAACAGAATTGGAGCTGTAGCTTACCATTTGGAAATGCCGCCAAGTCTCTCCAAAGTTCACAATGTGTTCCACATGTCAATGTTAAGAAAATACATGCTAGACCCAACACATGTACTCACTTATGAAGAAGTATAAATTGAGACAGATCTATCTTATTGTGAAGATCCTATCAAGATTCTTGATACCAGAGAAAAAGTATTGATAAATTAGACAACTCGTCTGGTAAAGGTTCTTTGGAGGAACCATAAGATTGAGGAAGCAACATGGGTGCCTGAGGAGCTTATGTTGAAGGCATACCTGAATCTTTTTAGGTATCATTTTTTGAATTTTGAGGATAAAATTTTTGTAAGGATGAGATAATGTAACACCCCAATGTTTTAAAAATAAATATTTAATGTATTTTATAATCTATCCCTTAAACACAACTTTGCCTCTACTGTATTTTGGATTTTGAAAAACTGTCATCTAGAGTTGTGACCAGCAATTCATTTGGAGTCTGATAGAACAAACTTGTTTTTTAGTGAATAGTAACATACTCCTATGAATAGTAATATGAATAGTAATATGAAAATTATGAATAGTAAATAATTATATTATTTTATTTTCTCAAGGTAATAAGATAATGAGATCTTAATTAATTTTTCAATGTGATATAAAACTAATTATACCTTAAAATTGTTATTTTTGGAATTAACTATGATTTTATTTAAAAATTAAATTAATAATATTTACAAAATTATTTTTGAAAAAATGGAGTGCATTTTTGAATTATACACATCGAAAAATGGTAGGGGTGAATTTTTTATATTTTTCTAAAATACTTGATTTCTTCATGAATAGTAAAAGTACAGTTTTGAGTTTTCGGTAGTTTAATGACATCATAATGACATAAAAATAGGCTGGTCGACTTGTGTATATTAAAATATGACATGAGGTGTCCCAATTGGCTAAAACCATGGTGAAATACCATGGGAAACCCATGTTTTTGCAAAAAACACTAATGAGGTGTCCCTTTCACTTTTTTTTAAAAAAACTACCTCTCCTTTTCTATAAATACCCACTCATCCATTCGTTTTATTTCATTAAAAATCTCTCATCCTCAAATATCTGGTGATTTTACCTTTCTAGAAGTCCTCCCAAGGTTTCTGTAAGCCCCCAAGGTCCCAACCTTCATGTTCTAGGAGTTACTCTACAAGGTAAGGGAATCCTTCACCCTCATCTTTTAGTCGACACTTCTTATATGTTATCTTTTTTAATTTCCATTATAATATGTTGGATTTTTATTTTATGTATTCATGATACTGTAATTTTGATTTCCAAATGATGAGATACCCTTTTTCTCTCACCATTTCATTTTATGAAATATTAAGCGACGCCGTTAGGCTACTGAATTTTCATAAGGGATATCTCAACTTTCCTTTTATTTTCAAGTTCATCACTTTTGTTTTCCTATCCTCACCTCCTCTTTCCAAATGACCATGATAACTCCCGTATCATCCATATACTGGAATTATATCATGTGAATTGACTAACCATCATCAATATCCCCTCTCTCTCTCCCTTTTATTTTATAAATGAAATCAACATCCATGAGGTTCCAATTTATAGCCTTTGTGGACAACGAAGTATCGTTCTTCAATTTCTACTTCATTACTGGTCATGAAACCATTTTTATAGTTGAAACAGATTATAATATATGTATTATAACCAAATTAATATTCAGGAACTAGTATATGTACATATTATAAAATCATAATACCAAACTAGTTCCTAATAATCAAAATATCACTTAAATAATGAAAGTGAATATCATTAATAATTCATCTAATGATTCATCCTTTTTCCATGTAACCAAATGATAGAAAATAACATTATCACTTATTAATGTTCATAAATAATATTTAATATCAGTTCTGGATATTTACATCCATTCCACATGAACTCTATCACTTAAAAACAAGAGAAATGATTATGAAAATCAAGAAAACGAACACTTCGAAACGACGAAATTCAATATTATAACTTATCAATAAGGACATAAATGGAAAAAAAATAATCATGGTAAACTAAATTAATTTATATTAAGTTCTTAATTATTTTATTAATGATTCTAATTTCATATTCTAGGACCTTAAGTTCAATAGGGGAACACATTCGTATTTACGGTAAGGGTTTTCCACCCGAACTTCCATTTTCATTCGGGTTACTTTCATTGTCTAATCACCTCAATAAAATTCTTATGTATTTTTATTTACTCCTAATAAATTATGTGTGAGTATTCTATATATTTACACCAACCATAATACTTCCCTATTTTATGGATAGTTACATGTTTTAAAAGAAACATTCAAAACTGTTTCCAAAATACAATCCCGGTTCAAGGGAATTTCTCAAATTCTTATCTATTTTCAAGGGAACACTATAATCTGTTTTTGGAAACCATTATATTTATAAAATTAATAATTTTATTATGAAAATAATATCTTACTTCAATAATGGTTTTCAACAAATATTTTTCCAAAAGAACTCTTCTTTTCAAAGTAAAAGAGTATTTATCTCAAGATTTACTCGAAGATTTTATAAGAGTATCTACATATATTTCAACACTCTTATTGATTCTTATGTATTATTGGGATTAGTATTCCATGTTATCATATACCATATTTAATTTGATTTTTATGATTATTTTGGCTATTTATGTTCTATCTTAAAACCATTCATCATTTTACTTCGAATGGTTATTGTTTTTGCTTAATGTCCGTGGAAGGATATTTACATTTCATATATAAGTTTCAATATGAATGTGTATGTTGTTTATGTTTATCTTCATTTATATGAGGAAATAATTGGACATAGTAAGTGTCGGGTGGGGTCCATTATATCCCATCAGTGCATCAGTAGGTCTCATGAGTCAAACTACGGTCATGGCACAAGGCCTTGACAAAATGATTACTTATGGTCTTGGCACGAGGCCTTGATGATATGGTTATGTTTTCCCACATTATGCATCCAATCATTATAAAAATAGTATTGATTGTTCATGTGGTTATTAGACTAGTAGAATACCCATGTTTATTATATGTTATGGAAATATTTACGCAAGTCATTTTCTACCATATTATGTTCAAGTTTTTTTAGAGGCTTGTGTTTTCAATTATTCAGGAGGTCAAGTTAACTTATCCGAAACGCTTTTCCAAAATATTCATTTTCAATGAACCTTTTCAACATTAGGCAGTTGTGAACTGTAACTTCACGTGGCATCTTCAGGTGCTTTTGATGTTTCTAACTACCCTTGTTTTGGAGTAGTTACTTGGGGGTGCGTTTGGGCGAATCTTTAAGGAAAACTAAAGGGAAGTAGCTTTCGCATGGGTTGCGCACGATTTTTCTAAACCATGCAGCCATACCGTACATAGTTAATACTGGAGGGAGTGGCTAATGTACAGTTAGCACACAGTTTATCTAACCGTGTGGCCTAACCATGCGAGGAGTGTTTTACGAGGCTGTAGTGACCACACAGTTAGTGCAAGGTTTGTCTAACCGTGCAAGAAAACCGTGCGGGAACTTAATCTTGATCCTAAAATTGTTGATCGCAAGAGTTTTGCCTCTAACCTACTCGTTTAAGCTCCTAAGCATCCATAACTCGGGATTACCCTCCCTTGACGGTAGGAGAACCTCTTCCAAGAATTTTGGAGGCAAACCAAAGGTTTATCTTGGCAAATCGAAGCCTGTTTCTTGTGGTATGTGATATTTCTTCTTCGTTATTGATTGGTTTCTTAGATCCACTTGGATCGACTTCTCCTCTTCTCTCAGTTTCTTAGATCTACATCCATTATGGGTAGATCTAAGTGTTTTGACGCCAAATATGATGAGTTTTGGTCTTGTTTGTGTTAGGAGAAGAGATATAAGGATGATTCTTGGAGAATCAACCCGTCTTTCTTGTGCGTTCTTCGTTTGTTGGGGTTTTCATCAAAAATATTTGAGTTAGGGGATTCGTTGCTTCTCTTTATTTTATGTTTAACTGTATTTTTAGCATGTTTAATCCCTATGGATGACAATGGAATTGAAATAATAAATATTTATGAAGCGGATAATGAAATTGTTATCGATCGTATGATATTGCCTCTTTTTTTCTAAATAGTGTGATATCTATGCTTGCTTTGCTTAGTTGTTGTTCTTGATGGAAGTCAGTAAAGAACGTAAACTAAGATTAATTAATAATTATTTGGATAAAGATAAAGAGGCATGAAAAAGAATCTGGTTCTTGTTGTAATTTGATGTTAATCAAATTGGCGTAGTAAACATGTTTAATCATATGTGATAGCTTACTGGTTAGGTTTCCTAATTTTAGAACCAACTGATTATAAATATGTTAATTCAAGATGTATTAAAGAATTTGATTGTTTGATAATTCCGTGAAGGGTTCTGAGTTACCCTGTTGTTTGTTAAAGGGCCATATCCCAATTGTTGTGATGGTTGTTTTTCTTGCTGATTGTGTTGAGACGTGACCCTGGAGGGGTGTTGTGATAGTGGGGATATTGTGGCCTTTTGGTTGTGGAAGAAGATGACGCCTAGAGTTGTGAGATGCATCGGTTTATACATGTGGGTGTCGAGGAGGACACCAGGGATAGTGGAAAGGGGATGGATGTGATCAGTGGATGCTTTCTGATGCTTTGGTTGTTTATTTTCTTTACTTTTCCCCACTACTCAAGGTAGCTGGTCTTGCTTACCCTTCTTCTGAAAGAGGTGAAGACACATGGGGTATGTGACTTTATTTCTGTGTTTAACATCTCAAGGGAGAATGGGTCTATGCTCTTGATATAGGCGGTAAAGACTCAACGTGTAGTACATCTACTCATCGTGTTGATCCCCTTTGTGTTAGTATCATAGAATGATTTTCTAGAATGTCTGGGAATATGGGAAAGTGCTTCTATAATGAATGTTTGATTAAATGGTGTTAACTCATGGGGTTGGAGTTTCCAGAACATAATGATGAGGTTGAAAACTTTTTAAGGAACAGTGGATTTTGGGTGTGATTCTAATGAAATTTTAATGTGGAATTTCTCATGGTTAATTAATTTTTAAAATAATTAATTAACGAAAAGTGGAACTGATAAAAAAAATGGGAATGGAGAAATCCAATAAAGCTCTTGGTTTGTTGTGTGATTATAGGATACTGAGTCTTAGAAATAGCATCTCGGAGTCTGAGAGATGTTAGCTACAGTTGTTTCTAAGACTAGGTTATGCCCATAGTGTGGTTGCGAGTTATAGTATATTTTGTACTTTTTGCGTTTCTATACGCTACTCAACCCCTTCAGTAAGGGAAACTGACACCCTGGTGATTCTGAGCCATGGGGGGGGGGGGGGGCTGTTTTCCCCAACATTCTAGTGGGAGGATGAATGGCTGACTACCCCCTTTGGACTCACTCCCTTATCTTGGTAATTACTTGTGCTGGCAGACACAATGGTTAGTTTTCCCCACATATGTGTGTAGAGGGCTATACTGGCTTGTGGTTATTCACACACATATATTCTGGATATAGTTTTCTATGAACTACTATAGGTGTAATGTGTATAGACTGTGATGTATTGAGGATCCTTACTCGGTGTATGGGCTGTAATGGCTTGAGGTATAATACCCGATGTATGAAACATCTTACGCGAGCTGTGGTGGCTCCTAGAAAGTACCTGGTTACTTTTGGTTGTGAGGATGGTGTAGTTCTTTGCCTAGGTGTCTGTGGGAAAGTCTTTGTGTTCCATGAGGTGCATATTGTGATGCTTCGCCCAGGTGTCTACGGGCAAGCCCTTTTGGAGAGAGATGCTCATGACGTGCGATGTTGGGGCAAAGCGTCAAGCCAGTGGGGAAATAGTAGCGGGGTACCCTTGTTATTATTTACTATATTCTATATTCTTGTATGTGTTACTTGGTGAGAGTAGCCATGGTGAGGTTGGGAACTTATTATACCTGTTTAGGTGACGAGTTAGTTTCACTTGTTGTTCACTATGCTTTAGCATGCTTTCTTTACTTTTTCACGAGAGGATTCAGGGAGGATCCTACTGAGTATACTGTTATACTCACTCAATGTACATATAAACTATTTTCAGGTCACTTGGATCAGGTTGGAGATCAAGATGGTTTCTACTAGCTTGTGGTTGTAGGAGATGTTCGGGCTTGTGGTTGCTGCTATTTTTACTTTGTTTTGGGTACTTGCAGTTTTTCACCTTTCAGTTGTAGTACTTTTGCATGGAATTACATATGTGCACTTGGGTTTCTTTTATACTTCAATTCTAAGTTTGAGTTGGTTAGTGTCTATCTTATCTCTCTCTTCCACATGTGTTCTCTTAGAGGGTAATGCCTCCCATTTGTGTGTTTATTATAACCCCAGTGCTAGTCGCCAACCCTAAACCTACTAGAGGTGGGACTCTGGGGTCATTATCTCCCTTTTCACATTGCCAACCTAGGAGGGGTACACTTTGTGGGGAGGGGGTCATGATAGAGTGGTATCAGAGGTCTGGTCAAGGGATAGGATGGAGTTTGGAGTTAGAAACATGCGAGGTTGCATGGGTTGGTAGGGAAACGATGTCATTCATGTTTGGAAAGTGAGGTAAACACTAGATACTGGCTGAGACATTGGTGTTTAGGGCCCTCTATGATCGGATGTACGAACCTTTAAGTATACAATGGCTATTAAACAAGGTGATACTAGTTGCCGGTTAGAGACCTAGGAAAGGATCATGCATCATTCTTCTTTGTGCCTATGTTTGAATGGGTAGACCTTTGGATAGGCCAACCTAAAATGAATAAAAGAAAATAATTAATTAATTAATGTTGAGTCTTACATATTCTAGGTTTAGGAGCTATAACAGGTTGTTATTTTACAAGTATGGCTCCAGGTCGACGTCCTCATCAGGTTTGCGTAGAAAATGTCCAGCAGGTTATTCCAGCAGGTCTCCCTAGAGTAGAGGTTGACGACGACGACACTTGGAGGAAGACACTCCAAGAGTTTCAGTGCCAGAGTCTTCAGAAGTATGAGGGCTCCGTTTCAGATGAAATCATAGAAGACTGGTTGGAGGAGGTTGAGATAGGCTTCAGTTCAATCCGTGCTCAAAAGGAGAACTGGGTGTCCTTAGCTGTGACGATGCTACGTGGAGTAGTAATACAATGGTAGTTCTTGTAGCTCGGGGATCACGAGGAGTCAGCGATCTCAAGGGAGGAGTTTTGAGCCAAGTTTAGAGTCAATTTCCTTTCTTCGACTGCGAAGGCGTCCAGTCGCTAGGAGCTTCTTACCCTTCAAAAGGGGAGATCTACTATTCGAGATTTTGGAATCCGTTTTAGGAACCTTTGACGATATGCTTCAAACCTGTTACCAGATGAGGAGGCTAGGGCGAAGCATTTTGAGGAGGCTTTGCATCTAGAGATCCATTGCCAGGTCACCCCATTTATGCTGAAGAAATATCTTGAGGTGTTGGAGAGGGCAAAGGTTGTCGAGAAAAAATTGGCCAGGACTAGATCATCACGAGAGGGGGATCGTCATGATCCCTCACGAAGCAGAGCAGTGGTCCGGGGTTCCCGGTTTTCAGGGCAGAAGAGTTTCTGTTCTATCGGGGGTAGGTCCGAGCTCTTCACATATCGTTTCTCCAGAGGCAGAAAATATCAGGCCTATGCCAAGGGATCATGAGCTTGTTTTTCTTGGGGTGGTCATGGTCATTAGTAGAGGGAGTGCTCGACCTTTGAGAGCATTCATCGTGCACCAGGTGTTACGCTACAGGTTCCTCCTTTGAGGCAGTTCCATCCAAGGCAGCAGCAGCAGGTTGCACCAGCTTTAGGATAATAGAGGGTAGATGGGGCACGTAGAGGACATCCTCATGATGCTTCGCGTCCTCAAAAAGAAGAGTGTGGCCGTGGTGGTGGTCTTCATCAGGGTCATAGAGGCTGTGGAGGAGGTCGTGGTCAGCTTCACGTTGCCCGCCCCAGGTGAGCCAGATGTCATTCGAGGTACCATTTGCTTGTTTTCTACCTTGGTGTATGCCTTGTTTGATTTAGGAGTGACACACTCATTCATATCTCTTACCATTTTCCATGCTTTGGGACTTGTGGTAGATAGGCTTCCAGTGCCCTTGGCATTGACTACGGGAGTTGGAGGTCGAGCTGACTTGTTTGAAGTATGTAGAGACTGTGAGCTAGTGTTGGGGAAACACCGCTCTTGGAGAGATTTTCTATGTTTATGAATACAAACATATGATGTCATCCTCATCATGGAGTGATTGTATTCGGTGTAGGCTATCGTGGATTGCTTCAGGAAGAAGGTCGTTTTCCTTAGTGCAGATAGAGAGAAAGTGGTGTTTTTTTGTGAGAAAGTTCCTCAGATGGGTCATAGGCGCATTATATCCTTATCGACCATGATGGCTGATATGATGCTGATTTATTTCGAGGTTCAGTAGTTGGCGTTTCCTAGGGTCATAGAGGAGTACCCTGATGTCTTTCTAGAAGAGGTTGTAGCATTACCCCCTCGATGAGAGATCGAGTTTGGGATCGAGCTACAGCCAGGAGCGTCTTCTATCTCTATGTATCCATATAGGATGGCCCCTTCTGAGTTACGAGAGCTACATATATAGATTGATGGTCTGTTAAAGTGCGGTTTTGTTCGACCAAGTGTGTCACCATGGGGTGCACCAGTTTTGTTTGTGAAGAAGGCCAATGGCAGTTTGTGGTTGTGTGTCGATTATTTTCGCTTAAACAAAGTGAAAATAAAGAATTTCTATCCACTTCTGTGTATTGATGAATTATTCGATCAACTAAAGGGTGAAAGTTGGTTCTCAAAGATCGAATTGCGGTCCGGATATCATCAGATGCATGTGGAGGATGAGGATATTCCGAAGACTACTTTCCATTACCATCATGGGAATTATGAGTTCATTGTAATATTTTTTTGTCATGATGAATGCTCCAGCTATATTCACGAGATTGATGAATGCTATGTTCTGAGAGTTTCTATACAATTTCAAGGTAGTTTTTACCAACGACATCATTGTGTACTCTATGTCTGAAGAGGAGCATGTAGAGCATCTACAAGCCATTTTGGGAGTCCTTCGTCAACATAAGTTGTTTGGGAAGTTGTCTAAGTGTGAGTTTTGGTCTCGGGAAGTCCGTTTATTGGGGCATGTTGTGTTCCAATAGGGAGTAGCTATGGATCCCTCAAAGATTGAAGCAGTTGTGTCTTGGGTATCCCCCAAGACAGTGTCAGAGGTACAAAGTTTCCTTGGTCTCGTAGGCTACTACAAAAGGTTCATAGCCAATTTCTCACGAGTTGCGACCCCTCTAACAGCTTTGACCAGGAAGGATCAAGAATTCATATGGACTGATCAGTGCCAGGTAGATTTTACGTATCTAAAGGAGAAGTTAGTAAGTGATCGAGTCCTTTGTCTTCCAACTGAATGAGTGTTGTTTGATGTTTTCTATGACGATTCACACTTGGGGTTAGGCTATGTTCTCATGCAGTAGAAATCAGTTATTTCTTATGGGTCTCAGTAGTTGCGTCCCCATGAACGCAACTATTCCACCCATGATCTTGAGTTGGCAGTCGTGGTGTTTTCTCTGATGTTGTGGAGACATTACCGCATTGGTGAGTGCTTTGTTGTTTTCACCGATCATAAGAGTTTGAGGTATGTTTTCTCCCAGCTTGAATTGAACTAATGACGGTGTCAGTGGATGGAGTTCTTATGGGAATATGACTTCGAAATATCGTATACACCTAGAAAAGGGAATGTTGTAGCTAATTCACTGAGCCGAAAGTCCCGTAGTGATGTTGTGCGTGAATCTGGCGATTCTTGGAGAGTAATGGAAGAACTGTCTGCATTACATCTTGATATGGGAGAAGTTGGGGGTAGAGACTATCTTTTTCAGATGACGGTACAGTCATCTCTAATGCAGAATGTGGAAGAGTCCTAGTTGGGAGATCTAGAGGTGGAAGTATGGAGAGACTGAGTTGTTTGTGGTGAGGCCCCTGATGGTTGGTATGAGGATGAACAACAAAGAGTGTTGTATCACGGAAGGATTTTTGTTCCATTGATGATGCACAATACGGTTCTTAGAGAGTTCCAAATTTCAGATTTAGTGGTACATCCTACCGTGACAAATATGTACCGATCCTTGAGAAGTCAGTTTTGGTGGCCTGGGATGAAGCATGTGGTTGTAGAGTTTGTGTCTCGATGTTTAGTCTTCCAGAAGGTGAAGGCCGAACACCGTGTTCCTGGTGGTCTTCTCCAGCCATTAGAGATTCCTTAGTGGAATCAGGAGGACATATTAATGGGATTTGTTACTAGGTTACCTTGAGCTCTGGGAGGACATGATGCTATTTGGTTGGTAGTGGATCGTTTAACAAAATCGGCCCAATTTATAGCAATCATGGAGTCCAGCTCAGTGGATGTTTTTTTGAGGCAGTATCTAAAGGAGGTGGTGAGACTTCATGGAGTCCTTAGGACAATCATTTCTGATTGAGATCCTCGTTTTACCTCTAGGGTGTGGATAGGTCTCGAACATGCTTTCGGTTCTCAACTATGCCTTAGCACTGCTTTTCATCCTCAAATAAATGGTCAGACAGATCGAACCATCCAGAATCTTGAAGACATGTTATGCTCTTGTGTTCTTGATTTTGGAGGATCATGGATGAGGCACTTACCCTTGATGGAGTTATCTTACAATAATATTTTTCACTCCACCATTAGTATGGCGCCATTTGAAGCCTTGTATGGCCGGCCTTTCCGTTCTCCGTTGTGCTGGACTGGGGTCGGAGAGTCAGCAACTCTCAGAACAGAACTAGTGAAGAATATAATAGAGATGGTTTAGGTGATTCATGAGAGGATGAAGACAACACAAGATTGTCAGAAATCATATGATGATCAAAGAAGGAGACCCTTAGAGTTTAATTTTGGGGATCATGTGTTTCTGAAGGTGACTCCCCATCATGGGAAGTGAAGGTTTGGTCGTGGAAGTAATCTTTCTCCCCAGTTTGTTGGGCCTTTTGAGGTGTTAGCTTGTGTTGGAGCTGTGGCGTATCGAGTAGCACTTCCCCCATAGATGAGTCAGATACATGATGTTTTCCATGTATCACAGCTCCGTCGTTATCTTCATGATGACTCTCACATCATCGATTGGGGAGAGATCGATGTGGATGATGATGCAACCTTTGAGGAACGAACTTTGGAGATCCAAGACCGCAAGGATAAGGTGTTGCGCGGGCATTCTATTCCTTTAGTTTGTGTCTTGTGGTGACATGGTGTCTTAGAGGAGAGTACCTAGGAATGTGAGTCAAAGATACAAGCTCAGTACCCAGAGTTGTAATATGTTTAACTCTTTTTATGTATCGGTGTAGATTTTGTGGTTATGAAACTTTCATGTTTGTGATATGTCTCCCTTTGTTGTTTTGGTGTTTTTCTCTCTTTTGAGAGGTATCTCTATGGGTGGCTGTTCAGACCCTGTTTCAATTTATCTTTATGTGGGTTTTGGATTATCGAGGACAATAATGTTTTGAGAGGTATCTGATATAATGGACCGGACCTCTCCGGTCCACTACTTTGTGAAAATGCGGTGTTAGAGGCGTTTCGGGAGTTCAAGGTAACTTATCCCCAATTCTTTGCCAAAATATTCCTTTTCGATGAACTGTTTCAATGGTAGCAGTTGTGAACTATAATGTCACGTTGCGTCTTCAGGTACTTTTGATGTTTCTAACTACCCTTGTTTTGGAGTAGTGACTTCGGGGTGTGTTTGGGAGAATCTTTAAGGAAAACTAAAGGGAATTAGCTTTCGCACGGGCTGCGTACAGTTTGTCTAAATCGTGCGGCCATACCGTCCATAGTTAATACTGGAGGTAGTGGCTAACGCACAATTAGCGTACAGTTTGTCTAACTGTGTGGCCTAACCGTGCAAAGGGTGTTTGATGAGGTAGTAGTGACCACATAGTTAGCACACAGTTTGTCTAACAGTGCGATCAAACAATGCGAGCACTTAATCTAGATCCTAAAATTGTGGATCTCAACCGTTTTGCCTCTAACTTTCTCATTTAAGCTCCTAAGCGTCCATAACTCGGGATTACCCTCCCTTGAAGGTAGGAGAACCTCTCCCAAGAATTTTGGAGGCAAACAAAAGGTTTCTCTTGGAGAATGGAAGTTGGTTTCTTGGGGTATGTGATATTTCTTCTTCATTCTTGATCGGTTTCTTAGATCCACTTGGATATACTTCTCCTATTCTCTCGGTTTCATAGATCTATATCTGTTATGGGTAGCTCTAAGTGTGTCAACACCAAATATGATGAGTTTTGGTCTTAGTTGTGTTAGGAGAAGAGATATAAGGAGTATTCCAGGAGAATCAACCTGGTTTTATTATGTGTTCTTTGTTTGTTGGGGTTTTTTTCAAAAACCTTTGAGGTAGGGGATTCGTTGCTTCTCTTTCTTTTACATGAAACTGTATTATTAGCATGTTTAATCCCACTAGATGACAGAAGAATTGACATAATAAATATTTCTGAACCGGATAAAGAAATTTTAATCGATCGTATGATATTACCTCTTATTTTTCTAGATAGTGTGATATCTATGATTTCTTTTCTAAGATGTTGTTCTTGAAGGAAGTCAGTAAAGAATGTAAACCGGTATTAACTAATAATTGTTTGGCTAAAGATAATGAGGCATGAAAATGAATCTGGTTCTTGTTGTAATTTTATGTTAATCAAATTGGCGCAGTAAGAATGTTTAATCATATGTGATAGCTTACTGGTTAGGATTCCCGATGTTGTAACCAACAGATTATAAATCTGTTAATTCAAGACGGATTAAAGAATTTGATTGTTTGATAATTCCTTGAAGGGTTCTGAGTTACCATATTGTTTGTTAAAGGGCCATATCCCAATTGATGTGATGGTTGTTTTTCCTACTGCTTGTGTTGAGATTTGACCATGGAGGGGTGTTGTGATATGTGGGTACTTTGAGGCCTTTTGTTTGTGGCAGCGGATAACGCCTAGAGTGGTGAGATGCATCGGTTTATGCAGGTGGGTGTCGTGGAGGACACCAGGGATGATAGAAAGTGAATGGATGTGATCGTTGGATGCTTACTAATGCTTTGGTTATTTATTTTATTTACTTTTCCCCACTACTCAAGGCAGCTGGTCTTGCTTACCCTTCTTCCAAAAGAGGCGAATTCATGTGGGGTATTCCACGTGCTTTCCCCGTTTAACTTTTCAAGGGAGAATGGGTCTACGATCTTGCTATAGGTGACAAAGACTTGACGAGTAGTAAATCTACTCACTGTGTTGAGCCCCTTTATGTTAGTAGCATAGAATGCTTTTCTAGAATGCCTGGGAATATGGGAAAGTGTTTCTATAATGAATGTTTTATTAAATGGTGTCAACTCATGGGGTTGGAGTTGCCGGAACATAATGACGAGGTCAAAAACTTTTGAAGGAACAATGGATTTTGGGTGTGATGATAATGAAATTTTAATGTGGAATTGTTCGTGGTTAATTAATGTTTAAAATAATTAATTAACGAAAAGTGGAACTGAGAAAAAAAAGAGGAATGGAGAAATCTAATAAATCACTTGGTTTGTTGTGTGCTTATAGGATACCGAGTCTTAGAAATAGCAGCCCGGAGTCTAATAAACATTAGTTT
Organism: Viscum album; assembly: GCA_963277665.1. Taxonomy (NCBI): domain Eukaryota; kingdom Viridiplantae; phylum Streptophyta; class Magnoliopsida; order Santalales; family Viscaceae; genus Viscum; species Viscum album. The sequence goes on along the minus strand of OY728163.1, from coordinate 1,854,493,888 downwards.
CAGTTGTTTCTAAGACTAGGTTATGCCCATTGTGTGGTTATGAGTTATATTATATTTTGTAATTTTTGTGTTTCTATACGCTACTCCACCCCGTCAGTAAGGGAAACTGACACCCCGGGGATTCTGATCCCTGGGGGGTGTTTTCCCCAACATTCCAGTTGGAGGATGAATGGATGACTACCCCCTTTGGCCCCACTCTCTTCTCTTGGTAATTACTTGTGCTGGCAGGCACAATGGTTAGTTTTCCCTATATATGTGTGTAGATGGATGTAATGGCTTGTGGTTATTCACACACATATATTCTGGATATAGTTTTCTATGAACTACTATAGGTGTAATGTGTATAGGTTGTGATGGCTTGAGGATCCTTACTCAGTGTATGAGCTGTAATGGCTTGAGGTATAATACCCGACATATGATACACGTTATGTGAGCTGTGGTGGCTCCCAGAAACTACTTTTTTACTTTTGGTTGTGAGGATGGTTTAGTGCTTCGCCCATGTGTCTGTGGGAAAGACTTTGTGTTGCACGAGGTTCATATTGTGGTGCTTCACCCAGGTGTCTGCGGGCTAGCCCTTTTGGATAGAGATGCTCAGGATGTGCGACGTTGGGGAAAAGCAGAAAACTAGTAGGGAAGTAGTAACAGGGTACCCTTTTTATTCTTTACTATATGTTATATTCTTGTATGAGTTACATGGTGAGAGTAGCCATAGTGAGGTTGGAAACTTAGTATACCTGTTTAGGTGATGAGTTAGTTTCACTTGTTATTTACTATACTTTAGCATGCTTTCTTTACTTTGGCATGAGAGGCTTCAGAGAGGATCCTACTGAATATATTGTTATACTCACCCTATGTATATAAACTTTCTTTCAGGTAACTTGGAGCAGGTTGGAGATCAATTTGGTTTCTACTAGCTTGTGGTTGCAAGAGTTGTTTGGGCTTGTGGTTGCTACTGTTTTTACTTTATTTTGGGTACTTGTAGTTTTTTCCCTTTCATTTATAGTACTTTTTCATGGGATTACATATGTGCACTTGGGTTTCTTTTATATTTCTGTTCTGAGTTGGATTTGGTTGGTGTATATCTTATCTCTCTCTTCCACATGTGTTCTCTTAGAGGGTAATGCCTCCCATTTGTGTGTTTATTATACCCTTGGTGCTAGTCGCCAACCTGGGGCATACTGGAGGCAGGACTAGGGGGTCATTATCTCCTTTTTCACATTTCCGACCTAGGAGGGGTACACTTTGTGGGGTGGGGGTCATGACATAAGGTTGATGTTATCTTCCATTGTATTTTTTAACCTTACTGAGCATTTGATATCATGCATTTATTATGTTCCATTTTCTCAGGACGTGAATAAGTTTATTATGAATAACATGATGGAATAACCTAGGAGTTATGGATGTTGTCTAAGGAGTTTATATGTTGTATTTATTTTCAAGTTATAATGTTTAAATTATGTATGAATCTTTTTTCCAATAATACTAAACTACTCGGTCCTTTGGGATGATTATTAATTGTTTTTATTCCAATGTAATCAAATAAGGCACTGACTATGGGCAACTGGGGATGTGTCTTTACATTATTTATGATTTTTATGAGTTTTTAATGGTTCATTTGATCAATATTGATATCACATTTCTCATGATTATTGATTATAATGACGATTTCCTTTGATAAATCATTGTAACAAGTCTAGAATTTTTTTGGTATTAATTTTATTATATTATGATCATGCACTTTAATTGTGTAATCATACCATTATTCTCATAATATGATCATACATGAATTAAAATTGTTAATTATTATGTTTACCCTTACTAAGAATTTGAGCTCACCATTCTTATATTTCTTTTTCACCCATTTCAGAAGAATGGTTTTAAGTATTTTATGCCTAAGAAGGTTATGAGATGTAAAGAACATAGTTAGATATGATGTAGATTTTTATGAACCATTTTTTTATATACCCAAGATTTTATGTAATATTTTCTACTAATTATGTAAACCCAAAATCTAAAAGGTACTTGGGTATATAAGTGGTTAAATATCTCATATTTATTTGGTATGTTTTGGATGGCTAAAATTGGTCCATATTTATCAATATCAATCCAGAAATGTAAAGCTTATGTTTTTAGCACTAGATCTGGGAGTGCGGGTTCAGGGATGTTATAACTTCATAATATTAATATCTTATTAATATAATAATTAAATATTATTTTTTAAGTATGAGTTAAAAAGTGGTAATGATAATAAAATATTAAGAGGAGGATAATGAAAGGAAAAAGGGACACCTCATCTTTTAAATTTATCCTTTACCAAGACCTTGAATACATTGAAGGATGAGATTCGGATGAGATAATATTTACTCTATGGATCTAAGAAGGCTTGTGTGAAGATACATGAGTGGATCTTAGTGAATTATATGGATTTAGGAAGTGATTTTATATAAGTGAGAGTGGTTATTTATACTCGAAGGGGAGGGGTATTCCGGGTTAAAATTATGAACAAAATGTTATTTTAAGACCAAGATTTATAATAGTTGCCTTATTTGATACTTTGAATAATATTTAATTTAAAATGAATGTTTTTATGATTTTTATACCGTTTCACTAAAAATAATAGGTTTTTATACAAAAGATAAGAAGAAAAAAATGGAAAATGGTTTTTAATGGAATACTTTATACTTTTAGACTTAGGAAATTACTTTTATGGTTTTAAAATAAAATTTATAGTTTTTAAATATTATATTTATTTTATTAAACAAATTTTTGGTTAGTAAAAATATTATATAATCTATTAGGTCAATATTACATCAATATTAAATTATAAATCATATATTGGGAAAAATTATTTTTACTGTCCACATGAAAATTTATGTTTTTCAAAAAATTACCAACAAAATGAATCTTGGATAACTTTGATGTGATAATTTAAAAAATGAAATTAATTGTATAAAATTAATTTTTAAACTTTTTTATGTTTAATATGTAATAATTTACATAAAAATTATGATTTTTACAAAATATTTTAAAACATATCTAATTAAAAAAATACACTAATACATTAATTGAGTTACTTAATTTAAATATTTATTTTATTAAATTATAATATTTATATTTAATTATTTTTTCAAGTTAATATTATTTATAAGTAATCATACTATTCTAATAGTCAATTTACTATCATAACAGTTAGGTTAATGGTCCAATGACCAAATTGGTATTTGAATGTTTATATTGGATTTCTAATTTCTATAAATACCTCTTATTTACTTCAGTCATCATTCAATTAATTTTCCATAAAATTAATATAAATTATTTGAAAAATTCTTATAACATTTATAAAGGGTTTCATAGGGATTATATCATCTATGTACAATGGAAAAATACACAAAAACCAAATTGATCCTTGAATTTATCTAATCATTTAGCATAAATATAAACAATGATCAAGAATATTGTACCTTACACCATCCAATCTAGAGTATTGAACCATTTAACAATAATTTTATTAATATCACTAAGAAGAAACCAAAATACTCATTTCTATGGAGGTATCCATGGATCATATGAATCTCTTGATGCTCGAGATGGATCTCTCTCAACACTACAATCCTCTAGACACGTTTTTCAAGGTGGGATAGAATAAGATCTCAAGAGTATTGGATTTTAGTAGTTATAATGATCTTAGTATCACATCTAAAAATCAAATAATATTTCATAGGAGTTGAACTAATTTATATAGGCCTCCAAGAACCTGAAGACATTTATCTTATTCATGGTATATTTCATAAACGTCCTAATGATTTCAACTCATTTGAAACATGGATTTCAATCCCATTAATAACCATTTAACATAAAAATGATTATATTATATTTTTAACTCCACTAATTAATCATCATATAATAAATAACCAAATATGAGATTTATTGGAATGGAAAATTAAAGTAACCAATACACTATTACATGGAATAATAATTCTATAAACATGTAACATTAATTAGTGAACTCCACTACACATTGGTGAATTCCATCACAAAACCAGGACATAGTTTACACCATTTTCATTTCTAGTATAGTTAATAATCCAATAATATCCATCTTCTACTTGAAATACACATATAATTAGTTCAATTTCACCCTATATCACATTATATACAACAACTTGTGAAATCACATCCAAAAATTCTTTATGATATTTCAAAAACCCATCTTGGAAAATATATCATTCATTTACACTAACTATTACTTAATATGTAACTACTTCTAAGAATCTATCCAGAAGTTCTTTTGTATATCATCCAAAATATTTTTTTATGATAGCTATCAATGTTTCATAAAAATGAGACTCATTCAAAAAACCATAATGTATCACCTCATAGACTATTATAGAATTTGAAAAAAGTAATAATTCATTAATTTATAAATTTATAAAAATAGTTTACTGTATAAAAGAATACATGATACTTAAGATATAATTGGATATGGTGAAATCTCCATCAAATAGATTCATCTCTATAACTATTCCCACCAGTTGTGTCATATGCAAGTATGTATAATAATATATCCCCTTGTCCAATATATCGAGTAACCATGGGGCATGGAGTATGTCATAAACACCCTAGGATTTGTTATCAATTCTCATTTCATAAACCACATGTTTATCAATTATGAATATTAGATATTAATTAATTTTAACTTGAAAAAGAAATAAATCATGCAAGATATGAATCAGATTAAAAGGTTATAAATCTATTGATTATAATATTATAGGTTCAAAATTTTTGGCATATAGTTGATATAGTTTTTATTAATATGTTAGATATATATTTTTTCATTATAAATAATTTATTTTCAATAAAATAAATTATTTTAAAATAGAGAAAATGATATAAATTTATTTGGGGAAACACATTTTATTCTATTTTTTTAAATATGCAATTTTGTTAAAGTTATCACTTTTAAAGAATAGTATCAATAAAATTTACAAAATAAATTAAAATATTGATTTGTATAATAAATTAATAACATCCAAAAAATAATTATGCAAATATAAGAAATTTTTATTTATTTATTCGTGGATAAATTATAAAATTTTGTTTTAAATAATTATTTATACTGTTTATTATATATATATTTTTTAAAAGTTAAATTTATAAATTTTAATTAAAAAAAATGCATTACTATTTGGTATCATTATGTAGAAATTATTTTTGGGTGATTTGTTTGGATTTTTCTAAATTTTTTTATTTTTTTAATGAATAGTAAATATACATTTTTTATAAATATCGTAACTTTTACGACATCATAAAGATATAAACATGACATAAAAATTTACAAAAACTTTTTATTGAACAAATATATATATAAGGAGTAAATTAATTAATTTAAAAATAATATTATGAATTTATAGACATAATATTTTTATTTTAAAACCCATTTATATTATATTCTAATAAAAAACTATATTTTATAATTTTTCATTAATTAAATATTCTCAAGAATAAAATAAGTCTTGAATTCGTTTGAAGCATAATTATCCATTATTTTTTAATAATAATCCTATAAATTTCATGGGAATCAATACTATTCATTATCATTGTCCTAAAAAATTATAAGTTCATTTTTATACATAATGGTACATTTTTCTAGAAATGGATTTTGTGTGCTGAAAATAAAATTAATTTTTATCACTAAAAAAATATAATAAAATTTATTTCATATATGTAATCATCATGTTCAAATTAGTTAAATAGTTATATTTCATTTTTTTCATAAATATAAGTTATGAAGATAAAAGTTGGCCACCATAGTAAAGGATAAAATAATGTAATGATGTTAAATATAGGGTTAAAGACCAAAAATATTATAAAAATATATAATTAAATGAGTTTAAGATGTATTTATATACCTCCCATCTTCTTATACATATTATTTATCAAATTTTGATCGACTTTCCTTGAAAATATATATTATTTTTATATTAAGTAAAAAGTATTTAGAAAAATGTCACTCCTCTAACTTATAAAAGGACCCCTCCAATACCCTTTAAAATACATACATAAAATTGTAATTAACCAATTTAATTTTCATTAATTATTTACATAATAATACTCTCCTAAATTTTTTATATTTTTGTCCCTTGATATTTTAAAAATTCCTTCAAAACCACGATGGTTTAAAATAGGGGATATAATTTATACTTTTCAAGTAATAACAATTTATCATTTCTTTACAATTTTCTTATTCATACAATTATTCTAAATTATTATTTATATATTTAATAACATTTAAAGAATATAATTAGTCTTATTTTATTATGATATTATAAAAAAATCCCATCATAATCACATCATACATTGATTGCAACATATTCTTGTTTGTGTCGTTTTAACCACTTACATAAACAATGCTATAAATTTTTAGCAGAACTGGTTATAGAATATTAATTACTTGTATTATATAATATTAATGAGTATATAATTTTTTTTGTTCTAGAATGGTTATATTATTATTTAACTCATTATTAATAGGTCACATTTTACTCATAAACATTTACCGAAATAATAACGTTATGGATTTCATCATGGAGAAACTTAACCAAAAACCCAATGGAATGATCATGAAAATTAATAACTCTTTCATGAAATTATATTATATTAAATTTTATATTATTTATATGAATAACTAAGGAATATGAAATGATGAAAAAAGTAGTTATTCCAAAAAAGGAAAGGTATAATTGAAACTACTAATAACCAATGATCAATATTAACTGAAAATAATTAATTAATTTGTAATAAATGAATATTAATATATTAATATATAAGGTAATAAACCTGATTAAGATTATTAAATAAATTATAAATGAGTATTAGTTTTTTAAATTGGAGGTTATAATGCATCTGTTCAAGAGGAAGTCAAAGGAAAGGGTTTCTCATATCAAAATTCCTTCTTTGATACATGTTTCATGTTATGATCATATTTTCAATTATATAGTGTATATACTGAATAATTAAATTTTATATGATTATTATATATTTATTAATGTTATTTAACGTCCCATTTCATGTTATATATTTTAATGGGGTTTACATGAATGTTACTAGATCCATAACTATTTCCTTTATGACCTCACTTTGAATTCGAGATTGTTTATGTCCAAATTCCTATTTGAGGAAATTATATGTTTTTTCCTTAAAACCCAAAATATTTTATTCTTATCTAAATATATTTGGGTTTTTATTTATAATTATCATTTAAATTTCATTTTCTTCACAATTTAATATAATGTATGTCAATAAGTGAAGCTGTCTTTATCTTATCTTTTCAGTCAGGAATATTTTTACCATATGTCCATATTATTTTAATTTTTATCTGAATAATCATATATACACTTCAAGGAATTATTATGTTCACTTTATATTTACTATTAATTTATTTTCATTTTTTTAAAAAATCGTTCCTTTTAATATTTTCTACATGGGTAATTTTGGACTTTATTTACAAAACAATGAAAATAATATTTTTTAAACATTTCTACAATTAATGAATTTTCAAAAAATTATGTTAGTTTCTCATTATCTATCAACCTTTAAAAATTTTCATGGTTTTAAAATGTAATATATAGTCCCATTATTTTTTGAAATTTCTATTAGAAAAAATGGTTAATGTTTTAGAAGAATAAATAATGGTATTTTATTCGACTTATGTATATTTTTATCTTCCCCTCCACTAAAAATTCACTCAAAATTATCTTTTAATTAAATATTACATGAAATTAAGTGTGAGATAATTTTGTGAATACCAAGGGAGTATCTAATTATAATGATATTATAGTAATGGTTAAGGGACCCATTATATTGGCATATGATGAGTTTTTCACTAGGGTTACCTTCATGAGCCAAGATGTTAGTTATAGAGTTCCCTTCCCTCTAAGTGTGTGAAAATTACATGTACCAACAAATGATCAACATGAAAATCCTGATGTTTTATTCTAGGTCCGATGGAGTAGTGGAATGTTTTCGAAGTAACTTACCATATTTTTGGATTTTAACTTCCCCATAGAAAAAAGATACTATAGAACCTGTATAGCGAAAGTCCAGTGTGCACTACCCTTGTATATGCCCCAATGGAATTTACATGTCTATTAAAATCATTGAAATAAAACATGATTAAACCACTAGAATACCTACCTAAAACACCACAAATAATCTCTCTAAACACCCAAGATCCATCAATATCTGGTTTTAGACTAGTTTCAGTTGTCTTCTATTTAAACCACTAACCTTGTATGACCCTGTATCCTTCATCTGTGAGAAATTAATTCCTCATGAGCATCCCCAAGAAAGAAATAAAATACCCCCTATAAAACCCCGTGTTTTTATTAATTCATTAATTTTTTCAAATAAATTATATTTCTTTGATAGCTTTCATTATAAGAAACATTGAGTTTTAGAGAACCACATCAAACTATTAATATTATTATTTAAACATGACCATTATTACCTAGCCATTAAATTTGGAAACAAGAACATGAACAAACAAATTTATAATATTACCTATAATAGTTTTATATAAGTAAAACATATTGATAAAAGAGTAATTAATTTTCGGTAAAGTATTTATATCTTTTGAAAATACTATTTTCTCAAAAAAGATTTTTTATTTCTTATTGAGAACAAAAAGTAAAATAAATTTTTGAAAATTTTAGAAATGTATTTTATAAAATAACAATAATTTTTTAAGTCATAATATTAAAATTATCTTAAGGTGGTTTTTTTCTATTTTTAGAAAAATATTTTTTTTTCAATGAATAGTTAAAAATATTGGTTCATATTAAAAATTTCCTTTTTGTTTAAAGAATTTATAAGTTTAATTTTGTTAAAATGGTTTTAAAAGTAAAATTAGATAAATTATATATATATATATTAATCCAATTTATGTCATTTTAATTATTTTATTATTGATTTTTGATATAATCGCTTTTTAATCTATTGAACATTTTCTCTTTGGAAAATCTCTTTCTCATCATGACTGTGGGTTGAATTTTAATTTATATTTTTCCACTTATGTTAATTGAATTAGAAAAAATGGAGTTCATATTTAGAATAATAATACTTTATTTTATCTAATATGTTCAACTTAATTTTTACCTTAATGAATAATAAAAATAGAAAAAATTATTTACTGTGGTTAAAGTAAAAATGGGTTTATCGGGTGGTTAAACTAAAACTATAAGGGTTAAAAATTAACCAAAACTTATCTAAAAAAAATTTATGGAAGTATTTGGACTTTATATGTACTATATTCTTGAATATACTATTATGGATCCTTTTCTAACTAAAAAAACATGGGTAAACCTTTTTTTTCAAAAATTACAATTGTGTCTCTCTCCTCATTTATAAATGGATACCCATTCTCCTCTCCTATTAAAACCATAAAATACCATTAGATATAGGAATAATGAAAGATAAATTCATTAATTTCCTAATATTATCCTATAATCCTCATTTTGGGTTTAAATCTTGCATAATAATGATTTTTGTGCAAACTAAAAGAATTTATCTGAAGAAGAGGTAACATCCCAAAATGAGTGTTTTATTTTATTCATTCCTACATTAAATTCCAAATAAAGAATTATTATATAATAATATCTTTATATTACATATAATTAGATTTAATTAACTTAATTTAATAACCTAAATCATTTTACTCATCCATCAAATGGGATAAAAAATTATCATTTGTGTGTACGGTAGACTACTGCCTCGTGAATCGATGTGACATGTTTTCTACCAACACATCTCATAGTTGGTTATAGTGATGGATATACTATATATATATATATATATTATATTTTTAAAATAAATATACCTATGTAAATATATTATCATTTATACCTTTTTTATTTTCTATTCTATAATGAATACGATTACTTCGTTCATCTGTATGACGGACTACTGACTCATGAATTGATGTGATCCATTTTTCACTTATGTTTTACAAAGAAGGAAATAAGGGATATATTTAATTAATAAATGTGACATATATAAAATATCTATGTTTATTTCATATTAATTTATTATTTACCTTTATTTCACTTCATTCATTAGGAAATGAAACATTGTTTATGCATATGTATGACCTACTGTCTCCATGAACGGTGTATTTCATTTTATATCTCTAAGGTTTATGAATTACTAAAAATAAATATATACTGAATATGTATGATATTTATGTAATTTTTAAAATTCTAGATATTATGTATGTATGATAAAATTAAGAGTAGAAAAATATAAAATCCAAACGTACATGACAAAAAATGTTGCCTGAAAAGAGACTTTAACATGGAATTGTTAAAAAATAGGTAGTAAAAGGTAATAATTAAATAATATATTGTATTATATATATAATTATGGTTTTTTAATATATTTTTAATAAACTTATATTTATTATATATTAGTTTTATACATGTAAAAACAAGGTTTAGAGTTAAGGAATAAGATTTTTGTCTTAATTTTCCTTCTTTGAGACATATGTTATGTTATGCACCTATATCATTTTACGAGGTGTATATACAAACCCATTAACAAGTTATATCATGAATATACTTATTTTACTAATATTTAATTTTTCATTTGATGTTAATCTTTAATGTTACTTATGATTCAAAAGATACCAAAGTGGAAAAGATTTTATATTACAATCTCATAATTTATCAGGATTATTTATGATTATAATTTAGATGATAAAATCATATGATCAATCTCTCAAGAAACCCATGAATTTAATTTCAATATTTTTATTTCATTATAATGCACGTTCTCCCTTAATGTTCATCTCTTTATGTACTTAGGAGACAAAAATAATGTTTTTAAGAAAAAAATATCTTTATTTCTCTCTCTGATCGAAAACCCTTTTCTTCCAAAACTATGTTTTATAAAAATGTTTTGAAAAATGTTTTCAACATTCCTCAAATGAATTATTAAATAAATTTTTACCCATGTTTGACTTTTTATTTTTTTGAAATTAATCTTCATGTTTTTTTTTCAAAATAAGGCTCGCTTGACTTTTATTAAAAATGTGAAAGGAATATATGTTTTAACATGTACAACATGAAATAAATTTCTCTTCATCATGAAAATTATTTTAATTGAATATTAATTTAAAAAATTTCATGGTTATTTTTAAAGATAATTATTTCCTAAATTTTTTATGAATTTTTTATTTTAAAAATGGTGATTTTTAAATAATGCATATTTTCCTCAAGAAACATTCCACATGATTTTTCTTTTGAAATCATTTTCAATCAAGGATGACATAATTTGATGTTTTTTAATATTTACCAAGGATATGATCTAATGATAAATTATTTATTATTTATTTTTATGGATTATGTTTATAATGAAAATATATTTTTGAAACCCATTTCTCTTCCATAGGTTATTTCATGATAAAAAGCTTATGAAACCCATTTCCTTTTTCCATGGGTTATGCATTGATGAAATACTGAAATTATTATGAAAACTGTTTCTTTTATATAGGTAATTTTGTGATGATAGTTTATAAATCCCATTTATTTTCATGGGTTCAGTAATGATTAATTTTTTCCAGTATGATTAGTGTTTCTCACACTATGCTTTTCGGTTTTAGTCGATTGATAAAACCTAAATAAATCTTTTTAATGTTGAATGTGATGGAAAATTCAAGGATTATCTTCACAAGATAATAAATTTTATGGGATATGGAATGAAAAATATTCTTTCTATGATCATATAACGTTACCAATATATGAATCCTGATGGACTTATAAATGAGAAAAGAAGGGAACAATATTTTGTTGAGTCCTTCATGAGGAAACACTGACCTTATTTATGTGGGTTTTATGATATACTAGTTTTTTATTAAAGGATCAACACCAATGAAAAGATATTTTCTATCCTCCAATGTTGGAATAAAGTGAAAATAATTATGGCTGTCTACCATTTTGAAGGTGAAGCGAATCAGTGGTGGAATATTATAAAGAATATAAGGTAATAGGATGAAATTGACTCTGTGGATTGGGATGAGTTCAAGATCTTATTTTTCTTTTAGTAATTTTCTTATATTTCTCATATGAAGATAGAGAAGGAGTTATGTATGATAATGAAAAAGGATGAAGGATTTTTTAGTACCTGTGAGGAAAATTATAAAATACTTTCAAGGTATGATTCTAGTATTATCATCCCACCTGAATGTAATATCATTCAATTATTCAGTGGATTAAAAAATAGTCTCTTAAGGGAGTTATCCATAAGATACTTCCATAGTTATGAAGGTATTGTTCGATGCACTATCAAGGTGGAAATGGAGGTTATATTTACATATCAATCTCACAGTTTTAATAAAGGGAGAAATATGGAATTCAAAGAAAACTCTAAAAATAATAAAAAGAATAAGATGATATTTCATTAAAGAAAAATGTGTGGAAGGAAACATGGAGGAAATTTTCATAAGGGTACTAGAAATTTTTTTAATTATGGGAAGCAAGGTCATTGGGAAATTGACTACCAAAGTGTTGGAAAACAGTTATCTAATGATGTGAATACAGTGAAAACTCCCCATAATGCTCTAACCACACCCCAATGTTTCAAATGGAATAAGTATGAGGACCATGCTAAGAATGACCAAATATGAAGGTTAATGATGATAGTTAACATTAGAAACAACTTAAACTAAGGGAGAAGAGGAAATATCATGCAATCACTGTTTCTGATGAGGGGAGTGATAACTTCATGGTGAAATGTGCACTAAAAATACACTCTAGAAATAAAAATGTCTTATTTGAAACTGAATCTACCCATTCATTCATATCCAAATAATATTATAATGGTATAAATATTCCTTCAAAATGATTAGATGTATAATTAGAAGTGAAAAAAACCGAATGGTATGATGATCACATCTCAAGTATATTATTACTCTCTGATTAATGTTTTTGGGAATGTGCTTTATGTAAATCTTGTAATTATTCCTTTGGTTAAATTTTTTGTTATCTTTGGAATAGATTATATTTATCTACATAAATCCCATATCAATCATTGATTAAGGGAATTAAAATTTGATATTCCATATGAACCGATGTTTTTTTATCAATTCATCGATAAATATAAATTTCTGATGGAAATCACAATCATTTTATGGGTTTTGATTCTTACTCAAGAGGGGTTTTTATCTCAGATGGTTGGGGAAAAAATAAACATTGATGATATGCCTATTTTTTGGGAGTTTATTGATGTATTTCAAATTTTTTTCCTAGTCATACATTAAAATGTGAATTTGAGTTCTCAATAGAACTCATATCAAGTTCCAAACTTATTTCAAAGACTCCATATAAAATGGTGTGGATTGAGTTGTAGTAATTAAAGAAGAAACTCCAGGAGAATTTTGAAAAAGGTATTTATTCGACCACATGTCTCACATAGGGGTGAACCTATTGTATTTTTACAAAATAATGATGGATTGTTGTGACTTTTCATTGATCATTGAGTATTAAACAAGATCATAATCAAGAATAATTATCATTTACCCCAAATGGATGACTTTATTAATCAACTATGTGGATCTAATCACTTTTTTAATATTGACCTTCATTATCAATATCAATAATTGAGGGTCAAGAAGGAGGATATAGCCAATACAACATTACATATAAGTCATGGAAACTATGATTATATGGTGATGACATTTATTCTTACTAATTACCATGCCATCATCATGGTTTTAATGAATAAAGTGTTTAGATATTACCTTGATTACTTTTTGGTAGTATTTATAGACAATATTAATATAAATTCAAAGATAAAATAAGTACACGATGATCACTTGAGGATTATACTAAAGAACCTAAAAAAAGATAAGTTGTATGAATAATTTACAAAGTGTAAATTTTGGCTACAAAAAGTTTCATTTTTGGGTCATATAATCTCAAGATATTGTATATCTATGGATCTGTCAAAGAACGAGTCTATAAGACATTGGAATATTCTAATTATGATGAATGAGATCTAAATATTTCTTGGGTTGACTAGAAATTATTGATGGTTTGTGTAAAAAATTATCATGATTATCTAGTCCACTCACCATGTTAACTAGAAATGGATAAATGTTCGTCTGGATAGATGAGTGTGAGGAAAATTTCAAGGAATTTAAGAGAAGAAAAATAATCGCACCTATTATTACATTACCCTATAGTAAAGTTGTGTTTTAATCTATATTGATTCACCCATGAAGTGATTAATATCCGTTCATATGCATAATTACATGGTTATATATTATGCCTCATGAAAATTGAATATTTATGAGAAAATTTACCCCACACATGATTTGGAGGTATTTCGGATAATTTTTTCCTTAAATATATGGAAAAATTATCTTTATAGAGAAAAGTGTGATATATATAACGATTATAAAAGTTTAAAGTATATATTCAGATAGAAGGAGTTGAATATATTCCAAAGATTATTTTTAGACATAATTAAATATTATGACCACTCAATATATCTCCACCCTGAGAAATTGAAAAAGGTGGTTGATTATTTTATTTAAAAGGATAATTTTAGATTATCCATGATGAGGATAAAAAAAGATAAAATATTTTTGGATTTACAATGGATTGATATGTAAATCATGAAGTATGGGGAGAAATTTTTTCTTTCTCAATTGGATTTTCAGCCATCTATCTATGTAAAGATTAAAGAGGTGTATAAGTAAGATATAAAGCTAAAAAATAAGGTTAGAAAAGTTCTTATGTTTAAAACTAATTTTAATGGAATGATAAGGTTAAAGAATATTATATGAGTTCCATATATACTATATTTTATGAAGGAGTTATTAGAGGAATATAATATTTATTTATTCTCTATTCATCTTGAAAAAAAATATAAATAGATATTTTAAATAGTATTTCTGGTGGGATGGTATGGAGAGAGATATCACAAAGTTTGTATCTCAGTTCCTGTTATGTTAGAAAATTAAGGATAAGAGACAATAGTATAAGGGGATGTTACATTTATTATCCATATCAGAATAGAAATTGGGAAACATCACCATGGAATTTTCATCATAATCCCCAAAACATATAAAGGAAATAATGATATATGGATTGTAGTATATCAACATAAAAATTTATTACACTTCATTATGATTAGAGAATATTTCAATTTAGACCAACTTTCCAAAATATAAATTAAGGAAGTGGTAAGGTTTCATGGAGTACTGCACTCAATTATATCTGATCAGGACCTGTGGTTTATCTCAAAGTTCTAGAGATGTATTAAAAAGGACTTCGATATGGAGTTATGTATCAGTACTACTTATGACCCTTATATAGATAGTCATTTTGAGATAATAATTCAAACCCTATAGGATATAAAAATATCTTACTCGATGTATTTTAAAGTTGGTTGGGATTAACCTCTTCATCTAGTTGAATTTTGATACAACAATAGCTTTAATTTGAGCATTCAAATGGATCCTTATAAATACTTATATGGAAATAAGTGTAGAAATATAATGTATTGTAATGAGGTTATATAAAGAAATATATTAAGACTTGATCTATCTGATGAAATGGTGGATAATGTTAGATATATTCAGCAATACATAAGGGCACCAAAATGTCAACATAAAGGTTATATTGATAATCATCAATGCCATCTAAAATTTAAATTTGGTGCAAATGTGTTTCTATGAATTTCTATATAGAATAAAAAAGGGAAAACTATACCCTAGGTATATCAGTCCCTTTGAAATACTTGATTGTATCAAGACATTAAATTATCGTTTGGTGCTTTCACTGAACCTCTTTAAATCCCACTATGTATTCCATGTATCTCTCCTGAGTAAGTACATACCTGAACCTTCGCATGTACTAAAATCAGAGTTCATACTATTAGGGAATTATATTTATTATAGGGAACAACTGGTGTAGACTCTAGATTATATAGGGAAAGATCTATGAAGTAATACCACTTACCTGTTCAAAGTTTTATGGTGAAACCACAAGTTTGAGGAAGATGTGTGGGAACCTGAGGATGTAATGGGGCCAAAGTATCCTCAGTTTTTCTATAAAAGTAAAATATTTTCAAAGAAGAAATTAATTAACGGGTTTTTAATATAATACACTTATTTTTTTATGAATTCTTTTGATTAAATTAAATTTTTTTTATAGACTGCATTAGACACAACACTATGTTTTAACAAACAATGAAAAACTATTAATAATATTAATTAAAATGACCATTATTACCTAGAAATCAAACATGGAGGCATTAATAGAAATAAAAAAAATTAAAATATTAATAATAATGGTTTTATATAATGAAAATAATTGATAAAAAATTACTTTATTTTTGGTAAAGTCTTTATATGTTTCAAAAATACTATTTTCTCAAAAAAAAATGTTTTTTATTTAATTTTTTAAATAATAATAAAATTAATTTTTTAAACTTTTGGAAAATTAATTTTATAAAATAAATATTATTTTTTAAGTCATCATATCAAAATTATCTTAGGGTTAATTTTTTGAATTTTTCTAAAAATATTAATTTACAATGAATAGTGATGAATATAGGTTTTAATTGAAAATTTATTTTTTATTTGAATAATTTATATGTTTATTTTTTAAAATAGTTTTAAAATTTAAATTATATCAATTATATATCTATTAACCCAATTTAGGTTATTTTAATCTATTTTTATTTAAGTTTGAAATTAAAACTTTTCAAACTATGGAACAGTTTCTCTTTTGGAAAACTGTTTTCTCATCATGACTAGAGGTTTAAATTTATATTAAAATTTTCCAATTCATTGAATAATATTTGGAAAAATTATTCCACCTTTGGAATAACATAAGTTTTATTATATAAAATGGTCAACCTAATTTTTGACCAAAATAAATAGTAAAAATATTTAAAATTATTTACCATAGTTAAGGTAAAAATGGGTTTACTATGGGGTTAAACTAAAATCATAAGGGTTAAAAATGACCCAAAAGTTATCTTAAACCCATTTTATGAAAATATTTAGACCATATATATTATAATATCTATAATGAACTATTTTTAGCCTTATTTCTTGTGAAAAACATAGGTACACCTTTTTTCTTTTAAAAATTATATGTTCACCACTCACCTAACTTATAAAAGGCCACCAACTCTCATATCCTATTTAAAACTTTAAAAAAAAAATTGATTGAAATTTACCTTCCCAAATACATTACTTAATTACCTAATCTAATACTATAATCTTTTTTTTCGGAAGAAGGCCAACCAAATATGTCTTTTTGTAAAAACCTATATAATTTATCCAAAGAAGAGGTAACATCCCTAACTAAGAGTTTTATTTTATTTCTTCATCCATAAAATTCAATTCCTATTAAAAAAAGATGACACAATAACATAAAAATATTTCATATAATGATATATTATTATTATAATTGAATAACCTAAATCCTTCCCCTATTCTATCAAATGGGATATAAAATCATCATTCGTGTGTAAGGTGATCTACTACCTCACGAACCGATGTGACATGTTTTCTATCAACCCCTATCATGGTTGGGTATGATCACATATATACTATATATAGATTATATTTTTAACATAACTATAATTATGTAAATAGATGGTCAAATATACCTTTTTTACTTTCTATTTCATAGAGAATAGGATAACGTCATTCTTGTGTATGATGAACTACAACCCCATGAACCAATGTGCTCCATTTTTCACATACATTTTACATGAAAGGTAATAAGATAAAATTTAATAAATTCATGTGATATATATGAAATATATAGGATTATTGAATGTAATATATTATTTAACTTTCTTTTACTTTATCCATCAAATAAATGGGAACAGTGTTCATGAGTATGTATGACCTGCCTTCTTGAGGAAAGGTGTGTGTCATTTTCTATCTCTAAAGTTTTTGGATTACTATAAATAGTTAAATATTGAATATAGATGATATTTATATCATGGTTTAAATTCAATATATTATTGAACCATGATAAAATTAATAGGACTATAAAATAATAAATCAAAACATACACGAAAACAAAGCAATTATTGCTTGAAATGTGACTTTATCATGTAATTGTAAATAAATAGGTAATAAAATTCATAAGTAAATCATATATGGTTTGAGATATATAAATATGGTTCTTTAATATATTTTTAATAAACTTATTTTTATTATACATAAGGTTTTAATATGTACTAATGAATTCGAGACTTAAGGTAAGTGATTCTTGTCCCAATCTTCCTTCTTCGAGACATATATAAAGTTATGCACCTATCTTCTTTTATGTGGTGTTTATATATAAAATTTGGCATAGTATATCATGAATATAATTATTTTCATGATATTTAATGTTTAATTTTATTTTAATATTTAATGGTAGTTATCACACATAATATACCGATGTGGTAAAGATTTTATGTTACAAACTCATCATTTATCGAGATTGTTTATGATTATGATTCTGATGATGAAATAATATGATAAATCTATCAAGAAACTCATGAATTTTATTATCCTCTGGTTATTTAATTATAATATGTTCTTTCACTTCATTTTCTTCTCTTTATGCACTCAAGAGACTAAAATAATGTTTTTATGAAAAAATCATCTTTATTTCTCTCTATGGTCGAAAAACCATTTTCTTACAAAACCATGTTTTATAAAAAAAATTTCATTTTTTTAATATTATCCAAATTATTTATTAAATAAATTTTATCTATTTTATATTTTTTACTATTTTTTTGAAAGGAATCTCTATGTCATTTTCCAAAACAGGTTTGTTTGGTTTTTACTAAAAATTTGAAAGGAATCATTATTTTAACATAAATGACATGAACAAAATTTCCTAATATTATGACCATTATTTTATTTTATGATTCAATTATTAGTTACCATGGTTATTTTCAAAGAAAAGGATTTCCATAATATTTTCTGAATTTTTAATTTAAAAATGGCAATTTTTAATGAAATTATATTATCCTCAAGAAATATTCCAAGTGATTTTTCATTAAAAATTATATTCCATATAATATGATGACCTTTTATTTTACTAAATATTTACTAGGGATATGATATAATGATACCATTTTTATTCTTCCTCTAGATTAATTATATTTGAGATGAAAATATTTTTATGAAACCTGTTTATCTTCTACGGGTTATACCATGACAGAATGATTATGAAACCCACTTCATTTTATATGAGTTCTGATTTCATAAAATGGTGAAATGATTATAAAACCTGTTTTTTCAAATGTTATGATATTATTAATTTTTATAAAACCCATTTATTTTCATGGGTTCTGATATGGTGAATGTTTTATGATCTTGTAGAAAAAATATGTTTGATTTTCGTTATGTGATGGATGTGAACTATATCTCTATCCAATGAATTGGGTAATGATTGATATCTCGTGAGATAAATATGACTATAATGGGGACTGAACCCTATTCAATAAGGGACCATATCTACTATGATAGTGTTGGGATTGAACCTTGACTATTAAGATAGTTTAGGGAGTGAACCCATTCCACTGTGATAGTCTTAACACTGATCCATGAACTACTATGGAAATGATTTTTTATACTTATGTGTATGCCAAAATTCCATGTATTATGGAAAGTTTATGATCTCATTGAAAAATTTATTTGATTTCCCTATGATTCATGTCTTATGAAATGAAACTCTATATGCCATGACCAACTATTATGATCTTTGATAAGTAGGGTATGGTTTTCAAATATTATGCTCATGTTATCAAACCCTTCTAATATTGTTATATTTATATATCTCCCTAGTTTACCCTTACTAAGAATTTGAGATCACTCTTTCTTATTTTTTATTTCTCTTAGGTTATGAAGAAATGTATTATGTATGATTTTTCTAAGAAGGGTGCTGGATATGAATAAATTAGTGGGAGGTGATATAGTTCACCTATAAAAAAGTTATTTATGTATCCATGTTTCAAAAGGAATTATACCTTTATAATACTTAAGAATATGTTTCTGTAATATAATGAATGTTCAGCAATAAATAATGTAATATCTATGTATGAATATCCTGGGTCATTATACCCCCAACCCGGGAGGAGAGCTCCATGATATGATATAATGGATTCGACATGAACTTGGATATATAGGTGTTTATAGTGGATTCCTTATAATTCTTTATTCCTTGTCTCCCATAACACCAAACACACCGTTGTGAACACCATTCTAATGGATTTAGTCACATTACCATTTTTACCAGCCACCTAAAAGCAAGGAGAGATAAAATCCATAAATGACTATCCTTTCACCATAATACACATGTAGTGGTTGATGTTCACTTAGACAATACTATATCATTATCCTTTAAAGAATAGATGCTAATGCATTTTTTCATTTGGGGAGTCACAAAAAAGACTGCATAAGGCATTAAAAATACCCTTCTTTTGAACTCTATCATCTATAAGAATGGATCTATTCCTCACACGATGAACTAGTAAGTTCATATTCATTGGTTTATCTTTTCACCATAACCTACTGGCTCACTCATTAGTCTTGTGGCCTTTATAGATCATTGAGTTGAACTCCCATCCACTGAAGAGGTTTGATGACGATTATAAAAACAAACATCCATCAAAATCATCAACCATGAAAATATTCCATTGTATGATCTTTTTTTCCTCATTCAAGGTTATGTTGATAATTCTAAGGTATATTATATTTACCTAAATTATATTTATTGGACTTGGAACCTTAATAAAAAGAGAGTGCCGCCGACCCAAATTTCATTCTAGTAACCGATGTTACTATATTCAACTACACACCACGCCCTATCCTTAAAAAATTCCACTAGTTAAGTCATTAAACATACAAGTATAAATGTAATAAAATTGTATTTCACACATATTTTC
Source organism: Viscum album (assembly GCA_963277665.1). Classification (NCBI taxonomy): domain Eukaryota; kingdom Viridiplantae; phylum Streptophyta; class Magnoliopsida; order Santalales; family Viscaceae; genus Viscum; species Viscum album. The sequence continues at coordinate 1,854,472,924 of OY728163.1, read as the reverse complement.
CAATCATCCCCATTCCCTTATTTTATAAATCTCAACCATAAAAAATTACCATCAATGATATCTCAATCCTTCATCACCTGATTTCCAAATATGACCTCATAAAATCTTGTTAAATTGATACCCCATTTATTAATTGTATTGTCTATACTTTCCTAGGAAGCCCAATGTAATTTGACACCCTATTTGGTATCCTAGAATAAATAAGGCATGATTTTTCAAGCATATTGATGGTTCCACTTGGTTTCTTAATGATTGAGAGAATATGAATCGTTATAGATGTTAGAACACTTTTAACCAGTATTATTATTCCTTCAAAAGAGAGGAATTGATTCTTCCTATTACAAATAAAACCTATGATATTGTTTAAAATTACTTAAAAGGGGCCTTTATAATTTTACCATCTTAAATGTGTTCTCCAAGGTACACCATTTGAAGGTTTTACCTTTTCCCAATATGTTTTCTTTTATTGTTTTCCCATATCTTTTTGAGTAGTTTTTAGAGTTATAAACACTACTATTCCCTAGATTAGCCTATTTCCCATTACAATTTACATAGGAATATAATACCCCATTGAACTAGTTTATAGATCATTTCCTACCATTTATAAATAAAATAATTTCATCAGTAAATATAGGGTGTGAAACAATACCGAACCTTGACTTATTTCTATAGGAAAAGTTTTCCTCTCATCTATGTCAAATTTTATGTTTCTTGTGGGGGCCACTTGTGACGTTCTGAATAGGATGGATGACACATGATCACCATGTCTTATCCCATATATAGTATTGAATAATCCAAAACTCTTCCCCATGATCAAAATGGAGATCCATAGTGATGCATAACATCTGAAGTGTGGATCACAAACCCACTCTTTTAAGTTGAATTGTATCACGACCTTAACCATGAAGTGCCACTCTATCCATTCATACACTTTTTTCGATATCTACTATTATCATAATTTTAGAACTAAGTACATTCTTTTTTATGTCAACAACCATCACTTTGGACATCCCAATCACCCCATATATGAATCGTCCTTGGATGAAGCTATGTTTTCCATCCATGATTATCCTTGGTATGATCTGTTAAGTCCTCCTATTTATGAGGAATATTAGGGAAATGTTTTTTTATCAATTTCCCATTTTCACCACCGTGAAATGTATTTTTTAAGTGAATTGTAAGTTAGAATTTTTAGAAAATTATTATAAAAGATTTATGACTAATATTTCAATACAATTTTCTTCTAAAACCCTAAAAGATCTATCTCATTTGAATTTATGTTTCCTATATTTACCTTTGAATACTCTTATGATGTTTTATATTTTTGAATATTTATCTATATGTTTCAAAAAACCTAATTATTGATTAATTATTATCAAATACCCTCCCAAATTGTTAATTAATCCATATTATTATAAAAGTGATTTTTACATATGTCAACATCATTTAATGCTTCCTATGATTCACTAGGGATATATTCTAATGATATCATACTCCGTCATTATTTGGATATATTATGATAATGTATTATATAGGTTTCATGAAACCCATTTATTTCTCACATGTTAATTAAGATATAATGGGATTATTAATGTTTTCAATTATTTATGGAAACATATATCTAGTTAATCATTATGAGATATGTGGATCCATTATATCCCTCTAATGAATTCGTTAAGGTTTTATATCTCATGAGAAAATGATCTTGTGAATGTGACAGATTAATGGTAAAAATATTCACAATTTTTTTTCATAGACATGATTGTGGGGGACCTTGTTCCCAAGTTTGTGCGTGGACATGATTACCGGTAGCTTTATTAAAAAGTTTTCTTCATGGGTATGATTGTAGGAATATTTGATAAAAATTTTATGCATATACTTTATTAAAAGTATATTTTTCATACGTTTGATTATGATCTCATACCCATATTCTAATCTTAATATCACATATGATATTTTATTATTTTCACTTATGTTTACCCTTACTACGTGTTGGATCACACCCTTTGTTATGTTTTTTATTTCCCTAGTTTATGAAGAAGATTATTGTGTATCTTGTTTCTAGAAGGGTATCATATATGGATAATTTTTGGGGAGATGTTGAAGAATTATTTTGGAATAATAAATTATTTATATAGTGGAATAAATTTCCATTGGCTGTGAAAGATATGGGATTGGAAATGGGTTTTCCAATTCTATAAAATTATAATACTAAAAAAGTCTTGGGTGTGTAAGTGACTCAATAATTTTAATCATATTTTAATTAGGGATGGTTATGTTTGGGTTGTTTTAGTTTGTATCAAATCCATTATATAAATAATATATATTTCACTTGATCTGAGTGTGTGAGTCTAGGGTCTCACAATGTCAATCATGTATAAATACTCATATGATCTTGATTCACTGTTCATAGACTAATCGATTCATTGAATACATCACACATCATCCATCTTAGTGGATTATAACATCACATACCCCTCATAGAAATAGACAAGAACATCATATATACTATAAATGCAAGTCTATACACTTCCCATTTTATCTTAATTAAAGGACCAAATATGATAATAATCACATGAGAGGAAAAATCCCATCTTGGTTAAGATCCAATTGACAATATGAGTTAGAAAATATCTAACCCCCACTTGATTAGATAATCCTCAAGTCTTGCGAGGGAAATTATCAAAGTAAAAAGGTTCACATGATAGGTATCTAACCATTATTATGTATAAGTATTTAATATTAAACATGAACAAATAGTACACCAAAGATGTAGTGTATGACACTATATGAAGCATATAATTAATGAGACATCTAGTGCCAAAAAACTTGTTTTATTCCACATGATCATATTCCATATCTTGATATAAGAATCCAAATCATGCAAAACATAAAATTTAAAAACAAACTATAATACTCCACGATAAACATCAGTTATAGATAACTCAGTTCCATAATTTCATATGTAAATTATATTTTTTTACTTCAAGATATATATATATATATATATATTAATATATATATACAACTAACATGAAAGAATGATAAAGTATAGATTAGAATTTTATATAACATGATATATTTAGATATTCTTAAACTCTTTTAATAATACCTAACAAAACTATACATATTTTATTGTCTAATCATATCACATATGATATACTTCAAGATAAACCTTATGTTTTCCTCAATTTTAAGGTTTTGTATAAATTATCACATATCTACGTAATTTCTACCAAATCTCCATATGTGCACCTGATAAAACCCTCTCTTTAAACTCCTTTAGTGAGAAGAATCTATAAAGAAAACCAGTTTGAGTAATGGTGGGACTTTAGAATAATATTCCCAATGGTTAACTATTTGAATATCTGTTTAAAATCTATTAATTATAAAAAAAATTATAACTCTAATAAATTTTATTATCTACTTAAAACATTTTATAAGTTTATCACAATTATTATTCTTCAAAGATTTCCATAAAAACATTTTATTTGAGATCATGTCAGTATCCAATGAAACTCTTTACATTATATCATTTCTAAACACATCCAAAAATCCTTAAGATATAAAATGATATTAAATTTTTATTTTAACAGGAATAATATTTTATTTTTTCACTTTTAATATATATATGGATAAAACATACCCATACTAGACTATTAGTAACTATATTTTCTTCTATGTATCATGAAAAGATACATAAAATCATTTGTGTTTAAAAAATAAAACTTGTTTCAATTAGTGGTAATATTGAAAAAATAATATATTATAGCTATATGTGATATGGTATCCTATGTCTTAAGAATATTATTTTGAAATAAATTACTTTATTATTTAGAAAATTCCTTGTATAATGAAATCAAATACCATATATTTTAACAAATTTCTAGATAAACACTTTTATCATAAAAAAATGTTATACTATATCTTTTACTAAATTATGTTATAGTATATGATGAATCAGAAACCATATGTATCAATACCATCATCTTTTATTGTCCATGACAACTCTTTATTAGAAAAAAACCCCCTTATCTTATAAGAGAGAATTTATAATTATACACATCTATTTTTTAGATCCATTTGAGCTTGATATATTCCTCTGTGTTTAACTCTTTGATATAAAAACTATATTTTCATAACTTGGATAAAGAATAAAAGCTTCATCAATTCTTCCTTTATTTTGAAATTCTGCATACTCATAGTATTTTGAAGTATATATTTGGTATCATATACCCTTAAAAATCTATGAATTGATTTCATTAACACTGATACCTTACATGGAATTTCTAGAAAGTTTTTCCAAACTCATTCAATTATCCTTTATAATTATTTCATATGGAATCAATTACCTTTCCTCCTAACACAACCTTTTGGTTTTAATTAAAAATGTTGAGTTTTGTATTGATCCATTTTTTTATCCAACTCAAAATTTTACTCTTCTATATTATCAAAATATTACCATATCATATAAATCATATGTCATGCTCATTTATTCCAATATATTTAATTTCATATCCATAACATTCCATAAAGGAAAACTTTAGTCACACCAATTCATTACATACTCAATAATATCAATTATAGGAGTAGAGATTGATATTTTTATAGTCATATTACATCTAATTCCATTTAAACCTTAAATAAATCATTCTATTATTCCCATAATCACCATGATTCAAGTGTTTAAAAATTTCAATAGTTGATTTCTAAGGAAGTAGTTAGTTTAACATGTAGAATTTTCTCTTTATAATAACAATTATTACATTTCTATACATGTCTAGGATACTGGTTACCCTGATAATATTATTTATTTAATATTTATCTCAATTTCAATTTGTATGGTGATAATTTTGTTACTCTAAAATATAATCTTTTATGAGATGATTATAGTGTTTTGTTTTCATTTTACAAGGAATTTGTTTACATGTTATTCTAATATAATGGTGAGACATTTTAAAATCCATTATATCCATTAATGGTAAAATATCTATATTTCACTAATAAATGTGTCTATTTTGGTTCTTCTCCCAAAAATAAGTCATTTTGGTAGGGTATAATCCTAATAATATCATATATTAATCTTAAAAAGTTGATTAGAAAACTCTTTTACCAATCCTAAATATAAATAAACTAAAATCTATTCCTTAAATAACATAATAAAATTAGGGTGCCCCAAAAAATTTTATCCTAAATAAGATTCCATGAATGAGAATATAATGCTATTATGATCACCCACAAAATTATTTAATTAAATGATATAATCTAAGGGCACCCAACATTGGCATGACCAACCTAGTTAGATGATAGTGGTCTTGAAAAGTTTTCAATTTAGAAGGAAAATTATTCTTAATATTTTAAGTGGAATTATGTCACAATATCTTATATCATGTATTCCCTTTACATGTATTCATTATTCTAATGATTTATCTTGGGATTATATTCTTTCCACCAATTCAATTTTTTCAAACTATATCGATGTACAAATATTTACACAACTCATTGCTTGTGTTATTAACCCAATATAAAATCCATATAAATTTATTAATATCCACATACATCCCATGAATATGGTATATTAATCCCTTTCATGTGATGTATAAGAATCATATAAAATCAATAATCCACATAAGTGTGTATAGAGCGACAAGTATCCATCCCCCACTTTTCTAGATAAGGAATAAACCTCCATTCCAATGAGTAGTCTTACTCAAAGTACATTTACCCAAGGATACTTTACTAAAGAGATATTTTAATTCCATTATAATTCCAATACCTAATATGTATAAATCATAATTAACTTTCTAAATTAATCTCATAATCTATTAAAAGAAAAATTCAAAGTAGAAGAAAACTAAATCATTTATCATACCAAACATTTAACTCCTTAAATTCATGTATGAAAATTTAGAATCAATTTTACAATTTAAACTAAAGAATACAACCATTCATGTTATATAAATTATTTCTATGAATAAATAATGGAATGAATAAATAAATAAATACATAATTCATAAATTAAGCATAAAATAAAAATTTATGAATAATTCATAAATAAATAAATTATTAATGCTTTATAATAGTTTATAAAAACATGAAAAAAATTATTTTATCTAATATGAACATTTGAAATTAAAAATTATGTATTTTTAATATGATCTCTTTTATATTTAAATTAAGATATATTTTATGAACACTTTTGTGAATGAATGAAAAACATTTATTATTTTATGTAAATAACTTATAAAGACTAAATATCTCAAATTTTATTTTATTTAAACCAATGATCATATCATCTAAAACTACTTTTAGATTGTTCCAACTTAAAATTTTTAAATATGGCCATAATATAATCATTTTATACTGTCATTCTGAAATATTCATAAAATAATATAAACACTTTCATATTTTCCTTATTTAAAATTTATGATCACCTTATAAATTATTTACCATATAAAACCACTTATAATCCATGAAATAATCAACCAAAATGTTTATATTATAGTTTAAAAATCCCCTAGGATTTATCGTAGTCCTAGAGGACTCATGCCAGGGAAAGTTCTTGAGTATTTTGCTAAAAAAATATTTTCAATAAAAGTTTGTTTAAATTGGATTGAACCATGATATAATTATTTCTATTTTGGTTCTTTGGAAACACCTTGATCTACAACCATTTTGGTGACTATTACGAGTATTGGACATACCATGAAAATTGGTTTTTTAGCTAGCCCTTTTACTTGGCCAAGGCATTTTGATCAGGGAAATTGAATTCCTAAAATTTCTTAGAAACATCCATTATGGCATGGTCCAAACATATTATACCATGTCTATCACATAGCGAAAAGTTAACCATGGCATAAATCATTGTCATATGATTCTCTATTTCCGTATAATTTTCATAGAATTTGTATCATTATCATACAGTGTTTGTGCTAAAGTAATAATGGAAATTCCCATTTTTCATATAATTTATATCATGTTCCTTCATAATGAAGAACCAGAATGGGTGTTTTTCTTTAAGGCATGTTGTAGTACCTAGAAAACTAATTTTCCAATTTTATTTTTTATTTAAAATTAAAATGAAAATTGAAATATTGGCTCTGATACCAATAAAAATTTTCAAAGGGATGTCTAACATCTAAACACAATGTAAGAATACTCTAAATCACATTTAATCCCAAAATATATCTATATATTTAGAATGAATATAAATAAACAACAATAATTATGTAACTTACACTATTCAATATAGTATGTTGAATCCTTTCATAAGAATTTGATTGATATCATTGAGATGAAGCTGCTCATTCCTCCAAAGGTATCCATAGATTGTACAAATATTTTAATGTTCAATAAGGATCTATCTCAAAACCACTTTCTTATAAAACCTTGTTTAAAGGTGTTAGAGAATGTGATCTTGATTTAATTTTCATTGGAGAGTTCTAATAATCACATCAGCACGTTTAATAAGTGAAATATCATGCATTAGGGATGAACAAATTTATATAGGCCTCCAAGAACCTCAAGATGTTCAAACTATTCAGGGTATGTTTCCTAAAGATACCAAACAGTTCACCTCCTTTTAATTATATGAATCTATCATATTAATAAATCTTTATTTCTTAAATGGTTGTATAAGAAATTCAAATTCCCGAAATACATTTTTCATATATTAAATAACTAAATATTATAGTTATTGGAATAGATTATTAATGGAAATAGTACACTATTATATAGAATTATAATTCCATAAACATAAATTCTGTCTTAGTAACCTTCTCTAAACTATGAAAATTCTTTATTACCCAATGGCATAGACTATATTGTTTTAATTACTTTTTAGTGACTAATAAAATACTTTATATTATTTTTCTTTCAATTTAGAGTTTTATTCACATGTTTGATGTTTATAGGTGTCCATGTACCTATTTATTTTTAAATTTTACTTATATTATTAATTTATTTTTTATCCCAATTATTTGTAAAATTTTTGTGGTGTATTTATCCTTTATATGTAAATTTCTATATTGATGAAAGAAATTTGTGTCTGTTGTATTATGTGGTGCATGTGTTTAATTCTATACCTTATACCTAAATGTATCACAAAAAAATATTTATTAAAAAGGAATATTTCATATAGAAATATATAATTCATTATCCCCCTTTTATAAATTTTATCCTTGAAATTTTAACTCATATTATTGGTTGAGAATAAATAGGGTTACTTATGTTTCATTTAATCCTCAAGTACCCATGTTTAATCTTCATACTTATGGTTTTACCTAAGTATATTGACAAGGAGAGTTTTATTTTTGTGTAGAACAGTTTATCTATAATCCTTGTTCTTTAATGGTCGATCCTCATAAGAGAGGTTTTTCTCTAATAGTAATTTCAATGGTTTTAATAAATGTGAGAGATTGGGTATATAATTCCACAAGATGATGTGGAACATAATGTCCACTTAAGACAAGTATGGGTGGAGTGACATTAGATAATCCCTAACTACTATATGATCAAGGATCTAGAAGGGGACAATATACCTTTGGAGAATTTTTCCCTTATTTCCAAATCTCATGACTCTTTTCCACAGTTATATTCAATGGAACACTTTTTATCCAACATAAAACTCTATGTATATTTGATGGTGGTTAATATATCTCTTATGTTGAGTCTGTGCTACATCAATGTGTTACTGAATAGATTAAAATTTATCTATCATTTATTATATTAGTTTATCCCCCATTAACCTTTATTCATAAAATTAATCCCGTAATGTTTTACTTCTTAATATATTCCCATATAAAGCATCACATGGGACCATTTGAGTAATTGAGTGAAAAATATTGTTTCATGAGAACTCAAAGAATGGATGATGTTGATCCCAAAATCCTTTAAAGCCCATCGAGCATGATATTTTCATGTATTAATGTGTTTAGATGATTCTTTTAAATAGTACATTAGTCTGGGGGTGATATGTAGCAATAAATTTCAACTCTATATTCTAGGATTTTTTAGAATCTTCCCAAATTTTTATGATAACCTTGTGTCTTAATCAGATATAATCAAAAGTGATTCCCCATATTGCCTCACCAATTCTTTAATGTATATCATTGATAGTTTTTCGATTGATGATGGAGGTGAAGTGTGTAATCTTGGTAATTTGATCTACCACAACCCAAATGAAGTTACTGTTGCACTAGATACAGTTGTTCCTAAACAACCCAAACTCCAAAATATCAAATGAAAAAAAACTTTATGAAAAGGTTAATGAAAACTCAATTCCAAGGATTAATGTATCTGGAATTGAGAATTAGTCACCATTTAAAACTAAATAAACAATTAAAATAAACATCCCAAATAGAATTAGTAATAAAATGAAGTAAATCATAAAACTAAGGAACACAAGTATTTTACATGGTTTAGAATAATTCATAATCCATATTAAATAAATTATTCCTTATAAGAGTCGTTAAGAGATTATAATGAAAAAATTAGCATCAAAGAACAATATAACAAATGGTCGGTCTTAAACTATAACCATATCAAGTATAAATGACCCTAATATTGATCTATAAAAAAATAGTATCCACTATTAAATAAATTTAGTTCTAATAAATTTTTTAATTTACAGATAACAAACCACATGATCTAAGCTACTATATTAATGCCACTATCTCAACCAAAATCTTCAATGAATATCATAGGGACCATACATTTCTAGTGACATTCCCGTAATAGTGGTATCTTCTAGAACACTTCATAAAACATTTTAACTTGAACATATGTCTAGAATCATCCAAATTGATAGATTAATCCTATGTAGACTCTGGTACAAATTTAACTATTCTATCATAACCTCCACTACCATCATCAAAATTCACCATCACCACTTCTACTGATTTCAAAATTATAGTTCAACTGTTACTTTGTATCTAGTACTTGTTTGAAGTTGTGAAAGACAATCTATTTTAAAATAATCCTTACATAATCAAGAAATATATTATCCCAACAATACCAATAATCTCCAACTTTATAATCATTTTCATACTTCATAAAAAATTCCTCTAGGTCACAAGTACTTTTTCCAAAACTTTCTTATTCAGTTCCAATAACACCATATACTTTATTTTATTATTTATTTTAGTTCATTTCATTGATTAATGTTTATTTTTGGTGTTTTTTCATTTATTTGAGAATTTTAGATTCTATGTGATAACATTCCACACCATGTTCAGGGGCCTTATAATGTGGAGACCCATTCTTTTCTAAAGAGGTGTTAGGTGACCTGAGAATAACATACATAAATATTTCATTAGTTTAGATGAATGTTAAATAAATTTCATAATAAAACACACCCTAGGACTATAAATATTTATTGCCTTAGGAGTCTACATACATAATAAACTTATTTAATTGATTATCTTCAATGTATCTTAGAAATTTTGTCTCTCACGTAATCCTTTTTTGACATTTCATACTTAATTTCTTTCCTCATAAACTTGGGAAAATTGAAACCTAATAAATGGGTGATATTAGATTCTACGTATGTGTAAACATATTAGATATAAATCAATTATCATAAACAAGAATACTTATAATGGTATGATAATATGATAAAAACTCAATAAAATAATACCTGATCAATCAAATATCTTTAATCATGAATCATGGCGTAAGGTTTTTTCATAAAAAATGCATAAGTCATTTGAGAGTGAAATCATTAATAATGAATCATGATCCATAAGAACATATCATAAGTATATAAAATAATATTTTTGAATATAGAAAATAATAGAAAATCATTTCTCTAGTCATAGATAACTCCCAAGACTATCATATTAGATTATTTTTAGTCCTCATTCTATAATTTCCTTATTCAAGGTTTAGTCCCATGACTATCATAATTGGAAAAGTCCCTTACTAAACTAGGTTCACTCCCCATTTTAGTTTATATTATCTCATTATATATTATTATTTATTTAATTCATTGTAGGGATATATAACTTTGGTCCTACCCCTCATAGAATGAAACCATAAGATGTATTCCACAAGATTATAAAACATTCATCACATCATTATAACAAAACCCATGTAAAATAAATGGGTTTCATAAAAAATTTACCATTTCTTAATTAACACATGGTAAATAAATTATTTTCATAGATTTATCATGTCACACCCATATTTTTATTTTTATCCCTTATTATGGCTCATCTTTTGGATATTGATTTTCCTCTCTATTTCTAGGTGTTTTGTGTTTTTGTTTTGATATATTCCTTTATTTATTTTTTTTTGTCTCATGGTAATTCTTTATTTTCCTTAGTAATTTTCATTGAAAATGAAGATTTTGGTCTTGATATTAGGTGGCACATAGTTGGTTCACATTTAGGGGAAATCGTGCACCTTTACCTAGGAAACTGTGCAACTAATTTCATTTTTTGATAGTGGGAATCACATGGTTATTTCATGGTTTGGTATACCATGTGGGATAACCTTGTAGATTGTTACTCTTTGGTAGTGAGGGATGCATGGTTGTTTCATAGTTTGGAAAAATATGTGGGAAAACCATGAAACTTATCCTGGTCATTAAAAATGTGATTTTACTCTTATATCCTCTAAATATTTTATCACTAAAATGAAATATCCCTTCTTCCCCTAGTTTTTGAGTCCTAAAGGGTCCTCCTCCGTCCCTCTAAAATCCACTTATCCTCCTCCCAAGCATAGATCTGGGGGTTTCTTCATGGTTTTCAGGTGATCTCTCATATTATTATCCTCTTATATTCTCCCTCTTCCTCCTTCCCCTATTTTATCTTGAGTTTCTATTCTTCCATGGTCTTATGGATCTAGGTTCATGTTTCCCTTGGTTTATATTGGGTTTTTTTGTCTTCTTAGGGTTCTATTGATTATTCATGGATCTTAGAACCTTCTTAGAGTTGTTTTAGGTTGATGTTGTTGAAGTACATGTGATTTGATGTAGGTTTACCTTTGAAATTTCCCGTTATATTTAAAAATCATTGGATTATTTATTTTATCACCATCCTTAGATATTAAATTTGGATGTGTGGTCTTTATTATAATACATGTTTCATATGAAATGACATGGTTTTATTTATTTTTTTGAAGTATATTTCATTTTTTCATTAATACATACACACCAAGTGTTTGATAAAATGACATGTTGGATTTTGTGAGTGATTTGTAGTTTTCAAAGCTTGATTTGTATTTTTAAATGTATTTTTGGAACTTGAAATGATGGTTTGGTTTTATTTAATGGGCTCTCCAAGTGGTTTTGGATTTAAAAGAGGTGTGTGTTTGGATTTTGAAAATGGTTTGAAATGTGATGATGGTGTGTGGCCCATTTGAAAATTTGATGAAAGTGGATTTGGATTGAAAATGTAGTGTGAGTGATTAAATGGAATTTTGTAAAATGGTTGTGAGATGGAAAATTGTTTTCTTGATTTTTTTTGGAAATTTAGATTTTGTTCAATGAAAAAGGGTAGTTTCTTGAAGGATGATTGAGGCCAATTTATCACATTTATGGTAGTGATCACCTTGAAAACTCTCATTGTATAACCTTATTTCCTTTATTATGTTGATTGTTATGGGATGCCCATGTTGAGAGTCTCCCTTGTGATCGAATATTTGAAAGGAAATAGATTTTTCCTTGGGGTGGATCAAGGGTGATTTGTTGTTTGAATTTAATGTGTATGATATATACGTGTATGTGATTATATGATTAGTTAAAATTGATGGATTACCCCCACTTTATTATTAACATGGGAACCTGACATAAGTATCATATTTTTAGTTAATGTTTGATATACTATCTTATAATTTTTTTATATATAGTGGACCATAATATGAGATATGTTTGGTTTTTTGTTTCTATGGGATAATTCCCTTTAGTTAGTCCATGTAGGGTACGATTGAGTGTGTGGGTGAAATTTGATGTCATCGGGTGAGGCATTCCTTTGGGATGACTCAAGATGTATAGTATGTTCTAGATTATTCCACTATGCTCATAGGTTCTTCTATTTTATTTGTAAATTAGTTGTTTTTGGTTTATGATTGCAATTCATGCTTGGTTATATTCTTGTGTTTATTATTTTTCTATTTCCCTTGTTATGTGATTATTGTTTTTTCTCCCTTGTATGGTTTACTCCTTGTTAAAAGTGATGTGTTGGTTTTCAAAGGTTTCTGAAAAAATGTTTTTGAAATGTTTTACACTCCCTTTCCCCCATTTTAAATGAAAACATCATCTTACTCCTAAAAAATGTTAACATATGTATATGAAAAAATAATCTTGATTTTAATGGAAAAGGGAAATGAACCATGTTTTATTTTAAAGTCAAAATTATGAATAAGAAAAATTTTATATATTGTATATAAGAATTGAAATTGATGTATCTTTTATTTAAATGATGCAAACTGGGGATATATATGTTCAAGAATTCCTACTTAGTTTTAATAATCATTACTATTGTTCTCTATTGTTTTTAGCTTTTGGTGAAAGTTCCATCTTGTTTTCAATCATTGTGGTCAATGATTGGTTTTGGTATCAGATGTTGACCATTAGAGTCATGTGGAGATGTTGTGGTTGTCAGGTTCAGTTTGGGTTTTGTGGTGCAGTTGTTTTATTTTCAGCTTATGTGTAAATGATGCTTAGTTTAGATATTTTATTTATTTTATTTTGGTTTCCCTATTTATTTTCTATTATTTAGTTTATTTATATTAGGTTAAATCATTCCCTTAACTATCTATTTATGTCTCAACACTAGTTTTCAACATGTGAGGATTGGAAACACCTCTCAGTAATTTCCACGGATCAAATTGGGTGATTGGTTTAGGTTTAACCTGGGTTGGTTCATGAAAATATTTTATTAGAGAAGGTTGGTTCTTTAGGGGACCTTTCTTTCAGAGTAACCGTTGTTATTTAGGATGTGATGGTAGATGGAGTGGGGCTATTGGAACTTGGGGTGTAGTTCCGGGGGGGGGGGGGGTTTCTGGCCAACACGTTATATACCGAAAACTGAGTTTCCATGGGAAGTCAGGTTTGGTTTGGTTTGTTTGGTTATTTTTGGATGTTTTGTGCTGGGGAAATGAAAAGAGGCTTATGAAAGGGGTTTCAGTGATCTTGCAGGTCCTGGAAAATAATGTGGAGGTAGGGACATTGTTTAAGAAGACTCGTCATGATGGTGTCATGATTGGCATGTGGCCTCCAACCATATGGCCAAGTCAACCATTGAAAATATTTTACCCTTCTTAATTGTTTTGGGTCTTCCTTGATTATAATTTTTTTTATGAAAAACCTTGTTTTGGTATTGTGAAAAATGGATTTAATGTGGTAATAGTTTGGTTTTTAAAAGATGGAAAATGTTTTTTTGGATTCTTGTGAATAAACCCTTTTAAAATAGATTTTTTAAAAATGAATTTGGGTAAAACGAGGAGTGGTTTACTAAGATTATATTTCTATAACAACAACCTAAGGTTTATAAAAATTTGTTGCTTCAAATAGGAGGTTTCTTTTAATTTTTTTTAAATTAGAGGGTATTTCTAATTAAATTAATTTCAAATATAATGATTTGATGGAATAAGACTTATTGATATGATAAAAATGTTTTTAATGGGATGAATTATATTTTTGGATTAAATCCATGGTATTTTGTTTTGAGTAGGATAAAATGGATTGATTTTTAGAGTTTTAAAATGCGTTTTTACTTGGTGTTTAGTGAGATGTTGAAAAGTTTTATGAATTATTAAATTAGCGGTGGATTGAGAATATGAAAATTAGTTTGAACATTTGTTTGAAAAACCCAAATGTTTTATTTGAACCTTTGGTATTCCCACGAGTTACCACATGCATGGATATGTGTGGACATGTGGATGGTTGATGGAATGGATGGATGAGTGCCAAGATTTTCATGAGTTGATGGGTTCCCATGGTGGAACATGAATGTGCATGTGTGAGGCTCTATAGAATACCATTGGTTAGTGTGCAACCCACCGATTTTTATTTCTTTAAAAATTAATTTCAAAAGGAAAATTGGGATATTTTTACAACCTATGGTTTCATGGTGAATTTTCTTGTGATTTAGAAGCATTTTAATATGTGTTTTGATTTTTGTTATTTATAATGAGTTGGGTTTGATTGAGTTCTTGGTTTTCTTGTTACTTAGTGAACGCCCCCACTAATGAGTCAATGGATATTTGAAGTGCATCCACTGTTGGTTCACCATTAAAAGACCCTGCAGTTAATAAACCCATAAAATTCATTCTTGAATGTATACATTTGAATACTCCTCTCTTTTATTGTCAAGAATATCCTCTAAAAGAGGGATAATGGATGTGGAAAATTAAGGTAAACTTTAGTTTTCTTGAGTTTCCTAAGTCATTAAAGGTAGTTTTTTCCACCTTTACACTTGAAGGCATGACCTTGAATTGGTGGAAGTCAGTCTCTCAAACCAATCCTTGAGTAGATCATACATGGGATTTTTTCAATACTTTTTCAATCCATCATTATTTTTATGAGGCAATGAAGGTGAGGAAGGGAATGGAGGTGTGTTGTCTTTATCAAGGTGATAGATTAGTTCTGGAGTAATTTTTTAATTTTTTTGGAACTATTTCCATAACTTTCAGAGTGATCTATAGTTGATTCCTTGAAATCTTGAAATTTTAATAGAGTGATTTTTCTTGATAGGTATTTGAAGATTTCGAAGTTCGTTCTAACCTTATTTGCCGACATTGTGAGGAAAGATGTCTATATTGAAGCTATTATTGTAGGAGTGCTTAAGGAAACCAACCTTACTCCAGTATCTGAAAGTGGTGAAAGGTAATTCTACTAAGGAGATGGGGAATCATCCTAAAGTTTTTGGCACTAGTTGCAGGATGAAACAAACACTAGATATTTGGTCAACTTCTTCTAAGCGTAGGATCATGGTGTGTCATCAGTGCAAAAATCTAGATAATAAGAATTTGTATTTTTTAAATTCTCCAATGACTTTTCATGCCTATGGATACCTAGGTAACATGAAACGGTTTTTCTGAGGAGTCTCTAGGTAGTGACGTGGAGCTAGATCAAACCCTTTAAAAGACACCCCATCTCGGTTGTATTGGTAAGGTGTTGTTTTGGGATCCGTTAAAGCCCATTTCTATATAATTCTTCTTTTGTTGTATTGGTTGTGTCTGGAAGGTCTTTTGGTGCTTCATTTTCTTTAAAATGTAAAAGTAGATATTGTGTATCTCTAGAGAACTCCTATTTTAATAAATTAATATCTTTTGTAAATTCTAATTTTTTTCGTTCTAAGTGTAGTTGCATTCCAAAAATACCTTTTTTAAACTTTTTTCTCATTAGGATGAAAGAGGATGATGATGGAATATATTTTAAATCCATATCTTGATGAAAGTTATTTTTTTTGATAGAAGTGAGCCTCATGGTGTGTTGTGTTATTTAGGTTTTACCTAGGATGATATGTTACCACTTATGTAATAAAAAGGTGGAGTTCTGATCAGGGATTATTAGCTCCTAACTATGGGGAAGAAGATAATTTATGATATCAGGGCTCTATCTATAGGTCCTAGAGTGAATATTTTCATGTGTCTAGGAATCTACATTGGTGTGGGGAACCTTGGACCAACTCTTGTTTCCGTATTCGGTGTGTAGAAATCTTAAATGATCCTATGATAGTTTTCCTTATATTGTAAGTTCCTCATTGTTGAAAAAATCTTGGTGGTATTATCCTCATGTTATTCCATGAGTTATTTTTTTGGATGCATGTCTTTACTTGGTTATCATGGTGTGTCTAGGCCTTATAAATTATTTTTTGTTTGAGGTGCACTCTTACGGAGATGGTTTCATCTTGTGGAGATGTTGAATTATGGTTTGGTTTGATTCTTGGTTTGGAGTTTCTCTCGCCATCACCCCTGTGGTGAGGGGTGTTATTCCAAAGTTGTTTAGTTCTAGTTGGTTTCAAATTGTGGGGAGTCCATTTTGGCCTCCCATGCTAGTAATCTTGTTTAGTCTCTGGGGTAGATCAATCTTTTGTCACTTTTTAGGAAGTCGTTTGTGTTTGTTGGTTCATTTCATGTAAGAGGTATGATTATCAGTTGGTGGTGGTTGAAGTGTTCTTGGCTTGAGAGGATGGATGATGTGGTTATGGGAATCCCTTGTATTTGATTTCTCAACTAGAAAATTATGTGTATTTATAGGGATATAAAGCGTAATGGTGGGGAGAATTGTCACACATTTTTTTTAATTTTCATCCTTATTTTGGATCATCTTTTGGATCTTGATTTTCCTCTCGAGTTCTGGGTGTGTTGTGTTTTTGTTTTTAGATATTTTTTTTATTTTTGGTCTCATGGTTATTCCTTATTTTACTTGATATTTTTCATTGAAAATGGAAATTTTTTAATTGACAGTAGGTGGCACATAATTGACACATGGTTAGGGGAAATCATTCACCCTTTCCTTAGAAACTGTGCTAGCAACTACATGTTTAGATAGTAGCGACTGCATGGTTGTCACATGGTTTTTTAGACTATGTGGATTGTTCCTCTTAGATAGTGAGGGATTCATAGTTTCTTCATGGTTTGGAAAACCGTGTGATCAGTAAAGGGCATTAAAAATGTAATTTTACTCTTATAACCTCTCAATATTTTAGCTCCAAAACACCTCCTCCCATCTTCCTATAATTCGTTCAACCCAAAAGGAGATCCTCGGTCCCTATCCAAGAATCCTCTCCTCCTCCCAAGCTTGGATATAGGGGTTTTTAAGGTTTTGGGGAAATCTCTCAAGGTATTATCTTTTTCTCTTATCCCAATTCCTCCTTCCTCCATTTCATCTTGTGTTTCTCTTCTTCCATGGTCTTGTGGATCTACGGTTCATGTTTACCGTGGTTTATGTTGGGGGGTGAGAGTTTTTCTTATTAGGGTTTCTCTTGGTTGTTCCTGGATCTTGGAACCTTAATGTAGTTGTTTCGGGTTGGATTTGTTGAAGTGCATGTGATTTGAGGAAGGTTTACCTATGCACTTGTCATTTAAAGTTAAGATACATCAATCTCAAGTTTGAAATAAAATATATAAAACTAGGTGTTTCACACATTTTTGCTTTAAAAAAAACATGGTTTATTGCCCTTTTCCCATTAAGATCCATATTATTTTCTATGATATAGACATTAAAATTTTTATAGATAAAGATGATTTTTTCATTTACAATAGGGGAAAGGGAGTTTAAAAAATTTCCAAAACATTTTTCTAGAAACCTATGAAAACCAACACATCACTTAGAACTAAGGAGTACACCATATAAGGGAGGAACAAGAATAATAACATAATAAAGGAAATGAAAAAAATAACCCTCCCAAGAAACTAAACAAGAGTGAATATAAATCATCCACCATATACAACTAAGTGTTGAAGAACATGGTAGAACCTTGGAGCTTAGTGGAATAATAAAAATATGCTATACATATTGACTCACCCCGAAGGCATGCTTCACTCGATGACATAAAGTTTCACCCACATGCTCGATCGAATCCTACCTGGTATGAATGAGGTAAACTATCCCATAGAAAGAAAACATATCCCTTGCTATGGGCCACTAGCTTGAGAGAAATCCTAATCTAGTGCCGCAACCTTTAGTTGAAAATATATTAGCTATGCTAGGTTCCCATATCAATACTAAAGTTGGGGTGATCCAAATATTCTAACCAAGCATCCAATCACATGCATATATATCATAGACATTAAATTCACACAACACGTCAACCTAAAGACACCCCAAAGAACAATATCTTATATTTCAACCATTTGATAACAAGGGATCCTCTCAGTGTGGCCCTCCAACAATAATCAATATAATCAAGGAAAGATGATTATCTAAGGAGATTTTTTAATATGATCATTTCCACAAAATTTCCAAACGGGCCTCAAGCATCATTCAAGAAACCACCATTTTTTCATGGAACCAAATCAAATGTTCCAAAAAGGTAAAATAATTCTATTTTCCTTTTCACATCCATTTTAAAAAATTCCATTTAAGCACCCACATTGTATTTTCAAACCAAATCCACTTTCATCAAAATTCCAAACAGGCTACACACTATCATCACATGTTAAACCATTCTCATAATCTAGACACACACCTATTTTAAATACAAAACCACTTGGAGAACCCATTAAAGAAACCCAAAACATCATTAAATGTTCCAAAAATACATTTACAAAGACAAATAGTGTCTTAAAAACAATAAATCACTCACAAAAGCCAACCAGACATTTTATCGAAAACTTGGTGTGCATATTTTAATGAAATAATTCCATATATTTAAAAAAATCATGAAAACCACGTCATTTAATATCAAAATAAAATTATTCCAAATATTACGCATTATAAGTTAACATTTAATTAAGGTTCAAAAAGAAAGAAACCAATGATTTTTAAATTTAATGGGAAAGTAAAAATAGAAATCTAACTCAAATCATATTCTCTTCCAAAACACCAACCCGAAATTACTCCATAAGGGTTCCAAGATCTAAGAACAATTAAGATAAACCCTTAGAAGAAAAAAACACCAACATAAACCAATGTAAACATGAACCCTAAATACAAAAGACCATGAAAAAGATAAACTCAATAGAAAATGGTGGAAAGAGGAAGAGGGAAAGAGAAGAGGAGAATACCTTGAGAGATTTACCCAAAACCATAAATGAATCCCTATATCCAAGAATATGAGGAGTATAAGAGGCTTATAGAGGAAGGTATAAGCTCTATTTGGGTCTCACAAACTAGGGGAAGAAGGGAGGAGGCATTTGGGGGATAAAATCCTGAGAGGGTAGAAGATTAAAATCAAAATTTTAATGATCTGGATAGGTCACATGGTTTTCCCGAATGGTTGGCCAAACCATGTAGTAAGAATAAATACCTCACCTTCCAAGAAGAACGACATGCATGGTTAGCCTATATGGTCTACCAAACTATGTGATAATTGTGCAGTTTCCACTGTCCAAAAATGAAATTGGTCACATGGTTTTCTAGGTAAGGGCACATGGTTTCCACTAACCATGTTCCAACCATGCTCCACCTAATATCAAGAACAAAATAATTATTTTTATTGATTGTTTTTAAGTATATAGAATTGTTTCATTAAGATATTTACACTAAGTGTTTGATAAAAATTTTGGTCGGATTTTTTGAGTGATTTTTGGATTTTAAAGAATATTTTGGATTTATAAATGTATTTATGGAACTTGAAATGATGGTTTTGGTTTATTTAATGGTTTCCCCAAGTGGGTTTAGATTTATAAGAGGTGTGTGTTTGGATTATTAAAATGGTTTGACATGTGATGATGGTGTGTGGCCCATTTTGAATTTTGATGAAAGTGGATTATTTTGAAAATGAGGTGTGGGTGCCTAAATGGAATTTTTTAAAATGGTTGTGAAATGGAAAATAGAGTGATTGAACATTTTTGGAAAGGTGGATTTGGTTCTTTGAAAAAGGGATATTTTTTAAAGGATTTGTGAGGCCAGTTTGGGACTTTTGGGGAAATGATCTTCTTGAAAAATCTCCATATATAATCATCTTGGATAGATTATGTTGATTTTTGTGGGATTCTAAATCTGAGAGGATCCCTTGTGATTGAATGGTTGAAAGGAAAGATATTTTTACTTAGGGTGTCTCGGGGGGGGGGGGGGATTTTTGTGTGAATTTAATGTGTAAGATATGTATTTTCATGTGATTAGATGCTTGGTTTGAATTGTTATCTCAACCCCAATTTAGTCTTGACATGGGAACCAAGAATATCTCACATATTTTCGGTGACTAGTTGCTTCACTATCTTAGGATTTCACTCTGGATAGTGTCCCATTATAGGGGATATGTTTTGTTTTTGTTGCTATGAGATAGTGCCCCTCATTCAGTCTAGGTAGGTTGCAATCAGGCGTGTGAAAAAAATGGGTTTCCTTTGGTGAGGCATGCCTTCAGGATGATTAAATATGTATAGTATGTTATATATTATTCCATTGAGATCTCGGGTTCACCAATGTTCTTTGGTACATAGTTTTCTATGGCATATGATTGATATTCACTCTTGGTTGGTTGCTTGTGCATGATGTTTTTCCATTTCCTTGTTATGTGGTTATTATTTTTGCTCTCTTGTATGGTGTAATCCTTGTTCAAAGTGATGTATTTGTTTTAATTTTTTTTTATAAAAATGTTTTGGAAATTTTTTACTCTCCCTTTCCCCCATTTTAAATTAAAGAATCATCTTGCACCTCAAAAATTTTAATGTCTGTATCTTAGATAAGAACTTGGATTTGAATGGAAAAAGAAGAATAGACTGTGTTTTTTTAAGTGATTTTTATATTTTATTTTAAACTAGAAATTTATGTATCATTTATTTAAATTAAGTGCGTTGGGAATATATTTTTTTTCACATGCCTAATGAGTTTTAATACTTAGGCTTGTAGTTATCTCTTATTTTTTTACATTCAGTGAAGGTTTTATATTGGTTTCTATCACTACAAGAGATGGATGATTTTAGTATCAGAGAGTTATCCTTGGGGTCATGTAGATATGTTTTGGTTTTCAGGTTCACTTTGGGGTTTGTTTTATAGCTTTTTTATTTTCAGTATTTTTTGTATATGATGTTTAGTTTAGATATTGTATTTATTTTATTTGGGATTCCCCATTTATTTTATACTTTTTATTTTATTTATATTAGTATAAATCATTTCCATAGTTCTATATTTATTCCCAAACACTATTTTCTAGCCCAGGAGGATCTAGAATGCCTCTTAGGCCTTGCTATTGATCAACTCGAGTGACCAGTTCGGGGTCGACTCGGGTTGGTTTGTGACACATCATGAAATCATAATCATCATAATACATCCATATAATGTAATTATATGTCATAATAAGATCATATTCCCAGTGGATCATAACAATATTTATATTATTCTTTCATATAATAAAAATACATCTAAAATAGCATTTGAATATTTCTTAGAAAATGATAAAAATGTCCCTTTATTTTAGTATCCTTAAAAACATTATAAGAATATATTGGAAAATATTTTGTTTTAATAAAATAAAAAATTTAAAGGAATATTAAATGAAAATTATATCCATTATTTTGTTAAAATCCATTCATACTGTATACATTAAATGGGAACATTCTTTTCATGCTTTTGTAAAAATAAAAAAACAAATTGTTCAGAAAAAATTTCTTTAAAAATATTCATTTTAATTTTTTTTTAATTAAAGTAAATGGTAGTGAAAGTGACCTTTATAAATAATTTTATTTATATGTAAAAACTTCCATAAGATAATTTTGTAGAGCATGGGCTAGGAATAAAATTTCATCGTCCAGAGAAGAAATAAGGTTGGCATTTCTTTAAAAACAACAACTTTGTCATTTTTAGTACCAATGAGAGGTAAAGGTACCATTTCATGAAAATTATAGGAATATCTATAAGATATGATATTATTTTGTGTTTATAGTATAATATATATAATTTAACTCAATGGAAATTTTGCATTGACAATCCCAAAAAGAAACGAGATTGTACTATAAACTGTTACCTCAAGTCCCATATTAATTTGTACACATTCAAACCTAAAATATAACAAATATATATTTATTATAAATATATTATAAATACATATTAATACATATATTATTATTTAACATTTCTTTTTTAATATATAATTATCCTTTTAAAAATGTTCTCTTCCCTAAAAAGAACATTTGGGTGAAAACAGGTCTATTTTCGATACATGTTTTGATTCGATGATTATGGTACGTGAACCTTTTTCAGGAATTGATCATATAAATAATATTAATAATAATATAAGTATCATATTTAATCATTATATAAAATTTTATAACCATTAATATAAATAGGTTATAAAAAATGAATTACATTACTTTGCCGAGACTATGGTCTATACACACACAGTTAAAGTTTTCACTTTCTAATGGATGGAACAAAATAATGGTAAATATAATTTTATAAATATAAAGTAATAATAATATCCCAAATAATATATATTCTTTAAATCTATCCTTATGAACAAATATATATAGATTAAACTAAAAGTGAATAACATCACTTCATAGAGGTGGTAGTCCACACATTTGTACGATCGATGTAATAATTTTCGAATGTATGTAAATAAAATAGAAAATTGTTATCCCATAATAATTGTAACATACTATTATATTTTTTATATTTAATTCATTATGTTTGGTTGGATACAAAATATTTATTTTAATTAGAATAAGAAATAAACTTTGAAAAAGTCGGGTAAGATGATTACCTCTTCTTTGAGAGACCCTATTTGGATTACACATTAAGCCTTCTCAGGATTGTCATAGGGTAAGAACAGAAGTCCAAGAATGAAGTGAAGGAATATAGGAAGGATTTATAGTAGGTATTGGCTGATCTAGTATATAATTGACCTAAACCTGCAGTCTTGGAACTGGTGAAAAAAACATAACATTTACATTTCTAACATCAATAATGATAAACATGACCCAATTTTAGGCATCTAAAAAACATAAAATCAAATTAAAATATTGGATCATTGATGTACGAAAGGTAAATTTTTGTTTACATTATTATATAATTAGAAAAACTCTTATATAAAAATATAGACTATTTCAATTGATCATTTTTTCTACTAGTTATAGTCTTTATTATTTCATAATAAGCCTTCAACATCACCCATAAAATTATACACAAATAAAGACTTTATAGAAAAAATTACTTTAACATCATTATTCAGAAATTGGGTTAATAGAAAACATAATATGGGTTATCTCAAATTTTTAGTAAGGGTAAACAGAAGTATTAATAATTAAATTCAATTAATGTACATAACATGAGAATATGGGTATGTTGACATAATCAAAGTACTTTATCATAACATAAGAGAATTATTACCCATACAAACATTGATGATAAATCATAATACATTGTATAAATATTTAATATAATATAAGTTTCATATTATTTAATAATCATGATCCATATGAAAAAAATCATTGAGAAAAGGATCCATTATAACTCATAATAAGTAATGATAAATTGTGTAGATATCTTGGAAAAAAATTCATTAGGGAATAACATTACTAAATAATTCCCATATATATAAGTATTAACCTATAACTAGTAAAATAAATCATCTCCTAGGAGTAAAATACAATAAATTAACTTCATTATACCTTATATGTAACATAACTCCATCGTCTCTTAAGAGTAACTTCCATCCAGTTAACCCTATCTCATTACCCAATGTATTGGAAAGCTATAAAGAACCACTCATCAAATATTGAAAAAATTACCTTAAGTATTTGGGTCCCCTCTCCAATTCCTATTTAAAAAACAACTCTCATGTAATATATGATGAAATAAATCATACAGATTATTAAATTTCATCAAAATAGTTATGGCTCAATTTACTAGTGAAAAAGAAACGGGTTTTATGAAAATATCCTTAAAATAACATCATAAACCATTCATAAAATGGAAGTTTTTTATATCATAAGATTTTATTCCCAGTGAAGCATAGGAATTAGTAAAGGATATTTACATAGATTAAATTACCATTACATGAACATTTAAATCATTTATTGGTAAATAGGTGAAAATACATTTTTCTTTTTATACCTTTAAAAATAAAAATTAAAAAAATATTGAGAAAAGAATTTTAATTTAAAATAATCATAGATACATATAAATTAAGATTAAAAAAATTAATATTTATAATGGGATGAAAATTTATTCATGTTATAAATGTGAAAATCAATCATTCTTTTAAATTTTTTTTAAAGAGAGTCAAAAGTGAACCATGTGAAGAAATTAAAAAAATTACATTTTAATATATTTTAAATTAAGGTAAGAGGTCACCGAAAATAAATTTAGGAAATAATTTATTTTTAGAATATAACATTATTTAAATAGGATAAATAATATGAAGGAATAATTTGGTTAAATTTCACTAAAACATTTAAAGAAATATTTTTATATAAATACAATTTATATCTTTTCAAAACCAAAAACTATTCAAAAGAAAGAACAAAAAAAGGAACAGAAAATTCTATGAGTATAAAATGCTCCATTATATTATCTGTTAAGAGTCAGTATATAAACCATATAAATAAATATAAATTCATCAAACAAGCCTCAAAAAAGATGTTGGAAATGTGAAACTGTTGAAACTATGGTAATACTTGAATAAAAATGTCATTGAATAAAGAAAATTAACAAGATTATATAAAAATAATAATTTTAATTAAATAATATATGAATAAAAAAATCATGGGTTAGTAAGTGAAACATAGAAAATTTTACATGGTTCATAACATATATTATAACATAATTAATTCAAATTGAGATCCTGAAAACCATTGAAAATTTTATAACATTTGAATAAATATATCTTGAAATAGAGTACATAAAAGGATCTTTAAATACCATGATTGAAGATTATTTCATGATATAATATCTCAATAGGAAACATATACACCTTATAGAAGGATTTTGGTTTATAATATAAGAAATTTTGTAAAGTAAAAATATTGAGATGAATAATCCTTACAAAGATCATATCATTAAAGTTATAATTTAATCAAAGAATTGATTATATTTAACAATTGTAAACCAACAAAAAACAAAAATATATACAAAATAATAAAATCAGAGGTAATTTGACACATAATCACCGAATGACATAGTTAATGATGTACAAGTGTATCCCAATGAATGAAAATTGAGTTATGAAACCTCCTACACCAAGTCCCTACTTGCTATGTATGTTATTTATATATGGTATAATAAAATAAAATTAATTATTTAATTTTTCTAGAACCATTTATAGGTTTATTCATTATCATCAAACCATTTATTTTATTTATTTTGATTACATATTTAATTACATAATCTGTTAATTCCACATTAGATGTTTTGAGGATGTTCAGTTCCTAATTTCCTAATAACTTCGGTGTGTTGACCATGGTCAAAGTGGTCATGGTTACATACTTTAAAAAAAATAATAA
Organism: Viscum album; assembly: GCA_963277665.1. Taxonomy (NCBI): domain Eukaryota; kingdom Viridiplantae; phylum Streptophyta; class Magnoliopsida; order Santalales; family Viscaceae; genus Viscum; species Viscum album. The sequence goes on along the minus strand of OY728163.1, from coordinate 1,854,446,869 downwards.
TAAAATAATTATCCTTTTTATGTATCATAATAAATTTTATAATCAACTATGAAAGGCATATGTGAAAAATGAATTGCATCACTTCATGGAGGTGGTATTCCACACGTACGCATGAGCGAGATTACCATTTTTTATTGGTAGAAGAGTAATAATGATAGAAAAATATTATATATATAGAACCATAATTATATAATGAATCTCATATATTTATATTAAATACATATTAATAACCATTCTTGTGAGGTGGTGATGAAATATGGTTGTGGTCATCCACATGTAAACACAAATGATGATTTCATTCCCCATATGATCGAAAAAGAGATAAATAAGGATATTAAATTAACATTATAAAGTCTAAATATATGGGATATATATGTGTTATTACATTTTAATGCTTATAATATAATTTAAGTAGGTAGAAGAAGAAGTAAAATGAAATCACTAAGTTGAGATGATTATATTCTCCTTGATGATCCTACTTGGAATATACCCATACAGACGTTAGGGATGGTCATTTAAGAAGATATGAATATGGATAATGTATCTAGTTATGTTATGGAGAGGTTTTTAAGGGGTTTTCCAAACTAGAGTGCTCAGAATTTGTGATTTATAGAGGAGAAGTGGTTCACTTTTATAAGTGAGGGGAGGGGAAACCATGGAATTACTTATGGTTTTAAATTAATATAAATTAATTTGCATGCTAAAGTGAAAAAATTGGAATATTTAAAATACAAGATGTCAATTATTCTAAATCATATCATTCAATAAAATTTGGACAAGTTTATGTGTTTTTTTCTCCCTTATCTCTTATTTTCAACCCAGTATTAACCTTATTTAACAATCATCATGATAATATATTTTTTACACATTATGAGTCATGAAAGTTAAAATATAAGGATAAGTGTCTCATAAATGGAAAATGGTTGAAATTATATATAATTTTCCTTTTAATTGAAATAATAAATGTTTTTAAAAATTTTAATTCATTTAATAAAATATTATTTAACATAAGATACTAATGAAGTCATTTTTGGGACTATTCACATAGTTGAATTTAATAAAATATAGTTATAGTAAATTATTTGAAATATATAAATTTAAAACATCACTAATAAATTATATTTATCCGAAAAATTAGATGAATTATTAAATTATCAATTTTTTTTTTAATTTTTAAATATCATTTTCTTTATTTTTCTACTGCTTGGAAAAGTACTGTGTTAGTGTTGCGTAAGATGTTAAGGTAATTATTTCAACACTAAAAATTAAAAATAAATTAACATGATAAAAAATCATCCATATTTAAAATAAACATTTTGAATTTAACATAACCACTTTTTATCCCAATAAAAAAATAGTAGAGTTATTTAAATAAATAGAGTGAAATATTGATTTTCTGTTTACTTTAAATAATATTCAAGTCATTATGAATGTAAAGTGGTAAAAAATTCCCATATTTAGAATATATTATGAGGGTTAGTGAACTAAACTCATCTAATTGAAATAAGGTAGGTGTTAATTTGAGACCTCATGATTAAAAATATGGATTCCATTTTTTCAATTTAAATTCATATAATTGAAATAAAATAATTTTAATATAAATATATAAAATATAATGAGAAACAAATTTCAGAAAAATATGATTTAAATCCTAAAAGAAAATTATACCATAATCAAGTATAATAATGATTCATATGTAAATAATCATATTACATCAAATTCAAGGATACTTTTGTTACTTTAATATCAAATAAAAAACATTATGAGACATTTAAATTAATTTAATTAATTAAAATAAATGATAGTTTCATAAAATATTTTTTTAATATTCATTAAACAATTAATAATTTTAAAAAATATCAAAATATCATCCTAAGATTTTTTTGATATGAATATTTTAAAAATTATACTTTTTATCAAATAAAATTTATAAAAGTGGTAGAAATTAATTATAATATTCATTCAAAAAATGAAATAAAAATAATTGTTGAAGAAAAAATTATTTTTGAAGAAGAAAAAAGGATTTACTAAAAAATGAGTGCTTATTTCCTAATCATTAATCAATAAATAAGTATTGAGTATGACCCTTATATATTTATTTCAAAAAATTATTACTCCTATTCACATCCACCAACTAAATGAATAGTTTTTAACATTTATTTTTAAATAATTATATTTCATAATTGTTAAAACTCAGTGTTATGTGCCTTGTACACTATCTGACATAGTATTCTTTTAAAATTTTAGTGTATTGTATTCTCCCACCTTAAAAAATTTGTGCCCTCATAATTTGATCTCAAGATTGGTCATAATGGGATTAAAATTTTAAAATAACTTTATTGAAAATCTAGATCATAAAAAGGATTAATAAAACATCCTTTTGAAAATATGGAAGGGGAAATATTAAGGTTATCTAGAATAAAACATATCTAGGTTTATAAATAGGTAAAAATTAGTGGAAAGTGAAAATATAGACATGGAGAAAAAATTATTTTACAAATAATGATGAAGAGTGATAGAGAACATTAATCACAAGAAAGTTAATGATCATGCAAATATCAATAACCAAAAAACCATAAATTATTGAGATGGGAAAAGACAACCAATTCATCAGAAATCAAGGTAATATGATAAAATTTTCCTTTCAAGATCAATTTTGTATAGTTGAGGAATTACTTTACTATTTAGACTAAGAAAATATGGAAATATTCTTGATTTTATTTAATTATATAAACACAATTTCATTATTTTCTTGTTCCTTTCAATCAATTTCCACCTCTATCTCATTTTTACTCCATTTGATAAGTATGAATATTTATTTCTAAAATAACTATAATTATTTTATAATTAGGAAAGAGGTATATAAAAGGATAAAAATATATTCTTCATGTCTTTTCTAAACCAAAATGTTTAGAACAAGATAAGATAATACCCCAATAACTTTATATGAATAAATAACACATTTAACTCAAAAATTTCCCCAATAACACAAATGTTTCATCAAATATTATTTAATAAATAATTGACCCTATATCTCAATTGACCTCAATAACCTCAAAATTAAAGAATGTTTTAACCCAAAAGGTTTTCCCAAACCTTATAGATTACATACCTATAAAATTTAACAAAATTTATAAAAAATAATCCTCCATATTAAACCTAAGGATTCCATATACCTCAACCTAATAAAGAATCTTCTATAATATAATTAATCACATTAATATCTCATCACTTAAAACCTCAAAATGGGTGTCTATGAATTTGAACTTATGATCAAACTTAAACTTATAAAAAAATGATGGTATCCAAAAATCTTAAGTTAGAATCCCATAAAAATATCATAATCCCCAGATTTATCTAAAAATTTCTCTGAAACCAACTATAATAGTCTCAAACCTACACTTCTGGATCTGGTTCTAAAATCATAATCTTCACATTTCTAGAATTGATACAGATAAATGTTACCTAATTTTAGGCATCCAAAGAATATATCATCAAATTTAAATATTAGATCAACTAAATACCTATGGAATATTTAGGATTATTGTTTTAAGGAATTAAGAAAAAACTATAACATAATAATACACATGTCTTCATATGACCATTATACTTACTATAACCAACTTTTCTTATTTCACAATAAGTCTTCAAAATATCTTATAAAATTATTCACACATGAAATATTTATAAGAATAATTAAGTTAACATAATTATTCATAACCTGGATAAATGGAAAACATAATAAGGGTGAGCTCAAAAGATGAGTAAGGGTAAACATAATCATTAGTAATTGAATTTAATCTGTGATAATAAGATGAGTGTGAGGGAATGATTACATAATCAAAGTACATGAGTATAACATAAGGGAATTAATACCCATCAAAGTATGGATCCTAAATCCCATGACATGGAATAAATCTTTAGCACAACACAAGAGTCATATAAGTCAACAACCATGAGATATTTGGAAGAAATCCCTGAGTAAAGGATCTATCATGACCCATCCCCTTAAAGTGTACCCCTCCTGGATTGGAAATGGTAGAAGAGAGATAGTGACACCTGAGTCCCACCTTCAGTAGGCCCCGAGTTAGCGCATTGCACCGAGGGTATAGTAAACACACAAATGGGAGGGATTACCATCTAAGAGAACACATGAAAAAGTGAGAGATAAGATAAAAACCAACTAACTCCTACTCAGACTACAATATAAAAGAAATCCCAAGTACACATATGTAATGTCATGCAAGAAATACAACAACTGAAAGGGAAAAACTGAAAGTACCAAAGAATGTAAAACGATAGTGACCATGAAGACCGAACAACTCTTGAAAATCCTTGATCTAGTAGTAACCAAACTGATCTCCAACATAATCCAAGTGACCTGAAAAATAGTTTATATAACATAGGGTGAGTATAACAATATACTCAGTTGGATCCTCCCTGTAGCCTCACGTGAAAAGGTAAAGAAGCTTTATAAAGGACTATGAATGACAAGTAAAACCAACTCATCACCTAAATAGGTATACTAAGTTCTAAGCCTCACCAAGGATACTCTCACTAAGTATCACATACAATAGTATATCATATAATAAAGAATATCAAGGGTACCCCGCTACCACTTCCCCACTAGTTTTCCACTTTTCCCCAACATCGCACGTCTTGAGAATCTCTCACTATAAAAGAATTGCAAATAAACACCTCTGCAAAGAACCAAAATATGAACCTCATGAAACTCACCACCACAACCACACAAACAAAAGTAACCAGGTAGTTTTTGGGAGCCACCACAGCCTGCATAACGTGTATCAAGCATAAGGTGTTATACCTCTCTCTATCACAGTCCATACGCCTGTGTAAATATCATTAAGCCCTCACAGCCTATACACGTCATACAAAAACTATATTTAGAATATATGTGTGTAAAATAACCACATTCCATTACATACCTCTACACACATATATTGGGAAAACTAACTGTCTTGCATACAAGCACAAGTAAATACAAAGAGAAGAGAGTGGGTACAAAAGAGGTGGTCACCATCCATCCTCCCACCAGAATGTTGGGGAAAACACCCCATAAAGCTTAAAATCCCCAAGGTGTCAGTATCCCTAACCGATAGAGCCGTTTAATTTATAGAAATACAAAAATTACATGATATAATATAGCTCACAACCACACTATGAAAAACCTAGTCTTAGACTCAATTGAAGCTAACATCTCTCAAACTCCAAAATACCACTGATATGACTAGATATCATATAAGCACACAATAATGTAAAGGGATATATTAAGTTACTTTATCACAGTATATCAATTTCACATTATGTTAATTAATTATTTAACCATTAAATAACCATTATAAATTCCAAAATAAAATCTATTATTGTTCCAACCATGTTACATGACCTCCAGGAATAACCAAACCGAGTCCATGGATTCTCAAAATAATAACCTCAACATTGCATCCCGGTAATCTCCAACCCCATGGTTTAACCAATTATTCATTTATTAACAACATTATAACTTTCCATATTTCCAGGTATTATAGTAAAACATTCTAAGATACTAATCACAAGGGGATCAATATAGTGAGTAGATAATCTACCCATCGAGTCCTTTTTACCTATAGAAGGAGTGTAGACCCATCCATCCTCAAGAAGAGAAAGATATAAAGAAGATGGAATAACCCATGTATCATTGCCTCTTTTTGAATAAGATTAAGAAAAACCAGCTGCCTCAATCAACAGGGAAAGAAAAGAAGATAAAAAACAATAGATTTGACAAACATCCAACTTTCATATAAATGGGTAAGCCCAGTTTCAACCCATTCCATCACCAATGATGTCCTCCCAAACACCTATATACATAAACTGATGTATCTTACCACTCTAGCCATCAACTACTACCACTACCACTGGGCCTCCTTAAACCCACATACCAAAAAATCCTTCTAGGCTCCGCCATCCCAGGATCGTGTCACATACAGGCCTCCCCGCTCCATATACCACAAGTATCGTATCCAAATAACATCACAAGCAGTAGGAAAAAACATAAAAATGCGATCTCAAACCAAAAGTAAGGAATTCAACCCTCACAAATAATGATCTCTCACAGCTCTAAAGAAAAAGGAACTTTACCTTTACCAACAAGTTGGAAACTCATTCCCTAAAAAGGAATTAACTTTTATCAAAGAATTGATTCTTATTCTATCTTGAATTAACCGATTCATTATTTATAGATTCTAAATATGGGAAACCTAAAAAACAAGATATCACAAGATATCACAAATTAATTAAACAATTAATTTAACATGCCTTTAATCACTCATCAACAAGAATCAATATACTTAAGGGTCATTAACCAATTCCATTATACATGCATATCTGTATCAATTTGATCATCATTAAATTTCAATAAAAACAACCGGATTCATTAAATATTTCTATTTATCTTTTAGATAAATAATTATCAATTAATTCTGACTTTACGTTCTTTACCAATTTATATCAAGAACAAAATGATAAATAAGAAAATCATAGATATCACACCATCTAGAAAATCAAGAGGCAATAACATCGCTAAGAAATTGATAACAATTCTTTAATCTGGTTCAAATATTTATTATGTGCATTTCATTGTGATCCAATGGGAAAAATCATGATAACTCTATGACTACATGTAAATAGAATATTGAATCCATGGATCCACTACCTCAAAAGGTCATTCACGCTCTTCTCATGAGAATAGATCAATTCAACAGATCACGATCACTATCCCACAACAAATTCATCCACCTGAGGATGTTGCGACACAACCACACCAACCAATAACCAAGAAAACTCCATTAGAAACATAGAGATCACGTTCCATCACATGAAAAAGATAAACATGAGGAAACCGATTGAAGAACCCTAAAAAATATAGGTAGATCATACCTTATATCGAAGATGGATTGATATGGATCAAATGAGGAAGATAGGGATCATACCATGATGAAGGAGTCTCCAAAATGATGAATAGAGGTTCATCGAGTCACCTAGGGTCGAGGGAGAGATTCTATAACCATAGGTTTTGAAAAAACTGAGTTGATGGAAAACACTTAAAACACACAGCGTTAGGGAATTACATGATGTGTATTCCCCATTCACATCATGTAATTACTCAAGGTTGAGTTTTTCCAAAAAACACATCGCGTCAATGATTTCTTTTATTTTTCAGACCCTGAAGTATTTTACATCATGAACCCCTCTTTCACGCCATGTAAAATTTTCACATCGTGGAGCCTTCCAAGAAAACCCATGAAACAATATTTCATGTCATATAATTCAGTTACACGACATGTAACCCCCCTTATATATTTTACTTAACTAAACTTCTCTAAAATTATTCCGAGCCACCTCCGAGCACTTTGAACTTCGAAAAAATAAAAAGGGTTGATCTATGTGGATCTGTGTCCTTACATCAGATACCTATCAAAACATTATCATCCTTGAGAATCCAAAACCAACCCAGAGAGGAAACAAAAAGGGTCCATCTGAACACCCACCCTATAAGATACCTCTTAAGGCTCTCACCACCACAAGAGATCAACCGCTTCATAAAAAGAACAACACAAAACCACATGAAACCAAAAATAGCTCCTAAACACTCTCCTGGTGGAGATACCTCTCAAAAGATATCAAGCCTCAATAAGAAACAAGATAAATACATATCATAATAGAAAGGGGTCTATAACCACAAAACAAAAAATGTTACAAGAGAATAGATAAAAATAAAAACACTCAGCATACTGCACACTTATTTGGGAATCATGTTCCCAAGTACTCACCTTCATGCCATAGTGCTGCCAAAAGACATGATCCAAGGGGATAACACACCCACAGAAAACCTTCTCCTTGCAGTCCGAGATCTCTACAGGCCGCTTCTGAAAGGTCACATAGTCATCAACATCAATCATTACCCAATCTATGACATGGGAGTTTTCATGAAGATAATGATAGATCTGAGACACTAAAAAATAACATGTATCTGGGTCATCTGTGGGGGAAGCACTATATGGTACACTATGACTCCAACATTAGACAACACCTTGAAAGGCCCAACATACTAGGGATAAAGCTTACTCCCACAATCAAACCTTTGGTTCCCAATATAGGGAGACACCTTCAGAAATACATCATCCCCAATTCCAAACTCTAGATGTCTCCTCTTATGATCGGCATAGGATTTTTGATGATCCTACACTGCCTTCATCCTCTCATGAATCACCTGAACCATCTATATCGTATTTTGTACCAGTTCCGACCTGAGAATTGCTATCTCTCCAACCCCAACCCATCTCAACTGAGAACAAAAAGTTCGGCCATACAAGGCTTTAAATGATTCCATAATGCTGGTAGATTAAAAAATATTATTGCAAATGAACTCTACCAAGGGAAAGTGCCTCATCCACGAACCTCCAAAATCTAGGAAACAAAAGTGCAACATGTCTTGAAGACTCTAGATGGTCTGCTCTATCCGATATTCTATCTATAGATGAAAATAATTCATAAGGAATAGATAATAACCAAAAGAATGATGAAGACCTATCCAGACCCTAGAGTTAAAACAAGAATCTATATCAGAAATGATCATCCTAGGAACTCCATGGAGTCTCACCATCACCTCCAAATACTACCTCAATAGAACCTATACTAATATTGAATCCTTGATCACTATAATGTGATATGATTTCGTCAAATGATCCACTACCACCCATATAGCATCATATCCTTTCTGAGATCTAGGTAAATTGGAAACAAAGTCCATCAAGATGTCCTCCCACTTCCACTAAGGAATATCTAATGTCTGGAGAAAACCACCAAGAATATAGTGCTCGACCATCACCTTATGGAAGACCAAACATCAAGACACAAACTCTGAAACTAAATACTTCAACCCATGCCACCAAAACTAACCTCACAAAGCTCAGTACATCTTTTTCATTCCAGGATGTACCACCAAGGGAGAATTATGGAACTATTTGAGAACTACCTCATGTGATTCCAAAATAATTAAAAGCCTTCCTTGAAACAACACTTTGTGTTGTTCATCCTCAGACCAACCGTAAGGGGACTCAGTAAAATCAACTCAGTCTCTCCAGAAATACACCCCATGATCCCCCAACATGGAATCTTCTACCAGAAACACCAGAGATTACTACACCATCATCTGAAAAAGTCAACCTATTCCCCCAAAGTATCCCATATCCAGATGTAATTCTGAATGTTCTTCCATCACTATACAGGAATCACCTAATTCATGTACTGCATTATTGTGTGACTTCCTACTCAACAAATCAGACACAACATTCCGCTTTCCAAGAATATATGAAATTTCTATGTCATAATCCAATAATAACTCCATCCCCTGACATTATCACAAGTTAAGGTCGCACTGGGAGAAAACATAACTTAGGCTCTTATGATCGATGAAGACCGTAAAACTCTAGCTTATGAGGTAATTTATCCCCAACTTCAGGGTGAACACCACTGTCATTAAATTGATATAATGAGTGTAATAGTTAAATTCATGGGGATACAACTATTGAGACCCATAATAAATGACTGATCTCTACTGCATCATAAGACAACCTAACCCCAAACATGAAGCATCATAGAAGACCTCAAATTGAACTTCTTCTATTGGCAGATAAAAAACTTGAGCACTGACTAAATTCTCATTTAAATACTCAAAAGATTCCTAACAATGATCAGTCCACATGAAATACTGATACTTTCTATTAAATACTGTCAGAGGAGTCACAACTAGAGAGAAATTGGATATGAACCTCTTGTAATATCCTACAAGTCCAAGGAAATTTTGCACCTATGCCACTATCTTGGAGGCTTCCCAAGACAAAAATGATTCTATCTTTGATAGATCCACAACTACTCCCTGCTGGGATACAACATTCCCCATGAAATGGAATTCTAAATCCCAAAACTCACACATTTACAACTTCCCAAATAGCTATTATTAACAAAGAACTCCCAAAATAGCACACAGATTTTATGCATGCTCCTCCATAGACACAGATTATACAAGGATGTCATCTCTAAAAACCACCAAAAACTTATCCAAGAACTTAATAAAAATATCATTCATCAACCCCATGAACACAACTAGAGAATTCTTCACACAGAACAACACCACAATGAACTCATAATGCCCATGATGACAACAAAAAAGGAGTCTTCATGATATCCTCATCCTTCAAATGCATATGATGATATCCTAACCACTAATAGAACTTTGAGAACCAACTTGAAACTTTATTTTGATTGAATAAATCATCAATTCATAGAAGAGGATAACAGTTCTTCATTGTCACTTGGTTCAAGCGATTATAATCGACACACAACCACAAAATTCCATCAGTATTTTTCATGAACAAAACTAGTGAACCCCATGGTGTCATGCTTGGATGAACGAAACTACAACACAACAGACCATCAAGCTGTGTATACATCTCCCACAACTCATAAGGTTCCATCTTATATAGATACATTGAGATAAAATACATCTCTGGTTGTAGCTCTATCCCGAACTCGATCTCCCATCAAGGGGGTAACACTACAACATCTTATAGAAATACATCAAGGCACTCTTATATGACCCTAGGAAATGCCAACTGTTGAACCTCTAATGAACTCAACATAAGTTAATACATCAAGGATGAAAAGTAAAGAACATGCCTCTAACCCATCTGAGGGTCTCACTCTCCAACAAACACCACTAACTATATATTAGAATTAAAGAACACTACCTACCTATAGAATAAATCCATTATAGCCTGCCCTGAAAAAAATGAATCCATATAGAGGATGACATCATATGTTTGTATTCATAAACGTAGGAAATATCACAAAGAGCGGTGATACCCCAAAACTAGCTTATAGTCTCTACAAACTTCAAACAAGTCAGCTCAACCTCTAACTGTAATAGTCAATTCCAAAGGCACTAAGAGCCTATCTACATCAAGTCCTAAACAATGAAAAAGGGTATGTTATATGAAGGATTTTTTTTTCTTTTAAATCAAACAAGGCATGCATATAAGTATAAAACAAGCAAAGGGTACCTCTAATGATGTATGGCTCACCCAGTGCTGGAAATGCTAACACATAAAGTTGACCATAATCTACTCCACAAACTCCATAACCCTACTGAAGACCACCTCCAAGGCCGTACTCTACTTTCAGAGGATGGGGTGAATCTTAGGGTTTTCCTCTACCTCCCCATATACTCTCTTTTGATCCAAAACTAGTGCAACCTGCTGTTGCTACCTCGGCTGCAACTTCCTCAATGGAGGAATCTAAAGCGGAAAACCTAACACATGCTAACTGGTCAAAAAGGTGGGGCACTCTCATAGCTGATGACCTTGGATTCCATAAGAAAAACAAGTTCCTAAACCCTTATCATATGATTGAGAGCTTTGACCCCCAAAGAAATGAGATACTGAGTGATGGAACCTACCCCCGACTGATTCAAAACTCTTCTACATTGAAAATCGGGTACCTCGGACCACAAATTTTCTTTGTGGGGAATCCTAACGACTCCCCTCTCATGATGATCTATTTCTAGACAACATACTCTTGATGAACTCCACCATCTCTATAACCTCGAGATATGTAGTCAACATAAATAAGATGACATGCCACTATATCTTTGGACATGAAGCCTCCTACAAATGCCTCTACCAAGCCTCCTCATCTGGAAATAGGTACGAAGCATATCAAAGAAGGTTCATAAAATGGATCCTGAACTCTTAACCACTAGAGGTCCCTTACCGAAGGTTGAGAAGCTTCTAGAGACCATCCACCTTCGGGCTGAAAAACAAAACTCTACTCTAAACTACTCTTGGAACTTCTCCCACAAGACTGATGACTCCTCAAGATCCTTGAGGAATAAGAACCACCACTACCTCACTTCCTCACACAACATCATCACAACCAATGATACCTAGTTCTCCTTCCGAGAACCAATAAAAATAAAATCTATCTCAACCTCCTCTAAGCAATCATCCATGAATTCATCTGAAACAGTTCCCTCCTAATTCTACAGAATTTGGTATTGAAACTCTCAAAGTGTCCTAATCCAAGTGTCATCATCATCAACCTCTACCCTATGGTGATCTAGTGGCGAAACCTGCTAGATATCTTCTATGAGAACCTGATAAGTACATTGAATTGGATCTATACGTGCAAAAGAAAAACCAGTTAGAGCTCCTAAACTTGGAATGTAGAATACTTTAACATTAAGTAATTGTTTTCTTTTATTCATTTTAGGTTGATCTATCCCAAGGTCTACCCATTCAAATACAGGTGCAAAGAAAAATGATGTATGATCTTTTCCTAGCTCTCTACTCTAGAATCATTATCACCTCGTTTAGTAGCCTCTATAAGCATAGAGGTCCATAAAATAGATCATAGGGGTCTATAAATATCTGTGTCTCGGTTGGTCTCCCATGTTTACAATGCTTTCTAAACAAAGCTGACATTGTTTCCCTATAGACCCATGCAACCTCACCTATTCCTAACTCCAAACTCCATCCTGTCCCTCAACTAGAATTATAATAACACTCTTTCATGACGCCCTCCCCTTAATGTGTACCCCTCTTGGGCTGGTAATGGGAGAAGAGAGATAATGAAACCTGAGTACCACCTCCAATAGGCCCTAGGTTGAAGGCTAGCACCGATTGTATAGTAAAAACACAAATGGGAGGCATTACCCACTAAGAGAACACATGGAGAATAGAGAGATAAGATAGACACCAACCAATTTTTACTCAGACTACAATATAAAATAAATCCCAAGTATTCATATATAATTTCATGCAAGAACTACAACAACTAAAAGGGAAAATCTACAAGTACCAAAGAAAGTAAAATGACAGGGACCATGAATCCCAAACAGCTTCTGTAAAACCCCAATCTAGTAGTAACCAGCCTGATCTAAAACCCACTCCAAGTGACCTAAAAAATATTTTATATAATATAGGGTGAGTATAACAGTATACTCAGTAGGATCCCCCCCAGATCCTCTCATACAAAGGTAAAGAAGCATGCTAAAGCATAGTGAATGACAAGTGAAACCAAATTGTAACCTAAATAGGTATACTAAGTTCCCAGCCCCAACATCGATACTCTCAAAAAGTATCACATAGAAGAGTATATAACATAATAAAGAATATTAAATTCACCCCACTACCACTTTCCTATAGGTTTTCTGATTTTCTCCAATGTCGCACATCATGAGCATAGCTAAAAAAAGGTTTTCCCACAGACACCTAGGCGAAGCACCACAACATGCACCTCATGAAAATCATCACCAAAACCACACAACCAAAAGTAACTAGGTAGTTTTTGAGAGACACCATAGCCTGAATAACGTGTATCAAATGTCAGGTATTATACCTCAAGCCATCACATCCCAAATACTGAGTAAGGATCATAAAACCATCACAAACTATACACATCATACCCATAGTAGTCCCTAAGAAACTATATCAAGAATATATGTGTGTGAAATAACCAAAATCCATTATAGCCCTCTACACACATATATTAGGAAAACTAACTATCGTGCATACACACACAAGTAACTACCCAGAGAAGAGAGCGGGTCCAAAGGGGGTAGTCAGCCATCCATCCTCCCATCAGGATATTGGAAAGAACACCCCAAGGGCTCAGAATCCCAGGGGTGTCAGTTGCCTAACTGACAGGTTGTGGTAGCATATAGAAACACAAAAATTACTTGATGTAATATAGCTCAAAACCACACAACGGAAAAACATAGTCTCAGACTCAACTGAAGCTAACGCCTCTCAGACTCCAGACTATTACTACTAAGGCTAGATATCCTATAAGAACACAATCATTTAAAGAACTATATAATGTTACTTTATCCCTTTATATTAACTGCAATTTACATTAATTAATTCTATTACCTTTATTTAACCATTATCAATTCCACAATATATTCAGTTATCTTTCCAACCAAGATACATTCCCTCCAAGCATAACCAAACTGAGTCCACGACTTCTCAGAATCACAACCTCAGCATTGCATCCCAGAAACCTCCAACCCCACAGGTTAACCAATTATTCATTTATTAACAACATTACCACTTTCCATATTTCCATGTTTCCAGGTATTCTAGGAAAAAATTATAAGATACCAAACACAAGGTTCTCAACAAGGTGAGTATATAAGATACTTATAAAGTCCTTACCACCTATATTAGGAGCGTAGACCCATCCATACTCAGGAAGCTAAACACAGAAAGTATGTGACATACCCTATTCATATTTTCCTCTTTTTGAGGAGAGTAAGAAAAACAATCAATCTCAAGAAGCAGGGAAAGAAAAATAGATACACTAACAACAGATTCAACAAGCATCCAAATTTCATATCAACGAGTAAGCCCATGTTCAACCTGTTCAGTCACCATCGATGTCCTCCCCAACACCCATATGCATAAACTGATTCATATCGCCACTCTAGGCATAAATTGATTCCACTAGGACTAGGCCTCCCTGCCCCCACCTACTACAATAGCCCTCTAGGATCAACCATTCCAGGCTCAAATCACATCCGGGACTCCCCACCACATATACCACAAGTATTTTAACTAGAGAACATGACAAGAAACATGAAAAACATAGCAATGGGCTCTCAACCCCCAAGCAAGGCATTCAGCCTTCACACACAATGAGATCTCAGGGCTCCGAAGTATAAGAAACGAGGCCTTTACCAGTAAGAGGGAAAATCAGGCCCCACAAAGGCATTAACTTTTATCACACAACTGGTTCTTATTCCATCTTGAATTAGTCGATTCATTAATAATAGGTTCCAACTATGCACAACCTAAACTACATGCTATCACAAATTAATTAAACAATTAATTTAACATGCCTTTAATAATTTATAAACAAGAATCAACATGCTTCAGGTTCATTAACCAATTCCATTATACATGAATATATACATCAATTTGATCATCATTAAATTACAACAACAACAACTAGATTCATTAAACATGCCTCTTTATCTTTTAGAAAATTAATTATCAATTAATTCCAGTCCTTATGTTCTTTAATAGTTTCCATTAATAATGACATGCTAAATAAGAAAAGCATAGATATCACACTATATATCAAATCAATAGGAAATAATATCACTAAGAAATTGATACCAATTCTTTAATCTAGTTCAAATATTTATTATGTCAATATCATTGTGATCTAGTGGGATAAATCATGGTAACTCTATGACTGCACCTAAATAGAATAGAGAAGCCACGAATCCCCTACCTCAAAAGGTCATTGAAGTTCTACGCACGAGAACAGATCATAATCACCTCTCCCGCAACAACTGTATCCACCTGAGGATTCCGTGGCCCAACCACACTAGAAAAACCAAGAAAACTGCATTAGAAATATGGAGATCACGCGCCATCACATGGAAAATAGAAATGGTAGGAAATGGATCGAAGAAACCTCAAGAACAGAGGTAGATCATATGTTGTATGGAAGACAAATCGCTACGGATCAAAGAAGGGAGCTAGGGATCATCCCTTGATGAAGGAATCCCCAAAATGCTGAAGAGAGGGTCATTGGGTCACTTGGGTTTGAGGGAGAGCCGTTGTTGACATAGTTTTTGACAAAAACCAAGCAGTTGGAAAACACTTAAAACATACAACATTGGGGAATTACACAACATGTAATACCCTTTCACGTCATGTAACGCCTTGAGGTCAAGTTCTTCTGAAATACTTATAACCTCAATAAATTATTTTCTTTTTAAAACCTCGAAGTATTTCACGTCGTGAACACCTCTTTCACGTCATGTAAAATTTACATGTTGTGAAGCTTGCCAGGGCAACCCAAGAAACAAGATTTCACGTCATGTAATTCAGTTACACGATGTGTAATCCCCCCTTTATATATTTTACATAACCGAACTTCTATGAACTTATTTCAAGACACCTCCAATCACTTAATCCTTTGAAAATATGAAAACAGTTGATCCACGTGAATTTGGGCCCTTCGAGGATCCATTAGAACCCACAGAAAGCATTAAAAAATTATGTTGGTATCTTGGAACCTTGAAATTTTTTCATGGAATCACCTAACTAGATAAATCCCATATCTCTACGAAATAACCTATATCTAGTATGCTCCATAATCTCTTAGGAGTGCCTTATAATTTAATAACTTCATCAGTTCTTAGGAGTAACATAACTCAATCATCTCTTAGGAGTAACTTTCATCCAGTTTACACCGTCTTATTACCCAATATATTGGAGGGTTATAATGGACCCACTTGTCCTATATTAGACACATTCCATCAAGTATTTGGGTTTAATCCCCAATCCCACTATCATCAATAATGTACAAGTACTATATCATGAAATAAAACAAATGGATGCATACATTTCATCAAAACTCTCATAGCCTGATTTTCCAATGAAAAAGAAATAGGTTTATGGAAAATCCCATTAAAACATCAACATAAACAATTAAGAGAAAGTATGTGAATGGTATCATAATATCATATCCCAAGGGAAAAATAAAAAACAATGAAGGATGTGTCCATTGATGAAAATACCATTAAAAGAACCACTATAAGAAAATGGTCTTTTAGGACGGGCTATTTGTGACGGGAAAACCAGCCCGTCGCAAATACCTTTGGCACGACTTGTACACAAATCATAGGAAAAGTATTTACGATGGGAATATACCCTCCATCGCAAATACCTTCTATCAATATTTTCATTTGTGACGAGAATTAATTCTAATCAAAAATAAAATTTTGGAAAAACAATATTTGTGATGGGTCCCATCACAAATACTTATTTAATCACCAACAGAGTTATTAATTGAGGGTACTAATTACATTGAGTGTCATCACAACTAAGACTATTTGTGATGGGAAACCCATCCCAATTAGTCCCATCACTAAAAATCTAACCTATATAAGCCCCTTCCCACCCAATTTTTTTTCCATTATCTCATTCTTTGAACTCTCTTCTCTTTATCTTTTCCTATATTCTTATACTTAAACTTTTAAAAGCCTTCAGTTTTATAAGGAAGAATTCTTTTTCTTTGCATCCGATAAAAAGTGCATTTTTAAGGTATTTATTTAATGTTTTTATTTTTTAATTAATTTTTTTATATAGATAATTATTATTATTAATTAACAGTAATTAGTTTAAATTAAAATTAATTATTTTTATTTTGCAGTAATTAGTTTTAATTAGATATAATTATTTTTAATTAGAAGTAGTTAGTTTTAATTTTCAATAATTATTTTTAATTTGAAGTAATTAGATTAAATTAGTGGTAATTAGTTTTATTTATTAGAATGTGGTTTTAATTATCAGTAATTAACAGAAATAAGAAGAAATTAGCAGTAATTATTAGAAATTAGTAATATTGGGTATAAAAACTGTTAATTAGTAAAAATTAGCAGCAATAAGCGGAAATTTCTTAAATTTAACAGAAACGAGTGGGAATTATCATAACTTAGTGATAATTTATTGATCTTAGTAATAAATAACAATATGTTAAAGTAGTTTGTATTAATTAATAATAATTATTAATTTGTAGTAATTAATATTAATTTTTAATAATTAATGGAAAATATTAATAATTTTAAAACAATTAGTAAAAATTAGCAGTAAAAAGTACAAATTAGTGATAATTAGTAAAAATTAGCAATAATTATTTTAAATGAGCGGTAATTATTAGAAATCAGTGACAATTATTAGAAATCATCCGTAATTATTAGAAATCAATGGTAATTACAAGAAACTAGTAGTAATTATTAGAAATTGATGATAATTATTAGAAATTAGTGATAATTACTAAAAATTAGTGATAACTAGTAAAAATTAGCGATATTTACAAGAAATTAGCGGTAAATAGTAAGAATTAGCGGTAATTAGTAATAATTAGCGATAATTAAAGATAATTTATAAAAATTAGATGTAATTAGTTAAAATTAGTGGTAATTAGTAATAATTAGCAATAACATTATTGATAAATACTAAAAACTTGTGGTAATTAGTGATACTTAGTAAAAATTTGCAATAATTACCAGTACTTATTAAGTAGTATTGGTAATTTGTAAAAATTAGCGATAATTAGAGGTAATTACTAAAAATTAGCAGTTATTAGTAAAAAATAGTTGTAATTAGTAATAATTAGTAGTTATTATTGAAAATTAACGATAATTAGAGGTAATTACTAAAAATTAGTGATAATTACTAAATTTTTTCGATAATTAATAAAAAATAATTTTAATTAGCGGTACTTATTAAAAATTAGTGATACTTAGTAAAAATTAGTGGTAATTATGGAAAATTAGAGGTACATAGTAAAAATTAGCGTCAATTACTAATAATTAGTGGTAATTATAAAAAAAATTACAGGAATTAGCAGTACTTAGTAAAAATTAGTAGTAATTAGTGGTCCTTAGAAAAAATTATAAGTAATTAGGTGTACTTAGTATAAATTACCATTAATCAGCAGTACTTAGTAAAAATAAGTGATACTTAGTAAAAAATAGTTGTAATTGCTAAAAATTTGTGGTAATTGGTAAAATAAGTAGTAATTACTAAAAATTAGCGACAATTATCTATATTTAGTAAAAATTTGTGATAATTAGTGGTACTTAGAAAAAATTTGCGGTAATTAGTATAATTTTGTGATACTAATTAAAAATTAGTGGTAATTAGTAAAAAGGTGCATAGTAAAAATTAACGATTAACAGTAATTAGCTGTACTTAGTAAAAATTAGAAGTAAATTGTGATAATTATTAGTAATTAGTAATAATTAATGGTAATTTGAATAAACTTGCAATAATTAGAGGTAATTACTAAAAATTAGCAGTAATTTGAAAAATTAGCTGTAATTAACATAAATTTGCAGTAATTACTAAAAATCATTTGTAATTACTAAAAATTAGAGGTGATTACTAAAAATTATCAATAATTAGTGATAATTACTAAAAAATAGTGATAATTAGTTAAATTAGCTGAAATTAGTAATAATTAGAGATAATTAGTATTAATAAGCAATAATTACTAAAAATTAGCGATAATTAGAAAAAATATTAATAATTAATAAAAAGTAGTGGTAATTAGTGGTACTTTGTAAAAAATTAGTGGTAATTAGTAAAAATTAGTTCTAATTATTAAAAATTAGCGGTAATTACTAAAAAATAGAAACAATTACTAAAAATAACATTAATTAGTAAAAATTAGTAGTAAATACTAAAAATTAGCGGTAATTACTAAAATATCAATGGTAATCCGTGATACTTAGTAAAAAATAGCGTAATGTGCGGTACTTAGTAAGAATTATCAGTAATCAGTGGTACTTAGTAAAAATTAGTGATAATTACTATAAATTATCCATAACTTGCAAGATTAGTGGTAATTAGTAGAAATTAGTACATGTTAGTAGTAATTACTAATATTTAGCGATAATTAAGAGTATTTAGTAAAAATTTATGACAATTAGTGGTAATTAATAAAAATTAGCTGTAATTAGTAAAAAATCTTATTTAATAAAAATTAGAGGTTAAAGGTAATTAGTGGTACTTAGTAAAAATTAGTGATAAATAGTAATAATTATCGATAATTAGTAATAATTAGTGGTAATTTTTCAAAATTAGCGGTAATTAGTAAAGAGTAGTGGTAATTACTAAAAATTAGTGTTAATTACTAAAATTTAGTGGTAATTACTAAAAATTAGTGGTAATTAGTAAAAATAACCACTAATTACTAAAAATTATCATTAATTACTAAATATTAGAGGTAGTTACTAAAGAATAGTTGTAATTAGGGGTGTATAGTAAAAATTTGTAGAAATTAACTGTACATAGTAATGATTAGTGGTAATTAGCGGTACTTAGTAAAAATAAGAAGCACTTAGTAAAAATTAATAATAATTACTAAAAATTAGCGATAATAAAAAATAATTTCAAGTAATTAGTAATAATTAGTGGTAATTACTAAAAATTAGTGATAATTTTTAAAAATTAGAGGTAATTAGTGGTATTTAGTATAATTAGCGGTAAGTAGTAGTACTTAGTAAAAATTACCGGTAATTAACGGTACTTAGTAAAAATCAGTTGTAATTAGTGGTGATTAGTAAAAATAAGTGGCACTTAGTAAAAACTAGCTATGATTACTAAAAAATAAGGGTAATTAGTAATAATTATCAATAATTTGAAATAATTAGTGGTAATTAGTAATAATTAGTGATAAATAATAATAAATAGTGGTAATTAGTGATGAATTGTTTTAATTTGAATTATTTACTAAAAATTATAAGTAATTAGTAAAAAATAGAGGTGATTACTAAAAATTATCAATAATTAGCAGTACTTAGTAAAAATTAGTGATGATTAGCGCCACTTTGAAATAATAGAAATAATTAGTGGTACTTAAAAAAATTTAGCCTTAATTAGTAAAATTTAGTAGTAATTATTAAAAATGATTAGTAATTAGTAAAATTTAGTGGTAATTTGTAAATATTAATGGTAAATACTAAAATATTAGGTGGATTTATTAAATATTAACGGTAATTATAAAATATTAGTGGTAATTACAAAAAAATAGTAGCACTTTGTAAAAAATAATAGTAATTAGTAATAATTTAAGGTAATTAGTATTAGTTTACAGTAAATAGTACGAATTTGTAGTAATTAGCAGTGATTACTAAAAAAAATAGTTATTAATAAAAATTATTTATAATTAGTAAAAATTTCTTATAATTAGAGGAAGTTAATGTTAATTAGTAAAAATTAGTACTAATTAGAAAAAAACCAACGATAAATAAATAAAAATGATAATAATTACAAGTAAATTATAATTTTATATTTTTACACTATTTTTTGGATAGTATTTTTCTTATATAAAAGTAGTCTAAATTTTTTTATATATTTTTTAGTGAATTATAGAATATGGATGTTGAAAAAAATCTTTATTACATGACCACAATTGTATAAATCATCGTAGAAATCCAAATGGTTTTGGAATAAATATTATATATATTGATTCTTTTTTATCATATGCATCATCAAAACTAGAATTTATTTAAGTAAGGAAAATTAATTGTCCATGTATCAAATGTGATATGAGGAGGTTTGACAGATTTGAAAACCTTTGGGGATCATCTATTGCATTTTTTTGTGAAAATATTTCCTTTTCTAGTTTCAACATGGTGAAAACGTTCCATAAAAGATATTAATAATTTGGTTCCAGATCTATCATAGTTTCAAAATTTAGTACATGATGTTTCTGGTTAATCTATTCAAAAAAATGAAACTTAGTATGATATTGATTTCACTCCTAAGTTAAAATCATCTTGATTTTATGAGCTGATAAATTCTTCTGAGGATGCTTTACATTCTGGCAGTAAGATAATAAAATTTTAAGAAGTTGAAAAATTTGTGGCTATTAAATCTAATAAGGGAATGAAAACTAAAAATTTTGATCAGATATTATCTTTGGTTAATACACTGTTACTTAAATGAAAAGTGTTGCCTCTAAATTTTTATGATACTATGAAATAGATTCATAATTTGGGTATTGGTTATCTAAAGATTCATGCATGTTCAAATGATTTCATCTTATATTATGGTAAAAATGAGTAATTAGTTATTTTTCCTATATTTGTAGAATTGAGGTAAAAAGAGGCTTAACTAGAGAATTATAGATCGATTCAATTTAAATAGTTGAGGTATTTAAGAATTACACCCATATTACAATGTTTATTTATGTCTCAGAATACATCATCATTTTTTTTCATGGAACAAAACCAATATTTCAATCAGTAAAATCTTAAATCATCCTTGTGATGGTGATTCATGGTAAAATGCTTACCAGGTATATCCATATTTTTCTTTATAACCCCAAAACATGTGATTGAGTCTTTTTGTTGATCATTTCTATCCGTTTGGTTTTTATGGTAGTCAATATTCTTGTTGGACCATCTTTATAAGTACAATATACCTCCTTGTATGTTGATGAATGAGCCATATATCTTTTTAACAATATTAATTATTTGACATCTAAAAAGAATATTTCTATTTATTTTATTCCATTTATTGATTATTTAAATTTATTATGGAGTAATGGTGTCAATAAATATGATGTTGTCGAAAAAAATCCTTATGAAATCTTCATTAATGCAGTAAATTTGTGACTTCCAAACATATGGCATGTCATCATCTAGAGTACACATGGTCCAAAATCATGTTCATACTGTATGAGTGACAGAAAAATGTTTATGATCATAAATAGGAGAAAAAAATATTTTTTTCAATTATCATCGTAGATTTATTTCTATTGATCATACTTTATGAAGGAACATAAATCATTTCAAAAATGTTACAATTGAAAGAGATAAACCTCCAAAAATGACCTTAGGTGTTGATTTAAAATTTATTGTCTCTTTATTACCTCTCATTACCTTTAGACTGAATATAAACCAACAAAAAATATATGGCTTTGGGAAAGATCACAATTAGAATAAACAAAGTATTTTTTGGGGATTTTCTATATTGGTCTAATTTGTCGGGAAAATACATGTTAGATGTCATGTATATTGAGAAAAACTATTTTGATAATATTTTTATACAGTTTTAGACACACCTGGTAAGACCAAAGATAATGAAAAGAAATTATTAGGTCTTTCCCAAATTTTATGGTGATCAAAACTTGAGTTGTTTGAAAATGGAATATAAAAAATGTTAAGGAATATAAAATCAGAATATATAATTTACAAATAAAACCATTCATTCTTTTTTCCGTGGATTTTAGATTCAAGATTATAGGATGGTTATGTTTCTAATTTATCTAGATGTGTCAAAAATAGTCATATTACCAAATTAAAAAATCACGATTTTCATGATATATTGGAAATACTTCTACTGATTTGATTTAGATTTTTGTTGAATTCTTTAATTTGGGATGTGCTAATAGAAATATCATATTTTCTCCAAATATCTATGTGGTGAAAAAAGACTATGATGCACTTAGTATAAAATAAGAAGATGTTGTTTTAATTATTTGTAAACTGGGAAAACATTTCTATTGTCTTTTGATGATTCAATGGAAAATTTGATCTTACATTTCCTGCATGAGGGAAAATGTGAAGGTCTGGTATAGTTCTGATGAATGTATCCATAAGAGATATGTATGAAAAAGTTGAAAAAAAGGTATATAAAAAAATATCAGTTGAGGGTTAAATTTCATAATCATATTTATAGGAGGAAATTTCGTTTTTCTACTCCCATTATTTCCATATAGAATATCATTTAAAATATAACCAAATGAGTCATAATGATATAAATTTTGGCGATGCATAGAAAATTTAATTATCAGTCTTTAATCATCATGAAAGATAAATTTTAGATGGTGAACATCACAGGGATAATACATATGTTCTTCTAAATTATGAAGAATTGATATGATTTGTACAATGAGTTCTACTACAACATATTATTTTTTTAAAAAAAATTAACATTATTTAATTTTGGATTATATATTGATCATATCCATAAAATATTTCCACAAATTAAAAAAATTTCTCTTAAAGAACTTCAACAACACAATTTTTCCTCCTATTTTCAAATAATGTTAAATTAAATTGATTATTGTTGGACATATAAAACCAATTTCTTGTTTTTTATATTTTAAATTGTTTTTAAAATTTTAAGGTATTGCAACATGTTGATAAAATCAATAATCAATTGTGTGTATTGAGTAACACACCATAAAAAATGGTTAAATATTATAATGAATATGTGGTTAATGGGTTTTAATATCATACACACACATATAATGAAAAAAATGAATAATGGTTTTTTATTGAGAGGATCTCATCACAGATAAAGTGAAGTTGACTTTTATGGTATATTAGATGAAATAATTTAATTGTGTTATCTAGGATGGAATTATATAATGATGTATAAATGTTAATGGTTTGATATTAATAGAGGATTGTGTGTTTATCTATTCCATGGAGTCATTGATATTAAATATAAAATCCTTCTTACAGTAAATGAACCATATTTATTATCTCATCAAGAACACCAAATATATTATGCCAATTATTTTGTCTCTTTAAAAGAGTTAAAAATTTGTGGATAATTATAAAAATAAAATCCCATTAATATTAGTTTATAAAAATTGAATATGGTTCTGTTAAAGTGAAAGTAATTAAAAATTTTCCAAATAAAAATCCAAATGTATATTTTTAATGAAGTGACATGAATATTGATGATGACACTTGATAATTATAGGTAAATGGTGGTGATGATGTTAATGTTGTAAAAAATGAATTATAATTAACAAGTGATGATAAGGATAAAAATCCTATGGAAATTAGTGATACTAAGGAGGAAGATGAAGATATTCGCACCATCATATAGAAACATGAAGTTGAAGATGAATAATGACATAATTACTTGTTAGTTATAGTATATATATATAATAATTTTTATCAATTATTTGTTGAAAATATTCTTTTAAAATTTCAGATGGACAAAGAGACTTATGACGATATATTTCATATCCTTAAAGAGGAAGTACTACTTGGTGATGATCCTGATGCTTTATCATCCAACTCTAAGGTTCTTAGTAATTCATCCTTGACTTAGAGGGGTCAGGGGCTCGCGAGATTGTTGATTCTTGAACCTATTCCAAAGTGATGTCCACATCTTGAGTTTGATCCATACAGATGGAGGTACGTTTATTTTTTGTATTTTTGTTAGTTTTTATGAATTTTCATTAATTTATTTATGTACTAATTTATTAAATATTTTTATGCTTTTTTCATAGCTTTATGCCTATAGCTATTGAAAAAGGGAGTTCTATTTTGTGAAACTATTTTTCTAGATCATGGGTGACATGAGATCAATTCCCATTGATGTTTGACACCAAATATTTTATGATTGGATGATACATAGATAAATAAGAGTTATTTTTTAAATTTATTTAATTATTAAATTTCTATTATTAATTATTTGCAGGAATTATGACATCCTATCGATGATAGAATACATACTACTATCTAGGAGGCCTGATTGTTATTTTTTCATGATTATTATCATCAATTTTTTCACAATCTGATGAGGAAAACTATGAAGAAATAGGGATTCATAGATTTTGATCCGTCTTGCAGTGCCCACCAACTAGATTACATCTCATCTCAAGTTTAAAATAGACTATGTTCATATTAGATGAGAGATAGTTTTCATAGCAGGGAATCATTATGGAGGTAGAACCAGGGGAGGCAATAGGTAACACATCGAGCTAGTAGTCGTACATTCAATACTCATTGATGACACAAGATAAATACTTTTTAATAATTTATATAACTTTAAATGTAATATATTTATTTTATACTCATATAGACAGTTAAATATCCCAATATTTTAGAGTTCGACATTTATAAGAGGATGTATAATGATCATATCACTTGAGATATTACAGGTGTTTGCAAACATTATATTATGGTCATTATATTTTTTTTGAGTTTTAAATGTAACAGTAAATAATATTTTAACTATTTCAATTTCAAAATGAAATTGAATGAGTCATATGAGGTCATAACATCTCAAACACAAGATGAGATTTAGGATGAGACTGAGAGTCGGGCCACTGGTGTGGTAGGATTTGATTATGCAACATGGATACAAGTGACTTGGTATACTTTCAAAAAGAGACGAGTGGTTGTTATCAGTTCTCAATTGATGCATGGTGGTTGTTATGATACTGCAACATGGTATGCTCTAGCTCGAGGGGATATTATGGAGAGTCTTAATCATAAGTCACATAGTATGAGGAGTATTTTAGATCTTAGAGAAAGGTTATCGAGGCCATGAATATAGAGTAGGAAGAGCTTCTTCACCAGCAACAACAATAGGAGGTGATACGACAACACTACCCGCAACATGATTAGATGATGGATTACATGAGATGATTGACTCAGGGTGTAGGGATCTAGTTCCCTCCTATCCTCTTTCATATGAACCAATACCCCCTCCTTATTAATGTACATATTTATTATGTTAACATTTGAATGTAAATATTTTGTGTAATATTTTTAATATTTTAGATGTTTACAATTTTATTTATTTCATTTTTTAAATTATTTTGATATTTTAATATTTTTTAGTATATATTTTTATTGTCTATTTTTTTTAATTTTTTGATTATTTTTCATATTATGTTGTCTTGTAGAAAAAATGATTTTTCATGGGTCACTTGGCCCATCACAAATATGTTTTAAATATTCTAGTAAGAAACTATTTGCAACGGGCCGCCCTCCCATCACAAAAGATAGTTTTTGTGATGTTGTTTTTGTTGATGGGGTATTTTCAATATTACCTCATCACAAATAGATATTTGTAAAGGGTTATTTTCGCAAATACCCCAACACAAATAATACAATTTTTATTTATTAAAATTTAAAACATTTTGTGGAAAACATGGGAAAATAAATTTTCTTTCAGTACCATTAAAACTAAAAAAATCATAAAATATTAGGAAATGATTTTCTATTAAAATAAACATTAAAATTTATAATGGGTTATTTAAAATAATTAATATTTATTATTTCATAAAAAACCATTCATGTTCTATATGTTAAAAATAAATATTCTTTTCAAATTTCTGTAAAGAGATTCAAAAAGTGACCCATGCACAAAACATTAAGAAATTTATTTTTAAATACCTTTTAAAATATGGTAAAATATCTTTAAAAATAAAATTAGGAAATATTTTTTGTTTAAAAAATTAAATTATTTAAATAGGATAAATAACATGGAGGAATAGTTTGGTTAAAAAATCATTAAAACTATTAACACAACCTTTTTAAGAGGAAAACCATGTACAACATTTTAAAAACAAAACCCTTTTAAAGAAAGAACATAATAATGAACATAAAATAGAATGAGTATAAAAAAATTTCATGATATTATATTTAAAGATTTATAATATTGGCCAAATAAATAAATATATGTTCAACAATCCAAATATTTCATAAAGAAATAAATTTGAGATGAGAAACCATTGTAACATAGTTAATGCTTGAATAAAAAAGACATTGTATGAAGGAACATAAAATAATTGTGTAAACCCCATAATTTAAATGGATATATTTTTTTTAAAAAAATTAACAGGGAAATATGTAAACCAGTTAAAATAACACATGATGCATAACATGAATTATTTCTCAATTAATTGAAATTGAGACCATGAAAACCATGTAAACTTTTATAACATTTGAATCAATATCCCATGAAAGATATAAATTTAAAGGAACATTAAATACCATAATAAAATTGTAATTAATGACAATATATTTCAATAGAAAGCATATAAAACTTATAAAATAATGTAGGTTGATAAAATAATATGTGTCTCAAAGAAACAATATTCAGATGAATAATTCTTAAAAAGATCATATCATTGAAGACAGAATTTTATCAATGAAGTAATTATGTGTACCAATTTTAAAACCACAAAAAACAAGTTTAAATATAGTATAATAAAATTAGAGTTAATTTCAAATATAATCATGGAATAACATGGTCATTTAAGTAGAAGTATAACCTAATGAATCGAAATTGAGTTAATAAACCCCTTACCTCGAGTCTCGACTCGCTACATACATTATTTAACTCTTATATAATAATGTTATATTAATTATTTAATTTTTTAAGAACCTATTATAGGTTTATTAATTTATCAATCAACCATTTCTTCCATTAATTTCAATTATATATTTAATTACTTAATCGATGAATTCCATGTTGGGCGTTTGGAGGATGTTCAATTCATAATTTCAAAAAAAATAATGCATATTGACCATGGTATAAGAGGTAATGGTTCTAAAATATATAGAATAATATTAATGAAATAATTATATATTTTATATGTTAAATAAAATTTTATAATCACACATGAAAAGATGATGTGAAAATCGAATCACCGCGCCTTGTGGATGTGGTATTCCACACGTATGCACAATTGACAATATCATTTTTTTAATGAGAAGAAGGATAAAGAGGTAATTAATTTATTATATTTATATGATAATAATTGTTTCATTAATAGAATATTTATTTATTAAAACTATCATAATAATCATCCTTGTGATGTGGTGATGAAAAATTAAACCCTCCACTTCCTAGAGGTGGTAGTCCATACATACAGACAAACAATGTTTTTATTCCCCATAGGATGAAAACATAGGTGAAAAAGGATATTAC
Organism: Viscum album; assembly: GCA_963277665.1. NCBI lineage: Eukaryota > Viridiplantae > Streptophyta > Magnoliopsida > Santalales > Viscaceae > Viscum > Viscum album. The sequence goes on along the minus strand of OY728163.1, from coordinate 1,854,418,532 downwards.
ATTAACATAATAAAATCTAACTATATGGTATATAATGATGTTATTATATTTAAATGGTTATGAATTAACTGAATAAGGTGGAAGAAGAAGTAAAATGAAAATGCTTGGTTGAGATGATTACCACCTCCTTGAAGAACCTCCTTTAAATCTCTCCTTAAGGACCCTAACGAAGGTATTATATGGAGAAAAAAAATATAATGTGTCTAGGTAATTTATCAAGTGTTTTAATATGTTTGATGATGTATATAGATAAATATGTGGTAGAGAGAGATGAGAGGAGGTTCCCTTTCATAAATGAGGAGAGGGGAAACCTTCGAGTTACTTAAAGTATTATATTAATATAAATTAATTTTCATGTTAAAGTGTGAATATATCAAAATAATTGAAACCAATAATTATTATTTTTATAAATACCTTCTTTCAATAAAACGTGGATAAGTCTTGGTGATGTTTCAACCTTTATTTAGTAGTTTTAATAGCCTATTAACCCTATTTAATGATCATTGTGATAACAAGAGTTTTACACATTAGGGGTAAATAAATATACAATATAAGAAATAGTGACCCATAAATAGACAATGATCAATATTATAGACCATATCCCATTAAATTAAATGATTAAAATATTTTTATGAATTTTAAATAATTTAATAAAATATTATTTAATATAAGATACTAATAAATTCTCTTTATAGACTATTTATATTTTTGACTTTAAAAAAATTTCAAGATAATAATTTAGTTTGAATATAAACTTTTAAAACACAACTAATAAGTTATATTTATCCAAAAATTAGTGGAACACCATAACACACACAAAAATATTACTTATTTAATATTAAAATCATTTTATTTTTATTTTTTATAGCTTGTACCGGCACAGTGTTAGTGTTGGATATGTATTTAAAGTAATTATGTCATTAATAAAAAAATAAAGATAAAAAAATTATTCATATTTCAAATAAATATTAATAACCAAACATAACCTATTTTAATCCTTATGAAAATATTTATAGTTATTAAAATAGAGTGACATTTTTTAATTTATTTGTTATTTAAATATTATTAATGTTATTATCAATGAAAAATGGGAAATAATTTACCTATATTCTAATATTAGACGCATTTTATCCAACTATATTCACCCAATAGATATAAAAAATGTTTCGTATATATTTTTAAATCCTTATTACGTTATATTTTACCATAATTACCCAATCTACCCTTACCGATATGACAAATATTTACCACGATTTCAATTCATAATGACCAAAAATAAAAGGGAAATATTTTTTAAATTTAAAAATCGTGATTCCAAATATAAAATGTATTTTATCAAATTAAATTAAAATAATATAGAGAAATAAATTTTAATATAAATGCGTAACACAATGAAAAATAGTTTTTATAAAAATGTGTTTTTAATCCTAAAATGAACTTATTCCAAAATCAAGTATAACGATTATTACAATGTAATTAATTAGATTATATAAAATTTAAGTAGTCTAATGTTACTTTAATGTAAAATTAAAAACATAACAATACTTTTAAATTATTTTATTTAATGAAAATAAGTGACATTTTTATTAAAATCGATATTCTTTACAATTCATTGAAAATTTTATTTTTCCAAGAAGACATGAAAATGTAATCATAAGATAATTTTCATATGATGATTTCAAAAATTATATTTTTTTCAAATAAAATTTTCTAAAGTGGATGCAAATAATTATAGCATTCACTCAAAAGAATAAATAAACCTCTTTTTTAATGAAAACTTATTTTTGAAGAATAAAATGAATTTACTAAAAATTGATTACTTATTTACAAATAATTAATAAATATATTTTTTCTGAGTAGAACCTTTATATATATATTTCATACTATAGTTATTCCTATTCATATCCACCAATTCAATGATTAGGTTATACCAATCATATTTAAATAATAATATTTCGCAGTCATTAAAATTCGGTGGTTCATGTCATATAAAGTATCAAAAAATTATTTTATTTAAAATATTGATGTATTAAATAGAAATATAAAATTGTTTAAATAATAAAGGATAAGTGAAACCCTTTTATAAATGATGGGAGTGATACACATGAATGTTTTTAAAAAATATTTAAATAAAATAATGTCATTTTCATTTCCAAGTGGAAGAAAATGGCTAAGAAATAAATATTAAAATAAAATAAGGATAAAATATATTAGAAAAATAATATTTTAAAAAGTTAAGTTGTCATTTTTAACCTTACATCTTAATTTAACCCTTGAGTAAACCTATTTTAAGCCTAATCATGGTAACACATTTTTACTATTTTTAATATTCACCAAGATAAAATGAATATAGACTCATTAAAAAATTTAAAAAATATGATTAAAAATACAGATTCCATTTTATCCGATTCAATTATTATATGTGGAATAAATGAATTTTAAAATTAGGAGGCAATATTCAATAAACACCATTTAAAAAAAATTCATTTTTAAACATAAAATTGAATTTATTCTTATTACATGAATATTAAAAAAATAGATGAATGTTAAAACATGTGATTGAATATTTAATATATAAATTTCATTAAAATCATTAATCAATTTTAATTAATTTAGTTTATAAATATAAAAAACATATTGTGCGCATAAAAACTATTTAAAAAAAATCTCTTTTTACTTTTGAATTATTGTATTTTCATTTATAACCAATTAATAACCAATGAATTAATTTTCTACACGTGTAAAAAATATGTTTTATAAGTTTATTATTATGAATTAATTGTTAAATATAATAAAATTTCATTTAAATAAAACATATATTATAAAAAAATTCTCAAAAAAATATTTTAAATTTTTTTTGATAGGATCAAAAATATACTCTAAGTGAAATATAAATTATATTTGATAATAAAATTTCATTTAAATACAATATAATGTGGTTTATTTTATAATTTATAAAAATTATTCTTATAATATTATTGTTTCATTTAAAAAAATATATCAAACACTTTGAATTTATTAAAGAGAAATAAATCTTAAAATCTCAATGTGTTACATTCAACCCCCATATAACAATTTTACCCTCAAAATAATATGACCCCAATAAGAAAGATGAGTATAATTATATATAATCACATCCTTGGTATCCAACATAACTCCCTAAAATTTAGGGTTTTTCCACAAAAGATGAACTCAGTGAGTGGTCTTATTTAGAAACACTTTTTCTCTTCGATCTGGAATCTCCACTGGTTGTTCCATATAAGAGAGATCATGCTCTAATAGAAATACTTGTAAGTTAAGTACATATAAAGGACCCGATATTTAATTATTTAAGAGAGATATATGGAATACATAATAAACATGAGAGATATTTAGCAGAAGCACCATGCGATAAGAAACCATCTTGATCTGATCATGAATTTCAGAAGGGTAGACATATATTAGGCTCAACATCCCATTCATTCAAAATATCAAAACCATGTTCCATTTATATATATAGGAACACCTTATAATAAATTTTTAACTAAAAATTACACTAATGATTGGAATTGTAACCATTAAATTGATTTTGAGCTTCCTTGATGACTTGATTAATGACCCTAACATTCTCATCCATTTCCTCAAATAGCTCAGGTCACAATAGCTTTAGTTCTCCAACTTCATCCTCACACATTGAAGTTATAAACTTCTTACCATAGAGGTCTTTATGTGGAGCCCTTTAAATGTTTGAGTGAAAGATATTATTATAGGAAAACTCAACCAAAGAACATTATTGATAAAAAACACCCCCTGAAAAACATAGATCATACCATAAACATGTCTTTAAGGGTTTAAATGGTCCTCTTAGACTAGGCATATGTTTGAGGATGATATCCAATGGTAAATATTAATACATTATCCAATGACTACTAAGTACTTATAAATAAATTTTAGTTAATACTTAGATCCCTATTAGATATAATAAAATATGGTACTCTACACAACCTTAATAATTATTTAATGTATATCCGGGAAAGGTGATCAAATGAGAAATATTCTCTTACTATAATGAAATATGTAGAAACTGTAAGGAGATTGACTAAAACCCAAATTTCATTGATGGAATTTATATGTTTTGGGGATTCTGATAATAAAATCCATGATGACCTTTTCCCATTTCCATTCACAACACCAAATTCATATTTTAGTGACTATTTTTAGTAGTGGTTTAATAAATCGCCACTAAAAAAAAGTTCTAAGGATTTACCTATGTTTTTCTAAAAACTAACACTAAATTATATCCATTTATAAAAAAACACACACGCTCTCCCCCTATCCCCCTTATCCCCCCACATCTTCCCCAACAACCCCCCACTCTCCATCGAGAAACCCCTACCTTGATCCCTCACCACCATAGAATTCCCCCTCGCTAGCACTCCTGTTGTTTCCACTGAACCCCCTGAGCCATCATCGGTGCTCGTCAGTTCTTTTTACCCTAAACCCCCCAAACCCTCTCCCTCACTTGAAATAAATCCCCACTGGCCCTCACCCTCACCAGTGCTTATCATTTTTCCATTTTCTTCTGGTTCTTATCTTCTACCTTTCTTGTATTCCTATTTATCCTAACCCCAGGGTTAGTTTTTAACCTCATAACTTGTGATTAGTAATTTATAGGGTGTTTATTTGCTCTTCCAGGTTATGTTTATCTCATATTCAAAGTTATATACTATTCGTCTTCAGTTTTAAGCAGGTTTTCCCCTATATTAACCACTAAATTTTAGAACCATGATTTATTTTCTATTTAAATTCATGTTTTTGATATAAAATGACAATAAGAAACATGTTTGATCAGTATTGGAATGGAAATTTGGGTTTTTACTTACTTTTCACAGAACATGATAGATGCTCTTTATTTTCAAGGTTGGAAATTTTATTTTACTCGGCTTTGCAAACCTAATGTTTAAAATAATAACCAAATGGATTTTATTATTGAATTTTTAGATTTCAAATGGTATTTTTATTTTCTAACGGGTTTCAAATGTACTTCCAAAATTTAAAAATGTGGTATTGGTTCATTAAATATTGGTTACGAGGCACAATTCACACTTTGGAAGAGTATTTTTCTTAATGAAATCACCCTTGAAATATAACCCTAAACTAATTTATTTTAAATAGATGAGAGAATCCCTAGTATAAGACACATTTATAATTTTTTGAGTTAGGGGATATTCCTAAGAGTGGTTCTCAGATGTGAGTCTTTCCTATGATTCAAATTTTTTATAACATATATCTAATTTTATATTGTTGTTTGTTAATACTTGTTGACACACCCCCATTTTAGATACAATGGGAACCGAGAGTAGATAGTGAAACTTCCTAGGATACATGTCACACTAGATTAGGATAATGGTATCACTAGTGATCCTTAGTAGGAATATTACTTTATTTATGATTTTCCCCTTAGTTGGGACAGTTAAGGTATCACTGATCATTAGTGTGGTAAGATTGCATCAATCATGTCAAAATCATGGAACATGCATAATATATTATATAATTTACCATTAGATATTAAGAACTCCAATAATAACCAGTACTTTAATTTATGATATGGTTTATGTTTTATTAGTTTTTGAAAGTTGGTTACTACTTATATTTCCCTTGTTTTATAGTTTTTATTATTATAATCATTATCTAATTCTTATAACTTATTCAAAGATTTAATGTTTCATTAAATTTATATTCATATGTTTTAGAATAGTTCAAAAAAATATTTTTCAAAAATTTCACATAGTTATTTTAGATTAAAACTCATTTGAAAATGTTTTTATCTTAACCTTTTAAATGTAACATTTTTAAATAACAATTTAAACAAATTGAGATTATTTTTAGAAACTAAATTAGAAAAACCTATATTTCTAAATTTTATTTCTAGCCAAAATGGGTTAGATATTTTATTTAAATGTAATACATATGATGTGGATTCTCTATGCCTTACCTACCGAGGTTCATTCTCACACTTATCATTATCATTTTATCTTCAGAATCATGTTCAGGTTTAACCTTTGGTAACTTATAGAGTATTTATAGTTATGAGGTCAGATAGTGACTTATGGTGTCACATAGAGATCTGTTTTATACTTTTTTAATTTTAATTCTTTATTTTAGTCATTTCAACCCTGAAAACCATCATGTATCAAAAAAATAAGTGTATGTTGGGGTGTTTTGATAAGATTTCATCATACCCTAGTGAGATAGTTTTGTGTGAGTAAAGTACTAGATTATCTCATTAAGATTGTGAAAGTTATCCATTAATGTTTAATATATCTTTTTTTATTCCTTGATTTATTTGTTTCACATTTGAAAAATTATATTTATTGTGATGATGAATAGTAAATGGATTATTTATTTTCATTAATCTCTCTAAAAAATATAAATCTATTTTATTGTTTGTTTTAAAACTAGCATTTATGGTTTAAAATATCATTTAAAAAATGGGTTCTTGACACCAGTTGACTTTCATTAAAAAGGGGTGTCTTTCCTTTAAAAGTGATTTTATAGAATTACTTATATTTCTCAATTGTTTTTCAATGAGTGGTTTGATAAACTATTTTCAAGGAAAATTTTAAATTTAGTTTTCTTAATGATTTTATGATTTTTACATGTTTCTATTTTTCATAATACCAATCATGATTGAGTTATTTTACTTTGACATTTTAGAACATATATGAATCTTCTTATAACTACTTGGGTTGGGATTTTTTCACTTCCCTTTAGCTCTTATCCTACTTAGTAACACTTATATGTTTTAAATTTTTTTAAGTGTAGGGAAATTTTGATATATATAGATAAAAGCTGGATCATGTTACTAAAGAAGACACCTCAATATGTTAATGGTTTAGAGGATTTTTAGATTTCTCAATTTCCAATCGATCTGTTGATGGGATAAAAAGATATCCATGTACTAAATGTAAATTTAGAAGATGTTTGAAGAGATATAATGTTTATGAAGACTTGATATTGAATTAGTTCCCTACTAAGTATTTATGTTTGATTTGGCGTGAAGAATCAAACATTATGAAAAGTTTAATCAGTGATGTCAATAAATAGAATACGATCCCAACTTAATCAACAATGGAAAATTAAATGAAAAACCTTATAAGAGATTATTTGGGAATTGAAAGACAACGACATCAACATAAAAATATATGAGAAAAACCAGTTGATGATGCTATAAATAGTAACTTGAAAAGTGATGTTTTTGGGACTGTGAGACTATAAGATAAAGATTATAACAAATCATTGGATCCTCCTATTGATTCTATAGAGAAAAATTTAATAGATAACTTCACTAAGAAGAAAAATGCATTTCATGATTTAGATGATGATGGAAACAAGATCTGTATGGTAGATGTTTGAAATATTTTATAAATATTTTCTATTAAAGTTTTATCATATCAAATTCATATGTAAAATTACCAATAAGGTTATGTCCATGATAATGAAATTATTATGTGATGAATTTTATGAAGCTAAGATCCCTGAGTCTTTTTATGATACAAAAAAGTTGTTAAAAATCTTGGTATAAATTATACAAAAAATACATGCTTGTCCTAATGATTGTACGCTTTTTTGGGAGAGGATTCAAGCATAAAGGATTGTAAAAAATGTTCTTCTTCTAGATTAAAGTTAATTGTTTATGTTGGATGTATGAATCAAGATACTACTATGAATAATAAAAAAGATAACACACATAAAAGGCTGTCCATTACTTCCCTTTAGATCCTTGATTACAAAGATTATTCATGTCATCAAAAACCACTAAGCAACTAAAGTGTAATTCTATAGATAATAACCATGATTGGTTAAAAAAACATCCAAGATATTAAAAATTGTGGAAGATATTTGATTCATTACATCCATATTCTTCATCTGATCCTAGGAATGCGTGATTAAGATTGGCTACTGATGGATTAAAACCATTTGGGACATTGAGAAATAATTATAACATTAGGCTGGTTCTTTTGATCCTTTATAATATACCTATTTGGAAGTGTATAAAAAATGTATTTTATTATTTCTATGATTATTCATGGAAAATATTCCTAGAAATGTTATTGATGTATACTTGTAGCCTCTAATTGAATAATTATAAGAGTTATGGAGCAATAGTGTTGATAAATTTGGTGTATCTTATGGAACAATGTTCAAAATACACATGACTCTAATGTGGACCATTAGTGACTTCTGTGGACATGGAAACTTATCAAGTTGGAACACTTACACTAGTTTTTCTTTTCCTATTTGTAACATTTATTTTGTGCCCAAATTACTACCTTATAGTAAAAAATGGTGCTTCTTGGGTCATTGAAGATTTATCAATGCATCTCATAGATTTTTGTTGAACAAGTAAAAATTAAATAGTTCTATTGACTATAGACCGCCTCCTATGTTTTTGATAGACTCTGAAACATTGGAAGAATATGGAAATGTTAAAAAATAATTTGGGGAGGTGTATCATATGAATGATAGTGGGAAATGAGTTTTTAGTGCATTTTCATGTGAAATTGGAACATTATGATGGAAGAAAAAAATATATAATTCAAACTTCCATATTGGGAATTTAATTTTTTGTAGCATAATATTGATGATATGCATTTTGGTAAGAATGTCTGTGACAATTTGATCTTCACATTGCTTAATGAGCACATAAAATCAAAGGACCATCTCAATGATAAGAAATACTTACAAACAATGAACATAAAGTGTGATATATGGATAGATGATAAGGAAAAGCATGCTCCAGTAATTTTTATAGTGAAAAATAGGGATAAAGGTATATTCCATAGAATTTTAAAGCATGTGAAGAAATATTATGGGTTTTCAAGTAATATATCAAGGTGTTTTAACTTAAAGAATTGTAGGTTAAATGGATTGAAAATCCATGCTTTGAATATTTTTTACAACATTTTCTACCATTGGCATTGAGTACATTATTACCAGAAAATATTATTGTAGTTGTACCCCATTATGTAGTGTACTCAAAATTTCCCAAAGGAATTATTCTTATGAATTCATGGTTTGATCACTATGAAGATCAGAATCATCCCTCTAAAGATAAAAATATTTATTTTTCATCTCTTATTGATGGTTACATAGATGGTAGTTGATGGGTTCATAGAGAAGAATTTATTTTTATACAGGGAAGTTAATCCTTAAATATAGAAAAATGATGGTTACATATGTATAAATAATATATACACCATAGTAGATTATGGCACAAGAGCCTCTTCCCAGTAGGTGAGGACTCGCTAGGTGCATCCAAGAGACCCGAGATCAAATCCAGGTGAAGGCATATTTATGGGTAGTGTAGCAATACTGTAGCAGGCACTGTTCGGTACTATAGTAGCTGGAACTATTCATCCATCTGGGCCTTCGGGCCACCGATTTGGTCCTCGGGTCTTACAAGGCTTTTGGGCCACCCAAGGTTTTTGGGCCAGTTGATTCTCAAGGCCTTCGGGCCAACGTAAGGCCTTAGGGCCACCCCAAGGCCTTCGGACCACATGAATGTAGGCCCTAGACACACTACAAAAAAGGAGCAGCCCCATAAGAGGATTTAGAGCAGGTGCACTCACCATAGCAGAGCCAAATGGATAGTCAGAATGAGAGGGTATGACTATGCCATCGATACCCGCCTGTGCTTGCATGGGAAGCCTAGCCAGACGGTCATGCAATGGTGGAGAGCTACTATCAGGATGCAGATGCTGGGGAGGAAAATTTCCTTGTAGATAGTCTGGTGGAATTCCCTAAGACCTTCGGGTCATGTAATCTCATAAGCCTACGGGCCATGTAATATCTGAGCCTACGGGCCTTGTAAGGGTTCCCCCTCATCCCTTGAAAGGGGGGTTATAAAAAATCAATAAAAATTAAGGCCTTCAGGCCATTCAGGACATAATAGATTATGGTTAAGAAGATTTAGAGATAATGCTTACATAAATTATTGGACATACCCATTTTTGATCTATAACATTAAAATTACATAAATAGTTAAAATTAATTCATGAACTCTTTAAATGGACTTAAATAATAAAATACCTTTATATAAGTGTTTTAGAACTCAAAATACAATATCTATATTAATTGAGGCACCATAGATGGTTTCTCCAAAAATACATCCCTTCAATCTCCCATGTTTCAGCCTTTTAAACTTATTATGGGTATGTTAGAAAACACTTGAAACTTCAATACTAGTCTTGAACTTGAGAAATATCTCTCTAACCACCTGATGTAATTAATAGTACCTAGAAGCTATACAATAATATTTTTATACGTAGTAGCCACTGAATCTTACCTTTACCTAGAAAATTTGGGTATCTCCTTCACTTATTTTGGGTGGAAACTCAATTTATCACATATGCTATCAATTAATATAATTTGATAATAATATATTGATATGAGATTATTTGGGTCCTCCAATAGCTCCTCATCTTGGGAAACTGGGATAAGATAAAATTATCAACCCAATGAATCCTTTCATTAAATGTATAAAATATTTGTAAATCTAAATTATTGAACTTTATTTAATTTTAAAGATATATACATTACACAGAAGAATGTATTTTTTATTTATTTTACCTATTTACATTGTGTGAATAAGTTTCATAGATTAAAAAATTATAGAAATTTTATTTTTTTAGGTTTATCTATTCTTGTAACCTTTTCCCAATGGTCAAACCATACGATCAAAAAATCATTATCCTCATGCACATATTTTATTTTGTTTGTATACTCTGTTCTAGTAGTAGTATCATTCTTGGAACATTGAGTTAATGATTCATTTACATGGTTTTTAATTTACTAGGATGAATAATCATATATTTTGAATTAGTATATATTATATTATTGCATGTTCTACTCAAATATTTTTCAGCTTATGGTCTACCCTTTTTTTAATATTGTCTACCACATCACAAGGAGTATAAAAATATTATCTAATATAACTATCTCTATCTTGGATGTATTTTTTTCTCAATTCCATCTTGATCCTAATTGATTTAAAATGCATGGAATTCATGAAATGGTTAATTTTATAGACTCTCATTCCATTTAGATTTTCATATCCCTATTTTTTCTAAATATTAATGTTTTGATTATTTTGTTTCATATTATGCCATATATATGTTTTTTGTTTAGTTGTTATGGGGATGAAGATTCTACAGTTTTAATTTTTTAAAAAATAGATATACAGCGATAGATTAAAATTTATCTATATAATCTAAATTATTTTTTAGTGGTGGTCTAAACCACCACTATATATGGTTTAAATTTGTTTTAGTGATGGTTTTTTTCTTTTATTAAGGGTTCCCCATCCCAAAAAATATTTATTGGATAAGTCCAGTTTAAACCAATATTGTTTCCTCAACATTTTTTGGTAGGGGAACTACTGCTAAAACCCAAAAAACTACCCTGAAGTAATCATTTTATATTGGTACCTAGAAACCAATTCTAAATGGATGAAACCAATGGAATTTTGATTCTGACGCCAAATTTAGAACTGGTTTTTGGAAACTGTCATAGAACCATATGGCAGAATATTAAACAACATCAAAATATAAATCCCACTGCTATTAGTCAATTTTTTATAGTGATTATGGAATAGATAGTGGTTGTAATATATCCTTTAAATTATAGATCTTATCCCAAATTTTCTCACCTACTAGGAATAAAGTGGTATGTTATGAATGTTTTATTTTCATGTTGTTTCACTAAAAATAATCCTTTAGAACTTAATACATCATGATAATTATATGATGAATATAGAATGGTATACAATGAGCTTCATCCAAAAGATAATTCTTTAGATCTGGTATTAATGAGACACATAGTTCAATCCTGGACCTTATCATTCCACCACAATCATGATTGAACTCAAGAACATTAATCACCTTCTTATGCAGTTCCAAATATTTATATTGCATCTCTTTTATCCTCACATGGGTGGAGGTTTAAACCATTATATGAGAGAGATAAGATCTATCATCTTTCCTCATTATTTCAAGATCCATATTATTCAAATATATAACCATTGTATATCTTTTAATCCTCATCATGTAAAAACATTAATGGTATTTCAAACTCAGAGCATCAACCACCTTGTTCGCTATACCAAGGTGGTGGTGTATTAAGAAATCATAACCATTAATCAATTCCAATAATCACTTTTAGATAATATTCTAATATTGTTTTGAGAATATATACATATATATTTTATAATCTATATACATAAAAAATTACACCATAAAGATAATACCAATATATTTGAAATGTAAGAATTACCATTTCCATCTCCAAATCATGAATCATGTAATTTTTATCAAAAAATTTCAATTGGTGTGAGACATAAGTTATCACAATATCATTTTTATAATTAAAAATCATACTCCTTTCTTTAACGCATCACTATATATCTCAAACCCTTATCCACTACAAGGTAGTTTGAACACAAGTTCACCAACCAAACTTTTCTTCAGTTCCATTAAATTTTGATCACATTTTTTTATTCAATGGTTCTTGGATCCTTTACAAGTCAACTTGGTTACAAGATTATATGGATATGAGAATTTTATCACAAAGAATTGGTAGAATCTATCAAACCCAAAAAACTATGGATCACGATCACCATGGTTGTTCTGAGATATTATTCAGTAATATATATCTTTTAAGGATCCACTAACAGACCCATTATTGAGATTATATAACCCAAGAATGAAAATTACTTTTTCTAGAATTAACACTTGCTAAATTTAGAATACCGATTATCCTTCTTCAAGGTATTTAGTAAATCCTAAAATTATCTTCATTTTCTTCTTTTATCTTCGAATATATGAGAAAATAATCTATAAATACCCCCACTAAATGAAGATAGTAATCTTTAAAGAATATATTCATTAAATACATGAAGATATCCAGGGAATTGGAATTTCCAAATGGAATCACTATAAATTTATAATTACCATACCTTTTATAAAAGGCCATCTTGACTATATCCTCCTATTTGAACCTCAATTTATGAAATCTGGAATGAAGTTCAAACTTGGAAAATTATTGATATTTTAATAGTTTATCAAAACCAATCATCAATATGGGTTAGTGGATAATGGTTCTTGGTATTGATCTTGTTATGTTCTTCATAATAAATAAAAAATGCATTGATCCATCTTTCTTATTAATAATAAGACTTGGTGAATTCCATAGTGACACTATAGGGGGTATTAATCCCCAATCAATATTCTCATAGAGTTTTTTCTTCATTTCCTACAAATTTATTTGGCATATTCTATATGTATCATTTGAATTATGTGTAGCACCATTTATTAGATCTATTAAAAACCCAAAATCAGAATTTGTGGGAAGAAAATCCATGTATTATGGAAATTAATAATTAAATTATTTAAAAATAGTTATATATATTCAATACTGATTATATCCCAAACAATTTGAGATAAATATACCTCATGAAAAGGAAGTAAGAAAAATACGATAGATATAATTGTTATTTTATGTTCATATTCATCCTCACACTAGAATAGAATCATAGGTTGATTCAAAATATAAAATGTAACTTCCCTTCCTTAGAAATTGTTATAGGATGTATATAAATAAAGCCAATCCATTCCCAAAATTACATCAAATTCAAATAGTGGGAGAATCATAATATTTATAAGATACAAATTTCAAAAAAATTGTATTAATGAGGATCCATAGACATGAGATGTTATCTTCATACCATTAAGCATTTTTAATGCTAAATAAAAAACTAACCATTGAGTTAGTGATGTGATAACCATTGATAATTCTTCAAATATAAAAGAGTAGGTAGTGATATAACAAAATAATACATTACAAATTATAGAGTGGATTATAAGTGTCCCTTTCACCACTTAATTCTTATGACCCACTTAAGTAGTTGTGATCACATTAGATTCCCATTGGTCTCTAGTTATAAGGGGATACTAATAATGAATTTCATCATTAATAGTCATATTTTTTCACTGATTAGCATAATGTATCTACTCCTTTCTATCATTTCATTAGTTTTTGAGTGGAACATTTGGTTTAACTTTCTCATTAAAATTGATTGGCCTCTTCACATCACTGGAATTATTCTACTCAATGGACTTATTTTCTATAGTTAAAACTTTTACCATAAATCATAAGGAAATTAACACTATGTTTCTTTACACACTTATGATGTAAATGAAGGATCAGCTTTTTTACCTCTATGTGTTTTATTATTATAATTTTCTTTTAATTCCATATTTATATTATTATTAAAACCTTGATATTGATAGGTGAATAAAATTTCCTTTAATAAATATAGATCACATCTAATGATTTATTTATAGATACGAAAGTTTCTTATGGATAACTCCTTATATAGAATCAGTTTCAAAACACTAAAGAATTGATCAATCTTACAATTAGGTTCAATGATAATACGAGACATGTATATTATAATTATTGTAAAATTTTCTAAATATGTACTAGTGGATTCATTATCCAACTTATTTTACCCAAGAAATTACTTCTACCTTTTCATATGAAGAATTTGAGAAAAGTAATTTTTGAAACATATACTCTTAAAATCATCCCACTTAATGAAGTTAGTTTCTCTATGTTTTCTATTTTTTTAAGATCCCACCATTGGTCCACATACCCTTCCAACTGAAAAACAACCAAAATAATTTTTTTATGCTTTGTACGATAGAGAATAAGATATATCTTTTTAGTGGAATTGAAAAATTTATCAGAAATTAGTAGATCAATGAATCCACTAAATTAATGTATATGTTTCTTCATTAAGGTGTCAATAGAATTATGTTCCATTATTCAGTCATTTAGAGGCCCTATATGATTCATATCTTGAAGAAGTTTCAAGGAATAGTAATACGATTTTTCATTCCATATCCCATTACCATTATTTACATAGATGGGAAATTATTTCCCTAGCCATCACTATCAGCATTAATAAGATTCCTTCTTATTCCATCCACTAACTAAAAACAAAAATCATCATGTGAGAAATAATAATCAAATTCATTAATCATATAATCATGAAAAATTATTTATAGGATATTTAAAACATGTCACATTATTTTCAATCTATGTAACCTTTTGTTTAACCTATGTTATCCATGGACATTATCTATTTAAAAAATTCATATTGGTTCATGATGAAAATGTGAATGAACCTAATCACATCGCTTAGAAAGTGTCTATCTAGGTGTGCAATACTAGGACCACTCATCATGAAACAGTAAAAATTGATTTATTACCCAATTTTACACTTTTTGAGTTGTTATCCAGAGGTGAATCTGTTCTATAATTACATCCACATTCTAGTATCTATCCAAGGATTTCTGTTCTTGGGAAATCACAAAGAATTTACATTACCAAATCTCAAATATGTTATGATATACTTAGACTTATCCACAAAATTTTCAATAAATTTATCTAATATTAATCTATATGAGTAAAAAAACCATTATTTGATACTAAATGAGGCTATTGGTGCATAACATACAAAAATATTTCATTATTTTAGTTAAATATTCGATAAATTTAAAAATAATACAATCTTAAGGATCATATAGGTTTACTGTCTTTGGAGACTAGATACAAAATAAGTTTGTTTCATGAAATATCTTCAACATATCCCATAAATTTAATCTCTAATAGTATAATTCACAGATATTTCTTATTTAATACCTTTCTTAATAACCTGTGGAAAATGGAAAAATAATAAAGGGTGACCTTAGTCGCCCAGTAAGGGTTAACATAGAATATATAAATAAGCTTTCATAACTAATAATAATCATAAGGGTATGATAACATGATAATAAATTAATAAAGTTATACCCAATAAGTCAAATATCATTAATCATGAATCATGGAATAAGGTTTTGTGGTTTTGAAATTTGTCATAAGAGTGCAGAATAATCAATAATCAATTATGATCCTTGAGAACTCACCATAAGTTTATGACATAAGTTCTTGGGAGACACATAATCATATTAAACAATATCATTAGTCAAGGATTGTTTGAAAAAAAATCATAGTGATTGGGTTACCTCCCCGTTATACCATTTCTCTTATCAAGGTTCACTCCCAAGACTATCATAATGGGAATATTTCCTTGATGAACTGGGTTCACTCTCCACTCTAATCCATATTATCTCATGATATATCATTATTTAACTAATGATTTTTTGGGATATATAATTCCAAATCCAATTATAAAATAATTAAAACCACATAAATGTGTACCAAAAGATCATAAATCATTCATCATATCATCATCACATAACACATGTAAAATAAATGAGTTTCATAAACAATTCATCATCATATTATTAACCTATGGAAACAAAATATATTTCATAGAATCATCCAAAAATCACCATTATCATAATCCATAAAATGAAAAAAATTAGATGTTATCATGGTTTCATATCTGTAAGTAAACATAAACATCCTTTAAGAATGTTTTTATTGATTAAAAACACCTCTAAAAAGTATTTGAAAATTTCTTTGAAAATAGAGAAAATATCATTTCTTATTAGTATCCTTTAATACAAAAAAATAAAAAAAAATATTTAAAAGATTCTTAAATTTTAAAATAACCTTGAAAAGATTTAATGTAAGGTTAAAATAAAATAATAGTCAAGTTAGTGAGGAAATTCATTCATATTTTATATGTTATAAAATAACATTATATCCACACTTTTGTACAAAGAAAAAAAATAAATGTTCAGAAATATTTTCCCAAAACCTCATGTAAAATAAATATATATTTAATATACATATATTTAAAAAAAAAACATATATAAGTTACTATGTTTCATTCATTTATAATGCACAATAATCTTTTTTTAATAATTTATTCCATACTAAGGACATTCAGGTGAAAACATGTTCATTTTCCTTGCATGTTTTGGGTCGGTGGTTATTATAATTTCACTTTTTTATGTTTTCGTCACCTAAAAAATAATTATAATGATATAATTATCATATTTTATCATTATATACACTTTTATAACCGTTCATATTGAGAGGTTATGAAAATTGAAATACATCACTTTGTGGAGTTGGTAGTTCGTACGTACACAAGAGTGATGTTTTCACTTTTTTATGTATAGAATAACCAAAAGGTAAATAATAATTTTAATTATAATAATCAAAATTTAATCATTAATATAATCAATATTAATAAAATCTATCTTTATGAATATCCATGTAAAGTGGAAGTGAAAATAAAATCACGTCACTTCATGGAGGTGGTAGTCCACATATAGGCACTAGAGACATTATCATTTTCCAATGGATGGGAAGGAGATAAAAAATAGTAGTACCATAATTTGAATAAAATATAATAATATTTACATAATTTATTCTTTATTTTATGACGGATAAAAAAATTTATAGAATACAGAATATAGAATAATTTTGAAAGAGTCGGGTAAGATGATTACTAAATCTTTGAGAGACCTTCTTTAGATTTAAAATTAAGATATATTTGGATGGTATTAGGGTAATTAAATAAGATCAATAATGAAGGGAACTAATAGAGTATAGTTTTTGGGTAGGGTTTTTTTAGATTAAAGGCTCAAATTATATGAATAATAAAGGAGAAGAGGTTCCCTTTTATAAGTGAGGGGAGGGACACACCAATAATTACTTAAAAAACTAAAATAAAATATGGTCACATTCATTTAAAAGTATAATAAAATGAAAAATAAATAAAATTTAGGATAATATAATTTAAATTATATTCATAAAAAAGTTTTTAGAAAATTTTAAGTGGTATTTTTACCTTTATCTATTTGTTTTAGCCCTAGTAAACTTGTTTTAACCCCAATAGTGGTAATAAATTTTTACTATTCATTATGAAATAAAAAGAGAGTGGTTGAATTTAAAAAAAAATTACATGATGATTCTAAATATGGAATCCATTTTATCAAATTAAATTTTTATAATTTCAAAAAATACATTTTAAAGTAAACACCCAAAACGCAATGAAACCCATTTTCAGAAAAATTAGTTTCAAGTTTAAAACTAGATTTATTCATATTACATGAATTGAAAAAACCATTAGATGAATATTAAAAAAAATTATAAATTATATAATCTATAAATTTAATTAAAATCATTCATTAATAGTGATAAATTTTATTTATGAATATAAAAAACATATTTGGCACATAAAAGATGTTTTTTTAGAAAACCATTAATTTTTACCTTAGAATGTATTTATTTTAATTTATAACCAATTAATTTAAAATGATTTCAATTTCTACATGTTTAAAAATAAATTATAAGTTTAATATTCAAAATTATTTTTTAAATAAAACATATAAGATAAAACAATAGTCATAAAAAAATATTTTAAAACAATTATTTATGATCAATAATATGTCCTAAGTGAATTGGAGATTATTTTCAGTAATTAAATTTAATTTAAATTATAAATAAATTGTTTCATTTTATGTTGAATATAAATTATTCCCATAATTTTAGTGTTTTTTGTAATGTCATCTACTAGTATCTTCAAATTTATTAGAGAAAAAAATCATAAAATATCAGGTTGTTACATGATGTTTCCCTGCTTTCATAATGGAAAGGGTGACCACTACATGGAGACATATATTACACCATGGTTTGGTTTTGATGAGAAATATTATGCCATGATTGATTGTGATCTACCATAGTGTCTAGGAGATCAAGATCCTCATCTCTATCTTGAGGAGATACTATGACGCAATATGATAGACCACATTGTAGAGGCACTTGAAGAGGTGAACCATGTCATGGTGTCTAGGGATATGATGTGGAGGTTAGTCTGGTAGGCCCATTATTCCATAGAGAAGGGAGTTACACCCTGGTATCTAGAGGATCAACTCTTTTGATTCTTTCTATTGGACATTCCACATTATGGTGTGAATAGAGCCACACCAATGAGTGATATTACCCAACATTTAATTATTGGAATTTATAATTTTTCATCCATAAATATAAATACCAATAATAAAATTTTCAATCCATTTCATGCATCCCATCTATGGTATGATATCTCATCATTTATCCATTTATACCTTCATGAATCTATTATTTCATTATTAATTTTGAGTCAGATTCATTAATGTAAAATGATCTTATTGTCCTCCTCTTGAACTCTTCTCCCATATATTATTTTTTTCTCACCCAAATAGAATCTCGATGACCTATGGTTTTAAGTGGATTAATTTTTAATTACTAGTTTCCATATTTCAGGTTTCTATTAGGACCTTAAATAGATTATTTGGCCTTGTTAAGGAATAATAATACAATTACTTATAAAAGTGATGAGTTCAAGATAGGGTTATCCATGCATGACAATTGAAATATTGAACTATGATTTTTTATGTTTTCAAGAACATTTTTCATTCATGTTTATTATTTAAAACTACTAATTTATTACGTATATTTTTTATGTATGAAATGGTCATGTTAGACCTGTTAGTGGTTTTTGTTTTTTTCTTAATCTATAAGAATCATTACCAATGATGTATTTTCTATAGCCTGTAACTAGTTTACATCCCACATGGACTAGTAATACCATTTGGGTCATGTTGAGGATCAGCTCAGGTACACAGGTCGATGATAGATCAGTCTAGTTAAAGATAGTTTCCCACCTAAAATATTTCAAAGCTTCTACGATCTTTTGATTTCCATGTTTTCCATGCCCCATTCAAGGGAAACACCACTCTATATTTTCTAGAGCAATAAATATTTTCCAAATATTAACAAGTTTTTTATTCCTTTCATTATTTCATAGTTCGGGCACCCCATATTCTATAATCATTCAGATGGTGTTGTATTTTTATTAAATAATATTTATCTGGGAGTGAGATATCATATTATTCGCCTAGTGAATCATGTTTTTTCTATCACAGTATAATATACCAATATATTTTCTTTTTTTAGCTCCAATAGAAGACCATTTAACAATACCAATTTCTTCTCCTCATTTTCAATTTCAGAATAATAAAATTTTGCAATTTATGGTGAAATTAAAGGTTCTAACCAAGATTTCCATCTCAATACAATACCTTAAAATATAATCACTAATATAGTTATTCTCTTCCATGAATTTTTATGTCCCCCAAAGTTATCATTCATAAAATCATACAGGGGATCATTTATTATGAAACAAAGTGATATATCAACTAAACCTTTGGGATATCAAAAGATACACTTAATGGCCTCATAAAAATTTGATTTATATATTTTATATAAATATTATAACTACACCAACCACTTGATAGATATACTGACTTCATCAAACCATATAATACATCAAACAGACCATAGATAATGAATACATATAATTTTTCATGTACAATGGCTATTATTTTATTTTAGGCGTCTTCCAATTTAAAAGTTTGAAGTGTTTGTATGGAGGAGTACTCATTGGATTTGAATCAATCCTTTAAAATCATTCTATTACTTATTTGGATGTAGTCAATGTAACATAGGATGAAAGTTCCCAATAACTTTTAAAATATTATCCCTATCCCCAACATCATCTTTGCAAAACCAAGAAACTTCATATTGAAACTTTTTTTCAATTCACACCTTAACTCATCTAGCCTCACCATGAATGGTCCAAATATGAGTAATTCATCAATATGGAGAATAAAAATGCTAAAACATTCATTGTAATATGCATTTTAGTGATATAAATGATCCTAATTTCTCAGAAAGAACTTATATATCATTAAAAAGTTATCGAAATTATAATACCGTTGTCTTGGTTCCTTTTTAATTCTATATAGACAATACTAGAGCTTACACACTAGGCCTTGATTTCTTTCTAGTATGAAACCATACAATATATTTCTTCCTCCAAATTTTCATGAATGAATTCTATATTAATATCATGTTATTCATGAAATTTTTTATTGAAAATAGGTTGTACACCATCCAAATAGTTGTGTGTTTCAAAAGTAGAGAATAAATATTACCAAAATGTAAATCTTCTAATTATTATATCCCCTTCACTATTATCCAAACCATGTACTAAACTCTACCATATAATTATTTCTTCATAATATAGGACCATTTTTTCTAAATATAACTATTTCCTTTTGTATTTCAAATTATCTACCGTATATCAAGAAAATGTAAGAAAACATATACTTATTTCATTTCTAACCCCCAAAACAATAAGTCACTCAGACTACTCATCTCACCGAGGACTTTGGTTCCCTACCATTCATTAAAATTATAAATTAAATTTTGGAATCGAACCATTTAATTGGCTATATAACCCTTGTAGATATCCTAAAGTCCATAGGTTTATATCCTTCTAGAAATAATACATCTGAAAATATACTATAATCTTTGTCTACCCTTGATCATTCTAGTAAATTAGTCATTGATACTTTAAAAACTTATAAACACTTTCCATACCAAAACACAGTTTTATCTCTTGGAATCATAATTCCACACTCCTTTAATATCTTAATACCACACGAAATATTATCATTTCAACCTTGAGTTTATTTATTTATCCCTTGATCATAAGAGAATATTTTAGATGGTTCTAATACATCCAAAATATCTACTTATTGAAGAGGAAATTATATATCTAACTAACCTTTCATCGATTGTTATCCTAGATTCTAAAATAAAAAATTTCATATCGGGAGTCAATATAGAATTTTTTTAACTTCTCTTCCAATATATCGTTATCCTTAGCATCAATATGGGAATATGTGATATAAATGTAAACATTTCTGATGAGTAAACTAAACCATCGTTTTAAACCAAATTTCATATAGAATATGTTGTGTCAAATGTTTAAAAAGACACTAATTCTTGAAAGAATACTCACATATAACTAATTCATAAAAAAAATTCTTTTTAAAAATAGAACATAACATCATGTTTCTAACACTCATTTTCTAATTCGATCATTTTTCAAAACCATTTATCTTTAGTGCTCCGACCATAATCTTCTCAATATGGATTCCACTCTTCCACTAGAACATATAAAAATATATTCCTCCATACTCACATATCTTATCAAATTGAATCAATCTTATATTCATTCTGGTCATGGATTACACCTTGTACCACTAAATGAATAAATTCCAAAAAATATTAGACATGTGTTTTAGGAAAGATGACATCACATTCCATGTAGAATCATCAATAAAAGTAATGTAGTATAGTGAACCCCCATGAGATCAAACTATTGTTGGTACCCTTACATCAATATGAAAAAGGTTTAGATTATAATTCCTTGGTTACTTTCTATCCATATTTAATGAAAACTTCCTTTTATTTCCTTGAATTAACCCCTTTCATGTTCTGTAATCTATATGATTAAATTTCAATAATCATTTAATATCTAAGGTATATAAACCATTATCTATAATGTGACCTAGATATTCATACCTCAAATTCACATTTTTTATGTTTTTATTCTAGTATGAATGATATATTATGAAACATTTATTAGGTATAAAGTTTCTTCCTTCACAAAACAATCCCCTTCTATAGAACCTTGTCGGATTTTCGACACACCATTCACAGTGGCTATACATAATCCTATATAATCAAGTTTTCTAATGGAAAATACGTTCTTCCATAGTCTTGGGATCTTCTAGACACCATTAAAATAGAACATACAATCTTTTTTTATTTTAATGTTCAAATCTCCATTCCCAACAAGATTAAGTTCCCCTCCATCTACAAGATAAACATTTCCAATGCTTCCAAACACATAATTTCACATTAATATACATTCATAAGTTGAATTAAGTGATTATCTAGAATCAATAATACATTAATCCATATAATATGAGACACTTAGAACCAAATTTCCACTCTACCCTTGAGATGTGAAGTAGTCATATAAAATAAATGAATAATTTACAGAGAAAACAAACCTCCCTTGAAAATCCTTATATAAATGTCCTTTATTTTAACAGTGACAACAAATGGTGTCACCGTGTCTAGAAAAAATTATGATTTATTCATTCAAGATTAGATTAAAAATCACCTATAAGGATAAATGATTATTTCTAATGGATTTACTCACATAGGTCACAATCTCAACCTAATATTCTAAAATTCGCGACAAAATAATTAAGTCTGACACACCAACAATGAGATTCACACCAATAAACTCCAATATATTCTAGATAACATTTAAGTCATTTAGATTATAAATCACTAACATTATATATTATATTATCAGGATGAAATTTCCTAGTAAAAATAAATCATTATTCATTATATAATCTTTCTCATACATGTTTGCAAGATTAACCATCAATTATGCAGTTATCTTCAAAACATGGAAGCCAAATTCCATGTTTTGTGAAAACAACATCCATAAACACCCAATATTTGCCTTTAAATTATTTTAAAATTCTTATTCTTCATTTCTTATAGCTTCTTTCACTTCAATTTTTGATAAATATCCTTCTAAAATAGTTATTCCTCCACCCATATCTTCGAAAAAGTAATGTATGATCAATCGATCTTCTCCAGCCTCACTTTTCACACTTCTAGTTCCTTATTCTAAAATAGAATTATCCTATTTAATTAGAATAGGGTAAATGTTAAGTAAATAATTTTTTAAAATAGTAACTACCTAAGTTTTACTGCAAAAATATAAGAAATATATGATACAACTTATTATGTCGGATGTAGTAGTTCTAAAAAAGAAGACCTTCATAACCTAAAATGTGGAACAAGGTTATTGTAAGGTTAAAAAAATGATTCAGTGGATATATGTATTAATGATCAATAGAACATGCATATTAATTACACAATATCTTGAACTAAAATGATACTCAAAATAGACATCCCAAATGGAACAATAAATAAACATAAGTAAAGAACATAATAATTGAATACTAAGATTTAACATGGTTCAAAACAATTCCAAATCTTTGGGAAAAAATAACATCATTAAAAGAGTAAATCAATGATAAAAAACTAAATATAAATCAAAATCTAATAATTATTTAGGATTAACCCAAAACTAAATTTAGTATAAATTTACCCACCACTAATTTTTAGGAAACCATAATATCTAACATCAATTAATTTGTGTTCTTTCACCATTTGAACTTCCTAAATAATTGACCACATGATCTCACCTACAGGATAAATTATTTTACCTAAAATAAATTCCACAGTTAATATAATATACATCCAAACCTATCTACCCACATTCTTATATCAATTAAATCTTTCAAAACACATCCACATGATTTTTCACTTGTGCATGATTTCAAACTCATCCAAATTGAATGTTTAATCCAATGTAGCCTCTTATACACTCATATTATTCTAATTCAGCCTTCAATAAAATAATTTAATTTCTCCACCACCTATATAATTGGTTCCATGCATTGAGTTCAACTTACTCCCTATAATTAGTATCATTATGATGTTTTGGAATATAATCCTTATGGATGATTTAGTAATTTGATGAAAATGGATTCTCACACTAAGAATAATATTTTTTCCCTTTTATTTTTCATTTAATACACATGAAAAATTATACAAGGATATTCTCCCACTTATATGTTGGCATAATCAATGGTTTCATCATCCCTTTAAATTTCTAATCTAATTACATTAATTTCTATAATACAAATCATATTGAGGTGTATTACATATTATCATTCTTAATATTACTCACTAGAAGTTATCTCATAGATCTTTGTATATCTATATACTTCTTGTGTGGATAGATATATATGATTTATGTTTATCATCTATTCAATAATTATTTATCTCTAGTCATTATGGAACATATATAGAATATTTCTAAATCAAATTATTCTATCATTACTGATGTTGAATTCACAAAGCTTCTCTTCCTTTATTTCTATATCATTATTTTTAATATTTTTATAACCTCATTATTCTTCCATGATTTTATATTAGATAGATATTTGGGAAATAATTTGGTAAATGAAGGATTCATTTCATAAATTTATGTTTTCTAGATCTATCTTTTTCCATATCAACAATGATAGGGTCTTTCTCAATCATCATCCTTTATATTGAAGTAGTTTCCTTTCTGTTAAGATTAACATCTTGTTTACATGAAATTATAGGATGTTAATGTATTAATACATCATATTCTTTAGTTAACTAGAATTTATTTTATGTATTTTTTCTCTTTCTATGTGAATTTATACTTCATACACTTACAGTCAGTATATATTCCACAATTTTCTCCATAGTGGTAATGCCTCAAAATATCCAATAAAAAGATAATGGTTTATAATAATAGATCATGTATTAGGTAGTTTTATTTAATAATCATAAATTTACATGATGAATATTCTATCACTTCATCAACTTTCATGATTATTTAACATAATCACATTTTTAAATAACAATTGTATATCATAAGCCCTTTTCCATTATTGGGTAATTTGAGTATATGTGTAGTGATAAGAATCTTCTAAAGCTCCATAAATATCTCTTTAAATTCTTATAAATAGATATAATTTTTTACCTTCTATGTTAAATTAGTTATTAGGATATAAAATCCTAATAATGTTCTCCTAAAGTGTTGAAAATTCTAAAACTATCTCAAGAAAACTACAAATATTTGTGACACGTTTGGTTTGGGTTATTTGTCAACTAGATTTTTCCTTGTAGGATCCATGGAAATTCCATAAATTTTGATCACATGCTATATTTATTTGATATTATACATCCAAAATTCAATCTTAATAAACTTAGTATATAACTAATACTTAAAATATTTTCCTCAATCATTAGATATTCCTCATGTTATTCATTATAATTGATGTATATTAGATTATTTTTGATAAATTACACAAAATATTTATCAAGGTAATCTTTAATGAATCTATTAGTTAAGTCCATGAAGATTTTATGGGTTCTTTTAATTTTTAAGGGAATAACTATAAAATCATACACTACAAAATTAATTGCTTTTTGCGGTGGGTTTTAGGGGCGGTTTACTAAATCGCCGCTAAATTTTTTATTAATGATTTAGAGGGATTTTTTTATAAACCTCCATTGAATATTTTCTTCGACCCCATCACTTCCCCCACCCCCTTGACCCCCCTTCTCTCCCCTAACCCTGTGACCCCCCCAGTGACCCCCAAAACCCTAGCCCCTCGCCGCCTCACCGCCTCACCGATTCTCATCATAGGTTGTCTTTTCTCCATCAAATTTATTTGAAATAGATCCACCAATACTAATGGTATGTTTAATTATTAATAATGTGTAGTATAAGAATTTTTCTAGTACAATGTTGACATTAATTGATTGAATGATTAATGATTATAAATCATGGGTGCGATTATTTGATATATCCATTTAGATTAAATGCTATTGTGGATAAACTTATGTCTAGTCATGGGTAAGGATATCATTGATTAATAATGAATTAAAAAATTGATTAAAGTGAATTTATCATGATATAAAAACCTAGTTTATTTCATGATATAAAATTAATTTGGTAATAGATTATTGTTAATAAAAATTATTGGCAATAAATTTTTACGAAAATGAATATTAAATTGGAATACATATGGTAATTTTTAGAATTAATCCTTGAGTATTATGATAAAATATTGTTATATGATTACTGTTGTGACCTATTTTGAGTTTCATGTTTTAATAATTATATACAAGGCTAGGAACAAATTCACTCTTTAATGTATGTATAAAGAGATTGGCCCAGTTTAATGTTGTAATTCTTATATAGGGGTATTAGATGAATTTCCTATTGTAATGATTATATAAAAGGATATAACTAGATACCATACTTATTATAGAGACAAATATGTTCAGGATGGTGAAATGACTATCTAGAGGTATTAGACATGATGTTGAAATGCAAATACAATGGTATTTTCCCTATCATTTTATCATTCCATGGTTCAATAGTGATGGTTAGAATGGATTTCATACTTTCTCAAAGATATTTTGTTAGTTGGTTCTTTTATTTTTATTACCTTTAGTTTTCCATTTAGTTAAATTTTATCATGTGATTAAATTATTTATTATTAATTACTTATTGGTTCGTCCTTTTTATTACAAGTAGTATGTTGTACTCTTTCATCTATTTCCGTTAAAATGATATTTATTTATATTCTTTATTTCCACTATATGGTAAATATACATAAAGGGATGTAGTATACATGATATTTCATCACACCCTTGAATCTAGTTAGAAGCCTATATAATAGGAGGAGGCATGTTTTACGTCCCATAAGGGACCTAATTTCACTACATGAGAGAGTTCCATATCAAGTGATGATACGAGATAAATCTTATAATAAATCTTTGTTTAACATTATCAATTTATATAATGAAATTAAAATAAATTAGGATCCATACATTCTGATATCATGTGTTAATTCTTTATTTATTCTTTTAATAACTATTATAGATTGGCATAACCTCCAACATGGCCATGGATTTTCTGATGGTATTTATATTATGGTCAATTGTGCCCAATATTTTTCTTCCTTTGCTCAGAATTAAAAAATTAAATTTTGATCTATCAATAAATTAATGCATGAGGAAATGATATAAAAAAATTAATTATCATTACCACTTTTATTCACCCATGAATAGATTATCTTCAATACCCACCAATAATAATACATCAATTTGAGAAGAAAAAAATAAAGAAGTAAATTAATCAATTTTTAATGCTTTATTTAATTCATATGGAGTGGTTAATCATGACTAGTTGAAACATAGTACTCTATATAGGATATTAATTTTATATTCTTAAAAATTAAAATATAATATGTGTTCTGAATATATAACCATATCATGTTAATTTTATCTTTCTTATACAGTATGTGTCTCTGTATAATAACATTTCTATGACCTCTAAAGAAACATAGTCAATTACCTTGTGGATTTTTATTGAATGGATATATTTTTAACTCAAATAACATAGAAAATATAATCATCAAATCATTTGATGGTATTTTGGTAAGAATTTTTTACAAACTTCATTAAATCACCAAAAATTGGCCTACTGAGTATACTACCCAAAATGGATGTCTTATACTTATAAATACACAATTTTCACATCTATATTGAACCATGTATTTTGATGTATATTAATCTAGTCAATAAAATGGTTATGTTAACCTAAACTTATTTTTAGGACCCTATGATAATATAAATTATCCTTACTAGCGACGGATTAATACATTTGGTTCTGGTTTCATTCTTACATAACTAATATAAGGTGCATTTAGAGATGTATAATTTTAATAGGGTGATTTTTCTAACACATGAAAAAATATTATATATCTTTCTCCCTGTGTCCTCTCCTCTAGCTCCACCTTTGACACTTTCCCGTCATCTCAATATCTATTTCCCTTCCTCTATGATTCCTTCATCAATATCCTTTATCACACATACATATCTTAAAAAATTTAATATTCCTCTATTTTCTCCACCTTATTCGTATTTCCTTTTATATATATATTCATCCATGAAATCTATGATCTACATAAAAACCCTATAATATTCCACTTCGGAAGGTTATCTAGGTTGGATTGTGAAAAATTGGTATCAAAGGCATTCATGCCTCTTCTTTGAAATTGCTATATAGTTTGGGATATATTGGTAGACATGAGATAGTATTTTTGAGACTTAATAGTTATATTATGGGAAATTTCTTGGCTAGATATCATTTTAAAGTTCCTTAAGATACCATGTGCTATTGGGAAAAAAGTGTCTTTCGGTATTTTTTTAATATAATCCTAGAGTTTTTCCAAATATTTAACACATTTATATATTTTTTAAACTAGTATATATGAATCTATTTCCTTATTTATTAATTGTTATGTGTTTTAATTTTTTGTAATATTTTGTAGTCACATTGTGATATACATAGATAAAAGCTGGATCACATTACTAAGGAACACACCTCAGTATGTTAAGGGTTTGGAGGAGTTTTTAGATTTTTCAATTTCCAATCGATCCGTTGAAGGGAGAATAAGATGTCCATGTCCTAAATATAAATTTAGAAGATGGTTAAAGAGAGATGAAGTTTATAAACATTTAATATTGAAGCAATTCCCTGGTCAATATTTGTGTTGGATTTGGCATAGAGTATCGAATGTTACAGAAAGGTTGAGCACTAATTTCAATCCAAAAAATGAGCTCCCAACTTCATCGACAATGAGAAATGAAATGAAAAAACTTATAAATGATGCATTTGGAACTGTAAGACACCATCATCAACATCAAAACATATCAGAACAACCAGATGAGGCTAATATAAATAGAAACATGACAAGTGATGTTTTTTAGACTTTAGGACAACCAGATTAAGATTGTAACATATTAGTGGATCCTCCCATTGATTATGTGGATAATAATGTAAGAGAAAACTTCACTAAGGAAAATAAATTTCATGATTTAGTTGACGATGGAAATCAATATTTTTATAGTGGATGTTTGAAATATTCAAAACTTTATTTTTTGAAGAAGTTGTACCATATCAAATGTCTATGTGGAATTACAAATAAGGCAATGTCCATGATATTGGAATTGTTGCATGATGTATTTTCTGAAGAAAACATCCCTGAGAATTTTTATGTTATGAAAAAAGATGTTAACAAGCTTGGTTTGAATTATAGAAAAATATATGTGTGTCCCAATGATTTTATTCTTTATTGGTGAGAGGATTCAAGTAGAAAGGATTTCAAAAAAATTTCTTCTTCTAGATGGAAGTCAATGGGTGATGTTGGAAGTCTGAATCAACATACTACCATGAATAAAAAGAAAAGTAACACACCTGTAAATATTCTGGGGTTACTTTCCTTTAAATCCTTGATTGCAAAGATTATTCATGTCATTAAAAACTGCCGAACACATGAAGTGGCATTCTGTAGATAATAACAATGATGGGTTAATGCAAAATCCATGAGATTCACAATTGTGGAAGGCATTTGATTCATTAAATCCATATTTTTCAGTTGATCCTAGGAATGTTCGATTAGGATTGGATGCCAATGGATTCAACCCATTTTTGACATTGAGTACTAGTTATAGCATCTGGCCAGTTGTTTGGATCCCTTAAAATCAGCCTCAATGGATGTGTATGCAAAAAACAAATTTTATCATTTCGATGATTATTCCTAGAAAAAAATTTCCTGGAAATGATATTGATGTATACTTTCATCCTTTAATTGAAGAATTATATGATTAATAGAGTAATGGTGTTGAGAAATTTTATGCTTCTTCTAAAACATTGTTCGAAATGAATGCTGCTTTAATGTGGACCATTAGTGACTTCCTAGTGCTTGAAAATTTATCTGATTGGAACAATTAAATGGGTTTGGATTGTCCAATTTATAACTTTGATTTTGAGCCTAAATGGATACCTCACAGTAGCAAATGGTGTTTCTTGTTCTATCAAAGATTTCTCAATGTATCTCATAGATTTTGGATGAACAGATCAAAATTTAACATTTTCATTGATTGTAGACCACCTCCAAAGTTGTTAATGGGTTCTGGAATATTGACACAAGTTGGAAAAGTTGAAATAGAATTTGGGAAGGTTTATAATTTGAATGATAGTAGGAAACAGGTTTGAAGTGCATTTTCAAGTGAAATTGGAACACAACAATGGAAGAATAAAAAAATATACTTCAAACTTATGTATTGGAAATTTAAAAGTATGCTCCAGAAAATTTTTCAATGAAAAATAGGGATAAAGATATACTCCTTCTAATTTTATATCATGTGAAAGTATCTGATGGGTATTCAAGTATCATCTTGAGGTGTTTTGACTTAATTAATCGTAACTTACATGGATTCAAAAGTCACGATTCACATATTTTGTTATAGAAGTTACTACTATTGGAATTGTATAAATTATTACCTGAAAAATTTATTGTTGTTGTACCCCAATTCTGCATATTTTTCAGGCAACTATGTGAGAAACCTGTATATCCATTTGAGCTTGACAACCTTCAGGATAGGTTTGTATTGAAACTTTTTGCAATGGAGATGATCTTTCCTCCATCGTTTTTTAGTTTCATGATTCATTTAACTGTGAATTTGGTTGAGGAAGCTAAATCAGGGGAGCCCGTTCATTATTGATGGATGTATCTAATTGAGATGTACTTTATTTATAGGTTTTTTAGTTAAGTAAACAATTTTTGGAACTTAATTAAATGCATAATTATGTTTCTTTTTTTATTTCAAATATATCTTGGTAATTTAAAATAATACGTGAGAAATAAAGCTCAACCAAAAGGCTATATTGCTATACGCTATTTGGTATAGGAGTGTCTTAACTTTTTTTCTAGATATTTGGATGATATTGAGACAATATTTAATCGATTTGAATTTATTGAATACACATCGACTCAATCTCAAATGCATGGGAAATAAAAAATATTTCCTGCTATTGGTCGATCAGTTGGGTGGAACTCAAATGTTACACTAACATAAATAGAATTATTATAGGCACATAGATGTGTGTTGTTGAATAGTGAAATTTTAGATCCAATTATTTAAGAGTCTATGATACAAATAAAGAGACAAATGAGTGGTCAAACATGAAATGAGAAAGAAATAACTAAAACTATTAAGAAAGATCTTGTAGAATGGTTTTCATGACGTGTAAGTTCATAAATATTTCAATAAATATGAATATTTGGTTGACACATATATTTTGTAATTATAGTAAAGTATATTTCCTTTTTCAGATCATGAATACTGATACTTGAGAAGATTTTTCAGAAGATTTGATGTTTCTTTCTTGAGGTCCCCTAAAACAAGTTAGAAAGTTCGATGCTTACAACGTGAATGACTTTAGATTTCGTATAGTCGATCAAGAAGAGGGTTTGAAAACATAGAATAGTTGTATATTTACATTTGCAGAAGTGGACTACTATAGAAATCTAACTAATATTATTAAATTAAAATACCACGGGCATTTCTTAGTTGTTTTATTCAAATGAAATTGGGTAGATATTATCAGAGGTGTTAATAGATATTCCTAGAAATTTACTTCTGTGAACTTCTCTCGCTTGATGGATGTTGATGATTATGAATTGCATAATCCATATATCTTATCATCTCATTAAAAAATGTTATATTATGTGAATGATGTTTTGGATTAAGGGTGGAGTGTAGTTTCTCACGTAAAACAAATAGATTTGTATAATATGGGTGATGAAGTGGAAGATATCCCATCCTTCTCCGGATTTCCCATCCTTCTTCAGATTCTTCGACAGCATTCTCTAGGTTCTTTATCCTCTTCTCTGATCGGGCCCCTCTCGGCTTCACTCTGTCTTGCTCCTTCATTATTCGGAATGTCCTCGTTTACCTACTTCCTCCCCTGCTCTGCCGGCCTAGTCCGACAAACACGACCCCATACTTGTCGGGTGTGTTGGTTTTCAGGTGGGTTTGGGATTATGGTGGTGGGAGTAAAGGAAAATCAAGACTATCTCATAAGCTGTTTCTTCCACTAGAGTATCTTGATTTGTTGTTCCATTTCTTCTGGTTTGGTGGCCTTTTAGGGTTTCAGCCCCGGGTTTCCTCTCTCTCGGTTATCATTTTATCTTTCATCGGCATTGGCTATTTCACTTCAGAATTGTTACTTTTAGGGTTTCAACCATGGATTCCCCTTTCTTGGGTTCTGTTTGATTTTCCCCTATTTTATATTTTTTTTCTCCTTCGGATGTTATTCCCTTTGTCCCTAATTGGAGGGGTTTTGTTGCGGTTCTTTCTTTTTTTTGGTCGATGTGCTGCTGGTCCCATTATTGGCGAAAATTCTGAATTTGGAGAAGGTTTTGTGCTGCTTCAGAAGGCTTTTAGCCCGATGATGGTTATGTGCTGAAGATCTCCTTGGCCGCTCAACCTGCTCGGACCTGATGTTCCTACACGCCTCTCCTAGTTGGATCTGGTGCAATGAAAACTACATGGTTTTGGGATTGTGGTTCAAGGTTGGAAGGGATTCAAGGTGCTACTAGAGTTGGAGGGATTTGGTTTTGTGTATTGGGTTTTCTTTTGCTGCTTCATTGGTGTTCTGTTTTTGATTTCTATGGGCGTTGATTATGTTTTTTGGTGTTCGGTTGTTTCCGAATTTCTGTTCCGGTGGTTTTATGATGATGATGCTGAACAACGAAGATGCTTTGATGGTGTTTGATGTAGTTTTTAGTGGTGGACGTTGGTGTCGTAACGATGGAGATGTGTTTTGTATGGTGGGGACAAATTTTTAAAGACACGACTTCCTCTTGGTATCCGATGCTCTATAGTATACTAACGGGATGTGCGCAATTCGTTTTGATGTCGGTATATTTTAAATTTTGAAATAGGTTGAATGATATGGTCTTGGCGGGGTGAATGGTTTTTTTTTGAAATTTGAATTTTGTAATAGGTGTTTTTTAAGGGTGTAACTTGATGCTGGATGTTTCTGTTGGTTCCCTCCCACTTACACTAAAAGTTTATCTTTAATAAAATAAAAAAAATTGATTGTGGTTAGTCTAGAAAAGATGAATGAAGTGGATGAAGTAATGGAGCATGAAACTGACATGATTGAAGGAGAAAATAATTTTATGTATAGTTATGCATTCATTTAGCAACCACTTATTTCATTTGTGAAATCATTCATTATCATTGTTATGTATATTTTTTTGTTAGTATTATGCATATGTTATCTTTTTTAATTTTTTTTTCTGTATAGTTTTTTTTGAAATATATGTTCTGAACTAAATTTTATTTGATTAAATGATAGTAATTCTAAGTAAGACACGATATACTTGTTCATTGACCACCACGATAGATGAATATCCATATGTCTCCCTCCCTACGACATCTAATCCACCATCCACCTACCCCCTGCACTATCTCTCACACCCTCTATGAGCGTCCCTTCAGTAGCTCAATCATCGACTCCCACTTCAGAAGCCTTAGTAGTGGGGGAGCGACGCGCCACTTCAAGTTCTTCATGGGAATACCAGAGGGTAACTATTATAGGTACAAATTTTAATATGAATAAATTTATTGCACTTTTTTTATACTAACTGTTTATTCCTTAAAAATAGAAATAATGAAATTGTGGAGAAAAATATAAAAAGTTTAGATTTATGGAATCTGACTGGAGAGAAGATAGTTTCCCCATTTGATTCATATGGGGTCCCTACGGATGACGCTATAGGAATATTTGGCCATATTTTAGTCCAATTGTCCATGGAGCCCGTTTCCCTTCTTATTTCATACGATGATTGGAGAAATATGCCTACAAGTTGGATAAATAATGTTTTTGATTCCCAAATAAAGGTAATACATTATGGTGTAATTTAATGTCATGTTATTAATATTTTCAAAATGAATTTATGTGTACAGAAGTTTTTCCAATTTATGGTTACTGATGTGAC
The DNA here is from genome assembly GCA_963277665.1 of Viscum album. NCBI lineage: Eukaryota > Viridiplantae > Streptophyta > Magnoliopsida > Santalales > Viscaceae > Viscum > Viscum album. The sequence continues at coordinate 1,854,384,075 of OY728163.1, read as the reverse complement.
AGCATGAAAGTAGACATTGAAAAATCTTGGAAAAAAATGTAAAGACTTTAAATGGAGATTGTGGGGAGATGTCAATGATACTTCATTGAACTCCCAGCATATGTATGACAAGCTACCCTATGGGTTACACAAAGAGCAATGGAAAGTTTTAGTTGACAAACATCGTGATGAGAAGCAGATGGTATTTAAATATATATTAATATAATAATATCATTTTAAATTTATACATGTATATGAAGAGGATATGACATTTATTAATTTACTATTTAATTTAATTTTATTTATTTCATGATCTTTCAAGAAATAATGCATCAAATCAGGCTAAGTAGGTCATCCCTCACACTACGGGGTCAAAGAGTTTTTATAGAAGCTGATATGTTCTGGTAATCTTTTCATTAGTTTAAATATTTATAAGACAATATTATTTGTTTAATATATTAAATTTTTGATTTATTTTTATTTAATGTAGTCATAGAGTTTAGGTCATGAAGCACCCCGAACAGAAGTGTGGTTGAATGTTCACCAAAAATATGATGGAAGTTTTATTAATGAGCTTATCAAAGAAGTTGGGGTACAAACTCATTTTTCATTATAATAACTTATTATCATTTGTTACTATGTTAATATATATTGCTTCTAACATGACTTCTATTTGATTTATAGGTAAAAATTAAAGAACTCTGGGATTCCAATCTTGCACAGTCCTACTCAGTTTCCCAGGATTACCCGGTTACTAAATTCCTTAGGAAGGAGCATCCTGGTAGAGTGTGCAGGATGGGTTTGGGACCCATAGAATCTGAGGCCTTTGTAAGGCCATCAGGGATTGAAGTTTCATTGAATCCTGGTTGTAGTCATTCCATACCCCGAGATACTCAAAGAGATATTTTTTCTCTACTAAACACAGTTCACGACCAGGGGGATCAGATATCCGCTTTGTAGAAAGCATTGATTGATTTATATTAAAAGATGACTGGATTTTCCCCCGGTGGTATTACATCGAATGGTGGTGAGTAGGTAAATCACAAAAATACAAAATCATTTAGTTTGAAAATTTTTATTGGTTTTAAGTTTAAATATAAATATACAAAAATATTTAATTTTCAATATAATGTTCTTTCAGGTGGTAGTAGGAAGTAGAGATGGAGGTGGAGAGGGTGATGAGATTTGTTCATCATTAGACCATGATTAGTAGTTTTGTTGATATGTTGGAAAAATATGGTAACATTCGGTTTGTATGTGTATCTTGTGTGGCACATAGTTTCCACCAAACATTTTCATGACCTAACATTTTCTTGATTTCTCATGTTTCCTTTTATGTATTTTATTGATTTTTGATGTTTCCTTTTATGTCTTGATTTCTCGAGTGTGGCATGAACCATATATTTTGATTCTTTTTTATCATGAATCATGTTTTATGATTCATTTTTTTTAAATTCATTAGGTTTTTTACCCAAGGATGAATGATCAAAAACATATCCTACAGTAATAAGAATAATTCCATTCATTGTTCTTGGAAAAGGTCCTCTATAAAAAAAATTCTCATGTATAGGAGGAGAAGGATGAGATGTTTGGGAATCATTATGTGAGAAAGAAATAAACAAAGTCATGTGAATAAGGAAGGGTCTCGCCTTTAGGGTATAACCAATGTGACTATAATTTTCACCAAGGCCTATTATAGGATATCCCAACATCATTACATATATTGAAACATCATGAATCAATCCATATATATTTTTATATAATACCCCTATTCATATTAGGCTCTTTACTAGGGTAAGATTAATTTTTTCATAACATAGGATTGTGGATATAGAACCAAATTCTAAGGATCCTTATGTAGATTTGGATAATATGTAGAGGAAGACATGTCTTACTTTGTAGACTACTCTAAGAAGTTTCAAGTCTTACAAGATAGACCATGCATCACATAGTTTAACATCATTTTAAAATTAATAAAATAATATAGAGTTTAAGATCATTTGAAAAATACCTTATTATATGAGGTTTAATGTAGTTTAAACTGATGTTTAAAATGAAATGAACTTGTCTCTATGCCAACCCTCAGATGGAATACCATTGTAAATGAAGAAACCCAATCACTAAGATATAGTGTGGGATTTGATATTAGCTTTTTGGTTGGGTTTGAGATAATAGATCTAGGAATAACTATATATCTAATGAAAATAGGAATCAATCCATACATAGTTCTTATAATTTTGGGGAAAATATGATCACCTTGACTTGAAATTGAGAAATAATAGGGAAACCAAAATAAATAGAATTAGTGTAATGGTACATACCATTTATAAACTTCCCTTTGTGCATTATCAAGTCCTGGGGATGTTTAGGGAGAGTTTTGTGGTGATTTTGAGGTTTGAGGTGGGGTTTTAGCCTTTTTAAGGCCACCACACCTTGTGCAATGACTTGTCTGGATATGAAGGAGGTAGTTTTATGTTGGGTGTACTCTTGTGTAAAATGTGATATATAACCATGAATTGGGGATGATATGGTGTTATTCGTGTTGTCCAAGTGGTTTTTCTTATGCACCATGAGAGTCTTGAAATTCCCTTGGTTGGGCCTAGAATATCGGAGGACCACCTATCCAGAATAGGAAACCTAAACTCACCACATTGTAGCCTTGGGCATGGTTAGGGTAAAATGGTTGGGAAATGGGAACTAGGTCATGGATTCTATACATGGAAGAATATAGAAGAACCACTATGGATTAGACCACTAAATTTTATAAGATTTTTGGGAGTCCAAATTCCATTTTAAAATGCAAAAGAAGACAAAATGACAATGAGGGTTCTAGATCAAACTTTTACCAAACCCACCACGTGAGTTTTGGATATTACCCTTGTTTTGGTAGAGTCCAGAGTGATTTACTTATAAATAAGAGTTTTATTACCTCCTTGTTTTAATTTTTATACTTTTCCTCAATTCTTAGTATACACTTACTCATACTCTCCTTCCCCAGTCACCTCCCATGGTTTTACAAACCACTTGGATCATATTGGATCATTTATATTGATGTTATTCATGGAAGCCCTCTCTTTCACCCTTACTCCTTTATTATCTTTTAATTATATTCAAGAGTTTATTATTGTGGTAGTTGTCCTTTTTGGGTGGTTTTTGATAGGGTCTTATTATTCATTGGATTCAATAGTGATTCACTTGAGATCAACAGCAGTTTATCCTTTGTTCATGTTCATTTCTCCTTGAGTAATCAGTCAAGGTTAGGGATCCTTCACCTCTCCTTCTTTATATGTACATTTTGGAAATATCATTCTTTTGTATTTCTTTGGTTAAATGGTACATCATATTAATAAAGATAATAAACAAGCTTAATTGATGTTTAAGGGGAAGGTAGAAATCACATGATTTATACTTATTCTTTCCATTTATTCTTATATGGCCACACTTACTTGGTTATCAAATTATGACTTATTTTGAGATGGCGTGTTGTTTTGGTTTTTATAAAACTTTATATGTATGTTTGTATAACCTCACCACATATTAAAATGACTAATAATATATATCTAACTATTAAATTGGTTTCCTATGCAATATTGTATTTTTGTGTGAATACCCTTCATTTAGTAATTATGATAAAATCCTTATTGAAACTAAATTTTTCATGGTGGTTGTGATGTGTAGTGGTTATGTTGTGTGGTGGTGCTGATGTGGGGTGGTTGTGATGTGGGGTGGTTGTGATATGTTGTGGTTATGATGTGTTATATGTTATATTAATTGGAATGGTTTTTTTCAAGGCATTGGTAATGGGCCTACAGTATCAACTACACTTTTTTTAAATCTGGCTTTAGTGGCGGTTTTAACCACCGCAAAATAAATATATTATATTTAGAAGTGGTTTTAATGACCGCTAAAATTAAAATATTTGTCGGTGGTTTTAACTATAGGTAAAGAATTTTTATATTCTTTTATTATATCATGTAGGTTTTTATGGTTTTAGCGGTGGTTTCCTAGATTTTGTGGTGGATTAGAGAAGTATTTGGCTCCCCTATGTTATTGATTGAGACATCAATTTTTAGTAGTAAATTCTCATTGTTAATGGTTATGTTGTTTTGATATCATTAATATATGTGACACTGAATTAACCCATCATTCTTTTTGACAAAGCTAACTGGTTCACCAAAAGGTAATTCCCTAGGGGTGTATAAATCCTTTATCCAAATTCTCTTATAGTTTCTTTTTTTATATCCTTAACTTTAATTAGTTAAATTCTATAAGGTATATTTAAAATAGGTTTTTTATTAGGTATATGTTTTATTAATAACTATAGCATATGATCTAGGGGAAGGCCATGAAACTCTTTATGGGAATCTATCATCATATTTACATAAAATATGATTGTCTACAAGGTTTTTGATTTCTTTTCCTGAACAATTTGAGAAATATATTCTTCTTCATTGGGTATTGATACCCATACCAATGAAGGATTTTCTAGGAGATGTTCATAACTTTTATTTCATTTATATAAGATCATGGGATGGTTTAAGATATGGAAACTAATTTCCTTTTCTTAGAAATTGATATGATCTCTACATAATGAGAGCTAATCTATTCACAATACATTTTAAATTCCACAAAAGAAATAATTAAGATAGATTCTAAAAGAATGTTTCTATATATTCTAATACGAGAAGGGTACAATAATTGAGTTTTAATGATTTAACTTTTAGGTATTTTCATAGATATTTCCACTTCAATGTACTATGGGGGTGATTAAATATTTTCAAAAAACTTATATTATGTGAAATAATATATTGAGATAGAATCTACTACAATATTCACCATTATTGAGTGAGTTGTATGTATACAATTTAAAACTTCATTTTATTACACCACCTCAATGGTGATAGTGTAATACTTTCATTTCTCCCTTAGCTTAGGTATCTATTGACGTTGATTATCTTCAATGACCCAAGGTTATTTATAATGGATTTCATATTTAACACGTTCCTTACAGTTGGATCATTAAAGAATGGGTGATGCATTGAGGGGATCCTTAATTTCCTCCATCATATTTATATCCTTCTTCATAAATCATAAAAATTCTTGTTCTTGATTCCATTATATTCTAAACTTGAATTATTTCCAAATTCCATTAAGAGAGATTATAGTGTTCGGATTCCCAAATATTTGGATTGTGGTAGTTGAATTTTATTATCTCTATGTCAACTATCATTTTATCCTCTAGTATGATACTTCATCCATTATTTTGTATGACCATGTCCATAGTACCATTCTAGAAACTCCATATATACATTTAGATAATTACAAAAAAACTTCTTCCCAACTTCCCAAATCATAAATTTATGGAGTTTCCCAGATATGTGATTTTAAAGAAAAAAATAATCTATCAATTTTTTTATCTTATTTTATAAAAAAACTAGTGTAATACCTTTCAATCCTTGTGAAATTATCCTAATATGTTAAAAAATCATTGTCCTTTTACTTGATATCTAGTAATTACCTAAACATATTTAAATGAATGATATCAGTAAAAAACTTGTAAATAAATATTTTATTGAAGTCCACCCACTCCATTACTTAAATAAAATTGTTATTTTTTTTTATTAATGATCAATTCCCCAAATTTATTAGCTTTCCCGTATAAATGATAAATAACTTTATTAACTTTCTATTTCTATAGACAATGAAGAATGTAAAAAATATTTTCATGGAGATGGTCTATTATTCTATAATAAGTGGATGGGAATAAACATAATATAATGATTCTAACTATCACATGAAAGAAAAAATGGATAATTTATACTTTTTGGGTGATGGTAGAGATTCTACATGGTTTAGGACATTGTTTATAACATGGGGAAATTGGTCAAGTACTCCTATAATGTTTTAATCTCCGTATCCCATTGTATTATGAATGTTTTCTGGGAAATCATTTCATTTTCCATATAATGGGTTATTATCTTGTTTTCTCATAGTTCCTACCATTGTATAAAATATAGAAGTTTAGAATGAATCAAAAGTTTATAAAGAAAATATAAAGTACGTATTTCAATTAGTTAATCAATTATAAGGTTTTTGATTATGAAATAAATAACTTTATCCTAGGTTGTATTTTACTAAGAAAATTCCTAAATGAAATATATCTTCATCTGATTCCATTTTCAGTGACCAAAATCTTCTATAAATTATTATTATACATCATTTTTAATATGATATAACAACATTTCAACTCCAAAAGTTAATAGTTTCAGTGTATTGGGGAAATTAGGTTCATAAAATATAAACAAAAATCAAATGTTGATGTTTATTTAAATAATTATTTAGATTCTTTAAATAATATTTTATAATATAATTAGTATAGGTTATTACCTGGGGGAATACATCAATGAATTAGTGAGATAAAATCCAAAAAAGGGAAGGAATAATAAGGGTGAACATCAGATATAAGTTGATAGGAGCACATTATTGAGCATAATAATCATAATTAAATAAAATTATATGGATGATAATAATTATAATATAAAAGTTCTTTCAATTAGAAATGGAATTTGGAAAATGAATAAAAAAAATGTTTAAATTCAAGGTTAAATACTAAGACATCATAATGTTATGGGAAAAGATAACTTCATCATATCCATGTAGAAAACTGCATAAAATTGTAACTATATCAGGTCTACACTTATTGATCATAAGACATATAATACTATAACCAATGAATTGAAGGGATACATAATTTTGGAGCCACTTTTCAAATCAAAATATGCTTATAATCATCCACTCTATATTAAAAAGAAATTTACATTAAGAAAAAACATGAAATAAAGCCATGAAAAAGGAATGAGTTCCATAATGGTATCATAATGAATAAGTCAATGATTAAATTTATTGGTTCCAAAAATGAGGGAAACATTATTTTAGACATTCAAGGTAAGAATTATAAATAAAATATCATTGTTCATAGAGAGAGGAAGAATAAATTTAATATGAATAAATCAGTTGTTTTGAAAATAAAAGATTTATAAAAATTATTAGAGATGGATATGAAATTATCCAAACGAAACTAGGATATAGATATAACAATAATAAATAAATGGAAATATTAAAAAATAATTTTGTAATGGATTTTATAATTTTCATAAGGAATGAGATAAAAATAGAGGATAAACCTACAATAAAAGTATGGAGTTTGAGAGTCCCCTTTCCTTAGGTCGCATTTAATTTCATCATATTTACACATAATATATAATAAAAATATCTTTACTAATATATATATATATATAAATTTAGAAAAATTATTTATTTTATTCCTGATCAATTATAATAATTGAAATTTGCTTTTTGATCTTTCATTAGAGTTAAAATGGTTTGATGAACCATTTATTTTTAATTATGTTGTTTTCATTTTGCTTTTATGTTTTTAGTGAATTATTATTTATACATCATAAAAATAATCCTTATAATAATAAAAATACATAAATATATATATTTATACATGATTCATAATTTACACTAACCATCCATGAATGTAGTTACTTTTAAATAATTGAAAATGTGCCCATATGCTGTAAACCGACCATTAATGGGACATTATCAAGAGAGGGAGAGAATGATAATACATAACAAATAAAAATATTTTATATTAACTATATAGTTTAAAATAATATATATATAAATATATAATATATACTAAAAATTTATAATTTTGGGGATAAATTAATAATTAAAAATATCCCTATAGGTGGTAAAATGACCTTCAAGGATACTTTGTAAAAGGAGCAAGAGAGAGATATTTTGTCCACATTTTTTGTAAACATTTTTTTATAATAGATTAATATATTTAAATAATGATTATATATTTATAAAATATATATTTTATATATTACTTTAGATGTGGGAATGGGAATAGAAGAATATAAGGTGTAAAATTTAAATGAAAAAGAGAGCACAGTTACCACAACCCTGAAGTTGTTCATTTTATAAGATAGTTAATTCCATGGTGAATGGGATTTGGATGTGATAATACAATATTTAATCCTATAAGGAGGGTTAGGATAAGGTAATTGAGTATATATTTGGAAATGAGAAGGATTAGTAAAGTGATTTTCTATGGTTATGAGGGGAGTTATTTATACTTGAAGGGAGGTGGAATTTTGGGTTAAAAAAATGAAAAACATGTTTTCATGACCAAGATTTATCATAGTGGTATTATTTGAGACTATTAATATTTTCACATTAAAAATACAGGCTTTTATTAATTTTATACCCTTACAACACTAAATTTTGTTTTTTTATAGAAAAAATAAGAAGTAAAAATAAAAAATTGTTTTTAAGGGAATACTTTATATGTTTTGACTTTGGAAGATAATTTTTAGCTTAAAAAATATAATTGATTATTTTTATGTGAATTATTAATCTTAATAAACACATTTTTGGTCAATAAATCATTTTATAATTAATTTGGTTATTATTACATCAATATTATGTCAAAAAATGTGATATTCTAAAATTTTTATTTTTTATATTCACCAGAAAAATTTAGTTTTTCTATGAATTTCAAAAAATTCAACCTTAGAAAATTGATTTATGCTAATTCCATAAATAAAATTCTATTTTTTTCAAAATAATTTTAAATATTTGTTAAATTAAATATTAAATTATTGATATAGGAGTTACGTTTTTTATAAAATAATTTAAAACATAACTTATTAAAGATACATACTTGTATTTTATTTGAGTTAATAATTTGATTAGTTATTTTTAAAAATAATAATATTAATTTTTACATGTTTAATTAGTGGTAAATATTATATAAAATTCATATATTATTCTAATTTTCTTGCAACTATTATAAAAACTATGTTATGATTCCAACAATTATATTAAAATTCCAATGGTTATATTTGATTTATACTTATGAGAAATTCGACTTAGTTCAATAATTAATTATTTAATTAGTTTAATCCCAAATCTATCTATACATTTTCAGAAAATTAAAATAATATTTCTAATTTTTTTCTTTTTCTGTAAAATGTTGTTCTTGGGTTTTTTATTTCTATTTGACCCCAACCCTATGGATTTTCAAATTCTACGTATTCTATTTATTTGTTTTTATCAACCAATTTTAATATTTTTAATTTTATTGTGTGTATTTATGATACATATGTAATGTTCTATATTGGATAAATAAATTCATTTTTATATTTATTCCATTGTATATGTTTTTTATTTTATACCTTATACTTATATGTGAAACTTACCCACTCACCCAAACCCACACACATATATTAAGAAATAATATTTCATATAGAAAAATCCAAATCGTTACATTACATGTCAAAGAAAACCTATTGAATGGGGATTTGGATGTTTTGAGGAATTTAACACCTTTTATAAACCTAGTCTTTCCCTAGGTGATGAAGACATTAAGGTTGAATTTCTTTTGTGTTAGAATTTCAATACCATTCAATTTTTGTGAAAAATAAATGGATTCTTGAACATTTAAAATTGATTTATTATTTATAAAATGAATCTATGAATTATTTATGATGAATATATAAATGGGTTCTCTGATTTAATTGATTCTTTCATGTATTTTTAAAGTGGATTTTTATAGAAAATATATGTAAACTATTCTAATGTGTTTTATGAATTCTAGGTGTTAAATGAAATATAAAATATGTTTTCATCAGAAAATGTTTAAATTTTTTTTTGAATAAAATATTTTTTTTATCATTTATAAAAAAATTATTTTATGATATTGTTGATGTATTTAAATTATAAAGGCCTTTTGGAAAAACATAAAGTGACTTTTATGTGATTTTATTACTTGATAGGAATCATTCTCCTAATTGTTGAGTATATAATTGTGGAACTATTTAGTGATGGTAGATTACAATTATTTTGAAAAGGACCATTTTTTATAATGTGTTCGATGTCTACATGTGATATATTTGATTCATTATAACGAATTGATATTGAAGTAATTTATATATTGAATTATTTAATCAAATCACTTTAATAAAACATCATATGAAGCCTTATGTATATATAAGGTTTCTAGTGATAATTAAATTACTAGAGAATAATTCCACTCTATCTAGCTTTGATAAATATTGATTGTTATTCCACTCTATATCTTGTAGACTACCTATTTATTATTCTTAAGAATGTTATATTATAGGTATTTACACTATTTTAGTATTCCTCTATGGCTAGTGGATTTATCTTCTATTTTAGTATTCTAATTTGTCTAGTGGTTTATATGAAGATAGTTTATGGTTCGGAATGAGGATCCATGATTATCTCCTTAGGGTGATCATTAGTTATCATATGTTACTCAATAAATTATTCTTGATACATGGTTTTTATTTTATTTTTATAGTTTCATATTATTCCTTAAAACATGGGATGATTTTATCTCTTCTATAATTTCAATTTACCAATGGTCCATGAAAACACAACTAGGGTAGGGGTGAATCAGGTGTAGTTCAATTTTACTAAATACTATTTTGTTTTTTAAACCATGAAAACCCATTTATAGTTGAACCTATAATATTGGATAAGTAATATTTATCCTTTTCATTTTTAACAAAGAACACACCTATATGAAATTCATATAATGTAACAAATATGGAACATGTGTTTTTACATGCTTTTACCCCTCTCCAAAATCCTATTACTTACCATGATTGCGATTCCCAAGTAAAAAATTTTCCAATTAATTATTATTAAAATAAAATTGGAATAATGGAATGTAATTATCCTAATCCAACATCATCATATAACACAAGTTAGTGTTCACAAAATTACATATGTGAAAACATAATGCATCCCATAACTTCTCTTCAAACCTACATCCCACCAACTTGGATTTTTTAGCTTTCGATATCCTCCTTCTAATTTAGGTCACAGTCTATTCCAAATTTCACCACATCATAAATAATTATCCCCTTCCAAAAATGAAAGGAGTCTTAGAATACCGTTATATCCTCACAACCGAACCTTTAAAATTGGCCTTTATTCTTTACTAGATTCTAGATTCCATGAATCAAAATGTTGGATTATCAACTTAATATTTTTTGGTACATAGATTTTAGAATAGGATTGTTTCTCTTTACCCCTTCACTACATATTTTATAGGATCCTCTACCTATTTCTTCCTTTGAGAGATTCACTATTCCCTTGTAACACTCACAATATTCATCATCAAGAGGGTCTTAATCTATCACGACTTATTCTTCTTTTCTTATAGATATCATGACTCCCTTGACTAACTCAAATCAACACATTTTACTAATATAACATCGATACCATCTTATCTCATTTATTTTATTTTCAATTTTCTCAATTTTTCATGTACATGAGAGTTTTAATTAATTTCTTATCTCATTTAAAATTTATATAAATATAAAAAGTCAATAATTATCAAGGAGTATTACAAAATTATCTTCATTTTAAACCACTCCCCGATATGCTTTTTCAAATCTAGAGATATTACATAAATACCCTGATTTATTACTTCTCTCATTTCTCATATGAGGTTTTATTATCTTTTATTTAATAGTATTCTAAAAATCATCTAAATTCTAAAAATAATCTGTAAATAATATAAAATTGAATCACATTGGTTGTATGAAAAATATATCGAAACTTAGTTTTTGCAATAGAAACATCCTTTATATTAGGGGAGCAATTAAAGAAATTAGTACCTCCCATAATATTAAATCTTAACACAATAGCTAGTAGCTTAACACCACCTTCCTTATTCCCAAACATCTTGATATATTAATTACTTAAGATATGAACAATAGGTTAATATTCATCTCATCAATATCTTACATTATTCATTAAAAATTATTTAATCTTATATCTTCTCTATATTGGTTATGATGATTATATTCTAATTATTCTTAAATATCTCAGGCTTTGGTTAGGGATAAACATATATTTATTATTCTTTAACAATAATGGATAACACTTTCATCATCACATTTGATTCCCCATGTAAGTACCCAACCCACCGGTCCTACCTGGCCGGTGCAAGGTTATACTGTCACAACCCCAAGCCCACAAACAATAGACTGGGGGTTGGAGAAAAGCGCCAAAAATACATAAATGGAATGGGAGTACTTTTAATATTGTACCTGTATGAATGCACCCAACCATCTCCACGGAATAGTATAGAGGAATAATAAAATTATACGAACTACTTTTGTGAAACCATGCATGTAATAAACCCCAGGGATATATATCGGAGTATGATTAAACAAAACCAATGTATAAATGGGGGAAATACATGCCCAACTAGAAATGAAGTCCCAACCAGACAAAAACTAGAAATAAGGAAAGCTAAGAGAGCCCAACTCAGGATCTCAAATATCATCCACCATACATGGTCACTACACCCAAGTATCACTATGCTCCACAAAAGTAACCATTGATTTATCTGTCATCTGCATAAGACATGGCACATGCATGAAAACCCATGCAGGGGTGATTATATACATATTTGGTAGGACACACTTAAAACCAAAATTGATATATGGAAAGATTCAATGATAGTTAGATCAACCCAACGCAAGAGGGAAATAATACCCAATATATAAACATATATATTCTCATAAAGAAACCCATATGAGTGAAAAAGGGGATCTCCATCTTACATCCAAACCAAAGTCGATGAGTAAGATTGCAGCTCCAAAAGTCCATCACTAATGGCCAGAATAAAATAACCTCAAAATAATATGTGTGGATGGGCCTACTCCTCACTACCATGCACCGTAGCTGAGGGATCCACAACTCTCATGGAGGACCCACTCCATGCTAGATCTTAGAGATGGGGGAGTACCACTCTGTAGTTAGAGGACTTGTGACTAGTGTAATGGACTAATGTCTCTTTCTAAATAAAGAATATGGATAACCTTATCCCTAGTGCCTGAAGGGAGTACTACCCCTAACATATCTCCAAAAGTATGGGGATCCTTCACTCTGGTGCACTAGGAGAGTACTGACCCCATTATCCCTCCAATTATCCTTCCTTGATCACTTTCATCATCACGAATCTATGAAAGAAGTGGAACACCTAGAAAATATATCATCATATCAATCATGTACCAATAAAGGCTACATCATGTATGGGGGTCAACATGGTATGTGACCCCACCTCATCGCCTGATCGTGTTATCTTATGGACATGTATTGGATAAATGTCATTGTACATGGTGTGTATGTCTCATACATGGCGTGTCTTCACCACTTGAGACCCGTCGTTTCCTCTTGGTCATTCCTATGTACCTATCCATGCTCTAATGTTGTCCCATTCCTGTTTACTATAGAAGTATATGGTGTGTCTAATTATATGGGGTCCTGGATTTTTTCCATATTGTACATGGACTGGATTCTTGGGTAGTGTCACACGGTATGTGGGTTTATATACATTGTTCATGATCCTTAACTTCTATAAAACCCTTATGTCATATCTAGGGTGGGCTACAAGCCATGTGTTCTTATAGGATACATAGTGTGTAGTTCAAATTTTTACTGAATCCTTTGATTCTTCACATACATTTTAGATCTTCCCTAGATTCTATGAATATCTCTTATTGATGGCATAAAACTAAAGGGGAAATCCCTTGGCTATCATTCCATAGCCTTCAATAGATGAAAAAAGGAATCTGATGATCCGCTCAAAGTCTCACGTGTGTCATGTGTGCATACCATTGCTCATTTCCATTCATGGATGATGAAACCTTGAAATACCACCCAAAATTGTGCTTGATACACCCACAAAACACTAATGTATTCATTGTTTTCAAAAATTCCAGGAATTTGGGGGTTCAATCATACCTGAACCTGCCCCAGAATTGTCGAATCGTGAACTCATGGGCCAACATTGCAGAATACGATGAATGGTTAGTGGAAAGGAACATTAACAAAGTTGAAAACATCATTAGACCAGAGTTTTTGGATAATGATAATAGACTGCAGAAGTCATGGTGGGAACATGAAATAATTAAAGACTAAATTTTGTTAAATAATTTTACTCATATATGGGAGCATGCATATAATGTAAGATCACAGAATTAAGTAAATATAATAAATCTATGAACAATATTTTAATCCAAATTGGTAAAATCCGGAATTAATGATTCCGAGATCCATTTGGGATTGATCATTTTTGAAGAACGTGTTCACCAATGAAGGAGAAGTCCCACTTTATTTGTTGCCTCTCAATCTAATCAAACATCATACTTCGATTTGGATCTACCAATGATGAACATAAAAGGCTCATGTCCAATCTCCAAGGTTATGTGGCTAACACTAGTGAATTTCTATAACATCCGATTTAATAAGAAAATTCAATTATTGGGTATTAAATGAATTAAATGAATGAATGAATTAATTAATTAATCCACTTAATTTACCTAAAAATGACTACCTTATTTGAATGTCCAACATCGACCAACCTTAGGCCGCACCTAGTGTAAACCTCACATTGCAGATTCAACTATGGTGTCAAATTTATAAATTTGAGACTACATTTGAGTGGTATTCCACTATTTATAAAAAAATCATGGACATGGTAATAATATTTTTAATATCTTGATAATATAAATTTTAAAATTACTAGGCCCTGAAATCTTGTGCTGTTTCAGTGACTAACCTTTAAATTATTCCTTAATATATTTCAATGTCATACAAGGGAAAAAGGTTAAATAAATTCTCCCATTATTAAAGTATTTTTGATCAAAAAATCTTAATCTTAATAGAAGTATGGGGATAATACACCCATAACTATACCTCTTTCTCATTGGATCTCTCATGCATGATACCATAGTGACAAAACAAATAAAATAAGAAAACAGTCTATCCTTATAAGGTCCTCTCTTGTCGATCCTTGATCATCATTGGGTACTATGAAATTGTGTTTCCATACTCAATATCTAGATCTCCATAGTCAATGACATGTGTAGGATCATGCACATATCTCATTAGCTATGACACATGGAAGAAATCATCCACACAATCTAACTATAGGGTAAATACATAGTGGTAAGAAACCACACCAACCCTCCCTAGGATCTCGAATGACCCAATAAAGCTCAAGGATAACTTGCCTCCCTGGAGAAAATCCTCTTAAATCCTCATCACAAGGAGAATATAAGTACAATATGATCTCCCTGATCGAACTACAAGGGCCCATGACATGGATCTGTATAAGATTTTGGTCAACTCTGGGAGGTCCTTATACACTCAAGGATCAACTGAACCTTCTCTATCATCACCTATAAAATCACTATCCCAATAAGATACGATTCTTCAATCTCAGTTTATAATAAGGATAATCTATAAGGCCTCCCATATAGGGCCTGAAATGGTGTTATGATGATAGTAATGTGATAGTTGTTATGATAAGAAAATTCTTCTTGTGGGAACTGATCCTCCTAGTTCTGGTTGAAGTCTGAACATAAATCCCTCAACATATCCTTTAATACTGAGATAGTGTACTCGGTCTACCCATCTATCTAGGGTTGGAATTATATAATTAACCTCAACTAGGTCCTGAATTCCTCATAAAATACTATCCACAAATTTGACATAAATATAACATTATATTAAAATAAAATCATCAAATGTACCATAGGAAGGTTGAGGATATCCCACATGAAAAAATCCCCCACATTTTTTACTGAACTCTTCTCCCTTATGGAAAGGAAGTGCACCAAATTTGTAAGTTATCCAACTATCACCCAGATGAAATCATGCATTCATGTTGTCCATGAAGGTCCTATCACCAATTCCATTGATATAATATCACATTTCCACTCTAGGATATCAAGAGGTTGTATCAAACCTAATAAAACCCGGTGCTCATTCTGCACCAACAGACATGAGTGACTTCTAAAGATGAACTTGGCTATGCTAGACCTCATTCCAACAGACCAAAATACCATTGTAGGTCCTTATAAATCTTCACCACTCGGAGATGTATAACCAAAGGAGAATATAAAACTCCTTCATCACCTCCTCTCACATCACATCCATAACCACCATTCATCCTCAAAAAATGATTATATGCTCCCCTCCATACACAAAGTGGGGGAATTTTATATCTGTATTTCATGCATGTATTTTATGGTATTTTAAAATATTATTTTGTATTTAAATGATTAATATTTCCAATTTGTGAATGATTTTATTTTTTTTATATTTTATGACAGGATATAACCAATATTTGTCAAATGAGATAAAAGATGTGAATATTGGAGCTAGGAATGATATCATATTTTTGAAGGTAGAGCAGGCTGGAAAAATGGAAAACAACCATTTACATGTAATGTGTTTTATTAAATGAAATGGTATTATAGAGATGTCACTTCCTCCAGTGCATGTCATAAAGAAAATACACAATGTGAAAATCCATTGCATGCCATGTATACAAATACACAACCTAAATGTTTAAGATATTGAAAGATACGGAAATTACACTGATGAAATGTATTAAACGTCATGATAGTGTTAGGAATCTGGAAAATAAGATTCACATTTATGAGGGTTTGATAGGACGACTTATAAAACCACCCCCTAAACTACTCCTTTGGTGTTATTAAAAACTAGAGAGCCTACACAGACTTCTACTGGAGACATGTACCACTACAGAGCCTTTATTTTCTACTATTATACAATATTTTATTTACTATTCTTTTCAACCTCTCATGGATAGCACGATGGGATGATTTATTTGTGTTTTAGTAGGCATGATGAAAGAGGATTGAATGTATGAGGTATTTTATTTTGTATTGAAATTTATGTTGGGGTTTCACAATGGTTCTTCAATTCTATCCCTTTCTTGATTCTTCTTGCATGACCATTGTGACCAAGGTTAAGAAAAGGGTTTAATTTATTTATTTATTTGAACACGACCATTGCCTAAGTTGATTGAAAGAATTTATTTGATGTGGAATATATAGTTTATACTTCCTCCATGACCATTGGGTTAGTCTCTACTCTATTCTTAAATATGGTTTCTTGTTATCCACCCTTTGCAATTCGAAGTACCTAACCATGAAAAAATGGATCCTTGTATGGAGATCATTTACCATGACTATTGGACTCACTAGGATCTGATTCCAACAACTAAATGATTGATAATTGATTATTTCATATATTGTTATTTCATGAACCCATATTCATTGCTTCCCGTCTCCCGTTTTACATTTTATTCTCCCACTTTATCAAAAAATCACATGCTCAGTAGATTAGATTTAATTTCTAAAAATTGAATTAGGTTTGGTATTTTTTATTTAAATAAATATTTTCTAAAACCTTATCTCTCAATATTTAACATCAGACGTGAAATTCTTATTCTACAATGTAGTTTATTGGTTTGTTTATTTTTGTTATAAATTTCTAATTTTTTTAACCATGCAGTAAATTACAATGCCTACAGGTCTAATGAATACTTGTCTCCATTTATGGGGATAGGATTGGATATTTTTTAGTTGAATTATTTAGAAAATTATTTTATCATTTTGTCTATTTTTTATTATATCATTGTATTTTCTTATATGTATCATTTTTTCCACACATGGTATTCTTGGTTGTGATGGAAGAGATAAAAGGTATGATAACTACTAAGGAGATATTCTCCTTCTTAATAGATGATATTGTGCATTTACTCAATGAAGTTAAAATTATGAATAGTTAATCCAACAAGCACCCACAACCATACCCAAGCATTGAATGCACAAGACCCCATAACCTGAAGCCATAATTTTATGAGAGGAAACAAGATCAAAGAAGAGTGGACAACAAATTGGATGTAATACCACTTCCAAATATGATATTTATTATAACCACAATGACCTAGACATTTCAAGTTTAGAGGGATATGGAGACCTTACTGCAGAACTTGAGTGGGATGAAGCACAATTCAACAAATAAAAACAAGATGAAGTGGAGACCACCGTTTCTGAGATTGTACAAATTTTTCTTGCAAAACTTTGACCAAAACTGAAGGGAAAAATGAAAAAGAAATGGAAATTCTGGATTCCACATTTATCATAATTTTTTTGAAAATATAAGTGTGTCATAGGAAGAGGAAGAAGAACCTGTTTCACCCTACACTGACTACAAAGATGAAAAAAATAAGAAAAAAAGTATTTTACTAAGTCTAGTCTGATGATGATATCTTATCAGTGATATTAAAACTATTCAGACTCTAGTCACCACCTCTGAGTTCCACACCAATTTCAATGAGGAGAATACGAGCTGATCTGGGTGGATTTCAAAGTATGAATTGTGTAAACAATAGATGATTATCTCTATAATATACTCTAATCATCTAACCTTGGTATGGTCACTCTAAATGACTAATAAAAAAGAGTAGCATTTAAAAGGAAACCCTATTCTCACTACTTTCTAGGATTTTATATTTATTACTTTAAAAGAATTTAATTTTTTTTATCAAGATTTAATTTCAATTACTATTATATTTTTTACCATATTTAAAGGACCTGTATGTTCACTATTTTTTAATAATTTTATGTTCAATCAATGTAACTAGAATCAGTATCAAGAAGAAGGAAGAGAATCTATAGGACCATTTCACATCATGAACACCATTAACATCTTGAAGAAAAAATGATACATGTAGTGTAATTAGTATACATTGTGAATCTAGTGTAGGAATTACCTACAAATCCATGCTTTAAGTACCAATAACAAGTGTATTAAGTGTTTTAATTTTTTTATATATAGTATTACCAAAATTTAAATGTTTATTAATTTTCATTAAAATTTCATTCATACACTTAATTATTTATTTACCCTACTAAACTAAGAGATAGAAACTGCATAGGACAATTATCATTCCATGAAGTTAAATTTCATTATCAAAAAAATTGAATTAGAAAAATGAAAAAAATTATTAGAGATAATCATGTGGATTAGGATTTTGAAAATCATAATTTATGGGAGTATATTGATCAATATAAATGAAAATTTTCTATGATTTGGCCTTCCTTTAATTTTTGATATTTTCATTAGTTGATTCAATTATTCCTACTAATTTTGATTTTTAATTTCCATAACCATTCATCTCTTGAGAAATTATCTAAGAATAAAATTTCCTATTATTTTAATATAATATTTATTATGAAACTTAGGTATGTTCTCTTCTATAACTCTCTTTTCATCTTATCATCGCTATGAATGCATATAATTACTTTTTAAATGACTGAGGCATCATTTTTTAACCCTTTATCCTTGGAACCACCTTTTATTAATTATTTTTAATCTCATATAAGCCATGCATAACCTTATTAGGAAATGTTCCATGTTAGAAGTCTATCTTATATTCACACCTTCCTCTAAATGTTTTTCAGGATATTTAAATGAATAAGTATGAAGGAAGTATTTTCTACGGTGTATTGGGATATATTTCATTAAGAAGAAACTTTTGTGGGTTATCTTGTGTTTTGGGGTGAGTCTATGTTATCATAAACTATATTTTAATAATCACCTCTCTTTCTGAAAATATATAAAATTATTTTTGGAAAAACTAAAAAATTGAATTAAAAATTTTTTGTTGTGTCTTGGGAGGATAAAAAATCACCATTTATAAACATAATATCTTTTTATCATATGTGGTTAGGTGGTAGCTGTGATATTTTTATTAAGAATAACATTTAAAATAGAAAAAAATATTAAAAAAATTAAACAACATTAATAAAAGAGAAATAGAGGTTGATTGATTAATTGTTCTTAAATGTATTATAAGACATCTTTAATCCTTTGGGGGGGAAGATATAGATGACCTATGTAGAGGTAGATTTTTATTGATCTTATATATTGATATAATAAAAAAATTATTTAAATTCAAACCTCCTTTTTTTAGCCTTAATTTTTAAATCATTTACCTACCTACCCTAAAGACTCAGAGTCATTTGATCATAACTGTGAAGCCCTCATGATTATTTGTGAGTTTTAATTTATGAAGTGGAGATACTAGATTCCTTGAAGGCCTATGATAAGTGACACATTCTTGAGGTATTTTCATCACTCTATTTTTATTTGTATATTTATGATGAGTATAAGAATTCAAGTAAGGTAAATTGAAAATGGCATGTGTATTAATAATGAATTGAAAAATGAAAAATTGATGATAGAAAATGATTGGTTATTTAATAGGAGAAAAGTAAAATTATTGGTTGAATTTTTTATTTTAAAAATGTTTTTTTTGATGAGTTATCTTAAGTGATGATCAAATATTTTATTTTCCATTTGATTAATTGTTTTTGTTGAAATTGAATTTTAAATCATGATAGGGTAAATTTCAATTGAAGTATCCTAATATTTTATCGTTGAGGACAAGTTTTAATTCAAGTGTGGGGGTAGAATTCATCACACCAAAAGGAATCACTAGGAACTCATAGTGTTTATATAGAAACAAAAATTTCATCTTTGGAATATCATCCTCATGGACCCTCAACTTGTGGTAAGTAGATATGAGATCGATCATCGAGAACTAACTTTCATCTCATAACCGATCAAAGTGGTCATCAATCCTTGGCATGAGGTACTTTTTCTTTGTCATCACCTAGTTTAGGTGATGGTAATAAATACAAAGCCTCAAGATCCCATCCCCTATTAAAAAAACTAGAGCTACCCAGGGGGACACGCTAGGTTTGATGAAACCCTTCTCTCAAAGGCCCTCCTACCACACGATCAGCTTCTAGAGCTCTAAAGGGGCCATCAGATATTCCTTTGAAGACATAAGTATGGTCTTAGGTTTCATTTATATCCATAATTCTATATCCCACTATGGAGGTAGTGTGGAATCATCATTGGGGTAAATTTCTCTTGATTATTCCACTAGTGATGAAATCCAGATGCATGATATCCCACTATGCTAAGGGTTAAACTCACCAACTGATGGGTGATGTGATACATCCCCCTACTCACAAGGTCCAATCTCTTATCCATGAGATCATTCTCACTCATAAAGGAGAATCTACTCCCATTGGTGTAAATATATATAACTCTCGATGATATTCAATCTGTGTCCAAATAGTGTAAAACTAGTCTATACCCTAGATGAAGTCATAAGGTCTCATAGTGATGATAAGAGGTTCCACATGAAACACTATCTAGCAAGGGATAGCTCATACTTCTGGTAGATGAGCGATATTGAAGAATCTCTCCTTATAGGAACCTCTAGTTGTAGTTTCTAGGATAAAGTCTCAAAACGAAGCTCTATCTCTCTCACCAGTAATAAGGTGATGAAGGAATGACTCACACATATGTCTTTTAGTATAGAATAAAGAGTAGAATAAACTTAGATATAGCCTCAAATCATCCCAAGTGCATCATGGTCCTAGCCCTCCATTGCCTGAAACTGTCCCCGACCCCGAACACCAACTCCATAAGCCTAACATGGGTCACCGGGTGGTGGTGGTGGTAGGATATCATAACGTCATCTTCCACCAACTGCTCCTACCTATAGAGCTTCACCTATTCCTCTACTATCACTGCCTCCCTACGTTCCACCCTAGCTATGTCTAAGAGATCTATGATTCCAACACTACCTCTACTGTTGGGGTACTTACCATATCAAGGGAGTAATATGTAAGGCCAATGACCCTCATGGTTTCATAATCATAACATCCCCTCTCTCTGAGCTAACATCCCCTCATGGTTTCATAAGTAGAACATCCCCTCATGGTTTCATTTCAGTTCGTGAATGAGAATGCATTATCATTTGGGTTCTCAATGTCTGATGCCTTATACCTTCTTTAGATAAATCATCCACATGATGCCCACCACTGGCTCTAACTTCCTAATGTACCTCTTGTAGGAAGTTCTCAGTCACATGATCCTACTCTTGGACTCCTACATAAGTGAGTAGGAATAAGGAAACCGGACTAGATGAAATATCTCTATGGAGACCCTTCATGAACTTTCTCTCCCGGATGAAGTAATATCATACCATATTAAGGGAGTACCGTGTAAGTTCAGTGAACCTTGTGATGTACTTAGGAACTGAAATATCACCATACAATAGCTCAATAAGCACCTAGATCTGAACCTAACATAAGAATAAAGGGTAATACTCCTCAAAAAATATAAGATGGAAGGAATACCATGAGAGCGTTGTCTCTTCATGGGTATTTATAACCAAGCTCCACCAAATCCTAGATACTCCAAAGAAAATAATGGATACTAGAACAACTATATAATCTATTGGGATATAAATAAGCCTAAATACTTGATCCACTGACTTAATAAAGTCCTCCACTAATTAGGAATCTATCTCATTGTGGAACCCCGGTGGTATCTAATGCTAGAAATAATATAGCATGTTAATCCTATGGACTTTATTGGAATGAAATTTCGGTACCATCTACTTCTTGATAGGTAGGGGTGATGCTCGCTGATTGGATAGTGGAAACACCTCATGGGATATCCCACCCAAATTAGGTATCATCACTCATTAGATCGTATTTATGATCCTAAATCGGTATCCTGGAAAGATATTCTCATGAAGTTATCTTGAAAGTGATAAGACATACCATTTTCAGATAAGCATATATATATATATGGAGAGCTACCTCAAGAATGTAATTCAAATTAATCAATCCTATATAATGCATGTTCCATTATTCCATGCAACCAATGTCTTAGTATGTTGATTTGAAAAGTAGGTTGTCTGAGTCATAGTGTATAAATAAGTCAGTAGCTGCACAAACAATGGGTTCCCTAGCTTGAAATCTACATTCAAGATACTTTGACACCATATAACTAAGTCCTAATAAATCCTCATAAGGGAAAAACTCTAAACGCCATCCCAATAAATGAACTCCTTTGGTACCACTCTCAAATGACCCAACCCACTATGGCTCATCTAGTCAGTGGAAGTTCAAGTCTATAACGACCCATACTTTACATACATTGTTATTACTTCATAATTGAAGCACACTTGTTACAACATATAACAAAACTAATAAAGGACCGTATATGTATAGTGTCTTTAGAAACTGGAAAACATAAACAACTGGTTCACAAAGAATCTACTTTGCCTCCCATTTATTTCATCATATCTAGAGTCCCTTTTTGGAATATTCTACATAACAACCTTCTTCCTGACCTGGGGAAATAAAACATACAAAAGGGTGAGCTCAAATTCTCAATAAGGGTAAACAAAATAAATATCAATCACATCATATACATAAGCACATAACTTTTGGAAATCTTAACCTCCAAAAGAGATCATAATTTAATAACATGGGATAAATCATAGTAGTGAAATGTGATCCCAATAATCATAACTTAAAACATGAAACTTTGTGGCATACACACATAATCATAGAGAATCATTTCTTATTAGTCAAGACTCATTTCCAAGACTATCTTAGTGGACAAAGTCCCTTTCTGAACCGAGTTCACTCCTCGTTTCAGTCCTGTTTCACTGAACCGGTATAACATACCATTCCAGCCATGTCTATCTCATGAGATATAAAATCTTTACCCAATTCTTTGGAGGTAGATATAGGTCCCACCCATCTCATAATGATACCATTCTTATGTGTGCCACAAAATCATAAATCATACATCATTGCATAACCCATATAATAAAAATGGGATTCTTAAACAACATGACATCATAAAACAATTCATATAAGATAAAGGAATTCATAAAAATAATTCCATCACAACATAATAAAATCAATGTAATAATAGGGATAGAAACAGAACCCTATATTATCTTAGATGGAAAATAATTTTGATAAAACACTTGAACTCCATTCTTGAGAAAAATATCCTTTCTACTTCAAAAACATTCTCCTTTCTTAACATGTCCTACAATTTTAAACTAAAAGAAGTTGAATAAAAATGAAATTGAAAATTTGTGAAGGATGATTCTTGGAAATAATGTTTTAAAAATACATTCATTCCATATAAGTTAAAAAACATTCTTCTCGTACTTTTGTCGGAAAAGTCAAAAAGTACCTCGTACGAAAAACGACAAAAGATTCCTTTAATATCCTTTACTATAAACTCACCAAAGGGTAAAAATGTATTTAAACAATTGTAGGTGGATGGAAATAATATTACATATTGAGGAAACATGGATGTGGATGATAAAATACACCCCAGTAAATACAAAAGTATAAACAATCTCGGCTAAAAATGAGATTGTGATATATCCCTTACCTTAGGTCCGTTTTTCTTCGTAAGTGTCTGAACCTCCTGTATAATGATTTAAATAATGTTATTGACTTGTTACAGAATCATACTTATTTTTATGATATCATATATGGTCATATTCTTAGCTTCTTAGTAGTAATATGTCATTGCTACTTGTTATTCGGGTGTTTATAACTTTTTGTTCTTATGCGTATTTTGTCGAATAAATTCTTATTCTTCTCTTTAGGTTATAGATACCTCATTTCCATAATGGTATTAGTGTAATATATATCATATTCATTCATTCAATTCATTTATATAATCATTATGAAATTAAGATCATGTAGAACGAGTCGCATCACATCGTGGAGACGGTATTCCGTACGTACGCACGAGTGATGATATCGTTTCTATGATCGTGGAATTGTATTGGAGTGTATGTATAATATTTAAGAATCAGTATAACTTTATAATAGTCATATATAGTCATTATTGACACCATTATAACCATCCAAGTAAGGTGGTGGTGGAAAATAGATTACACCACGGCGTGGAGACGGTATTCCATACGTACGCACACGTGGTGATTTCTTTTTCCGTAGGATGGATAGATTGTGAAATAGGGTTGTTTCATACTTATAATAACATATCATTATATGAGTGATACTGATGTTATTACTTCATAATGAAACAACTAAAGAAGAAGAAGTGGAAGAAGAAATAAAGATGAAAGAATCGGTAACAGACATTACCTCTTCTTTGAAGTGATTCTTTGAGACCTTCTTTTAGGGCACTAAAATTGGTCTTTGAAGAAGACCAGGACCTCTAGGATGTCTCTAGGGTAGTGGATAAGAGTAATATTCAGGGGTTGGCCGAGCATGAAGGCTCAAAGTGGTGTGAGCAAGAGGGGGAGGAGGTGCCCTTTTATAAGGGAGGAGAGGGGCACCTTTGGAATAACTAAAACTATTATTTTATTATAAAGTCAAATTCGGTTTTAAATATCTCCAAATTGATATATTTCGAATATAAGGTGGGTATGGGTAGAAATAATCTCATACAATAGAATTTAGACAAGTTTAGGTTCCTATTTTAACCTTATCATTTAGATTTAACATTAAGTTAAATAATTTTACTTTTACCGTGTCTTCTTGTGTTCTTATACAATAAGGTTAATAAACTTACTATAAGCAGCCAAACGAACCCCAAGTTGTTTATTATAAATATATATAGCCTTATCTAAGTCATTTTTTCGAACCTTAGATTTTTATGAATAAAATAACAATTACTAATATAATATTTAAAAAAAAACTATTTTATGTCAATTTTGACACTATTTAGTAATTGATTTTTGTGAAAATAATAACAGAATTATTAGTTCGAACAAAGTTAATTAAATCAATACTAACATGTCATATTAACCTATAAAATTAGTTTAATTCATAAAAAGTCTCAAATTAAATTTATTTTGGTGTTTATAACATCAATTATGTCAATATTTCATTAATAAGATAATTACTGCATCATCATTGTGTCATAAATAAATTAAATTATTTAATGTCTAAAAATTACAAATAAAATATAAATATGTAGGAAATCTTTTTAGATTTCTAATGAATATTTATAGTTGAATTGATCTTATGTATAACCTTATATTAAAAATTATTTACTTATTAAACTTTGATTTTAACTATTTTAACCGTTCATTAAATAAATTAATAATAAATGTCCTAATCTAATCCATGTGGGCCTAAATGGTCATATTTTATTCCTAAGTTTGTTTTTGGTCGAATTACACTTATCCAATATAATTTAGACATGTGTTAGGGTAATAATAATATCATTTTTACCCTTAATTACCCTATTTATTTTTAACCGTGCTAAAAAAAATAAAAAGTTACTATTCACCAAAAATTATTTACATCTCATTGAACCACATTTTACTTACTGAAATGAACCATGTCTCTTGGATTTTAGAAATTACACTCACAGAAGTGGTAAAATTAAGTTTTATGAAAAATTCAGTTTTTTAACTACCACTTAGTGGTTTCACTATTCATCAAAAATTGAAAGTTTTCAGAAAAATACCAAAATTTCACCCTAGGCTAATTTCGATATTCCGAATCCAAAAATGAAGTCCATTTTGAATAATAAAATTTATAAAATTTCAAAAAGTGGTTATTACTATTCATAACGGCTGGTTTTAATAATATTTTAATGGCATATCATTGTTTAGTGAAACTCGACATTGCGTACGATGCAAGCTATCGAGGAAGGTCGCGATTTCATGTAAATCAAGTCAAGAAAGTGTTGTGTGTAGAAAAAGATTTCTTTGATGATTTATATAACATAAAAGTCTCGGGTGTTACATTCTACCCCCCTTAAAATGAACTTCGCCCTCGAAATTCGTCACTTTGTAACAAACAGATGAGGATACCTCTCCCTCATCATATCCTCAAGCTCCCATGTAGCTTATTCTAATTGGTGGTTCCTCCATAAAACTTTCACCAATCGAGTGGTCTTGCTTCGTAGGAATTTTTCGCTACGATCCAGAGTCTCAATCAGCTGTTCTTCATAAGAAAGACGATGCTCCAGCGGTACAACTTCTGAGCTAAGTACATGTGAAGGATCAGGTATGTACTTTCTCAGGATAGATACATGGAACACATCGCGAACTTGAGAGAGATTCGGTGGAAGCGCCAATCGGTAAGCTACCTTCCCAACATGATCCAGTATTTCGAAAGGACCGATATATCTAGGGCTCAACTTCCCCTTCTTTCCAAATCTCATGACCCTCTTCCAGGGAGATATTCGTAAGAACACTTTATCACCCACTTCAAACTCTAGGTCTTTTCTTCGGTTGTCGGCATAACTTTTCTGTCGACTCTGAGATGCTATTACGTGTTGTTGAATAGATCTGACCTTTTCAGCCATTTCATCAACGAGATCGGGTCCTAATACCTTTCTTTCCCCAACTTCATCCCAGCAAGTTGGAGTCCTGCATTTATTTCCATAGAGAGCTTCATAAGGATCCATCTGAATACTAGAGTGAAAGCTATTATTATAAGAAAATTCCTCCAAAGGTAGGTGTTGACCCCAACCACCTTTGAAATCCATAGAGCAAGCTCTCAACATATCTTCTAGAGTTTGAATTGGTCTCTCAGACTGACCATCTGTCTGAGGATGATAAGCAGTGCTGAAACTCAACTCTGTATCCAGAGTATGCTGAAGACTTCTCCAAAACATCAAGGTAAATCTAGGATCCCGATCAGATATAATAGAAAGTGGTACTCCATGCAATCTTACCACTTCCTTTACATATATCCTGGCAAGCTGATCCAGAGATAAATCCTCTCTAATAGCAATGAAGTGTACAGACTTGGTAAGACGATCAACTATGACCCAGATAGCATTATTGCCATTGGATGTTTTAGGAAGTCTTGTGACAAAGTCCATAGTGAGGTTTTCCCATTTCCATTTGGGTATGGGTAATGGTTGTAACATCCCCTTAGAATTCTGTCTCTCAGCTTTAACTTGCTGACAAACCAAGCATCGAGAGACATATTCAACAACATCTCTTTTCATGCCATCCCACCAGAAGTACTCTTTCAGGTCTCTATACATCTTCGTGCTTCTAGGAAGAATAGAGAATGAAGAACTATGAGCCTCATCCAGCAGCTCCTTCTTTAATTCCAGGATGGGAGGAACACAAAACCAATTCCTGAACTTTATTATCCCATCACAATCAAGGTTGAATTAAGGAACATTTCTCACCTTCTTTTGTAACTCGACATATTCTTTCTGTTCCTCTTTAATCTTCACATGTATAGATGGTTGACCATTCATTTGATAAAGATACGATTTTTACCCTTCCATTATAATTACAAGATCCATCATTTGTAAATCCATAAATATTGGATCTTTTGTGATCCTCATCATGGATAAACTGGCATGGTCTTGTCGACTTAATGCATCTGCCACCTTGTTTGCTTTCCCAGGGTGGTAATGGATTGAGCAGTCATAATCCTTAATAAGCTCCAACCATCTTCTTTGATGCATATTCAACTCCTTTTGTGTGAAACTATAATTTAAACTTTTATGATCAGTATAAATGTCACACCTTTCTCCATAAAGATAATGCCTCCAAATCTTTAATGAAAAGATTACCGCAGCTAACACCAAATCATGTGTTGGGTAATTTTGCTCATGGATTTTCAACTGTCGTGAGGCATAAGCTATCACCATATCATTTTTCACAAGAACACACCCCAATCCCTTCTTGGATGCATCACTATAGATCACAAAACTTTCTCCACTACAAGGCAGTGTGAGCACAGGTGCACTGGATAACCTTCTTTTCAACTCCTTGAAATTATCTTCACATTCTTCCGTCCAAACAAACTTAACTCCTTTCCGAGTCAACTTGGTGAGTGGATTAGATAATCGTGAAAAATCTTTCACAAAACGTCGATAATATCCATCCAAACCAAGAAAAATTCGGATCTCAGTTACTGTTGTTGGTCTCGACAATCTTTCGATAACCTCTGTTTTTTGATGGATCCACAGATATCCCCTCTTTTGAGATTATGTGACCCAAAAATGAAACTTTTTGAAGCCAAAATTCACACTTGGTAAATTTGGCATAAAGCTTCTCCTTTCTCAGGGTCTTTAATATAATTCTCAAGTGATCTTCATGTTCTTCCTTGCTCTTTGAATAGACAATAATATCGTCTATAAGGACTACCAAAAATTGATCAAGATAGTCTCTGAAGACTCTATTCATCAGATCCATGAAGATAGCAGGGGCATTAGTAAGACCAAATGGCATCACTATAAATTCATAGTGTCCATACCATGTACGGAAATCCATCTTTGGTATATCCTCCCTTTTGACCCTTAATTGATGATACCCTGAACAAAGATCAATCTTGGAAAAGTATTGAGCTCCGCGTAGTTGGTCAAATAGGTCATCAATGCGCGGGAGAGGATATTTGTTCTTGATAGTGATCTTGTTAAGTTCTCGATAATCAATGCAGAGTCTCATTGATCCATCTTTCTTCTTAACAAATAGAACAGGTGCTCCCCAAGGTGACGCACTAGGGCGTATGAATCCCTTATCAAGATTCTCTTGGAGTTTCTTCTTCAATTCCTGCAACTCAATTGGGGCCATTCTATAAGGTGTATTTGAAATAGGCAAAGCACCCGGTACGAGTTCAATTGAAAACTCAACTTCACGATTTGGTGGAAGACCCGGTAATTCCTCTGGAAAGACATCATCAAACTCCCGTACAATGGGAATATTTTTAATCGTGAGTTTCTCACCAACTATTTGAGATAAATAACCTTCATTTAGTGGAATCAAGACCCATAAGGTAGAAGGAATTTCCACTGGAAGGTTATGTTCATCCTTGCATTGATAGACGATCATAGATTGATCTGGAATATGAAATTTGACTTCCCTTATTTGGAAATTGATATGAGCTCCATATAAAGAAAGCCAATCCATGCCAAGAATCAAATCAAATTCCACTATAGGAAGGATCACATGATTTACAGGAAGCACTTTCCCACAAACTTCGATCAGAGAAGAATTATAAACTTTTGATACGACTGTTGTGCCATTAGGTGTTGCCACAGCTAACTCAACATCTAATTTTTGAGTTAATATGGTGATACCCTTAAGAAATTCTTTAGAAATAAAAGAGTGGGTGGATCCAGAATAAAATAAAACATTTTCTACTTTAGAGTGGATGGTAAGTGTACCTTTCACCACATCGTTATCGTACTCCACATCGCTGATAGAAATTGCATGTGACTTTCCTTTTTCTTTAGCCTTAAGAGTTTGTTGACGTCGACCATTATCATCAAACCTTGGATTAGGGCATTTAATGGCATAATGTCCCATCTCCTTGCACTTGAAACATTGAAGTCTAGTAGGTTCATTCTGTGTATCCCTTCCTTTGTTTGCATTATTAGACATCTTCTTCCCATCATCGCGACATTAAAATGCCTGATGATCTTCCTTTCCACATTTGAAACATTTACTTGTCCCTTTAAGACAACTCCCTCCATGTTTCTTTCCACACTTTGGGCATAAGGGAAATCTCATCTTCTTTTCAGTGTGCTCTTTTGATTTTCCTTTGAATTCCATTTTCCTCTTCTTATCAAACCCATATGACTGATGGGTTACTCCAATCTCCATCTCAACTTTGAGAGCACATCGAACGATTTCTTTGTAGCTATTGAAGTCCCTTATGGATAAGGCCCTTCTAAGACTTGGTTTTAAGACACTAAAGAATCGATCGATCTTACTCTCAGGTTGGATAATAATACCAGAAGCGTACCTTGCAAGTCTTGTAAAATTTTCTTCATAGGTACCAACAGATTCATCATCCTTTTGCTTTAGTTCAAGAAACTCTTTCTCCATATTTGTTCAGAGAATACGAAGGAAGTACTTATTGAAAAATAAGTTCTTGAACTCGTCCCATTCCATGGACTCAATTTCATCCCTTTGCCTCGTATTCTTAATAAGATTCCACCATTGATCAGCATCACCTTCCAAACGATACACTGCTAAGATGACTTTATCATGCTCAGAACATTGAAGAAATGAAAATATCTTTTCAGTAGTACTAATCCATTGTTCAGCAACTAATGGATCAGTAGACCCACTGAAAGAAGGTGGACGCTGTCTCATGAAGGATTCAACAAAATGTTGCTCCTTCCTTTGCTCATTTGGAAGTCCTGCATGATTCATAGCTTGAGAAAGTTGTGTGAGCATGGCTACAAGATTTTTCATTTCAGCTCCTATAACATTTGGTTGCTCAGGGGGACAATCATTGCATTGCCCTTCACATTCCGCATTAACACGATTCCTTCGGGTTCCATCCATTGACTAAAACCAAGAAGAATAGTGTGAGAAACACTAATTATAATAGGAAAACCACATAATCAAGAATAAGATTTCACACTTAAGGTCTTATCCTAGGTTATTCATGGACATTTCTAAAATTCTAAGATTGTGATCTATGCTTAGACTTATCCTTAGGGTTCATACTAAGGCTTTCGCATCCTAGTTTCCAAAGGTTGACTATACCTTTCCTCTGATACCAACTATAACGACCCATACTTTACATACATTGTTATTACTTCATAATTGAAGCACACTTATTACAACATATAAAAAAACTAAGAAAGGACCGTATAGGTATAGTGTCTTTAGAAACTGGGAAACATAAACAACTGGTTCATAAAGCATCTACTTTGCCTCCCATTTATTTCATCATATCTGGAGTCCCTTTTTGGCATATTCTACTTAACAACCTTCTTCCTGACCTGGGGAAATAAAACATACAAAAGGGTGAGCTCAAATGCTCAGTAAGGGTAAACAAAAGAAATATCAATCACATCATATACATAAGCACATAACTTTTGGAAATATTAACCTGCAAAAGAGATCATAATTTAATAACATGGGATAAATCATAGTAGTGAAATGTGATCCCAAAAATCATAACTTAAAACATGAAACATTGTGGAATACACACATAATCATAGAGAATCATTTCTTATTAGTCAAGACTCATTGCCAAGACTATCTTAGTGGACAAAGTCCCTTTCTGAACCGAGTTCACTCCTCATTTCAGTCCTATTTCACTGAACCGGTATAACCTACCGTTCCAACCATGTCTATGACATGGGATATAAAATCTTTACCCAATTAATTGGAGGGAGATATAGGTCCCACCCATCTCATAATAATACCATTTTTAGGTGTGCCACAAAATCATAAATCATACATCATTGCATAACCCATGTAATAAAAATGGGATTCTTAAACAACATGACATCATAAAATAATTAATATAAGATAAAGGAATTCATAAAAATAATTCCATCACAACATAATCAAATCAATGTAATAATAGGGATAGAAACAGAACTCTATATTATCTTAGATGGAAAATAATTTTGATAAAACACTTGAACTCCATTCTTGAGGAAAATATACTTTCTACTTCAAAAACATTCTCCTTTCATAACATGTCCTACAATTTTAAACTAAAAGAAGTTGATTAAAAATAAACTTGAAAACTTGTAAAGGAAGCTTCTTGGAAATAATTTTTTAAAAATCCATTCATGCCGTATAAGTTAAAAAACATTCTTCTCGTACTTTTGGCGGAAAAGTCAAAAAGTACCTCGTACAAAAAACGACAAAAGATTCCTTTCATAAATTTTACTATAAACTCACCAAAGGGTAAAAATGGATTTAAACAATTGTAGGTGGATGGAAATAATATTACATATTGAGGAAACATGGATGTGGATGATAAAATACACCCTAGTAGATACCAAAGTATAAACAATCTCGGATAAAAATGAGATTGTGATATTTCCCTTACCTTAGGTCCGTTTTGCTTCGTAAGTGTCCGAACCACCTGTATAATGATTTAAATAATGTTATTGAATTATTCCAGAATCATACTTATTTTTATGATATCATATATGGTCATATTCTTAGCCTCTTAGTAGTAATATTTCATTGCTACTTGTTATTCGGGTGTTTATAACTTTTTGTTCTTATGCGTGTTTTGTCGAATAAATTCTTATTCTTCTATTTAGGTTATATATAACTCATTTCCAGAATTGTATTAGTGTAATATATATCATATTAATTCATTAAATTCATTTATATAATCATTATGAAATGAAGATCATGTAGAACGAGTCGCATCACATCGTGGAGACGATATTCCGTACGTACGCACGAGTGATGATATCGTTCCTATGATCGTGGAATTGTATTTTAGTGTATGTATACTATTTAAGAATCAGTATCACTTTATAATAGTAATATATAGTCATTATTTACACCATTATACCCATCCAAGTAAGGTGGTGGTGGAAAATAGATTACACCACAGCGTGGAGACGGTATTCCGTACGTACGCACGCGCGGTGATTTCTTTTTCCATAGGATGGATAGATGGTGAAATAAGGTTGTATCATAATTATAATAACATATCAGTATATGAGTGATACTGATTTTATTACTTCATAATGAAACAACTAAAGAAGAAGAAGTGGAAGAAGAAATAAAAATGAAAGAATCGGTAACGGACATTACCTCTTCTTTGAAGTGCTTCTTTGAGACCTTCTTTTAGGGCACTAAAATTGGTCTTTGAAGAAGACCAGGACCTCTAGGATGTATCTAGGGAAGTTTATAGGAGGAATTGGCAGGGTTTGGATGAGCTTGAAGGCTCAAAGTGGTGTGAGCAAGAGGGGGAGGAGGTGCCCTTTTATAAGGGAGGACAGGGGCACCTTTGGAATAACTAAAACTATTATTTTATTATAAAGTCAAATTCGGTTTTAAATAGCTCCAAATTGATATATTTCGAAGCTAAGGTGGGTATGGGTCGAAATACTCTCATCAAATAGAATTTAGACAAGTTTAGGTTCCTATTTTAATCTTATCATTTAGATTTAACATTAAGTTAAATAATTTTACTTTTACCGTGTCTTCTTGTGTTCTTATACTATAAGGTTAATAAAATTACTATAAGAAGCCAAAATAACCCCAAGTTGTTTATTATTAATATATATATCCTTATCTAAGTCATTTTTCCGAACCTTAGATTTTTAGGAATAAAATAACAATTACTAATATAATATTTGTTTTAAAAACTATTTTATGTCAATTTTGACACTATTTAGTATTAGATTTTTGTGAAAATCATAACAGAACTATTAGTTCGAAAAAAGTTAATTAAATCAATAATAACATGTCATACTAACCTATAAAATTAGTTTAATTCGTAAAAAGTCTCAAATTACATTTATTTTGGTGTTTATAACATCAATAATGTCAATATTTCATTAATAAGATAATTAATGCATCATCATTGTGTCATAAATAAATTAAATTATTTAATGTCAAAACATTAAAAATAAAATATCATTATGTATGAAATCTTTTTAGCTTTATAATGTATATTTATAGTCGAATTTATCTTATGTATAACCTTATATTAAAAATTATTTACTTATTAAACTTTGATTTTAACTATTTTAACCCTTCTTTAAATAAATTAATAATTAATGTCCTAATCTAATCCAAGTGGGCCTAAATGGTAATATTTGATTCCTAAGTTTGTTTTTGGTCGAATTACACTTATCCAATAGAATTAGGACATGTGTTAGGGTAATAATAATATCATTTTTACCCATAATTACCCTATTTATTTTTAACCGTGGAAAAAAAAATAAAAAGTTACTATTCACCAAAAAATTATTTTCATCTCATTGAACCACATTTTACTTACTGACATCAACCGTGTCTCTCGGATTTTCGAAATTCCACTCACAGAAGCGGTAAATTTAAGTTTTATGAAAAATTCAGTTTTTTAACTATCACTTAGTGGTTTCACTATTCATCAAAAATTGAAAGTTTTCAGAAAAATACCAAAATTTCACCCTAGGCTAATTTCGATATTCCAAATCCAAAAATGAATTTCATTTTGAAAAATAAAATTTAAAAAAATTTCAAAAAGTGGTTATTACTATTCACAACGGCTGGTTTTAATAATATTTTAATAGCATATCATTGTTTACTGAAACTCGGCATTGCGTACGACGCAAGCTATCGAGGAAGGTCGCGATTTCGTGTAAAGCAAGCCAAGCAAGTGTTGTGTGTAGAAAAATATTCCTTTGATGATTTATATAACATAAAAGTATCGGTTGTTACAAAGCCGTCACAACTGCTAGCCCACCTCCATTAGGATTGGGGTTGGAGACAATTGATGATAAGGCATAAATGGAATGAGTGGAATTTTTCAGATTTACCTATACACATGCACCCAACCATCTCCATGAAATAATTTAGATGGATAATTAAAATACTGGAAAATATAGAGTAAGACCATACAAAAAATTAAATCTAGAGAATATATCAGAGTACAATAACATAAAATCAAAGTATACAGGGGAAAAATACTCACCTAATTAGAAATGATGTCTTAAGATGGCATCAACTGGAAATAAATAATGATGAGAGAGATCAACTCATTCTCTCCATGCTTGATCACCATACATGGTCAATGCACCAAGGTATCACTATTCTACACCAAAGTCACCATTGAACTATCTTTCCTCTACAAAATACGTGCCATTTGTGGGGAAATCCCATGTAGGGTTAAGTATATATATACCTATTAAGATACAATATAAAACAAATGGGAGTTATAGAATGATATAATGATTTTAGCTCAACCCAATGAAAGAGGTAAATAAACCCAATAGATACACATATATATGATCATAAAGAAACCTAGATGAGAGGAAAAGGGGATCGTGATCTCATAGCCTAACCAATGTTTATGAGTAAGTCTACAACCCCAAAATTCTATCACCAATGTTCATCATCAAACAAAACCTCACCAAAATATATTTGGAGGGGCCCGCTCCTCCCTATAATGCTCTATAGACAAGGGAAGCACAAATTCCATGGAGGACCTATACCCCAATAGAGATCGAAGAATGGAGAGTATCACTTCATAGATAGAGGAACTATTCCCAGTGTAGTGGAGAATAATCTTTATATATATAAAGAATATGAGGAACCCATACCTTTTTGTAACTGGGGAGTAATGACCACGACATCTCTCCCCTGGTATGGGGAACCCACGCCTTGGTGCGACAGGGGAGTACTAACCCCAAAATCTCTATGATGATTCTACCCTGATCACTGCCATCATTGAACATTTAATAAAGAATAATTAGTATCAGAAAATATCCATATTATCTCACAAGATAAAAGGAATTCCCCCAACGCAATCTATATAGGAAAATACTCAGGATAGGCTACTCGTGGGCCAAAATCTGAGTCGAAATGAAGTAAATATGAGAGGATTAAGTAAAAGATGAGAATACATGGCACGTATGGGGGTCCACATAGTGTGTAACCCTACCTCCTCACATGGAAATGTTCTCCTCTTGACATAACTTGGAATCCATGTCATCTTACCTTGCATTTTTGGATTATACGTGGTGTGTCCCAATTAATTAATCCCTACTTGTATCCTTTTGGTTGTGCCGGTGTACCAATATTTGTACCTATCCATGCCTAAATTCTATCCCATAACCATGTACTCCTAGAGTCCACAATGTGTCTAATTGCATGGGTCCTGGATGTGTGCCAGCTGGCGTGTGTCCTGGATTCCTGGGTACGGTCACATGTGGTGTGGGTCTCACTATAGGGCATGTGATCCACATCTTCTCCAAAAACCCTAGAACCATAGCTAGGGATAGAAATGTCATGTTTTCTTATGTGATACATAGATTTTAGTCAATATTTTTGTAAAATCATCAAATGTTTCATGAATTTTCTATATTCGTATACAATTCCACTAATATCACATGTTTACCACCCAAAACTGAAGGGGAAACCCTCCGACCATCATTTTGTGACCTTCGATAGTTGAAAAATAGAATATAATAATCTACTCGAAGTCTTGTGAGTGTCTCATTGCATGTTTTCATTTTCGGATCTTGGAACCATGAAATATCACCTAAAATCCAAACAAATCCACTTAGAAGACATCGATCCTTTCATCCTTTACTGACCTTCCATTAAACTAGTGGTTTAATCACCCTTTAATCCTCCCTGAAAATGTTAAAAAATGAACATATGGGCGAGTGACATAGAACATGAAGAACAAGTGTGATAAATTCATAATAAAAAGGTGAAAATCTTATTGTCCAATAATTCTTATCCAATTATCATTTATTGGGGAAATTAGGGTGAGAACATGACATAATTCAAGAATAAAATGAATAAAATAATTTAAATGGTTCATGGGACTCATGTCAAGAATGTAAGATCACATAATCAAAAGGGAGATAATAAATAAATGAACAATATTTTAATAAAAAGTGAGGAAATCCATAATTGATGAGTCCTTCCATGATTTGGTATCCCTCATTGGTGAAGAATGAATTTAATAGTGAAGGATAAGCCCCACTATGTTCACTGCCTCTCGATCAATCTCAATCCAATGGACACTTGTCCTATAATCTCAATCATTTAACAAAGAGTATTGGAGGTTCCACTCTAATTTCGTTGGCTTATGCAGATAACCCAATAGAATTTCATTAATAGGATATTTAATTAAGATTTTTTTTCAAGTATTAAATGAGTAAAATAAAAAAAATTATTTAATCCACTTAAAGTACCCACCAATTTCTTTCTCAACTGAACATCTGGTTTCTACTAACCTTATGTCTCCCTTAGGGTAAACCCTATGTTATATATTCAACCGTGTTCTCAAATTTATGATCTGATACTCTTTTTGGAATGTTATTACACTATATTTGAAAAAATAATTTCCTTTGATATTAATATATTTAATATTTTTATAATTCTAATTTCTAGCTCATTGGGCCTCAGAAACTCATTAAATCTTAGTGACTGGCTCCGAAAACATTCCTTAATATATTTCAATGTATTACAATGAAAAAACATGGTCACTATATCCCACTTTAGATGATAAAATCAAAAAAAAATCTATAATTTCAATGGTTTATATGACATTGAAAGTCATACGGTTTATGAAGTCAAACGATCTACTCTATAGGTCATTATTCATTATATGAATTTAAAGTTATACGGTCTCTGAGTCACATATTGGATAAATGTCATGACATAAAGAAAAGAATTACACTAAAGTATGATGATCAACCGAAGTCATATGATAAAGCCTGATGTTGCAACACAATGTCATATAGTCATCTATAAGTCTTGTGGTGAATTCATATGTTACATGAAATTATAAAACCAAATTAATATGTTTGAGTCATATGATGGCCCCAAAGTCATATAGTAGATGTATAATGCTCAACAAATTCATAATAACCCCTGAATAGTCATCAAATAAAAATCATAAATTCACACGCTAAAATTATATTCTCTATATTGAATCTATACGATTCACTGAGAATATAAAATCATTGAATTTTCTATTTTTCCATATCTAGATCAAAATTTAATTCTTCTTCAAATGACTTTTGGGATTCTTCACAAAAAACTCCATCCCTTTTCTTGAATTTCAAAATAACTCATAATAGCTCTAATATATTATAGGAAATGTTAACATAATTCCAAAAATCATTTAAAATTATTCCAGAGATATTTTCATAAAATACAATAAATTTTTATTATTTTCAAGGACACTACAATATTTTTATTTCATACTTACTTAATCCACCATGCAAGTATAATTTCCCACATAGTTTAGAAACCAAAATGATAATAATATAATAATGGTTACGCTAGATTCAAGGTGGATTCCTCCAATAAATTGTAATTTTTTTAAAAAAAATTAAAATAACGATAATGCAACACCCTTTTATTTTATAATATATTTTTATTTTAAAAACATTTAGTCATTTGATACAAATTAGTAAAAGGAACTCTATTTCTTTTAATATCTATTATATTTAGTTATAGTGATAGAAAAGAGGATATGAATGATTATAAATGGTTATATTGAATAATAATAAAATATTTTGTAAAAGTTTAATTTTTATTTTTTAGAGATGGTATAATTACATTAAACACTTCGCAACCCTGACACAATGCTTGTGAAAGCAGTAGAAAATTTAAGTAAATGAATTTGAGAACATTAAATAAATATTTTTAGATAAAAAATGATGTATCAATAATTAATTTTATAATTATAATGTATAGGTGGTGGTAAATGAATTTAGATTCAAATTACATTTTTATTTTGATACATTTAATGTTAATATATATGAATATTCCCAAAAATGACCTCAAATGGTATTTAATTTTTTAAAAATATTTATAAATCATTATAAATTTATAAATTATTTTTTAAAAATCACATAGTATTTTTTATATTATCATGCATTGTTCATTTATATTCCACTTTTAATTTTTAAAATTACTTTCATGTCCCTTAACAAGTGAAACATCTGTTACTTTGGTAAAGCTTAAATGATTTTAATGAGAGGGTTAAAAATGATATGAATTAAAATGACAAATAAACCTATATAAATTTGATTGGTTGATTATATTTATATGTTATCATTCTCATATTGTAATTTATGGAACTTTGTATCCATTTTAAATCAGTTATATACATAAAATATATTAATATTTCAGGCATTTACTAGTTTTCCACTCACCTCAGTTATAAAAGTGTACCTATTATCCTCCATTATTCACACTATTTGAGTATTTTAGTTTGGAAAATGGTAACTAAAATAACATCATAACATAACTACCCATGACCCAGAATCTTTTTCATCACCATAATACTATATATTAAAGGCTTAATGTGTATTCTGATGGAGGAATTTAAAAGTATATATGTAAATATTAATCAATTGTTTCCATGTTTATTTATTCTTAAACATTATTTAAATATTATAGAAAAATGTTGATATAATAAAATAAGTATCATCAATATACATAAATTATATTATGTTCTTGACACAAACAATTTCATCTACTTTCCATAACAATATGAAATGAAAGCATCACTAGTGCATATATATAGATTACCATTTCCATGAAGATATATATTAACTTTTCCATAATATACATTAATGGAAGATTTGTATGATACATTAAAATCATATATATGATTCATAATGTATAACACTTTATCTACCTTCTTAACATCCAATATATTAGAAAATGATAATGTTGTTTGTGCATACAAGTGGACTATAACCTCCATGATGCGATGCAAATTGTTTTTCATTTACGTATTAAATGGATGGTAATATGGATAGATTTAATTATTAAATATGATATTTATGATATAATTATGATTGTTTAATAGTGAATTATTACTTAATTTTATTTAAATCCATCCATCAAAAAGTGGAAACATCACTCGTGTATATGTACAGACAACCGTCTCCACAAATTATATAGTTCTTGTTTCATAAATACGTTATATAGAAGATTAAAAAAGTTTATATAATGAATAGAAATGAATATTATTAAACTATTATTATTTTATAGATGATGAAACTAGGAGAAAATATCAGGTATTGAAACCATTAAACAAAAACATGCATGGAAAAGATACAATTTTTTCATTTAAATAAAATTTTTAGTGAAGAATTGTTAATAAAGGTTTAAAGGAAAATTATAAAGGAATGATATATAGTAATATAGATATTAATTTGATTTAAATATTTATTTATAATAAATATATATTTATTATATATGATAATAAATTCATATGAAGTAAGACAAAACTAAAGGTAAGGGTTTCTTGTCTCACTTTTATTTTTGTGAAACATAGGCCATATTCACCACCTATTTATTTTGTGTAGGGTATATACTATCCATGGATGAATTTTAAGGTTATTTTATTGAAAATTATGTGGATTTAATAATCCATATATAGTTATATCTTAATTTTTTTTATTAATAAATTATAAAAGTTGACAGGTTTTCTTGGCTCAGTATTGTTTCTTTGAGACATGTTTCATTTAATGCACATATTTGTGTTTATTATGTGTATATACTTCCTAATTGACATGTAATATCCTAAATAATTCTTAAATAATTTTATTTAATGTTAAAAATCATGTCATTTTATCAAAGTAGTTTTTATTCTAAATTTACCAATACGGCAAGGGATTTATATTAAAATCTATTTTTGTTTTGAGATTGTGTATATTTAATTTTATATTTAGTAAAATTATAATATCCTTATACTTTAAACCCAATATATTTTTTTATTCTCTAGTTATTTTTTAATATTTTCATGTTTTATTACATTTTCCTCTATTTGGTTTTAAAAATGGATGAGAAAATGTTTTAAAAAAACTAACCTTATTTCTCTTTTTGGTTGGGAAAATTTCCCTCTAATATCTGTGTTCTATAAAATGTTTTATAAGAAAATTTTTACTGTGATAAAATAATTTATTAAGGTCACTGTCAACTATATTTTAAATTATTTAAAAATGTTTAAAATGAATCTTCTATTCATTTCCAAAATGAGGTACTTTTTTAATTTTTATCCAAAATGTGAAAGGAATCTTTTTTAAAAAATTTACCATTTGAATGGATTTTCTTCAATCATGGCCACTTTTTTATTTTATGTATCTATATAATGTTTCATGTTTATATTAAAATAAAATATTTTCCTTAATACCTTGGGATTTTTATAAGTTACCAAATGAAAATGGATGTTTCCCTTGATTTTAGAGCATGTTAAAAATACTTTTATAAAAGTGAATTTTTCAACTAGTTCAATATCCTTTAAGGATTTCATTTATTTCATTAGGTATATGATCTTATTAATTTATCCATATTTATAGATAACATATAATTATTAATATATCATAATTATTTCATGAAACTTAGTTATTTACGTTTGGTTACTTTAGCAATGAAGTGACAATGAATTATCTTATGATACCTTCCAATTACTTTTTCTTGATTTATTATGATTGTGTGATGATAATATATTTATAAAAACCATATATTTTACATGGTTTATTCTATGAGGATATGAATAATGTTTTATGATCTTTTGGCACATTTATGTGTAGTTTTCATTATGATACGATTGAGAACAGAATTATATATCCCTATAATTAATTGGGTAATGATGATTTAGTTATGAAATTAATAAGAGATGTTGGAGTAAAGAAACTCATAATAATAAATATATTAATAAAATTCTAAGAGATGATAGAGTTAAATTTATAAAATTTACTCCTATGAAAATGTCCATATTATCCTATTTATCTAATTATATGATGAATGTATAACTCCCATGATGTTATTATGATTTTATATAGTTACGATTGTTCTATGAAATTCATATTACATTTTATAATTATTATGATATTATCTCATAGCTCATGGTAGATTAATGATGATTCCTCACTCTTATGACTCATTTATTTAGATATGATACTTCATAATTCCAT
The DNA here is from genome assembly GCA_963277665.1 of Viscum album. Taxonomy (NCBI): domain Eukaryota; kingdom Viridiplantae; phylum Streptophyta; class Magnoliopsida; order Santalales; family Viscaceae; genus Viscum; species Viscum album. The sequence continues at coordinate 1,854,341,916 of OY728163.1, read as the reverse complement.
TAATCATGATTTATGATCTATGAATTATTGGGATTGAAATTCATAAGATCATTGATTGATATCTCCCATGTTTACGCAAACAAAAAATCTGAGTTCACTATTTATTATGTTTTTGTTTTCCATAGGTTATAAAGAATGATATTATGTAATATTATTCTTGAAAGGAATTATGTGTGGAGAATTATGCAGGATATGTTAAATTATTCTTATATAACATTTTTTTATAATGGGAAAAAATACCATTTGAAGAGAAAGGCATGGGTTTTGATATGTAAATAGATTTACCTAATTTTATAAAAACTAAACCTTAAATCTCTTGGGTATGTAAGTGATTCAATATTTGATATGAATATTGTAATAAGGAATGGTTAAAATTTGGTAACTTAAATTATTATCAAAGGCAATTTGTAAATAATACATTTTTAGCATCGGTTCTGGGGGTACGAGTCTCAGGCTATCTCAGTTTGTATTCGAGTAGGGATCAAATAATTTTAGAGGCCATGAAGTTGAAATATGAGGATAATTTAAGAGTTAAGGATACCATTAATGGTTAATAAGTTTAATAATTATCATAAGTTTAAAAGCATATATATTGTTTTTAGGTTTTATGTTATGGGATTTTAAAATGAATGATGATATTTCGAAAAAAATTTATTACATTTTAATATGTCATTGATGTATATATAACCCTCAAGTCTATCAAGTGATTTAGTGTGAATATATTGAGGATGAATGTTTTGGGAAAATTTTTCCCAAAATACCATCATTCATAAGTTAAAATATATACATAACATTTAAGGTTAATATGTTCACTAATGATGAGGTATCTAAGGTTAATGAAAATAAATGGGTTATCATATTTTGGGAATATATGGGATTTAAAAGTGATTTGGTGAAAAAGTAGTTAATTTTATTTTTGAAGAAGTTTTTTCATGACCCGACCCATCGAGGTCCTCTTGGATAACGATTAGTCGAGTGTGACTACCCTAATCCTTCCTCTAATAGGCCAGAGGCTAGAAACCAGTGTTTAGTAGAAATATCCTATATATTGGATTCATTATCCTAGGGTACCTATATGAATTCACACATCACTAAGTCTATACAATGCTGAAATGTAATAGAACACAATAGATACCACTCTATGCAGACATCTAAATCCCCCCATCAGAGTAAAAAAAAGTATTGAAAGATATATGGGTCAAATACAAGACCACAAAAAACTAGAAATTTAGTCTATCCAGCACAAAAGTATGGGACTGCTATCAAATGTATCACTAGTAAGAACTTCAGTCAATCAAGCCCAATACTAAGATTTACTTGCTCCCAGTTCTCCAAGGACTCAATCATATTACGTTTCATCAGTATAATACATGAAATGTGTGGGAATATCCAATTAATAGTTTAGTATAAAAATACCCAGTGGGTCACCTTGAAATAACCAAGACAAAGCATAAAGAGTTTTCCTCTCATCAATACATGGGTATGAAAAATCAAAATATGATACATAATGATAATCAAAATAATCCTAGATATACACATAATAATCTCCAATTATCAAAGTTCTGAACCATAACTACCTATAATATGATTCTTCTTGAGCATTCAAGGTAATGCTTGTGTGGGAGGGCTCGCTCCATGAATCACATTATCACTAACAAAACTCACCAGAGAGGTTGTTTATATTTTCTTTCCATAATATACACATTGGATCTTTGAAAATATTACTATCCATACTGGGGATCACACCCAAAATCATTGGGGGATATCACCAGCCATACTGTATCAATATTCTAGATATGGGATCAATTCCCTATGCATGGTGGTTAGTTCAATACTATAAACTCTTCCAATGAAGGATATAATAGAGGATACCACTCCAGGTCTCATAGAGGGATTCCACAAACTATATCCAAAAGAGAACCCATAAAAGGGATATAATCCTATGATAAGGATATAATTCCATACTCTATCCTCATAGGTATGTACCATTGTATCACAATTGACTAATCCTGATTGATACTAAATAAAAAAAGTTCCTCAGACTTCCCTAAAAAAGTACATGAAATGTGATAGGGGTAAAAGGCGTGTCTAGCCGACCTGGGGGTCTTCTTGTCTCTCACCGTCTTACATAGTATGTAAACCTCCATATACATGGTGTTTCCTTTAGTGTTACAAACAAGTATTGGTTACGATTTCATTTATATTTATCTTAGCCATGACCATGTATATCTAGTCATTCCCATGTACAGTGGTCATGCATGTGTACTTGTTCATTTCTGAGTACAAGGTTGTTCCCATGAACTTTACCCGTGCCTCTATTCCTAACAGTGTTTGTGCCCATATATCCTTTAGGATACACACTAATAATCCAACATCAGGTCACATGGAATTTGAAATGTGTCACTAGGCATGTGATATTTTTCTTTATGCATAAAACCTACCACTATAGCCAGGGCCCCTTATAGTGTGTGTTCTTTAGGGTACACGTCATGTAGCATGAAATTTTATAGATTCTTTGGTTTATTCATGAATTCATCTATTTTCCTCACCACAACCATAAATCATGATTTCATATTGTTCATCTGGGGTAGACTTACCTTTCCATCAAAATATGGTGGATTCCAACCTTCGATCTGCTTGAAAATATCAACCACCACCACCACATCACACTATTGCCTTACATAAAATCGGTTATAGTGGGAATCATTGGTCCAATACGATCCACCTAGGGTAATATTCCATCATCAAACCTCAATATCACCATCAATCATGAATGTCACCCATTGTAATGATTTGTTATAATGAAGAAACTTCATGCAATGATCAAATACTCAGTATTCATCAAATTACAGAACATAGTAATACCAATGATGAATTATTGAAATGAATGATGGGGAAAAGCACAAAAAAAGGGTAATATACATTGGATGTGTTTGGGTTAGCCTCAATTTATTTTCTCCCAGAAAGTTTAATAAAAAGTAATATCAATCAACAAATCAATTCTCCTAAAACCCATGAATAGATAAACCTAAAGGTGTCACGAACCAAATCGGGTTGCCATCACAACCAGCACCTGACCTAGCCTGCAACAAATCCCAAAGGGCATTCTCGATCCCCACGGGATGGAACAATTTCCTGGGTATCATAAAATGATAACTGTGAATGATTTACTCGTGTTTATAAACATAAAACAACAAAAGAATCTAATAAAACGAATCTGGATTTTTCAAACCAAATAATCTTTTACAAAAATTCAGAACATAATTACATATTTTAAAACAACTAAACAAGACCATAAAAAAGGTAAAAAACCAAAAGTAAACATCCCAATAACCCTCATAGAAAGGGGCACTTCCCTCAATCCATCTCCACAAGACTTCACCACCAATGTCCAACTAGAAACCCAAACCAATGGAACTAAAAAATTGTACCCAAACTACCACAAAAAAAATAACCAAGTCTACTTACACAAAAGTGTGTAATTAGGGTGTGAGAAAATTCTTAGTAGGATACCACCACAAAGATATTCCATGTTATCAACATTCAAAGATGAAAAGCATGCAAGTTTTAAAAAACATGTAATTTCTAGTTACAATTTCTAAAAGATGCAACTTAAAAAATCAGTTTTCAAGTGGGATAATTTAAAGAATAAACACTTATAAAATAAATTCCAAAGCTACATAATTTTACAGACAAATATACCATATGCCGAAAGTAAGTATAAAGAATCTAATGAGCACAAGCAATAGGGAATAAACCATAGTCACTAGCTCGTTGTGGGTCCCAGATACCTCGTATCTCGGTGAAAATAACCATCACAAATATCTGTTATCGTGCATGAGCCACTAGTAGGGAACATACATATAAACTAGTGGTCCCCAATCATCATCATAATAGTTTAGTTAGAGTTTTTATTGTCAACCTTGCTAAGTGAAACTGAGGCCATACCCCACGGATTCACAAACATACTAGCACACGTCCACCCACCTAGATACCCGGGTTTTCCCTTTGTGCTCAAAATAGTTCAAAAAGTCAAGAAATATACTTTAAACATTAAAATATCATTTAAATATCACAAATTCATCAAAAATCCCACATGTATACACCACAAGTCACAAAAGTCCAGTTTTCTTTCAAATTGATTTTGAAATCCGACTCACACCAAAATAGCCCACAACACTTTTCACATTTCATTAACACTTCCAAAAATCTTTTTTAAAAAATCTCTAAACCATTAAAATACATTATAACTCACATAAAATCCCAATAAAATATCATATAGTACCTCTTTCATCAAAAAAATTCATTTTCACAACACACACACAAAACATCCCACTACCATGTTTTGCAGCTCTCTTTAAATTTTCTAAAACATTTCAACACTTTATAAAACATTATAAAAAAATATTTTACATCTTAAATAACCACCATGCCTTTAAAAAACCCATATTAGGTGAACACCCCCCCAAACAGTACATATACACCATTTTACCAACTTTTTTTAACCAAAAAAAACATTCAAAATTTTCATAAAACAAACTCAAGGGGTGTAACTATTTCTTGCACACAAAAATAATTTCAAAACCCCCATTTAAGACCAAAACCATACCAATTCCTATCCAATATAGAATTGTCATCCCAATATAAATTTATAAAACCACATTCATGTGTTATAAACAAACCTTGAATAACACCACAAAATATACAAATGAAAAGACACATTTTCATAAAATGATCTCAAGAAGTATAACAATGTTTCACACATCAAACCTATTCAAAAACCTTTTTTTAGGACCACATGGAACTAATATATTACCAAACCAGAATTTACAGGCCAAAAAAGATTTAGTAAACCTACTCCATATGTTATAAAATACACCCAAATAATATCCCATGAGTTACACATGAAAACACCCAATTTCAAGTTAAAAAGAAACTATAAAATTTAACACTTAACCAAATAAATCATAAATAGTTTTTGAACTACACCCAACATATAAGGAATATGAAAAATAAGTAAATACAGCAATCTAACTCATCAATAATTGTTTACACATGGAACCACCTACCTTTTGAGTCAAAACCATTGAATCTTGGTGCGAAACATCAACCACACATCCACCACACCACAAGGAAGTGAAAACGAACACTAAACCATAATATTTCACCATATATCCCCCAAATAAAACCCTAGTTATGAACCATAACTTCTGGACACTCTATAAATTTATGAAAGAGGGAGGAAACCCTAAGGAGAATGAAGGAATTGAAGAGAGAAACAATTACCCAAAACAGTCTTGAAGAAAACGAACCAAAGTCCACAAGAATATGAATTTTAAAATAGAAAAAAATTTAAGTGATGATTGAACAAGGATGGGGATGTAATTTAGGGACTTTAATGGTGAAAATAGAGTAAAAATAGAAGGAGTTATGAATAGATCAATTTACCTCTTTAAATCTGGGAGATTTGTGAAATCTATATAAGTTTCACCAAATTTCACGATTCTATTGAGCTCCAAATTGTAGGAGGAGAGAATGGAGGCGTGCAGTAGGTAAGTGGGCTCAGGTGGAAGTTGGAATGACTGAAAACACTTAAAAATTGAATGATTTATTAAATAATTAAAAATTACTTTTAATATGGGAAATGGGATTTCAAGTGGGCTCAATCCCTTAAATAAAAACTTAAATCCACCATGATTATAGATTTTTGAATGGTCAAAATTAATTTGGTGGTGTTCACAGGTCAGAGGATGACAAGTAAAAATTCGAATGGATAAAAAATGTTGAAAAATGAAGGAGTTATAAAGAAATCCAAATTTATTTTTAAATATGGAATTTGGCTCATGATTTGGCCCAAATCAAGAAAACTCACCCATTTCTCAAACAAATGGATAAGAAAACCCCAAAACAAAGAAATGATGGAAATTAAATTAAAAATACCTTTAATGTTTTTTATTTCTATGACAATTATACCCTCATTGAAAACTTTCTGCCCCCATAAAGATACAAGAACACCAAAACAACAAACAAACCCTACTGAGATACCAAGATGTACTCCCTTGCCAGGTTTCATCCCCAAAGGCCAAAACACCTCCAGTGATCAATTAAGGAAGGAATGATCTCATAAACCAAACTTACAACACCTTCATGAAATAATAAATTATATTCATATTTTATCCCAAAAGGAAACTCCTCAAACACTATCCAAACAGGATTCCGGCGATTTACCCAAATGAACAACAACAATGAACAATGTTACACTTACTGTGCTTTAACCAGAACATTGGGCGTTGTCCACTCCCAACGTTTAGACAAGGAAGGTGTAGGTAGTTATATAGCTCCAAAAATACTACCTACTGCCAATACATAACCAAGGACCAATCTGAGTTACTCATATGGGGAGACAGAAATGGGCTCCCCACCATAAGAGACAACTCAAAATTTCCCGAGATAGAATCATGACACTAACTAGAGGAGGCCCGAATGGTCTCCTGGTACAAGGGGGTGGACTCCCATTAGACATTTCCAAAATAACACACATGAGACTCATAGTGGGTATCCCCACCATAAGAGCATACCATATTAAGAACCAGCATGGGCAGGCAGTGAAAGACCCCAAAATTTAAAAAGTTGTGTCGTTCGCACGGTTAGTCTTCATGTTTTGGTAAACCATGCACTAACCATGGGGATCATTCTTATTGTATGGATTCCTTGAACATGACCAATACTAATCATGAAAAAACTATGTTCTCAACCATGAAGACAATAGATGTTTTAACTATTCCCATCTTTTATACTAAGGATATGACTTTGTACAAGGCTTTAAATGACCCTGGGATTTCTACTGACTATGAGCCAGCTTCTCTCTAAGACCTATGGCTAGAGATCAATGATTGAAGAATCTTCGGCATCACATTTAGGCTTTGGGAACCCCTTGAATGAGAATTATTCCTTCGGTGCAACCAACAACTACATCGCGATCCCCGATAAGTTTTCCAAGACATAACACATTCCAAAATCACTTTAACCAAACATGATATTTCACTGAAATAAGGGCTTAGAAGATGCACACACATCACACCTTGTTTTTTCGGTTGAGATACAATAGATGTAAAGAACACATATACTCACATTCCTCTAAAATGATTTTTTTTATGTTTTTTAAAGGGAGACATTCTCCAAATGTAACAGAGACTCTCATATGATTGCACGACTTTCACCTTTACAGTCAATCGAGAACATGACATCACATGGTGTCACCGAACATGAACATTATGATTGATATAAATAATTCATGGAGAGGGACCTTATACAACATCCCCAAACAACACACAATTATAGAAAGTGTCCACAATATACTATCGTGACCATATTTTCCACACTGGTGGTTTAACATGAACTAATTCTTCAATGAAATTGTAAAGAACCCAGAGGCCCTCTTAGACACCATCGAGACACTCATCCACACTAACAACCCCAGACCACTTCCACCTTCGTCGAATCAAGTATCTTAAAAAACTAAGTACTCTTTAGACCTTTCACGCGCACTCTTCTACTATAACAGGATTAGAAAAACCAAGAAAGGTAATGTCGTTGACTCAATCTAAATAGCTCTAAAAAAAGATTCTTTATATTGATCAACTGGAGGATTTTCCAATGGATAAACAATCTGGGTTGCACATCAGTTGTGAACTAACCCTTAATGGGGCGTACCTTATCCAATGATTGAACCTAAGGACCCATCCAAGTTGGTCCATTGGTCAAGAAACACCAAAAACCAGATCCAAACACATGAAGGGAACCAATATAAAGGAATCCAAAAACATTTCTCAGAAGAGACCACTAAGCGGCCCTTCAACACAGCTTATTGACGAAACACAATCCCAAAACACAGTTAAAACGGGAGGGGTTCTTGGATTCAAAACATCCCACAACATCAACATTTTAAAAAACACAAAATACACACCATCACAAACTAGTCATCAAGACAACAAGTTTTTCCTTTAAAATAATCTTTTTAAAAACAAACGGTTCAGCGGTTAGCGTATCCACAAATGGTACCCCATGGGTCTCATACATGCATGTTTCTGTTCCGCACCGGGCACCCTCCTCATATCCATCCCGAAACTCATCCAGTCATTACATTCACCATCCATAATCCCATATAACCCCATTCATGTGGTTTCTCAAAAAAATACCAAAGGTTAATACAAAAACTCATTCCACTTTTCAAAACCCAAACAATCAACCAATACTTCCTCTTTCTCAAGACCGCTAACCACGAAATCGAACCCAAATTACCGCATAAAATATTTTTTCCGAAAGGCACAATCATTCAAATGAAAACTCACATTCAAGTTTTTTCACATAAATTTCAAAACATCTCATCCCATGGAAACACCTTTCAATAGTTTAGAAAACTCTATTGGAAACACTTTTTCAAAACCACCCTTGACATAGTTCATGCTTTCAAAAGAGGTGAAAACACACCATTTTCCATTCCAATATAATTTTGAAAATTAAGTTATCTATTTTCATAAATCTAACCATTCCCACTTTATTAGATAATCATTTCACAAAAACATTATGATTATTAAAACTAAGTCACTTTAAAACCAAAGTTCCAAGATTTCAAAACTAATGAACACAATACAATGCGAGAGGAAACTAGTTTCGGTGGGTGAATTGAAAATATGGTTGGTGGTCATATTCCAATCACATCACTATCAAAGAGAGTGTTCTAGGGAAATATCCCCGGTTCCACATGGCTTTCCAGACCCTACGAACTCTCTAAGACCATTGAACCAACTCTCTTTTCATTTCCACTAATCATCATCAAACCAAAAAAACAAAAGGACTCAGAAAAGTCTTGAATTCCCCTGGAAACTTGAATCCCATCATGAGATGTGGTGATCAGACAAACTACTCCAAACTAGAATGCCAAGTCTTGAAAATCCTAACTCCAGAATATCCCAATTGTTCCCCAAATAATATGACCCAAAGAGAGGGAACCTCCTCTAATACCATTCTGTCTCCAACCGAATCTGGTCACCATCAAAACCGGCACCTGACCCAGACCGAAACAAGACCCGAAGGGCGTTACCTATCCCCATAGGCTGGAACAAGTTCCTAGGTATCATAAAATGAGAATTGGGAATGATTTACTTGAGTTTATAAACATAAAACAACAAAAGAGTCCAATAAAATGAATCTGGATTTTTTAAACCAAACAATATTTTACAAAAATTCAGAACTGAATTACATATTTTAAAACAAATAAACATGACTATAACAAAGTTAAAAAACTAAAATGAAACCACGCAAAAACCCTCATGGCAAGGGGCACTGCCATCAAACCACCTGCATAAGAATTCACCACCAAGGACCTACTAGAAACCCGAACCACTGGAACTAAAAAATTGTACCCAACCTACGACAAAAATAATAACCAAGTCTACTTAAACCCAAGGGTGTAATTAGGGTGTGATCCAATGATCAGTAGGATAACACCACTAATATATTCCATGCAATAAACATCCAATGATAAAAAGCATGCAAGTTTTCAAAAACATGTAATTTCTAGTTACAATTTCTAAAAGATGAAACTAAAAAAAATCAGTTTTCAACTGGGATAATTTAAAGAATCAACACTTTTAAAATAAATTCCAAATCTACATAATTTTCTAGAAAAATATACTATATTCACATGGTAAGTATAAAGGGTCTAATGAAAACAAGAAATAAGAAATAACCTCGAGGCACTAGCTCATTGTGGGTCCCAGGTACCTCGTATCTCGGTGAGAATAACCATCACAAATATCTGTTCTCATGCACGATCCACTAGTATGGAACATAACCATAACCTAGTGGTCCCTAATCATCATCATCATAGTTTAGTTAGAGTTATTAGTGTCCATATTGCTTAGTGAAACTAAGGCCAAACCCCACAGATTCCCTAGTATACTAGTACACGTCCACCGACCTAAATACCCGAGTTTTCCCTTTGTGCTCAAACAAGTTCAAAAAGTCAATAAATATAAATTGCACATGAAAATATCATTTCCATATCACAAATTCACCAAATATCATACATTTATACCACACAAGTCACAGAAGTCTACTTTTCATTCAAATTGATTTTGTAATCCGACTCACACCAAAATAGCCTACAACACTTTTCACATTTCTTTAACACTTACACAAATCCTTTAAAAAAATTTTATAAAACATTTTAAGACATTATAACTCACATAATAGACCACTAAAATATCATATAATACCTCTTTCATCAACAAAATTCATTTTTCACAACACACTCACACAAAACAGCCCACAACCATGTTTTGCAGCTCTCTTTCCATTTTCTAAAACATTTCAACACTTTATAAAACATTATAAAAAATTATTTGACATCTTAAATTACCACAATACCTTTTAAAAACCCATATTAGGTGAACCCACCCCCAAAAAGTACATATAAACCCTTTTACCAACTTTTTTTAACCAAAAAAAACACTCACAATTTTCATAAAACAAACTCAAGGGGTGTAACTATTTCTTGCACACAAAACCCATTTCAAAACCCCCATTTAAGACCAAAACCATACCAATTCCTATCCAAAAAAGAATTGTAATACCTAGATATATTTATAAAACTACATTCAAGTGTTATAAAATAACCTCAAATAATACCATGAAAGATACAAATGAAAACACACATTTTCAAAAAATTCTCTCAAGAAGTATAAAAACGTTTTACACATAAAACATATTCAAAAAACTTTTTTAAGACCACATGACACTAATAAATTAAGCAACCGGAGTTGGCAGGCCAAACAGGATTTAGTAAACCAATTCCATAAGTTATAAAATACACCCAAATAATATCCCATGACTTACACATGAAAACACCCAATTTCAAGTTAAAAAGCAACTATAAAATTTAACACTTAACAAAATCAATCATGAATAGTTTTTCCACCACACCCAACATATTAGAAATATGAAAAATGAGTAAATATAAAAATCTAACTCATCAATAATTGTTTACACGTGGAACCACCTACCTTTTGAGTCAAAACCCTTGAATCTTGGTGCGAAACCTCAACCGCACCTCCGCCGCACCACAAGGAAGTGAAAACGAACCCTAAACCATAATATTTAACCATAAATACCCCAAATAAAACCTTAGGTATAAACCCTAACTTCTGGATACACTATTAATTTATGAAAGAGGGAGGAAAACCTAAGGAGAAGGAATGAATTGAAGAGAGAAACACTTACCCAAAATAGTCTTGAAGAATACGACACAAAATCCACCAGAATCTGAATTTTAAAACAGCTAAAACTTTAAGGGAGGTTCGAACAAGGATGAGTATATCATGTAGGAACTAGAATGGGGAAAATAGAGTAAAAATAGAAGGAGTTATTAAATGATCAATTTACCTCTTCAAATCTAGTAGATTTGTGAAATCTAGAGAAGTTACGTCCAATTTCTTGATTCTATTGAGCTCAAAATTGGGGGAGGAGAGAATGGGGGCGCACCTTAGGTAAGTGGACTCGGGTTGGAGTTAGAATCACTGAAAAAAATTAAAAATTTAATAAGTTATTAAAGAATTAAAAATTATTTTTAATATAGGAAATGGGCTTTCAGGCAGGCCCAATCCCGTAAATAAAAACTAAAATCCACCATGATTATAGACTTATAAATGGTCCAAATTAATTTTGTGGTGTTCATAGGTTAGGTTATTCTAAGTAGGAATTAGAATGGATGAACAATGTTGAAAAAGGAAGATGTTATAAAGGAATCAAAATGTATTTTTAAATCTGGAATTAGGCTCACGGTTTGGCCCAAATCAGGAAAACTCACCCATTTCTCAAAAAATGGATAAGAAACCCCCAAAACAAAGAAATAATTGAAATTAAATTAAAAATACCTTTAAAGTATTTTATGTATGTGACAGAATGTGTAGGAATGATCAAACCAAAAATCAATATTTTAGATGAATTGATACACTCTCATAATGGGATAAACAATGGAGAAAATATACTACATAAAATAACCCAATACCTCATGTTAGTATCGATCACTGATGTAGAATGGTCCAACATCATCATTGTAGGTGTGATCCACAAGCTCTTATTGGAACACCAATCAACAATCCTCAATCTATTATTGTTAGTTCAAGAATCCTCCATCAAAAAACCTCAAAAGTCTTATCTTAATCCTAATATTTTTGTGGATATCCAAAATGCCTAGCTATAATAGGCTATTTATAGAGAGTGGATTAGTTTGATGTGTTAATATAATAAATTATATAATTATATAATTAATTTAATTATTTTTTCATGCATGAACACCTTACCAAAATTTGTTTGGTGATGATAAATCATTTATCATTCCTAGGGTAAAACACAAATTCTAGACTCAAAGATGGTTTAATTTTCCCTTTCAAGTCCCTATTTGGTAGTTATTCAACTATTTTTGGAAAACATTACATTTGTGACATTAATTTATTCAATACCTTTATAATATAATTACTATGCTCTATGGGCCTTAGATTCTCATGTTATCTCAATGCATATCTCTGGAAAATTTATGAAATATATTTCGAAGAATTACATGGAAAAAATAGAGACGTTAAATTATCCCATGCTCAGGGTTTTTTGTCTCAAAAATCAAAAGGGACCTGTTATGAAGATGAGAGTACTAAATTCTCATCTTGGTTTCCTGTTCACAAGTGATCTTCTAAATATTCTTGTACTGCCATTAGACACACAACAAAGGAATATCTCACAAATGGAGTATCTTCTACTATCAATATATGATCTTCAATTGGTAATCCATAACAGTAGCTTAATCCTCAATGACCAGATATACCCAGTCAATAAAATGTGATGGATAAGACATATACCTCTTCAGATGTGATATGTTAATGAAATGATGTATCTGGTCTAATTTTAGATGTAAGTCCAAGCAATATACCACCTCACTGTCCCAATGAAATATCTATAAGGGTCTAATGAATCTCAGATATAACTTACTACCCCAGAAAAATCTTTATATTGCACATTAAGTTAAAACCATCTCGAACTAGTGGTCTCCCTCTTTAAACTCCAAAGGCCTCCATCATCGGTATGTATAAGACTTGTAAGGATATATGCATCCCTCATCTAATATTGGATGATATTAACCTTCTCTATTATAGATCGCACCAACTCTAGGACCATGAGTGTGGAATCACATAGATTAGTCTAACACTGTGGACACTTATAGGGTTTCTTGTAAAAATCCTAGACTCGTGTCATACCAATGGTGGATTGGTATCTTTTTATAAACACAAACTCCCCTAAGGGTAAGTGATCCTTACAACTATGACCAAATTAAAAAACAAAGGTCTGAATCACATCCTCCAGAACATGAATGTTCTGCTGAGTCTGGTCATATGCCTAGGGGTGAAATTTCATACTCAAACACAATTGTGTCCAAAAGGACTTGTTAAATATCTCTATAATAATGAAATGAAGTGAGAATCATGATATAAAACGATCATCTAGGGAAATCCATGGATTCAAGATATCTCCTTCATATAAAGGCTTCCTAGTCTCTCTACTGAACTCTTTTATCAGATAGATGGAAAGTAGGATGACTTCATGAGTTGGTCTAAGATTACCTAGAGGACATCATGTGCTCCGGATTTTAGTTGAATACCTTTCAATAATTCCATATAAATCCCATCCCACTTCTACTCTGGAACCTTAATTGTTGAGATAAATCTACTAGAACATGGTACTCATCCTTCACCTAATGAAAGATGAGGCATATAGAGACAAACTCTGTTACACCCCTCTGCATACATGTCCACCAGAATAGATGTTGAAGATCCAAGTACATATTTTTATCACCTGGATGTACCATAAAACTGGATGTATGAAACACCGCATCAACTCCTCACACAACATCACTAGCACCATCATACACCCTTTGAATATAATGACATTCTACCTACCTTCAGAAAATCCATCAAGAGTAAATCTAGTGGCTATATGAGTACACAAGGTCTCATAGTCGATATCCTTATTCTAATCCTCCCTAACACATTGTTGAAGTGGTGGTGTAACAACTATCTACTATAGATATGTCACGCTATCTTATTCCACTATTGACAACTATAAAAAGGCTAACTACTCTGAATTCTTGGTCAACAACAATGATTAATATCTCCTATTGAGAGAATATACAACTACATTCCCATTCCCAAGATTATAAACTATCTTTATTTCATAATAGGAGAATCACTCTAACCATCACCACTGTTTCAAGTTATAATCCATCTAAGTGGTGATATACTTGATTCTGTTATAGTCAGAATTGATGATAAACTGCTTACCCATGAGGTAGTATCACCACACCTTTAAGGAGAAGACTATGACTACCAACTCAAGATCATGGGTCATATAGTTCTTCCCATTCTCTCTCAAATACTGAGACCCATAAGAGATCCCAACCTACATCTGCATCATAACACAACCAAGTGTGATCCCTAAGTAATCACAGAACTCTAAATACTCAACACCCTCCAATAGATGTCTCGACATGGGATTGATTGTAAACCTATGCTAAAAATCATGAAAGGTCTGATCGTACCTCTTTTTCCAAATTAAAGGCTTTCCCTTCTAGGTTAAAACATTCAAAGTTTTCAATATTATAGAGAAAAAAAGAAAAACTATGCTATAGTATCCTACCAATATAAGGACTCTGAACACCTCCATCACATTCTAGGGTGGCTCCCAAGCTAACACTTCCTTTACCTTCACTATGTAAACTACTACACTGTCATCCAAGATGACATGTCCCCTAAAGTAGACCTCCTAAATCCAAAATAGACACTTTGAGAGATATCTGTAAAGATAGGTCTCACAATGTATAGCCAGGACCATCCTCAAGTATCTCATGTGCTCTGAATTAGATGTTATGTACTATAGGATATCATCGATGAAGAGTTCCAAAAACTATTTTAAGAAAGTATAGATCTGGTTCATGAGTCCCATAAACACTTCTAGGGTGTTCATTAGATCAAAAGGAATCACTAGGTCTTAATTGTGATCATAGTAACATCAAAAAACTACGTTTGGTATATCCTCATCCCATACACAAAGCTAGTGATTACATGATTGGTGGTCAATCTTCAAGAACCATATCTCCCCTCTTAAATAGTCAAAGAATTCATTGATCTATTTTAGTTGATAATTATTCTTCATGGTCACCTATTTCAGGTGATTGTAATCCACACACAACCTCAATCACCCATCCACATTCTTGGTGAACAACTCTCGGGAATCATAGGTGAAACATTGGGTCTAAAAAATCCGTTCCACTACTAGTCCTCCAATTTCACCATTAACTCTTGAAACATTATTGGAGTATTCAGATATAGTGGCGTAGATATTGGGGCCATACATAGGTCAAATTGAAGGCATATTTCTATATCACAGTGGGGAGGTATGCTTAGAACATCCTTATAAAAGTCATCCTTATACTCCACCACCGCCGTAGGAAGCTGAAACCTCTTAGAGTCCACTACTCCAAGAGAGATACTAGAAAACCGATGAGTAATTGGTTGTATACTCTTATGAATGATCATATACTTCTCTTCCTGGATTTCCTTATCACCCATGAAAGAAAACCATGATCCATCACCATAGATACATCACATCCTCTTCAAGAAATATTCAATCTAGGAAACAACATTGGATATCCAATCCATACCTAGGATGATGTTGTAAGGTGTAACACCTCGAGATTTTATGAGAAGTAATCTTTTTAATATATTTGATATTTTTTGTTGCACGCTACACCAAGATTATATGCGCTATACGCAAAACCATATTAAAATGCAGTATACGCAACACTAATCTTGGATCGTTTTACACACAATTTCAGGTTC
Organism: Viscum album; assembly: GCA_963277665.1. Classification (NCBI taxonomy): domain Eukaryota; kingdom Viridiplantae; phylum Streptophyta; class Magnoliopsida; order Santalales; family Viscaceae; genus Viscum; species Viscum album. The sequence continues at coordinate 1,854,325,969 of OY728163.1, read as the reverse complement.
GTTTGATAGAAGTTATTCTACGCAACATTGAGTGTATATATATATATATTCAATGTATAAATGAAATATGGTTGGATTATATTATACGCAACAATAAAGGAATCCTGCACTACACGCAAACCTGACTTGGCTTGTATTACACGCAATCGTGACCTTCCAGGATAGCGTGTGTTGTACGCAATACCGAGTTTTACTAAAAAAAGATACGTTATTAAAATATTAAACAAACTAGCTGTTATGAATAGTAATACCCACTTTTTGAAAGTTTATAAATTTTATTTTTCAAATTGGAATTCATTTTTACATTCAGAATATTGAAATTAGCCTATGGTGAAATTTTGGTATTTTTCTGAAAACTTTCAATTTTTGATGAATAATGAAAAACTCTGAGTTATTGGTTAAAACCGACTTTTTATTTAAATAATAATTTATTTTATTTAAATTTTTTTTAGGTCAAAATAGATACATAATAACTATATAAATTCAATGTAATTAATTGGAGTCATTTTCTAATAGTTTTAGATATATAAAAATTTTATTGAATTTTTACCGCCTTTTACCTACCTCCTAGGAGCTTTTTGCAAATTTGCATAAAACTTAATTTTATCGCTTCTGTGAAAGGAATTTTTAAAATCCTAGAGACATGGTTGAAATCAGTAAGTATAATGTGGTTTAATGAGATGAAAATAATTTTTGGTTAATAATAAATTTTTACTGTTATTTACCACGGTTAAAAGTAAATAGAGTAATTAAAGGTAAAAATGATATTATTTTTACCCTAACACTTGTCATAATTCTATTGGATAATTATAATTCGACCAAAAAAACCTTAGGAATATAATATTATCATTTATGTCCACTTGGACTACATTAGGACATTTATTATTATTTAATTCGAAGAAGAGTTAAATGAGTTAAAATCAAAGTTTAATAACTAAAACATTTTTAATATAGGGTAATACAAAAGAAAAATTCGGATATAAATACTCATTATAAATCTAAAAATATTTCCTACATAATGGTATTTTATTTAAAATTTTTAGACATTAAATAATTTAATTTATTTATGACACAATGATGATGCAGTAATTACCTTATTAATGAAATATTAACACAATTGATGTTATAAATACCAAAATAAAGGAAATTTGAGACTTTTTATGAATTAAAATAATTTTCAAGGTTAATATGACATTTTATTATTGATTCAATTAACTTTTTTTTATCTAATCATTCTGTTAAGATTTTCACAAAAATCAATTACCAAATAGTGTCAAAATTGACAAAAAATAGTTTTTAAAACAAATATTATATTATTAATTGATATTATATTAATAAAAATATATGTTTCATCCAAATGACTTATATAATGTTATATATATTAATAATTAACCACTTGGGGTTATTTTGGCTTGTTATAGTAAGTTTATTAACCATATAGTGTAAGAAAAAAAGAAGACATGGTAAAGGTTAAATTATGTAACTTAGAGTTAAATCTAAATGATAAGGTTAAAATAGTAACATATACATGTCTAAAACCTATTGGATGAGATTATTTCGACCCATCACTACTTTATATTTGAAATAAATCAATTTGGAGCTATTATAAACTGAATATTACTTTATTATAAAATAATATTTTAAGTTTTTCTTAAGGTGCCCCTCTACTCCCTTATAAAAGGGCACAACCTCCCTCTTCTCTTTACACGATTTTGAGCCTCCAAGATCGGAAAAAACCTGCCCATTTCCCTTATAAACATCCCTATAATCATTATAGAGGTTATGGTCTCCTCAAAAGGCCAACTCTACTGCCTTAAGAGGAAGCATAAAAGACGTGCGTCGAAGAAGAGGTAATCTCTTCTAACGATTCTTTCAAGTTTCTTTCTTCTTCAACTTCTTATTCCTTAATTTTTTAATTATAAAGAAATAAAATAAGTATCCCTAATATAATGATATGTTATTAAAAATATTAAACAAACCCATTTCACTTTCTATCCATCCTACTGAAAACAAAATCACCGTGCGTGCGTATGTACGGAATACCATCTCCACACCGTGGTGTAATCTGTTTTTCAACCACCACCTTATTTGGATGGGTATAATGGTGTAAAGAATAACTAAATATAGTTATTATAATATCATACTGATTCTGAGATATTATATCATCCACTAAAATTCTATTCAATAATTATGGGAACGATATCATCGTTCGTGCGTACGTATGGATTACCGTCTCCACGACGCGATGAGATTTATTCTCCATATTAACCATTCAAGAATGATTATAAAGTATATATAATGAATAATAATGAAATATATGACATTATAAAGCTAATATATCTATTAATATATATATATATATATTACATATACTTACTTTCATTCAAGTCAATAAGGAAAGGAAAACAGCGTTCATGTGCACGTACGACCTACCGTCTCCCTGAACGATGTATTTCATTTCATTTATCTATATATTATATATATATATAATGAATATATATGATATATAAATCATTATTTACATTCTTAAAGTAAGTAAATCATGATATAAGTAATAATAATATCAATAACAACAAGTCTAAACAGGTACGATAAATAAAATGATTTTACCCAAAACGCTACTTTAACAAAGAATGTACAAAAGAACAGGTAATATAAAGTCATAAGTGAACCATATATGATATCATAACAATGAATATGATTCTGTAATAAGTCAATGTAATTATTTAAATCATTATATAGGAGGTTAGGATACATACAAAGCATTTCAGACATAAGGTAAGGGATAATTTCGCAATCTCATTTTTATCCGAGATTGCTTATTCGTAACTATTTACTGGGGTTATATTTTTCATCCATGAACATAAAAATGTTTTTCATAAGGTGTTTAATATTCTCCCAATTAATGTTTAAAGTTATGTTTACCCACATTTTAATTTTACATTGTTTTATGGGAGGAATATTTCTTTTGTTTACCAAACGAGGAACTTTTTGACTTTTCTAGAAAAAGTACGAGAAGAATGTTTTTTTAACTTATATGGAATGAACGGACTTTTACAGTTTCATAACGCCTAATTTTCATGAATATTCCTCTAAAATATTTAATTATTATTTTCAAAAAATCCCTTTCTTTTAAAATTTAATGACATTTTTTTGAAAAGAAAATGATTTTAAAGAAAAAATGATATTTTCCTCAAGAATTCATTTCAGGTGTTTTGTCGAAACTATTTTCCATCTAAGATGACATTATTTAGTATGATTATGTTTCATATATAATGTCTATATGATTTACATGGTTTCAATTTTCTTATGATGAAATGATATCCATTTGTTTAATATGTATTATGTTATAATGGGATGATGTTTATGAAACCCATTTTATTCTTTGGGTTATGATGAATGATTTATGTTTATTTTGTGGCACAAGTAAGAATGATTTCATTATGAGATGGGTGGGACGTATATATACCTCCAATGAATTGGGTAAATATTTATATCTCATGGGATATACAACGCCGAAACGGTATGTTAATCCAGTTCAGTGATACATGACTGGAATGAGGAGTGAACTCGATTCAGAAAGGGACTTTGTCCACTAAGATGGTCTTGGAAGTAATGCCTTGTCTACTATTGAAATCAAATAATGTGATTAATTGTTTTCCAAAATTACATGTTTTATTCCCATGCTATTTTATTATGATTGATGTTCCTTTATGATCTATGCCTTATATACTACTAAGATTTATGTCATGTTCATGTTTTTAAGTTCAAATGTTTTTGGGTTGTTTTATGTTCTCCATATTTACCCTTACTGAGCATTTGAGCTCACCCTTTTTATGTTTTCTTTTCCACAAGATATAAAGAAAGGTTTTATGTAAGAAAACAAAAGGTGAAGATATTTATGGGAAATGTTGAAGATCTTTCACCATGATTAGAAGATTATATTACAATTTTCCAAAGACACTAAACTGTTACGGTACTTCAGTGTTTGTTTTTGTTATGCATTAAGTATTCCGCAAAAGTAATTTAATTTCCATGTACGTCAAGTTTGGGGTATCTATAATTGGTATCAAAGGAAAGTATTAGTTAACCTTTGGAAACTAGGATGCAAAAACTTTAGTGAAACCCCTAGAGATATTTCTAAGGTATGTCTAGGGATGTCTCTAAGGTTAATTATAAGTATAGGTTATAGTCCTAGAATTATGATAACGATATTAGAATTAAACCTAAGATGTTGGATATTTAAGGTAATCCCCCTTTATTATTTTGTTTTCCTAGCATGATTGTTGCCTCTCACACTATTCTTTCTGGGTTTTAGACGATGGCCGGAACCCGAAGGAACCGTGTTGATCAATGTAATGGATGATGCAATGGTTTTCCTTCTGAACAAACCAATGTTATGGGAGATGGAGTGGAAAATATTATTGCTATACTTACACAAGATAAGAATCATTCTGGAATTCCAAATGAGCAGATAAGGGAACAATATTCTATTGAGTCCTTCATGAGGCAACGTCCACCTTCCTTCAGTGGGTCTTCTAATCAACTTGTTACTGAACAATGGATCAGTACCATTGAAAAGATATTTTCCATACTTCGCTGTTCAGAACATGAAAACGTCATTCTGGATGTTTACCGTTTAGAAGGTGAAGCAGACCAGTGGTGGACTCTAATTAAGAATACAAGGCCCCAATATGAAATTGAATCAATGGAATGGGACGAGTTCAAGAACTTATTTTTCAATAAGTACTTCCATCGTATTCTTCCAACAAAGATGGAAAAGGAGTTCCTTGAGCTTAAGAAAAAGGATTATGAATATGTTGGTATATACGAAGAGAATTTTACAAGGCTTGAAAGGTATGCATTTGGATTTATCATCCAACATGAGAGTAAAGTGGATCTATTCTTCAGTGGCTTAAAACCATGTCTTCGAAGGGAATTAGCTATAAGAGACTTTAGTAGCTATGAAGAAATTGTGCGTTGTGGTAGAACTAGAAGTAGGTGTTAGATATCCATCTCATGGTTTTGACAAAAAAATAAAGATGGAGTACAAGGATAAATCTCAGAACAATGGTGAAAAGAAGAAGAATGCTTCTTTATGCTCAAAGTGTGGAAAGAAGCATGGTGAAGATTGCCTAAAAGTTACTAGAAAATGTTTTAAGTGTGTAAAAGAAGGTCATCGAGCAGTTGAGGGTCGAATTAATGGGAAAAAGGTTTTTGATGATGTGAATTGAGAAATGACTATAGAGAATGCTCCACCAACACTTTAATGCTTGAAGTGTAAGGAAATGGGGCATTATGCTAATCAATGCCCTAATCCAAGGGTTAATGATGATCAATGTGAGCAACATCTTAAGGAAAAGGATAAAGGGAAGTCACAGGAGATCACTATTTGTGATGTTGAGTATGACAATGATGTTGTGGAATTATTAAGTGTTTATGTAATGAGATTTTAAAATAGTATCATGGATTCTCATTTATGGTATCGTGGAATTTTGGAATATCAATATTTCGGTTTTCAATAATTATATGGTACCGGTAACCATGAAAAGTGATTGTAATATTTTTGTAAAGATGATGATATGTGCATAATGATGGGATAAGGAGAAAATAATATTTTTGATACTATTAATGATCTCATGACTGATATAAGGACAAGTGATATCCTAGTTTGAGTATATAAAATTTTTGAGATTTTGAAAGAGTTAACTTTTGACAGCATTCATGTTTTTACTAAAGTTCAATGAGTATTCATTTTTCAAGAGAATACATGATTAAGGTATTCAAATGTTTGGAATGTGACAAAAAACAAGATATATCTTATAATATATGGGGGACAAATGAAGAAATTCACATGCTCAGCAGATGACATTTCTAGTTATTGGACAAAAGTATTTTCTATAAGACTAAAGGTTGGAATGGACATCATATAGTATTTATTAAGGCTATAACTTTTTCTTTTTATTTCTAAAATGTTATGATAATATTGTTTTAGAAAAAGGGTGACCTGTAAGACGAGCAAAAACCCGTCACATCGGAAAAGGCTATGGGAATCGAACCCACAACCGAAGTGTGACAAGCCTTTATTTCCTACCACTGGCCTACAGGAAGTCCCTAGTTAGTAGAAATTAGTTTTATTTTATTATGAAGTATGATAGTTGAAGTATAAATCCATTTTGGAATCATATACGATTAACATCACTATAGATGGACTTATGTATATTTGATAACATTTGCTAACATTTTTTTTGAGACAGATGGAATGACCGATCATTCTATCCCATGATCTGCTAACACTTCACGAAAGACAAATTCAACTTCATTTCTTTAAGAGATGAAGTGGAAATTGGTCAAGGCACAAACAACATTGAGATTGTACCAAAATCAAGTAAGTATTTCTTTTCATTCAACAATTCTTCAACATTAGGGAAATGATATTGAAAAACAAAAATTTTGTCCTAGTACTCTCATATCTGATGAATTAGATGGTACCATAGATCATTACAAATTTATGGATTTGTGATTGTTGGATTTTTCATAGCCATGTTCTCTAACACTCTTCATAAGAACTTGACGGTTAGATTTCTCTTCCATATCCATATTTTCACCTATGTTCACCTATGTGGAAACCCAGGGATAAGTTAATTTCGGTAAACATTATGTTTTATACATTAGTTTTTAAAATTATGTTTTAGTATTCCTTTTTATGATGTGGGTTTCTATGAAAGAAACTTTCAAGTAGTAAATGATTTATAACCTCGACGAATTTCTAAAGCGAAATTCATTTTAAGGGGTGTAGAATGTAACACCTCAAGATTTTATGAGAAGTATTCCTTTTGGTTTATTTGATTTCTTATGTTGTACGCTACACCAAGATTATCTTGTGCTATACGCAACACCCTATTAGCTTGCAGTATACGAAACTCTAATCTTGGATCGTGTTACACACAATTTCAGGTTCATTGATAGAATTTATTCTACGAAAAATTGAGTGTATATATATATATATTCAATGTATAAATGAAATATGGTTGGATTATATTATACGCAACAACAAAGGAATCTTGAAATACATGCAACCCTGACTTGGCATGCATTACACACAATCGCGACCTTCCATTATAGTGTGTGTTGTACGCAATACCAAGTTTCGCTAAACAATGATATGTTATTAAAATATTATATAAACTAGAGGTTATAAATAGTAATACCCACTTTTTGAAATTTTATAAATTTTATTTTTCAAAATGGAATTCATTTTTGGATTCGGAATATCGAAATTAGCCTATGGTGAAATTTTGGTATTTTTCTGAAAACTTTCAAATTTTGATGAATAGTGAAAAACACTGAGTTATTGGTTAAAACTGACTTTTTATTAAAATAATAATTTATTTTATTTAAATTTATTTTAGGTCAAAATAGATACAGAATAACTATATAAGTTCAATGTAATTCATTGGAGTCATTTTATAATAGTTTTAGATATATAAAAAGTTTATTGAATTTTTACCGTCTTTTACCTACCTCCTAGGATCTTTTTGAAAATTTTCATAAAACATAATTTTACCACTTCTGTGAATGGAATTTCAAAACTACGAGAGACACAGTTGATATCATTATGTAAAATGTGGTTCAATGAGATGAAAATAATTTTTTGTAAATAGTAGCTTTTTACTTTTATTTACCACGATTAAAAGTAAATAGGGTAATTAAAGGTAAAAATGATATTATTTTTACCCTAAAAAATTTACTAATTCTATTGGATAAATATAATTCGACCAAAAACAACCTTAGTAATATAATTTTGTCATTTAGGTCAACTTGGATTAGATTAGGACATTTATTATTATTTAATTCAAAGAAGAGTAAAATGAGTTAAAATCAATGTTTAATAACTAAAACATTTTTAATATAGGGTTATACATAAGATATATTCGAATATAAATATTAATTATAAAGATAAAAATATTTCCAACATAATGGTATTTTATTTATAATTGTTAGACATTAAAAAAGTTAATTTATTTATGACACAATGATGATTCATTAATTATCTTATTAATGAAATATTAGCATAATTGATGTTATAAATAAAAAAATAATTGTATTTTGAAACTTTTTATGTATTAAAATAATTTCATAGGTTAATATGACATGTAATTATTGATTCAATTAACTTTTTTCGATTAAATAATCCTGTTATTATTTTCACAAAAATCAATTACCAAATAGTGTCAAAATTGACATAAAATAGTTTTTAAAACAAATATTATATTATTAATTGATATTATATTTTAATAAATATAATTTTCGGCCAAATGACTTAGATAAGGTTATATTTATTAATAATGAACCACTTGGGGTTATTTTGTCTTGTTATAGTATGTTTATTAACCATATAGTGTAAGAAAACAAGAAGACATGGTAAAGGTTAAATTATGTAACTTAGAGTTAAATCTATATGATAAGGTTTAAATAGTAACCTAACATGTCTAAAACATATTGGTTGATATTTTTTAGGCCTATCCCCACTTTAGCTTCGAAATAAATCAATTTGGAGCTATTATAAACTGAATATGATTTTATTATAAAATAATATTTTAAGTTTTTCCTAAGGTGCCCCTCTCCGCTCTTATAAAAGGGCACCTCGTCCCTCTTCTCTTTACACAATTTTGAGCCTTCAAGATACTCCAACCCCTGACAATTTAACTTATCAACTTCCCTAGATTCATTATATAGGTTATTTTCTCCTCAAAAGGCCAACTCTAGTGCCTTAAGAGGAAGCTTAAAAGAGGTGCGTCGAAGAAGAGGTAATCTCTTCTACAGATTCTTTCAAGTTTCTTTCTTCTTCAACTTATTCTTATTTTGTTGTTTCATTATAAAGTAATAACATAAGTATCAATAATATAATGATATTTTATTATAAATATTAAACAACCCCATTTCACCTTCTATCCATCCTACAGAAAACAAAATCACCACGCGTGCATACGTACGGAATACCGTCTCCACGCCGTGGTGTAATCTGTTTTTCCACCATAACCTTATTTGGATGGGTATAATGGTGTAAAGAATAACTATATATATTTATTATAACATAATACATATTATGAGATATTATATAATCCACTCCAATTCTATTCAATAATTACGGAAATGATATAATTGCTCGTGCGTACGTACGGATTACCGTCTCCACGACGCGATGAGATTCATTCTCCATGTTAACCATTCAAGAATGATTTAAAGTATATAAAATGAATAATAATGAAATATATGACATGATAAATGTACTTTATTTATGTATATATATATATTACATATACTTACCTTCATTCAAGTCAATAAGGAAAGGAAAACAGCGTTCATGCGCACGTACGGCCTACCGTCTCCATTAATGGTGTATTTCATTTCATTTATCTATCTATTATATATATATACTGAATATATATGATATATAAATCATGATTTAAATTATGTATATAATTAAATCATGATATTAGTAATAATAATATCCCGAACAACAAGTCCAAACACGTACGTTAAATAAAACAATTTTACGCAAAATGCTGCTTTAACATAGAATTTACAAAAGAACAGGTAATATAAATTCATAAGTGAACCATATATGATATCATAACAATGAATACGATTCTATAATACGTCAATGACATTATTTAAATCATTATACATGAGGATCAGATACATACGAAGCATATCAGACATAAGGTAAGGGATAATTTTGCACTCTCATTTTTATCTGAGATTGCTTATTTGTAACTATTTACTGGGGTTATTTTTTTCATCCATGACCATAAAAATATTTTTCATAAAGTGTTTAATGTTATTACATGTATTTTTAAAGTAATTTTTACCCCTGTTTTACTTTTACTTTGTGTTATGGGAGGAATATTTCTTTTGTTTACTAAACGAGGAACTTTTTGACTTTTTCCGGCAAAAGTACGAGAAGAATATTTTTTAACTTATACGGCATGAACATATTTTTACGGTTTCATAATGAAAAATTATCATGAAGATTCCTCTACAATATTTCATGATTATTTTCAAAAAAATCCCTTTTATTTAAAATTTAATGTCATTTTTTTGAAAAGAAAATGATTTTGAAGAAAAAAATTATATTTTCCTCAAGAATTCATTTTAGGTGTTTTGTGGAAACTATTTTCCATCTAAGATGACATTATTTAGTAAAATTATGTTTAAATTATAATGTCTCTATGATTTACATTGTTTGACTTTTCTTATGATGAAATGATATCCATTTGTTTTATATGGATTATGTTATGATGGGATGATGTTTATGAAACCCATTTTATTCTTTGGGTTATGATGAATGATTTATGTTTATTTTTTGGCACAAGTAAGAATGATTTCATTATGAGATGGGTGGGACCTATAAATCCCTCCAATGCATTTGGTAAAGATTTATATCTCATGAGATAAACATGGCTGGAATGGTAAGTTAATCCGGTTCAGTGATACATGACCGGAACGAGGAGTGAACTCGATTCAGAAAGGGACATTGTCCACTAAGATGGTCTTGACTGCAATGAATTGGCTACTATGGAAATCATATCATGTGCTTAATTGTTTCCAACAATTACATGTTTTATTCCCATGCTATTTCATCATGATTTATGTTCCTTTATGATCTATTACTTATGTAATTATAAGATCTATATCATGTTCATGTTTTTACGTTCAAATGTTATGGGTTGTGTTATGTTCTCCATGTTTACCCTTACTAAGCATTTGAGCTCACCATTTTTATATTTTCTTTTCCACAGGATATAAAGAAAGGGTTTAGGTAATAAATCAATAGGGGAAGATATTTATGGGAGATGTTGAATATCTTTCACCATGATTATAAGATTATATTCAGAGTTTCCAAAGACACTAAACTATTACGGTCTCTCGGTGTTTGTTTTTGTTATGTATTAAGTATTCCACAAAATTAATGTAATGTCCATGTACGTCAAGTTTGGGGTCTCTACATAAGTCTTAATTCCTAATACAAAGAGATCCCGTATAATTATATCACCCCAAGAGTCATATCAAACTATTTTTATACGTGTGTTATTACAGAGTCAACTATGATAGAAGTATCCAAGCACAATGGTCAAGATAAGGGTTGAACTGAAATCTCATTATCTCAAACCATGAGAGTGATAAGAAAATATTGGATAAAACTTATGACTATCAGTATTGTATAAAATGTATATAGTACTCATATTATATCTCAAATCATTCTAGGATATTTTGGATAGTTGGTTTCAATCACCAAAAACTTTCATCATCCTTGACCACCAGCTCTCTAGGCCTGAAATGGACCACCTGGGGGTGACAGTGTCAACACGTCAAACTATTTCTGACCTCCATCTTCTCTACCTACTCCTATTCTTCATATGCTACCCTATGGACCTCCCTAATCCTAATATTATCTATGCTTGGGTGTACCATCAACCATCTATCTATTAGTTGTATAATTTTTTAGAAAATCTTGAGTGAGATGTCCATGAATGTTGTAAAAAATGAACCACCTCTCTTTAGGTTGACTCATGTAATCCTAATATCAACATCCTTTTTATTTTCATCATCTTCTAAAGCATATAAAATTATAATATCCCAATAAATTCCATAAAAATATTTCTTAGAAGGTCTGAACTCTTGTGTATCCACTACCAGCACCAGTTGTAGGTATATTATCTTCCAAGAATCTCTATACTACTAAGAATCACCCAAGAAATCCATAATAGGTTGTAATTTAATGAGTTATCACTCTATCCCAAATATCTTAGTGTAAATCCCACTATAAAATTACATTATATGAAGAAAATATATCAAAACATATCTAGGGAGTACTGTGAGAGGTTAGTGAACCTTTTGGAATACACTACCTCAATCATACCACCCTGTTATAACTACAGAATCTTCTAGATGTGCACTGATCACAATGTGGATGGAAAGGGATAATCCCTAAAGAGAAACCAAAAGTATGACCAAAAGAGAGTTGTATCATCATGTGACTATGTCACCAGACTCCGCCATCACCCAAAATATCCCCGAATAAGTCTTATTATAAGGAAAACCATCTGATATGTAGGTTTCATCATGATGAAGAAATCATGGGTGACTGTATATTTCCATCCATCAGTAGCCTAGGGGCATATATCCCCCTAAAACCTGATATATTGTTGGATTTGAAACTCATATAGTGCACCTAGTAGGTGTACATCCTCAACTAGTATAACTTGTGCAATGTGTTTCTTAATAGGTGGTGGTATAACTAGAAAACTACCTAAAGGTACTACCTCCTATGAAGTCCCCTATAAAAAAACCTAATCACTCGATGGATCATCCTCATGATCACACAATTGAACCCTAGATGGTTGTCTTGATAGAGGCATCCAGAAATAAATTTTACACACCAAATTTCATGAATATATATCAAGATAAGGTTCAATAAGGGCATGGAAACCACAACCCATTTCTATATGATGCATAAACTAATGTTTTCTCTACAACAAGTTCTTATATATATTGATTAAAAAATAAGGTTATCCGAGTCATGGTGAATGGATACATCGACCGATGCACCATACATGTACACCATGGCCTAAAATTTGAACTCTAAACACCTTAACAATGTTTCTTTAAATCCCAAACCAACCTCATAGCTAGAAAATTTCCAAACTCAGATCCTATGGTAGAACCGACTCTAATGATTCCACTTTATCATGAACCAACCTACCGAGGCCTATTTGGTTAGTACTAATTAGAGTGTGAAAACCCCAACCATGCCTCTAATAGGATTGGTATTGGTGACCATCACCTAGTATACATATCCCATATATGTGAGGCATTATCTTAAGGTACCTATACTCACACACACATCTCCAAGCCTATACAATGTTGAAATGTAATACAAAAAAACTGATACCAATGCATGCATACATCAAAATCCCACCATCTGAGTGTTACCAAAAGTACTGAAGGTGATAAGGTCTAAATAAAATACCACATTGATAATGGAATGAAGTATAATTTAATCACTAGGAGGGTACTTCTATCAAATGTATTTCCAATATGATCATTGTTATTTATATCCCAATATTATGCTATGCCTACTCTCATTACTCCTAAAACTCCATTAAATTTCCTACCATATTTGTAAAAAATTCCATTTTTGGGAAGATCCCATGTAGGGGTGAGTATTACAGTACCCATTAGGACACCCTAAAATAACTAAACATAGAGATTAAATATTATTCATCTCATCTGTATATGGTTATGTTAATCAAGATATGTGATATTATGATAATAATATACCCAAATATACTCATAACAAACTCCAAATTTTAAAGGTACCAACTATCACTACTAGATAGAGGATTATACTTGGGGATTAAAGGTAATTCTCAAATTGGTGGGCTCACTCCATGATCCATGATATTGCTTATGACACTCATCTGCGAGGTTGTTTTCATCTAGAATTGACAAAATGCACTAACATAATATCTCAACATCTTGATATCTAGATAAGGTATCAAACCCAAGATCTCTAGGTTATGACACTAACCCTACTAGATCAATATCTTATATAGGAGATAAATTCTTTCTATACAGTGTTCTTGTTGACCCCACAAACCCCACATACAAAGATAATGATAGAGGATCCCTCCCCATGTATCATAGATGGATATTGTGAACTCTATCTGAAATAGAACACAAAGAGGGGATCACAATCCCATTAAAGGGATATAATGTCACACTATACCCTCATAAAGATGGACCAAGGGATTAAAATCAATCAAACCATGGTCTATACTGAAGAATAGGATGGCCTCACACTAACCTAAAAAAAGAACATGATATGTACTTAGGGTAAATAGAATGTCTTGCCTACCCGGGGATTTTCCCATGTATTTCCGTTTCTCACGACATGTAAACTGTAACGCCCTAACCCCAGTTACCCAGAGTCGGTGCATTATTACATTACATTGGCATGATCACAAGAAAGATCAAATCTCGAAAGACCGATTGGTTTAGTATCCTTGGAAACACTAGATATATTAATAAAGTATTACATCATAAAGTGGAAAAATACTACAACAACATAGTCTCCATATTCCACACTCATATCCCCACATACTATCCCTGCACGTCATTCATAACTTACTTCTTCACATCCTGGAAAAAATAAAACATAGAAAAGGGGTGACCTCAAATTCCCAGTAAGGATAACAATATAGCAGAAAATTTCAAAAATAAGCATAAAAATTTAAGGCAATGTATAACTAAAACAAAAGCCTCTTAAACTTGAACTTCAACATAGTATGGAAAAATTAAAATAAAATAATGCCATTTACTTATTCACATGGATATTCTACTAATCGAATAATCACATGCAATATCAATAACCACTTTGATAATGATGGAATGCATAATGCCAGACTATCATAACCACATAGCCAAGGCCTCGTGCCAAGACTACAAATAAGATTTTGCCAAGGCCTTGTGCCAAGACACTAGTTTGTCTCATGAGATCTACCGATGCATCGAGGAGCTATAGCGGGCTCCACCCGTCACATATTAAGTCCAATTCATTCCCATATGAAAAGGTTTAAACATAACATAAACATTCGTATTAATACTAGTATACGAAATGTCAATACTTTCACCGTAAACTATGAATGGTATAAAAATATAACATCCAAAGTCAAACATATCACAAAACCTTCAATAAAATATAGAAGTTTTGTATCATAATAAATCAACTTCAAATAAGTGTAAAATTCATCAAAGGATGTTGACATAGATGAAATAAAAACTCTTTTTAGAGAAATATCTCTTTATATTTTGAAATCATTTAAGAGTCATATATTTATAAAATAAAACATTTTCTTTGAAAATATTCTTATAAGCTTGTAAGTTAAGCTTCGACGATTTTATAACGGCGGAAAATAGCCACACCCTCCGTATAAGTTAAAAATCATTCTTACCTTAATTTTGTCGAAAAGGTTAAAAAGAACCTTGTTTGGAAAACGACAGAAAGATTCCTTTATAAACCTCTTATAAAAGTAAAACAAGGGTATAAATGACTTTATCCCATATTCTTGTAAATATTAAAAATGTTTGGAAATACATTTTTAAGAAACATGGATGTGGATGATAAAGAGATCCCAGTAGATTATTACGTATAAACAACCTCGGAAAATGAAGAGATTGTGAAATAACCCTTAACTTGTACTTTTCCTTGGTTGGGGTAGGTTAACGTCCTGTATAATGGTGAAATAATTGTTATTAAATTATACAAGAATCATATATATTAATATGATATCATATATGATCTTTTAACATTGATTTGTTAATAATATCTTAGAATTATTGTCGTTTCGGGTGTTAACTTACTCATTTTCTTTTATATGTTTTGTTACATAAGCCGTGTTTGTTATGGATAGGTTGTATCTTATTCATATCCACAATGATATCAAGTCCTTAAGCATCATTTTTAAATCATAAAATGATAATTATACTTGAATGGATACGATGGAGAATGAATCTCATCGCGTTCGTGGAGACGGTAGTCCATACGTACGCACAAGAAACAATATCATTCTTTTGATATTAAAATAATATATAAATTGATGGTATATAATATATACAGAATCATTAACATGTTATATTTATTATTTACATGAGTTACATATCATTATTATACCCATCCAAATAATAATATATTTAATAACAATTACACCACGACGTGGAGACGGTAAGCCGTACGTACGCACGTATAGTGACATGTTATTCAAAGGGTGGATAGAATACTGAATATGGTTGTACCATATTTATAATAACATCACAGTATATATAAGATACTGGATTTATTATTTTAGAATGCTAATAACAAAGAAAGAAGAAGTGGAAGAAGAAAGGAACTTGAAAAGGGGGTGGTGAAAACATTATCTCTTCTTCGGGTTCTTCCTTTTGATTTGATCAAAAGGGCTCCTTAGGTTGGCTTTCTGATCAAACTAAGGCCTCTAGGTTGTAGTGAGGGAAGTTGGGAGAGTACTTGGGAAGAGTTTTGGCGAACCAAAAGGCTTGGAAGGTTTGAATAAATGAGAAGGAGGAGTTCCCTTTTATAAGAGGGGTGAGGGGAACCTTTGGAAAAGCTAGAAATATTAATTTATAATAAATTCATATTCGGTTTCTAATGGCTCCAAAGTTGATTATTCAAAGGTTAAGGTGGGTATAGGTTGAAAACCATTCAACCAATATAATTTAGACAGGTTTCGGTTACTATATTAACCTTATCTTTTAGTTTTAACTCTTAGTTAATTAGTTTGACATTTACCATGTAACTTTGTATTTTTATAATATATAGTTAATAAACTTACTATATACATCCAAGCGACCCACAAGTGGTCCATTAATGATGAAACTATCATGATATAAGTCTCTTGCCCAAACCTTAGATTTTTAGGAATTTAATATCAATTAATAATATAATATTTGTTTTAAAAACTCTTTTATGTCAATTTTGACACTATTCCATAATTGATTTTTTTGAAACTCATAACAGAATGATTACTTCGACAAAAGTTAATTAAATCAATACTAACATGTCATATTAGCCTATAAAATTATTGTAATTAATTTAAAGTCTCAAATTATACTTATTTGGGAATTTATAATATCAATTATTTTAATTTTTCACAATTATGGTAATTACTTCATCATCATTGTGTCATAAATAAATTAAATTATTTAAAGTCTAAAAATTATAAATAAAATATAATTATGTAGGAAGTCTTATTATCTTTCTAATGAATAATTAAAATCTAATTTATCTTATGTATAACCCAATATTAAAAATGCTTTAGTAAATAAACTTTGATTTTAACTCCTTTAACTCTTCTTTGAATTAAATAATAATAAATGTCCTAATATAATCCAAGTGGACCTAAATGATAATATTTTATTCCTAAGGTTGTTTCTGGTCGGGATATACTTGTCCAATAGAATTAGGACATGTGTTAGGGTAATATTAATATCATTTTTACCCTTAATTACCCTATTTTACTTTTAACCGTGGTAAATAAAAGTAAAAAGTTAATATTCACCAAAAATTATTTTCATCTCATTGAACCAAATTTTACTTCTTGATATTAACCGTGTCTCTCGGATTTTTGAAATTACATTCACAGAAGTGGTAAAATTAAGTTTTATGAAAAATTCAGTTTTTTTAACTACCACTTAGTAGTTTCACTATTCATCAAAAATTGATGTTTTTCAGAACAATGCCAAAATTTCACCCTAAGATATAATTGATATTACGAATTAAAAAATTATTTCTATTTTAAAAAATTCCAAACATATAAGTTGCAGTAATTAATTTTATAATTAATTCCCGCTGTCACAACAAATAGGGTGTTTTTAAGAAACAATATATATCAAAAGATTGATAATTGTTTATGTCCAATTACAAAGTGAAATTAATTATAATTAACACCATTAGATAAAATGGTAAAAATTTATTCTAATTATACTTTAAAACCACTCAATAATATAATTTATCACTATAAATTATTTTGATTAAAAAAGTTGTTTTTTAGTATTTTTCACTATTCATAAAAATTGGAAGTTCTCAGAAAAATACCAAAAATTCAACTTAGGATAATTTCAATATTCCGAATCCAAAAATGAAGTCCATTTTGAAATATAAAAATATATATAATTTCAAAAAGTAAGTATTACTATTCATAACGGCTAGTTTGATTGGTTGTGGTGTGTTAGAACTCGATGTTGCGTACAACACACGCTATCACATTATTCAACGAGAAGCGTACCGTAGAAGATTGGGGTGTTACATTCTCCCCTCCTTAAAATAATTTCATCCTTGAAATTTCTAGAATACTTATCACATGAAAAGACTCGGGTGGTTCTTCATCATAAGTTCCTCGGGTTCCCACGTTGCCTCTTCCATCTTATGGTTTCTCCACAAAACTTTTACCAGACGCGTCGTCCGGTTTCTCAGTACTTGTTCTCTCGTATCAAGAATCTTGACGGGCTCTTCACAAAAGGATAGATTGGGTTCCAGTTCTAATTCTTCATAGGTGAGTACATGCGTTGGGTCAGGCATGTATTTCCCCAACATGGATACGTGGAACACATCGTGAACTTTGGAGAGACTTGGAGGCATTGCCAATCGGTAAGCTACAACCCCAATTCGTTCTAGAATTTCGAAAGGTCCGATGTACCTGGGATTCAATTTACCTTTCTTACCAAAAAGTATGACTCCCTTCCATGGAGATACCTTCAGGAAAACATGATCACCGACTTGAAATTCCAAATCCTTCTTTCGATTATCAGCATAGCTCTTCTGCCTACTTTGAGATTCTTT
The DNA here is from genome assembly GCA_963277665.1 of Viscum album. Classification (NCBI taxonomy): domain Eukaryota; kingdom Viridiplantae; phylum Streptophyta; class Magnoliopsida; order Santalales; family Viscaceae; genus Viscum; species Viscum album. The sequence goes on along the minus strand of OY728163.1, from coordinate 1,854,307,548 downwards.
GATGTGATTTTGGATTACCTTCACCTTTTCCATCGTTTCCTCCACTAGTTCTGAGCCTACAAGTTTTCTTTCACCAACGTCATCCCAGCTGGTTGGTGTACGTCATCTCTTTCCATATAACGCTTCATATGGTGCCATCTGAATACTCGAATGAAATATATTATTATAGGATAATTCTACCAGAGGTAAATATTGATCCCACATACCCTAAAAGTCAAGTGAGAAGGATCTCAACATGTCTTCTAAGGTTTGAATAGTTCGTTCTGATTGTCCATCCATTTGAGGGTGGTAGACAGTGCTCAAATGAAGTTCAGTATCCTGGGATTTCCGAAGAATCTTCCAGAATCTTGAAGTAAAACGGGGATCACGATTAGAAACAATCGATAGGGGTACTCTATGAAGTCTCACAACTTTATTAATATATAGTCTTGCTAGACGTTCCAGTGGTAGATCTTCTCTTATAGCAAGAAAATGTGCTGACTTGGTAAGGTGATCAACAATAACCCATATTTCATCGTTCCTTCTAGGAGTCTTTGGTAGTCCCATGACAAAGTCCATCGTAATATTGTCCCATTTCCTCTACAGTATGGGAAGAGGTTGCATGACTCCTCTAGGTTGTTGCCTTCCAGCTTTCACTTGTTGAAAAACCATACATCTTGACACAAAATCATCAATCTCCCTCTTCATATTGTCCCACCAAAAATTTTCCTTCAAATCTCTATACATTTTGGTGCTCCCAGGATGTATAGAGAAATTGGAACTATGAGTATCATCCAACAATTCCCTTTTTAGATCAGGTAAATCTGGAACACAAAGTATCTTCCCGAATTTCAAAATTCCATCTTCATACACAAAGTCTCTCAATCTCCCATCATTCACAGCTTTAATCTTCTTTTTAAATTCTTCATCATAGGTATGAGAACTCTTAATCCTTTCTAGTAAAGACGGTTTGGCAACCATTTGAAAAATAATTGATGTTTCGCCTTCCCTAGTTATTCCCATGTCCATCATCACTAGATCCATGAAAATTGGATCCCTTTCAATTCTCATATTGTTCAAAACTCCATGGTCTTTTCTGCTTAAAGCATCTGCCACCCTATTTTACTTCCTCGGGTGGTAGTGTATCGTGCAATCATAATCCTTGAGTAATTCAAGCCATCTCCTTTGCCTCATGTTGAGTTCTTTTTGTGAGAAAATATACTTCAAACTCTTGTGATCAGTATAAATCTCACATTTTTCACCATAGAGGTAGTGCCTCCATATCTTCAAAGCAAAGATCACAGCTGCTCACTCGAGATCATTAGTAGGATAGTTTTTTTCATGAACTTTCAACTGTCGTGATGCATAGACAATAACCCTATCATTCTGCATAAGGACACAACCAAGTCCTTTCTTCGATGCATCACTATAAATAACGAACCCATAATTCCCCGATGGTAGAGTCAATATAAGAGAATTGACTAATATTCTCTTCAGTTCTTCGAAACATTCTTCACACTCTTTTGTCCAAACAAATTTAACCCCTTTACGTGTGAGCTTCGTTAATGGGATAGCCAATCGGGCAAAATTCTGGACGAATCGTCGACAATAACCTGCTAAACCAATAAAACTACGTACCTCAGTTATACTAGTAGGTGCTGGCCATTCATGGATTGCCTTGGTCTTAGAAGGATCATTAGAGATTCCATATTTAGAGAAAATATGGCCAAGAAAAGAAATCTCCTGAAGCTAGAATTCACACTTGCTAAACTTCCCATATAACTCATGTCTTCTCAGAGTCTTCAAGATAATGCGCAAGTGATTTTCATGATCTTCGTAGATTTTGGATTATACCAAGATATCATCAATAAATACCACCACAAATTCATCGAGATACTCCTTGAAAACTCTATTCATCAGATCCATGAATACATAGGGTGCATTAGTCAATCCAAAAGGAATTACAGTAAACTTGTAATGCCCGTACCTGGTTCGAAATGCTGTCTTTGGAATGTCTTCCTTCTTCAAACACAACTGATGGTATCCAGATCGAAGGTCAATCTTTGAAAAGTATTGAGCTCCATGCAGTTGGTCAAATAAATCATCAATGCGACGTAGGGGATACTTGTTCTTTATTGTTATAGCATTGATCTCCCTATAGTCGATACATAACCTCATAGATCCGTCTTTCTTTTTAACAAAAAGAACAGGGGTTCCCCATGGAGAAACACTAGGGAGAATAAATCCCTTATTACTCAATTTATCTAGTTGTTTCTTTAGTTCAACTAATTCTATAGTGGCCATTCCCTAAGGGGTCTTCGATATAGGCCTTGATCCAGGAATTCAATCAATGGAAAACTCAACTTCTCATTCTGGAGGATGTCCAGGTAAATCTTTTGGAAATACATCTAAAAATTCTTTCACAACAGGTACATCCTCTATTTGAACATTCTTTTCCTCACCCATAGTTATTTCATTCTCTTCCTCCCCAATAATTGAATTTAGTTGATCTACTAGGGGTGGATCTAAATAAGAATTAGGTGGTGACGATTCTTCTCTAAAGATAAGGTGTTCCTTATCATTATCATCAAGAATCGTATCCTCTTTCTTCTTACAATAAATCTTTGCATCATAGTCCGAAAGCCAGTCCATACCGAGGATTATATCAAACTCAATCATAGGTATGATGATGATATCAGCAGATAAATAACATTTATGTTCTCTAATGGGGGCTTATTCACAAAACTTTGTTGCAATGATACTTCCCTTAGGAGTTTTAACTGAAAAATCCCTTGTTAAATAAAATTGGAAATATCTAATTTTCTTAGAAATCTGGGAAGAAATGAAACAATGCGATGATCCAGAATCAAATAATGCATTTGCTAAACTTGAGGAAACCATTAAATTACCTACCACCACATCTTTCAGAGCTTCTACCTCAGCAGTAGTGATAGCATAAGCCTGGCCTTGATCCCTTGGCCTTTTCTGAGGTAAGTTCTCCTGACGCTTAGAAAATTCATTTTCATATTGCCCCATCTCCCTGCAATTATAGCACTGGACATTGGTAGCTTCCTTCTTCCCTTTGCAATCATGAGCTTGGTGGCCTTTTTCACCACATTTGTAACAGACGCCCATTACCTTCAAGAAAGTACCGGGGTGTTTCTTCCCACATTTACCACAGGATGGATATTCAAACTTTCCTTTCTTCCCCTTATTTCCATTCCCAGATTGATCAGCATGCCTCTTATTCTCTTTCTTTGCTTTAAAGTCATAAGACTTAGAGAATTCCTCTTCGGTCTTGATAGCACATGAGACAATGTCTTCGTACGACGAGAAGGATTGTGAGACTAATGCTCGACAGAGAAATGGGTTTAACCCATCAAAGAAACGATCAATATTTCTTCTTGGGTTACTTATATAATCACCAGCATACCTTGCTAACCTTGTAAAGTTATCCTCATACTTTGTGACATTCTCATCCTCCTTCTGTCTCAGACTCAGAAATTGCCTTTCCATATCTGCTCGATGGTCGCGAGGAAAGTATTTTTCTAAAAACATATCTTTTAACTCCCTCCATTCCATATTTGATACATCATCATCTTCCTTCATATTTTTAATCAATGACCACCATTGATTAGCATCTCCAGTGAGGCGGTAAACTGCCATGATAACTTTTTCCCTTTCACTACTCCCCAAAGCCTGAAATATTTTCTCTAGGGAAAATATCCATTGCTCAGCTACTAAAGGATTTGTACTCCCATTGAACGTTGGTGGTTTTGCCTCATGAATTGATCTAAAATTTATCCTCCACACTGCGGATCAGGGTGATCCATACGGGTAAGGTTATTATTCATAACCTGAGTGAGTTGTCCTAGTATGGTGATTAGCTGATCGACACCAGTTGCATCACCAGCTCCATTATAATTATCTTGAATAGGAGGGAAATCCCTACATGGAGTGCGTGCATTGATACGGTTTCCATTTATTCTACTAGGTGCCATTTATAAACAATGGCATAAACTAGACCAGTTTATGAATCAAAATACATAATCCCATACTTATAAAACACTTAACATAAATTGAAATGTTTATGGATATAATCCATAATCATAAAAATGTTTTCTTTGAGGAAGTATATACTCATAAACCCTTCATAATGATTTGTAAATAAAATGAGAGTTATCCTAAGCATATCCCCTAGGAGTGTCGTAACCAAGAGTGTAGCAAGGCCCGTTGTCGTGCACCAGTTCCCGTTCGAGTCTAGCTCAAAGCGGTGTTTTCAGGTTTTACCCCTAGGTACATCTGTGCCAGAGCCGCCTCTACCTACTCGTATCCAGACAGGGATTTATTGCTCGGAAAACTCACAAAATCTCTACAATACCAAAATTCTAGGAAGTTCTTCTATACTAATCCTCAAAGTTCATCTTCGGTCTACGCGCTCTAATCAGAGTTTATCTAAATCTAGATTCCAAGGTTGGTACTAAACTTCCTCTGAAACAAACTGTAACTCCCCGACCCCAGTTACCTAGAGTCGGTGCATTTTTACATTACATTGGCATGATCACAAGAAAGATCAAATCTCGAAAGACCGATTGGTTTAGTAGCCTCGGAAACACTAGATATATTCATAAACTATTACATCATAAAGTGGAAAAATACTACAACAACATAGTATCCATATTCCACACTCATATCCCCACATACTATCCCTGTAGGTCATTCATAACTTACTTCTTCACATCCTGGGAAAAATAAAACATAGAAAAGGGGTGAGCTCAAATGCCCAGTAAGGATAATAATATAGCGGAAGCTTTCAAAAATAAGAATAAACATTTAAGGCAATGTATAACTAAAACAAAAGCCTTTTAAACTTGAACTTCAACATAGTATGGCAAAAGTAAAATGAAATAATTCCATTTACTTATTCACATGGATATTCTACTAATCGAATAATCACATGCAATGTCAATAACCACTTTCATAATGATGGAATGCATAATGCCAGACTATCACAACCACATAGCCAAGGCCTCGTACCAAGACTACAAATAAGATTTTTCAAAGGCCTTGTGCCAAGACACTAGTTTGTCTCATGAGACCTACCGATGCATCGAGGAGCTATAGTGGGCTCCACCCGTCACATATTAAGTCCAATGCATTCCCATATGAAAAGGTTTAAACATAACATAAACATTCGTATTAAAAATAGCATACGAAATGTCAATACATTCACCATAAACTATGAATGGTATAAAAATAGCACATCCATAGTCAAAAATATCACAAAACCCTCAATACAATATATAAGTTTTGTATCATAATAAATCGACTTCAAATAAGCTTAAAATCCATCAAAGGATGTTGACATAGATGAAATCAAAACTCTTTTTAGAGAAATATCTCTTTCTATTTTGAAATCATTTAAGATTCATATATTTAAAAAATAAAACATTTTCTTTGAAAATATTCTTATAATCTTGTAAGGGAAGCTTAGACGATTTTATAAAGGCGGAAAATAGCCACACCCGCCGTATAAGTTAAAAAAAACATTCTTACCTTAATTTTGTTGAAAAGGTTAAAAAGAACCTTGTTTGGAAAATGGCAGAAAGATTAATTTATAAACCTCTTATAAAAGTCAAACAAGGGTATAAATGACTTTAAACCATATTCTTGTAAATATTAAAATTTTTTGGAAATACATTTTTATGAAACATGGATGTGGATGATAAAGTGATCCTAGTAGATTATTACGTATAAACAACCTCAGAAAATGAAGAGATTGTGAAATAACCCTTACCTTGTACTTTTCCCTGGTTGGGGTAGGTTAACGTCCTGTATAATGGTGAAATAATTTTTATTAAATTATACAAGAATCATATATATTAATATGATATCATATATGATCTTTTAACATTGATTTGTAAATAGTATCTTAGAATTATCGTCGTTTCGGGTGTTAACTTACTCATTTTCTTTTATATGTTTTGTTACATAAGCCATGTTTGTTATGGATAGGTTGTATATTATTCATATCCAGAATGATATCAAGTCCTTAAACATCATTTTTAAATCATCAAATGATAATTATACTTGAATGGATACGATGGAGAATGAATCTCACTGTGTTCGTGGAGACGGTAGTCTGTACGTACACACGAGCGATAATATCATTCTTTTGATATTAAAATAATATATAAATGGATGGTATATCATATATACAGAATCATTAACATGTTATATTTATTATTTACATGAGTTACACATCATTATTATACCAATCCAAATAATAATATATTGAATAACAATTACACCACGACGTGGAGATGGTAAGCCGTACGTACGCACGTATGGTGACATGTTATTCAAAGGGTGGATAAAAAACTGAATATGGTTGTACCATATTTATAATAACATCACAGTATATATAAGATATTGGATTTATTATTTTATAATGGTAATAACAAAGAAAGAAGAAGTGGAAGAAGAAAGGAACTTGAAAAGGGGGTGGTGAAAACACTACCTCTTCTTCGGGTTCTTCCTTTTGATTTGATCAAAAGGGTTCCTTAGGTTGGCTTTCTGATCAAACTAAGGCATCTAGGTTGTAGTGAGGGAAGTTGGTAGTGTACTTGGGCAGAGTTTGGCCGAAACAAAAGGCTTGGAAGGTGTGAAGAAATGAGAAGGAGGAGTTCCCTTTTATAAGAGGGGCGAGGGGCACCTTTGGAAAAGCTAGAAATATTAATTTATAATAAATTCATATTCGGTTTCTAATGGCTTAAAAGTTGATTATTCAAAGGTTAAGGTGGGGATAGGTCAAAAACCATTCAACCAATAGAATTTAGACAGGTTTAGGTTACTATATTAACCTTATCGTTCAGTTTTACCTCTTAGTTAATTAGTACGACATTTACCATGTAACTTTGTATTTTTATAATATATAGTTAATAAACATACTATATACATCCAAGCGACCCCCAAGTGGTCCGTTAATGATACAAATATCATTATATAAGTCTCTTTGCCGATCCTTAGATTTTTAGGAATTTAATATCAATTAATAATATAATATTTGTTTTAAAAACTATTTTATGTCAATTTTGACACTATTCAATAATTGATTTTTGTGAAACTCATAACAGAATGATTACTTCGACCAAAGTTCATTAAATCAATCCTAACATGTCATATTATCCTGTAAAATTATTTTAATTCATTAAAAGCCTCAAATTATACTTATTTGGGAATTTATAATATCAATTATTTTAATTTTTCACAATTATGGTAATTACTGCATCATCATTGTGTCATAAATAAATTAAATTATTTAAAGTCTAAAAATTATAAATAAAATATAATTCTGTAGGAAATCTTATTATATTTCTAATTAATATTTACAATCGAATTTATCTTATGTATAACCCTATATTAAAAATGTTTTAGTAAATAAACCTTGATTTTAACTCTTTTAACTCTTCTTTGAATTAAATAATAATAAATGTCCTAATCTAATCCAAGTGGACCTAAATGATAATATTTTATTACTAAGGTTGTTTTTGGTCGAGATACACTTGTCCAATAGAATTAGGACATGTGTTAGGGTAATATTAATATCATTTTTACCCTTAATTACCCTATTTTACTTTTAACCGTGGTAAATAAAAGTAAAAAAGTTACTATTCACCAAAAATTATTTTCATCTCATTGAACCACATTTTACTTCTTGATATTAACCGTGTCTCTTGGATTTTTGAAATTTCATTCACAGAAGCGGTAAAATTATGTTTTATGAAAAATTCAGTTTTTTTAACTACCACTTAGTAGTTTCACTATTCATCAAAAATTGATGTTTTTCAGAACAATGCCAAAATTTCACCCTAAGATATAATTGATATTCCGAATTCAAAAATGATGTCTATTTACAAAAATTCCAAAAATATAAGTTTCATTAATTAATTTTATAATTAATTCCCACTGTCACAACAAATAGCGTGTTTTTAAGAAACAATATATATCAAAAGATTGATAATTGTTTATGTCCAATTTCAAATTGAAATTAATTCTAATGAACACCATTGGATAAAATGGTAAAAATATATTCCAAATTTACTTTAAAACCACTCAATAATATAATTTATCACTATAAATTAATTTTATTAAAAAAGTTGTTTTTAAGTATTTTTCACTATTCATAAAAATTGGAAGTTCTCAGAAAAATACCAAAAATTCAACTTAGGATAATTTCGATATTCCAAATCCAAAAATGAAGTCCATTTTGAAATATAAAAATATATATAATTTGAAAAAGTAGATATTACTATTCATAACGGCTAGTTTGATTGGTTGTGGTGTGTTAGAACTCGATGTTGCGTACAACACACGCTATCGCATTATTCAAAGAGAAGCGTACCGTAGAAGCTTGGGGTGTTACATAAACCTCCATATAAATAGTGTTTATTTTAGTGTTACATGGGGTATAGTGGTAGGGCTGACACTCGGTGTGCCCCATCCCGTTCCTGTGTATAGCCGGTTGTGCCCGCATACAGTGGGAACACCAATGTACATGTCCATGTCTGAGTACCTAGTCGTTCCTTTATACTCCACCCATGCCCATATATCGGGCCATGTCTATTACCATGTATACTCTGGGATACACAATGATCATCCAGCATTAGTTCATAAGGAATGTTACATGTTTTAGTAGATGTGTGATATTTTTCTTCACATGTAAACCCTAGAACCACAGTCGGGGCCCCCATAGTGCATGTTATTAGGGGGTACACTCTATGAAATGAATAATTCCATATATTAAATGGTTTCACTGCACCATATTATGATTTAATTTACACTTGATGTACTCTAGTCATGTGGAATGAAAAAATAATAATGTATTAATACCTATTATAGTATAGTAGTTAACCAAGGTTTTGTCCCGATGAAGAGTGCATGAAAAATAGTTTGTCACTTTTGGATGATTTTTAGAATATTTAATTTTTATAGGTTTGAGAAATTGATATCATAAACTAGTTAAAATTGATTAATTTTCAAATAATTGATGAAATATGGTTATGAGAATTGATTTTTATGAACTTAATTCTATGTTTTCATCGTTTCCAATTTCAACCCATTCTAATTCTATTGTTTGGTAAGAGAGTGATTCTTCTATTGATTCATCTCTCCCCTTTGGTAAAATGGTTATAGTAAGGGCATCCCTAAGAAAATCTCAATCAGTCTAAACTCCTTCCTATGTTTGTGGAATTGTAATGATTTATTTTGATAAATAAATGAAGTTCCAAATTAGGAATTGTTATTCTTTAATTAACATTATTCCCCACCACAATTCTTTACATGTTTTGGTGATAATCGAACATTAACCGCCCAAACCTAATATGTTCTTTAAAAAATAGATCAGAATTGGTTATAGGGTCATATGAATCATTGACCAAGGAAAATGAAATAAAAATAATCCTAACCTAGAACAGAATCATTTGAAATTAAAAACTAAATTAACAATTGAAACTAGTTGGAAGAAGAAAGAGAAACTATTTTATTCCATTAAAAAGAAACTCAAATATAGTAGTGGGTAAAGCCTCCCCCTTCCCAAAGACTCACAAGAACTACCCCTACATTGATAGAGAAGTTTTGTTGATTTATGAGAAGGAATTCATCTTATAATGAAGGAAATAAAAGAAAAGGAATAAAGAGAAATAAATCCACACCAAGCCTTCATACACAAATTCCCTCACTGATCAATCCTCTATAAATACACCCCAAACACTTATTTATAGGAATTCAAGAGAAACCGAGTCCTTATAAATGACCCATTATTGTGTTTTGGGTCATAATAGATTTTATTAAGGTTTCATAAGGTTTTCCTTCATTTATTTCTATAAAAATTTCCATTTTTGCATCAATGTCGTGGGTTTCACATTGTATTAATGTTACATGATGTGTAACATGTAGGTCCATTATCATTTTTCACACTATGTATTCTTTTGGGTTCATGACATGTAAATAAAATACATAAAATTTAATGTGAGAGGTCAAAATTATCATGAAATATCTTTACGACTTGTAATTCTTCTTGTTTCATGTTGCCAATGATATTTGAGATGTGTAATGTTGACTTCTAGTAGATTTTTCCTAGTTTTATTCTGATTTTTCACTTGAAATCCATAATATTGTTCCTTAAACGTCCTATATATTTAATTTATCATCAAAATTTTGGTTATGTTCCACACCTTCATGTCTCACTATATTAGTCTCTTTTTTTTCATTTTTTGATCAAACTCTTTATCCTGCCACAAAACCTAAAAAAAATTAATTATCAGAAATATTAATCATTTAATGTGTATAAAAAATGTTTTATAATAAAATAATCATGTAAAACATTTCTATATCAACACCACCATAAATCATTCTCATGTATTTTAGATATATATTTGATTGGCCTTGATGTCACCACTTTCTAGATTCAAACCTTCAATCTGCTTGAAAAAACTGTCAGCCACTGCATTTCTCCATCACCACACATCAAACTGGATAGAATGGGAATCACATATCCTATTCAGAACACTTCCATTCATCCTCCATCATTTTATATTAATCACACCATTGATCGATAATAATACCCATGATATCAATCAGTTGTTCCAAAGAATAGATGCACAATTATAGAATAATGGGTATTCATCGAACCACTGACTAAGGAAATATTAGTTATGAATTGTGTGAATAAATGGGGGAGAAAATCAAAAACCAAAAATAAATAATGAACCTCATCCATGTTTGGGATGGCCTTGATTCATTTCCATTAGAATAAAAATTAATATTAATAAAAATCAATAAATCAATTCCCCTAAATTCTAGGAGGAGATAAAACCGAGCTGGAAAGAACGATTTACCTACAAATAAAAATGTTGAAAGAATTGATTTGCGTTTATCATAAGATAATTAATAGGAAAAATAATCCATATAAAATAATTATGTACCTCATGTTATGATAAATTTATGATGACGAATGGTCCTGTTTCATTGTCGTTGGAGAAATCCACAAGCTCTGATTGGCACACAGGTCACCAATCCTCAATCCACCATTATTCTTTTGATAATCCCCCAAAAATGATCCAAAAATAGATCCTCTCAATCCCTATTGTTATTTATCTAGCCCTAGGATCTATCTATAACAATATTTTGTTAGAGTGATGGTTAGGTCACTGTGTAAATATAGTAAATAAATAAGTAAATTTATTTATTTCATTATTTTTACCTATATTAACACTTTACCAAAACATATGATGCTGAAAAAAGTTTATGTAGTTTTTAGGTTAAACCCATGTTCAGAACTTAATGAATGTCTCTTATTTCCCGTATGAGTCCCATTTCTGGAGCTATTTCACTATTTTGGGAAACCTGTGCATTAATGATATTAATATCTTTAATATTTTTATAATATTAGTACTGGTATCACTGGTCCTTGAAATCTATTTCTGTCACAGTTTCTAGCTTCAAATTTTTTTATATATTATAAAGCTTCACATTTACAAAAAGAGACATTAAAAATTAACATCATTGAGAAAATTATATACTTAAGGTGAATAGAAAATTAAGTCTATAATATGAATTTATTTGAGGAATAAGTATTTTTAAATATTTTAGGAGAATATATTGTTTTATTTTGGATTTATGGTGATTCAGGTTCTTTTTGGAAAATTATTTTTTGTATTTTAGATAATATATTATTATGGTATATAAATTTTTTGGTATGTGATTTTTTTGTGATTATTATTTGGGTATAAATATTATTTTGATCTTACAAAAATATATGATCAAATATTTTTGATTTTTAGGTTTTAATTTGGTCAGGCATATTGTGGAGAGTTTTACAGTTTTTCATTTATTGAATGACTTATGTTTAACTTTTGGTGTCACTATTGTGGTCTTTAATAGGGTGAATTATTTATTTAAATGAAGGTTTATTCATATTATGTATTATCTTAAATTGTGTTGGAAATTTTGGTTTTGGTAAATAATTAGATATTGGAGGATTAAATTATCATTCTTTAGGGAACTTATGATCCATTAAAAGTTAATTTTAATGCTTCAAACATGAAAAATTCATCATGGTTATTTATTATTGTGTAGAGGAGGAAAATACTTGAAATAAAACCAAATGATGAAATTGTGGAAAAAATAAAGTATATTTTCTTAAATTATTTACTTCAATGGTATAAGAATTCTGAAAACTCAAGCAAGACGAGATGAATATATTGTGTCATATGTGGAGAATATTTCTTACCTTCTAATGTATTAATTTTGAAACTCATTCACTGTTATGAGTTTTATAATACATACATGGTTTATAAAATATTTTGGAAATGATTAGTTTCCTAGTATTAACATATAAATTAAATTCCTTTTCAATAGTAAATGTGATTTTTTCTAATTAAAAATTAATTATTTCCACATAGATATTTTTATCTTCTACTCCTTATAATTTATTGTGAAAATGATACAAAACCATTTTCATCAAAAAATGAGGCAAAAACCATGAGTCCGTAATTTATTTAATAGGGTAGAATTTAACACCCCAATATTTTAGAATATATTTTTATTTAATAAATTTTGTTCACTTTATAGATTTTAATCCACATAACTCTATGTATAAACAAACCACGATATACTATAAAACTATTATTATTTAAAAATTATCATTATAACCTAGCCATTGGTTGAAAATGTATAAATAGAAATAACCATATTTTAGAAATTATATAGAATGTTTTCCTTTAATAAAATTAATAATCCATCATATATTGATTATAAACTAGATCGAAATGCAGATAAAATATTTTGAAAGTAAAAGAGATATTTTTCAAAAAAATGTTTTTATGTGTCTATTATATTTTTATCATAAAATCTTTAATTAATAACCCTTTATAAAATATTATAAAGAAATTTTTAGTTTATATATCCAATTGAATTAATTAACATTAATTTAATAAATTTTATTATGAAATGAGTGAGAATTAATTTATTATGTAATACCAAAATTCATTTTCTTAAAATATAGTATTTATTACATTTTATACACTGATATTGTAATTAATTTCTATTAATTTTTAATTTTTTTTTGAAAAATTGGAAATAATTTCTGAAATCATCCTTTTATAATTGTTTTAGGATGAATGATTTGGATTTTTTTAAATAAATTGATATTTGAGTGAATAATGAAAAATATCAATTTTTTCAAAATTATCATTTCTTTTTTAAAAAAATTTATTATAAAATTAATATCACATTTTGGATTTTATTTTAAAGTAACATAAGATTAATTTTATTATAAATAATCTAATAAATTTCATATTAATTATCATTATACTTAATTTGGTAAAAAATCATTAATATGATTAAAAACACATTTTTCTAAAACAATTCATTTGTTTTGATTACATATATTAAAAATAATTTATTCCAATTATACAAATTGAATCTTGAAAAATGGATTTCATTTTTGGAATCAGTAGGTTTAAATTTTGTATTTATATACAATTTTTCTTTATTCATAATGAAAATTAACCATGATAAAATTTTGTCACCACAATAATGGGTATAACATATTAATTAAACTTAATACTATAGGGAAAGGTCTCAAAATAAACCCAATATTTGACTTTATTTCATTTATTGGGTGGAATTAAACTATAACCACCCTAACAAAAAAATTAATTTATGTGCCACTTTACATTGATTATAAACTTTATATTATTTGAAATTAAGAAAAATTATAAAACATAACACTCTATATTTTGACATATCTAATATGTTTTCATGGGGATAAGAAGGGGATATGAATTATTATAAATTATTATTTTGAATATGTATAAATTTTGTTTATTATATTAATTTATTTTTAAATTTTATAGATTGTATAATTACCTTGAACACTTATGCAACAATGACACAAAACTTGTTCACGTTGTAGAAAAAAAGTAAATAACCTAGAAAACAATCCAGGTGATAATTTAAAAGAGAATTATGATGATCCACGAAATTATTAGATAATTATAGTGTACTAGTTTTGGGGAGAATTTTATACACTAATTCCATTATTATCTATATACCTTTAATATCAATATATGTGAATTTTCTTGAAAATGTCTTTAAATGGTATTTAATGTTCTTCAAAGTATTTTTAAATCAAAAAAGTCATATTTTTACTCAAATGGATGGAACATTTTCTTTTATTTAATCAATTGTTCACGCATATACCACTTCCAATTTTTATAATTACTTTGATGAACCTTAAAGAGTGATATATTTTTTACTTCAGTTAAGGTTAAATATTGTCAACAAGGGGGTTAAACTAAAATATCAGGAATAAAATTACAACTAAAAAATGTAAATTTTTTCATTTATTATGTTTATCAATTATAATACTTAGGTTTGATGATATGTAACTTTGGATCTATATGACATGGTCTATTCATAAATTTTATTTTATTGTTTCAAGTATTTAAAAGTTTGTCACCCACCCAACCTACAAACCATCACCTTCTATCATTACTTCATCACCCCTTTTGAGAAATTTAGTTCATCCAATACATACCCAAATACCATTATAAATTCCATATCCACATCCCAAAATCCATTTTTTCACCCTACTAAAGATTTTTGAAGGCATAAGGTGTAAGCCAAAAGTGGTTTTATAAAGTAGTTATATAACTCTTATCTGACTGTTTCCTTGTTTATTTATTCATTCCATCCTCCAAATCTTATGAAAACATGCCGATATAATAAAATTAGTATATTTTATATACTAATATTTTATTATTTTCAAGGAATAATACTTTTTCATCTCCTTTCTATCCCAATGGAAAACGAAAACATCACTCATGTGTACGTACAAAGTATTATCTCCATGAAGTCATAAATTTTATTTTCCATCCTGAACTTTGATTGATGTTTTTTATGAAATAGTTAATATTTATATATTATATTTATGAAATTATTATTAATATATAATTAAAATATTTTATCAACTTTCTTTCTTTCCCATTCATTGGAAAATGATAACGTAGTTAATGCATACGTGTGGACTACCATCTCCACGAAGCGACGCAACTTTCTTTTTCATTTTTTATTTACATGGATGGAAATAAAGATAGTTTTAATAAATATATATGATATTTATGATATAATTATTATTATTTAAATTTTAATTATGATTTACCTTTCTTTCATTACATCTATCGAAAAGTGAAATCAACACTCATATCTATGTACGAAATGATATCCCCATGAAGTGATCTAAATCATTTTTCATCATCACATTATATGGATAGTTATAAAAGTGTATATAATGAATAAATAAGTTTATTATTAAATGAGTATTATTATATATATGATTAATCCATAAACAATGTTCAATGACCAGAACCACCGAACCAAAACATTCATGGAAAATGGACTAGTTTTCACCCGAATAAAGATTTTAGTGAATAATTGTTAATATAAGGATAATTTTAAATTATAAAAAAAATTATATATAGTATCATATATATATATATAATGGATTTATAATGAATCTATATTTATTATACATTTTTATTAAATTCATATGAAGTAAGACATGACTTAATGTAAGTGCTTCCATTCTCTCATTTATTATTATGATACATACGCCATATTGACCACATATTTCTTTTTATAGTGTATATAATAGACATGAATTTATTTTACTAATATTTTATTGAAAATTATAAGCATATGAAGATCCATATAATTTTATCAATTCAATGAGGTTTTCATTCACTGATCTCCAATGTCATAAGAGTTATTTTCCTCAATATTATTCCATTTTATCCACCTATATGTATTTATATGGTGTTTATAATAACAATTTAACATTTTAGATCATGAATCATTATTAATTTAGTGCACTTAAGGTTAAAAATTTAGTTATTTCATCAAAGGGGTTAAGATTCAAAAATTTCCATAGAGGTAATGGATTTATGTTAAAATCTCATTTTGTTTGAGGATTGTGTTTGTTAAATTTTGGTTGAGGGAAATTTCATAAAAGTGGGTTCCCTAGACCCAACTATATCAATACTTTTTATTATAATACCTTTTGTATAGTATTTTTTTTATGATGTAAACTTACCATTATAATGTTGATATTTATACGTCCACTATTTAAATTGTATTTTCTATAGATTATTTTTCATATCAATAGGTTATATTATCTCATAGTATATAATGAAAACCATGAGATACAATTAAATTAATCATAAACATATGTACTATGGTAAAGATACAATATACAAATTGGATATAGTTCATGTCTAACTATCATGTGTTGGGGACTCATAATCATTGATACTTCTTCTCATAATGTTTTCACTTAATGATCTCTGATATGTGAGATCATGATGATAGACCCACAAAGAGAAAAATCATATGTTTTGAGTTTCATTGGATGTTTTTATCCATGAACATGTGTATTGGTCTCCATAATTGAGATCATTATAACTGTATGGCATTTTATCACATACTTTGATGCAATGAAAAAACCATGACAATGAATTTCTGGAGAGGTATATTGTTTTGGGTGTGTCATTGGTGATATAAAATTGGTTTAATGGTCAAGAAAGAATTTCTCACTTCCGAGTTGAGGAAGTGATATCTCCGGCCTATTTGATCCGGATGGTAGTACCTTTATAAATCCCTAGACATAGAAGTCAAAGGTAAATCTATCCTATTAGATCAACAAACAATAAAGGAATAAATAATGATAACACAAGTGTGAAACCTACTTTATGATATGTTGTATAACAAAGAGATTATATTACACAATGTGTGTTCGTAGTATGGTTGTCGTTGCTATGACTATTCCTTATCTCTTTAAGGGTCTTGATGGGTAGTTGGAATCCACTCTTGGTATATGAATAATATTTGAAGCTATCAAGATATAGGCCTAGGGGGTACAACACAATAGAGTAATGAAGAATTTTTCATATTCTCGTGAGTATGTATATAGGACATGGTGTGAACCACCATGGGGTCAAAGAGTTGTCCATGTTTTATTAATCACTGATAAGTAAATAAATTTATTATTATTTGAGTATAGAATAATTAGTTTGAATTTATTTATTAAATATTTTTACAGGTTTTTATTTAAATAAAAGTCATAATATTATATGAAGGAATATTATTTTAATATTCAAAGTTTGTTTAATATTATCGGGAATAACGAGTCGTGTTAATGCCTCATGTTTTTCATGTAATAAATTTAATATATATTACAAGTATGTGATAAAATATAAATAATATTTGGGATGCAGTTTGTTCTTTATAATTATTTATTTATTATTTATTTACTGTACATAAAATATATGGGAACTAGGGAACACTAACATTGTATTTATAACATACATAGATAAGTCAAGGAGAAGCACATTCCATGTATTGTTCATTCATTCAGAATAAGAGATCATCACAACACTCAAATTCTATAAACAGAAAGTCACTCTTTGAGAAACCAATCCAAGAATTCCATTGATGGATTGAATGGACAAGATCAAGGTGATCATCGCGACATTTAAGGACTCATCAGATCTCTATATAGGCAGTTGGAATTTGATGGATGGAGAGCGTGCAGATTCTTGATGCATGTGTGGATGATCTAGAGGGGTTCAATTTTTGATCTGTCCATAAATGGTCGACTATGAAGAGATGTTGTCATGGAATATTCTTTTTGAAAAAGTTTTTTGTTTAGTTTTAATTTATGTGTTCAGATTAATTTACACGAAATTCTTAGACCATACCAGAGCTCATATTTTTAGAGACAATAATTTTTCATTCACTTTGGTGATGAAAATTTTAAATCCCCATCCCACCAGCTTCCACTATAGACCCTGGTACCAAAAATTGGTATCATAGGGATCACATAGAATTTATTGGCTAAGAATCATTATTTTTTATTCAATTTAAATAGAGGGTTGGAAATCGATCCAAATGGAACAGACTGAACATCGATCTACTTTTGGATGACCAAGTTACATCCATCTAAATTTTTTTATTTAGATTGAACATAGTTTAACAGGTATAAATGTTGGGTATCAATATGAGATAAATTAATATTAGGATCAAAAGAATGTTTTCTAGATGGCTCAATTAAAATACGGGGTATGGGGTGAACTGCAGTTTAAAAAACATTAGTTAAAAACAATTAAACTAAAAAAATTCATAAACCTCTTTAGTAAAAATATTGGATTCAAACTTGGCCCTTAGTCTGATTAACAAATTATGATAATTTGAATGATTTTGATAATATTAGATTAAGAAAATTGTAATCACATAATATTCTATTATATCAACGTAAATTGATTAGATTCACATAAGATTTGATTAACAGATTATTGTTTATCATATTTAGTTATTATGATAAAACTAATTCATTTAATCATAACAGAATAAAATACTTGTAAGAAATAAGTAAAACAATAGAAACAATATAATAAGGACTTATAAATATTTATAAATAATAAAATTCTTTTAAACTTAAGATTAATGTAGTAACCAAACTTTGATAAAGGTATCCCTTGTTTTATACTTACAAGAAAGTATGTCTTTCCTCAGTAATGAAAACCCTCGATATGATTAACATATTTTATTTGTTTTCCTATCCCTAGAATCCCTTGATCTGATAAATCATCTTTGTCTTGCTATCCCCATAATCCCTAGATCATAACCATAGATCAAACACACGATTACAATGAAAAACAATTCTTACGGGGAAAACCTAACAAGGTTCCCTTAAGATGAAAAAACTATAAAACAATTACAAAAGTCTAAGAAAAATCCATTCATGCTTTGTAATATTTTGTCTCTCGTGAAATGAGAAATTGAAAAATTAAATCGATCAGTTCAAAAACCTTCAAATGACTAGGTATTTATTGGAAATCTTACCAACGGTCATATTTTCTCCCAACATTCATAATTATATGAGTTTTTCGAATGACCTGAACACTGGGAACTTCAACAGCTCTTTTTTAACTGAATGTATGAAGTTTTATTGATTTACACCATTACAATGTAATTTTTTCCCTTACATTAGAAATTAGATTTATGTATTTAGAATTTAAACATATTCAATCTGATGTACTTCCTTACAAATTTCATTATCATAATCTTTATGAGTGTGAATATGACATTTTAACAGTTATAATATTAGTTCGATTATTAAGACTCTGTAAGTATGAAAGAAAAGATAGAATTTCTTACATCTGATTTAATAAAGGTGAATCCAATTATTATTGGATTCGTACTCATTACGATAATTGAAATGAAGTATTTTAGTATATATTCATGAATAATTTAAAACTAAATCTAAGTATGGTAAAAGATTATGTTTTTTTAAAAAACATTCTAAAATACTTTGGATATAAAATGTTTGTAATAATGTGTATTAGATGGTTTTTGTGATTTAAAAAATAAAAGTAAAGGAAAAGTCACAATTATAACTTATGAAGAAACAATCTCCCCATTTTTGGAAAAAAACCCTAAATTTAAATGAAAATAGACCATAGAAAAACTTAAAGTCCATTTAATTTTATTTACATTGTATTCAAAATTAAATAATAATCCTTATATCCCGCTAAGTTTTTGACTCATCTAAATATGATATTGAATACAATTAACTCCCCATTAGGATAAAAACTCCCCCTATGGATCGAATTACCCCCCTTAAGGAAAAAATATCCCCATTTCTATAAAATTATACCCTTGTGTGATTTTAAAAAAGGAATGGGGAAAGTCCAGAGTATCCTAAAAATTGTTAGAAAAGAAACTAGAAATATAATATAATGAACTAACTAATCATCCAAAAAATTATGAAAGAATATTAAACCAATCAGAATTGGGAAAAAATTCAAATAGTATTATTTGGCTGAAATGCATGATTCATTTATAATCATTCAAAATATTTTTAATATAATAATAGTTCAAAAAAATTATCCTCTCTTCAAGAGAGTTTAGAAAAAATATTTTATCTTCTTAAACTAGTGTCTATCCTTCTCCCACATCTCAATATTTTCTCCACGGATCAAAATCTTCTCTTCTTGAAACTGAATATTTTTTTCTTGAAACCAAATAATTTTAGAAAAATCATCATTCATATTTTTCAAATAGATGATTTCATCTTTATAAAATTCTGAATCATGATAACTACAACTATAAATATTTCATCATTCATGCCAACTCTTTCACTTCCGAAAACTAGTTATCAATGGTATCTCTAAAATTTTCATCAAAATTAACCCTTTTACCATATATTTAGATAGTTGATTGAAGGATTCAGAGGTTTCATTCATAATATTATTCAGTTATTTAAAATTCTCATCATAAAACTTTTCATCAGTATCGATTTGATGTGTCCATTTTACCACCACATTATAAGATTTTTTATGAGTTATAAAAATTTCCTGTAAAGTTTTAAAATATTCTTCAAATTGAATAACCCTATCTGTAAGTGACTTTCAGGATTCTGATTTTTCACTTTGATTTTCATGAATCAATTCCACTCTAGCCTCAAGAATTAGAAGTATGGAATTATTCCTTCAAGTCTATTTAATGCTTGAATGATATAATCAACAACTTGAGAAGTTATCATTTTTATAGAATCTGATTATTCTTTCTTGATTTTTGGGGAGTATAGGATGACTGGATCTAATATCAAATTCTATTCCTTTTGAATTTTCTTTCTTTTAGAGCGATTGATGAACTTGATTAGAAATTTTATCATGAAATTCCTTTCCATTAGATAATTCAATTATGTACCTATCATCAATGTCAGCTATATCACCTTCTATCTTATAATTTTTACCTTTTTCATATTTTTAAGTGAAGATTTTCCTTATTCATTTTATGATGATTTTTTCTTCTCAGAACTATAAGATTCACTCCCTTTATCGTCCTTGGAGGGTAAGGCCAATGAGGATGACTGCGCTAATGAAATATTATTGGATTTATTTTTTTATTAGCATTTTTATTTTATTCTTCTTCCTCACCCTCTTCATCTTCATCCTCATCGTCTTTATCGACTTCCTTATTTTTAAACTCTTCATCATCATTATCTTATTCTTCTTATTCTTCAATAATTTCTTCACATTCCTCATATTCAATTTTTTAACTCCTCTTTCATTGGATAAAACATTAATTCCTACATTGATTTTTTCCATTGACTTAAGAAACTCATCCTCAAGCTAAATTTTGGTTCATAAATTTCCTTTTCCAACTGGTGCTGATTGCAATGATTTTTCTTGATATTCAGTAACTAATTCTTCAAAAATTATTTTTTCCTTTCCCTTTTATGAGATAGAGGGAGAATCAACATTAACTATTTTGGTTTCCTGGAATGATAATATTGTATCTAGATTTACCTGATTTGACTGATATGGGGGTATAAAAACATTTTTGAAGGCTTTCTCAACACCTTCATTAAGGAATATATAAATCATACACCTTGAAGTTTCTTCTTCCACTTCTTATTATTTGATTCTTATTTCAAAGTATCAACAACATGAATCTTTAAATCGAAGGCCTCTAATGGGTTAATGAAAAAACTAGATTCCATTACTTCTTCTCATTTTTTTTCTTATCCACTCATCAATTATATCATCATGGAATTTCTTCTGCTTCTTTAATGTCTTACGTGAGGAAGTATCTTCTTTCCTTTTCTTTTCAAGATTACCCTGGTCAAGTTTATTTTCCTTTCACTGATCACCCTGCTTAGATTTTATTGAGGATTCTACTTAAAAACAATTTTGATTGATCATCAAAACTAAGTCCCATCCTCTTCATTGTACCATCACCGATTAAAATAATTTTTTTTTATTATTAGGCTTTGATTTTATAGAAATGTTGAACAACTTCATGCATTAAATCATAAGATTGGTTATCATAGATGGGAACAAAATTATTTTAGGCTTAACGGAAATTATTTTTATTTTATTTATGGTAATGTATATGTATCTAAAAAGTTCTATCTTTCAAATATTCAAAACAAAATACAAAACAAAACATCAGTAACCTTTAGAGTGTCACGATCCCCTTTCATTGGAAGTAAGAATCCTTGCATACATAAAGCAATATCCATATTATCCCGAGTGAGATGAGATAATTTATAAACATATTTATAATGGTAAAAAAGGGAATAGTCTACCTTTTTATAATAAAAAAAACCTAGATAATCTGGTAATTTGGGTGAATAACAATAAGATTCTCCAATATATGGTACACAAACAAACTTTTCATCTTTCTTATATGAAATTTGATACCCTTTTCCAAAAAACAGTGAAATAATTTTTTTTGTTTTTATTCTTCTTTGAAAAATGTTAATGAACTATAAAATTCTTGAAAAATGGCAAGAAACAGAAAATCAAAATCCTAATCATAATTTTCTACACATATGGATTCACAATCATAGAATTTTATAATTTTTCCTTAGTGTGGAATAGTACTTTTCATAAAAGGATTTTCAACTAACCTTTCTATAAATATGAATCAATCATTGAAATATTTATTATACACCATTGTATTTAGATAAGAAACTATAGATTATAACATAAGGAAATAGTTTGTACTGGGAGCTTGAGAAGGTAGTAGAAACTCGACACAGATTCCTTTGAATAATCAATGTTTGACACGGGAGGGTACCCCTTTATATAGGTGAAGATAAAGATGGTTTAACATCTAAATCAAATCCAATAGGTGATATTAAACTCAATTTTATCTGAATTTTGAAAACTACAAAAAGAAATATTTATGTAACTTTAAAGTCTTGAGGTTTTTCTAAAAAATTATCATATTGATAGTGAATACAATTTTAGAGAAGAAAAAAATGAAAAAAACAATGTAGAGTTTTTTTATAGAAAATAAAAGAATAATGACAACAACATGCATGAAAAATTGTAACAATATAATGAAAAAATTTAAATTATAAGAAGAATTAATTTTAGAGTTAGAAGGATTTATCAGAATGATAATGAGGTTCTTTTTTATTCTTTCTAAAATAATAGATTACGACTATTTTTTTAAAATATAAGGTACTATAGTTTTTAACAAAAAAAGAATAAAATAATATTTAAAATAGAGTGTTATTATGATAAAATAATATTTAAAAATGAATAATTTTTTCATAGCTAGCTAATTTAGATTCTGGAAAATAGTTTAAAAATGTTGAATCTAAAATATTTTATGAATAGACTGAGTCCAGAGAAGCTAAATATAAAAAAAATTTCTAAAAAAATTGAAAACTAAAATATTTGAAATAAACATACACAACTAGAAAATGGATCTTCTACCATGGACCTATAGCCATGTTTTAAAATTGTGGAAATAGGTGGCTATAGCCATAGTTATGTGGATTATATCCACGATTTTAAAACTGTGGCTATAGGCCTATTTTCAATGGGATATAGCCACGGTTTTCCAAACTGTGGAAGTAGCCCAT
This sequence comes from Viscum album, assembly GCA_963277665.1. NCBI lineage: Eukaryota > Viridiplantae > Streptophyta > Magnoliopsida > Santalales > Viscaceae > Viscum > Viscum album. The sequence goes on along the minus strand of OY728163.1, from coordinate 1,854,284,063 downwards.
GGATATTTCCATATTTTCTAGCCTATGGACACGGTTTGTAAAATCATGGCTATAGGCCAATTTTTTCACTGCCCTATAGCCACGGTTTTCCAAAACCGTGGCTATAGGGTTCCCGTGCTTCTGTGAGAACAAAAATTCCCACAAACAATTGGTGGGAAGCCCTATTGACACTATTTTTTTGTATATTCCCAGAGATTTTATTAATATATATATATCATAATATATATATATATACCTGAATTTTGGCGCGGTGTAGTGGTATGTGTGCTGGATTGTATAGTGGATGTGCAGGGATCAAAATCCGCTAGGGACATTTATAATTTTGGCTATTGCCATATTTTTCCGAGGCTATTACCACGGTTAAAATAATGGATATAAGTCAAGAACCACAATGTCATATTGGAGGCCTAATTACATGGTTTTAAAAACTGTGGAAATAGGCCGGGACTTACTGCCATGACGATAGCGATCACGGTTGGCCAAAACCGTGGCTGTAACATAGGGACACAGTTTTGAACCGTGGCAATAGCCATTTTTTCAGTTGTGATGCCTACTACCCATATAAGGAGGAGTATCTTAATGTAAGGATAAAGGTAAACAATAAGTATATGTGAATGTTTAATTTATGTTTATAATTTCTAGATTTTGTGTAATTTATGAAAATCTTTCAGAAAGTAATGGTTTTGTAAAAATATCATCATGTTGTTCTTATGTTCTGATGAATTATAAAATTATATCTCCTTTTAGTGTGTAATTTCTATTAAAGTTATTCCTTATATCCATGTGTTTTTTCATGGGTGTGATGCCAAGGGTTTCTACATAATGCAATGGAACTATTGTTATCACATACTTTTTGACTTTTAGAAATAACATCTAATTAAGATGTGGTTTGATGTTTTTTTAAAAAAAGGATCATTTTCATCAAAATTAATATGTGTTGTTTCATCTATAGTACAAAATTTTTTATTAAAAAATCTATAAGACTTATAAGTAGTGGAATAACCTAAAATAGTCCTTTATTAAATTTGGGGTCAAATTTATGTAAGTTATTTTTCGTATTTGAGATTAATTCTTTATATCCAAAAACCTTGATGTAAGAAACTTTTTGTTTTTGACTAGTCCGTAACTTATAAGATGTTTTTTTAAGAAATTGTCTTATTAAAACATGAATTATGTTATATAAGGAATTAATAACCAATTTATCCCGTAAAATTTTAGAAATTGGGTATTCACTTAACATGGTTCCATTTATTTCATGAATAATTTTATTTATTCTTTCAACAACACTATTTTTCTTAGGGGTTCTAGATGCTGAAAAGTTATGTTCAATACCTTTATTACTTCAAAAAAATTCAAAATCAAAATTTAACAATTCTACACCATGATCACTATTAATAATTATCATGGAATTTGTTTTATTATTTTCAACTTTAACTATAAAAGTTTTTAACTAACAAAAAAGCTTTATATTTCTTTGTGAGAAAATAAACCCATATATATCTAGTGAAATCATCAACCAAGAAATATATATAGTATTTTACCCCAATACTCCTAATTTGTTTAGGAACAAATAAATCCATGTAAACTAACAATAAATCGTCAGAAGTTGATACTTATCTAATAGATTTAAATGTTGACTTATATTTCTTACCATATTGACAAGGGTCACAAACTTTTGAGGAATCAAACCTAAGTCCCTATAAATCCTTAAAAATTATTTTCTTATTCAACTTACATAAGTTTCTAAGGTTACAATGTCTTAGCCTTATATTCCATAACCAAGATTGATCTTCCATTTCACCAAGGCATGGTAATTCTTGGATACGATGTTCTTATAGGTTAAGTGTGTAAACATTATCATAGCGTGTAGAAGAAATAATTTATTCATCCTTGGAATTGTGTACAAGAAATTTATCATTTATAAAATTCACAAAGAAACCTTAATCACATAATTGAATTATGAATATATGTTTGTGCTTAAGGCCTTAACAAATAAAATATTTGAAATTAAATTTTTACCAAGAATAACTATGTTACTTATACCAATAATATCTCCTTGAAAATTATCTCCGAAAGTAACCTTTCCAACTTTCATCATGATAATCCCCATCAAAATAGGCCACATATTTTTTGTAGTGTTGATTAGGGAATCTTAATATAAACTTAATATTTATGAAGGTGGGGATGTGGAAGAAATAGTGTTTCCTGGCCACCCCCTAATTCTAAAAAAATGTGTAATAATGTTTTTAATAAAATATATTATTTTTTTGGGGTTGATTGACCTGGTAGAGTATAAAAAATTATCTTTTTAGGTTTTGAGTAGGAGGATGTTATATGTAGTTTTCCACAAAACTAAAAAAAATTTCAATTATTTCAAATGTAGAGGATGGACTTGAGTAAGATCCTTTATAAAAAAATGTCGGCATCTGAAAGAAGTTAAGAGAACATGAAAAGAGAGAGGAAAAAGTTGGATATGGCCGCCACCCTCCTCCCTCTCATGGTTGGTCACACCATGCCACTGCGCCCCTCCCTCTGAAAATCCACAACCCCATCATTTCCCTCCCTGGTCATGCCCAACCAAGCCACTCATCCTTCCCAGTATCCAACACATTAGAGACCACCGCATCCACCTCCTTCTTGCTTAGTTCAACCACTACGAGTTCCTCCTTCAACCTTCACTTTAGGAATATACCACTGTTAAAGACCACACAGGACACAACATGCCACCACTGTCGTGGCCGAGTTAGACATCATCCCTTTGAAGTTATTTCTATCACATTCATCATAATCACCCATAGCTCGTACTACACTGTAGATCCATAAATTACCATCGTCATGACTCCCATGTTGGATCTATGGGCCGCCATCCCTCCTCACCCACATCATGCCTCTTTCTGGGACCCTCAACCCATCATGAACGGTCACCGCCATTTTGTTATTCTCTACCAAGCCATGCCCATTTCCAACCCCAATGCTTTCTATTTGAGACCACTGCACTATCTCCTTTTGGTTTTTAGACGCTTGTGGTCGAACCACCCTACCATCATTCCACCATGGTTGAGACCACCGAGCCCCCTACAATGCTACAACAATGAGGAAACTCTATCCATGGATTAATATGGATCTGACCCACCCCACAATGGGTCAGGGTGGTCCTTCCCTACTAGGAATGGGCCTGGATGGGCCTGCCTAGCCCAGAATAGCCCTACATGGGGTCTTCTTGGCCTAAAACATGCCTGCAGGGTTACGACTCGACCTGCAATGGGCTTGATTTGGGCTTCAAGGCCTGAGATATTTTTATATAATCAAAAAATTATTGAATTAACTAATTTGATTTTTTTATAAAATTAAAATAATTAAATATTATTATTTAGTTTAAAATATAATATTTGATACCCTAGAAAAAATTAATTTAATTTATATATGAATTTAAATTAATTAATAAATTAAATTTTTATAATTAAAATTAAATTAATATTGGGACTGAGTAAATTATTTGATTAAATTATTTAAATTTAAATAATTCATCTGAATTATTTAAAATACCTCATACATTAAATATATTTCAATTTATGTTTATCCCATAGACTAGCCTTGAGCGATGTCCGACCTTGTATATGCCTGGTTTATTTATTTAGTTATTAAGTACCAACTGGTGACGTTTTTAATAAGTATTTATTTTTATGATGGTATGCACATCAAAATTTTCATTTATATCTGCATAAAGTTCTACACATCTAATTTATCTGTCTATTTTTTGTACTCCCAAGACCCCCTCACTTTTTTAGGGTATTTTTGTAATGAAGATACTGTTGTAAGTCACAAACCATACCAAGTCAAGGAAATTTCCAGATAAAAAATGGACACATTGGATGGGGATGAGTAGAATCATGATTCAAGACCCGTTTTAGGTTTTAATCCCCTAGTTCATGGTTGATCCATTAAGTTTGAATGGATCAACTAATTCTATATTCTCAAGGATAGTCAGGTATTTTTTTCCTTTATACATTTTTTTTATTTTATGCATTTTCACAATAATAGGAAACACATAAAATAATAAATTATAAAATGCATAAAGATGCGATTAATTTTATTATATTGATGTCCAATTGTGACCGTGACAACATATAATGAACATATTAATATAAATTGATTACATTTCACGAAAAAATATTAAGATCCCTCAAAGAATTTTTAAGTCACAAAGTCCTTCCATTCTTTAAATTTAAACAAAATAGAGTGTTCTGGGTGCTTGTCATCTAATGTTGAGGGTGACTCCTACTGGTAGGGAGGTCTTATGAGAGTGATGAGTTAACTCAAATGATGTTTGTATAAAAAAATTATACAAATCCATCTTGAAGCTACTTTAGAGGAAATCATTGGGTAAATAATATTTATGAGTTTAGAAGCAGGTAATTCACTCAATAGAATAATGATCCATGTATTAATGTGGTTGGTCAGTCAAATTCCTACCCTGAACTATCGAATTAGTGGACTAGTAATAGATTATATAATAAGAGGGGAGGATCATGGATCCTTGCCACTCGAATAATCAAGCAACATAGTATTCTGATTATTGTACAAAGGGTTCCTAGAGTTAGATAAAATAGTGGGAGACAATTAATAATTTAAATTCGTGGTAATGTATAATCAATAATCAAGATAAAAGTACCAATATTCTTGTTTTTTTATAGAAAATGACATGTAACATCACAAGACAAACTTTGATGTCTGATGGACAAAAAATATGTGCACATTGACACAAGTTTCTAAGAGTAGTGCAGGTGATAATGGCATATCGAAAGGTTATAGTAGATCCTATGGTATAGTGATAACCTTAAGATTCTATGAAATTACTCTTAAACAAAGTTCTTATGGTCTAGATACATTATACTGATAGGACACAGTTGATATTTAACTATCAAGTGTTGGGGGCTCATAAGAATTGAGGCTTCTTCTCATGAAGTTTGTACTTAGTGATCTCTAGTAGTGAGCTCATGAGGAAAGACCTGCCAATAAGAACACCACATGTTTTGGGCTTCATTGTATGTTTCTATTAATGGAAATTTTTATTGGTCTCTTTACATGATATCATTATCAATGTGTGCCATTTAATAGGATACTTTGATGCAAGGAAAAAACAACGATATTGAAATTGTGTGAGGTATCCTATGCTGGGTGAGTTAATGGTGGCATGATGTTGGTTGAATGGTTAAGAAAGGAATTGTTACTTTTGGGTTGAGTAAGTAATACATATCAGGACTTGATGAAAAGGATGGTAGTACCTTCATAAGACCTTGTCCAAGGGAGTCAAGGGTAAATCCATCCAGTTAGATCAACAAATAATAAATCAAGAAAAGGGCGTTACCACAACTGTGTATCCTACTTTATGAGATATCTAAAGGCAAAGAGAATATAGTACATAGTACGTGTCCATATGATGGTTGTTATTATTATGAATATCCTTGTCTTTTTAGGGGCCTTGATGGGTTTCTAGACCCCTCTATTGTTCTATGGATATTATTCAGTTCTATCGAGATAAGGTCCGAGAGGCTCACACACAATAGCATATCAAGAGTCTAACATATTATGTTGAATGGGTACATTAGACATTGTGGGCCCCACCATGGGGTTTGAGTGTTGTTCAAGTTATCGATCACCAAATGAATAAATAAATTCATATTATTAAATTAAATAATAAATGAGTTGAATTTAATCATAAAAAGTATATACATGTTAAGTAAATATGAAGAATAATATTAATCAAATGAATATTATTTTAATATTCCACGTTCATTTAATATTAGGCAAGAATTATGAGTCAAGTTAATGACCTGAGTTTATCACATAATATATTTTTATATATATTATAATTATGTTATAAAATAATAAACAATATTTATGTCATAGTTTAGTTCATCATAATTAATTAATTATTTCTTATTTAGTAGAAGTTATATTTCTAGGGGTCGGGGAACCAATTAGGGTATTTTTGACACAAACTATAAAAGAAATAGATAGGCTCATTATCATTGCATAGTTCATTCCAAATAAGTGATAACCTCCCTCTTCTCCCGAGAGGGAGGGAAGACTAATTACAAGGGGTGGACCAGGTCAGAAAAAACCAAAAAACAATTGGACTTTCCAAAAGAGGGGCAGCCCCGAGATATCCCATTACCACTTACTAATGGGGTCTAGAGTGGCTGGCTACTCCCATCACCATGGATTGCCTTTAGGTGAGCCCGAAACACCTGCCGACTCCCGGAGCCCTGAACTTCCCTCTCACCCTACCGCTGCCTCTACAACACTGGCTCTCCCCAGTGACCTATCCAGTCGTTGTCCATTTTAGGTCGCACTAGATCCGGACTCCCTTTGTTGACCACTATCGTCTTCCATTGTCTGTCATTCCCACCATGCAACACCACCCCACCTCCATGGGTTATGCTAGTGCCAGTGCCACCATCTGATGCCTGGTCTCCCTCCTTCCACGAAGAGTAGCTACCACCCACCTAGATTCTCCCAGTGAGCTCCTCCTATGGACTGTACATCCTCCTCCACTCCCTTCACCATTTTCCAGAAACCCCAAGCCTACCTTATCGAGGATCCTCCCATCCGAGCCACGGGCCACCGCCACTGCGTAACCCGCACCCAGCCTGCTCGTGGCGGTGCACCGATGCTCCCTGAGGCCACATCGCCTCCATACCGTGAGAACCAACCACCAGGAAGCCACCTATCTAAGTATGCCACCCCTCATGGGGCCATCCACATGGGAACCCGCGTGTCATGGCTAGTTGGAACCCCCACCCTTGTCAGACTAAGCTTAGGCATGGGGTAACTCCCTTGTTCGGTTTTGTTGATCCATATATGCCTCAATTTAGGCCAGAGCATAGAATATCAACCTAGAATAGGTCTGGTTAGACCTGAAAGGCAAATAATGATCCAAAACTGGCTTTTTATAGCCCAAAACGGGTTTATGTAGGTACAACATCACTCTCTTTGAGATTGTGCGGAGATCCGGGGCCCTGGAAGTTTTTTTAATGAATAAAAATTAATTAATTCAATTTTAGCATTAAATTAAATTAATTTATACATTAATGTTGGTTTAAAAATAACAATTTTAATACCCAGGGTAAAATTAATTAAATTTATGTATTAAATTGAAATAATTAAGTTATTTATTTTTGGTATTAAATTAAATTAATTAGTTAATTTATTTTTTGGGATTATGATTTAACTAAAAATGGACTGAATTTAATTAAGTTATTTGAATTGAAGTAATTCATTTTATTTAATTATATATTCTCATACATAATTTATTGTAATTTATCACGCTATAATTTTACCGGTTGTCTGATCTTGAGCAATTAACCCAACCTATATATGTCTAGTTTTTTTATTTAATTAATTATTTTATCAATGTGTTATGCTCTTAATTAATTAATTAGTTTATATGGTCTATGTATCATCTTTTCAGTCAATATGTATAAGGCCATGGACATCCATTTTTATATGTTGCATGTTGCACCCCTTGTTCTTATCGCCTATGCACGAGTATGTATATAGTTCAGATGAAGATGATGTATGACATGGACCCTAACAAGACAAGACAATATTCCTTGATGAAGATAATGCATGATGTGGAACCCATCAAGTCGAGATGAAATCCAAACTAAAAATGGACACACTAGATGGGGGCGAGCTTCATCATGAATCAAGCAAAGTTATAACACCCCTAGGTCATGGTTGGTCCATTGAATTTAAATTGATCAATCAATATTTGATTCTCAAGGAAAATTGGATAGTATATTTCCTTTATTCATTTATTTATTATTTTATACATTTTATAACAACTAGAAAATAGATAAAATAATAAATAATAAAATGCATCAAGAAGAGATAAATGTTTTTTCTATTAATGTCTAGTTGTGAGCGCCAAAAAACTAATTTGAACAGGATTAATAGAAATGGACTATAGTCATTGAGATAAAAATAAAAACCCTAAAAAATATTAAGTGTCAAATTTCTTCCATCATTTGAATTTGAATACAACCAGGTTTTCAGGTTGCTCTGTGATCCATAGATGAGGGTGTCACTTACTACAAGGGAGTTCTTATGAGAATAATGGGTTGACATAACTAAAATAGAAGTAATTATGATCCATAGATAATTTTTTATCACTTTAGATAAAGTGTTGAGAGAATTGAAGTTTTGATTCTGAGAATTCGAGACTTCACTCAACAAATGAAGGAGCTTTGAGTTAATGTAGATAGCTAGTCAAAATCATACCTTGAACCCTATAATTAGTGGTGAAACCAAAGATTAAAGACAATGAGATTAGGTTTAAGGATCTTTTCCACTAGAATACTTGAGCAATAGAGTATTCCTATTCTAGTATAGAGGGTTCTTATAATTTGATAAAAAAATACCATACATTTAATGATTGAATTAATTAATCAATAATGTCTTTTTAGATAATCAAGATAAAAGTAATAATCTTATAGAATTTTATATTTGTAGTAAATGGAATTAATTTCCATGATATAAACTATGATAATCATTAACAAATTTAATCTCTAAATCGACGCGAGTTTTTATTTGTAGTATAGGCACTTGAGTACAATACTACGATATCAAAAATTCAAGGTGATGGTGTCCCTATACCTGTTAAGAATCCTCAGGAAGTGAGGGTGTTAAATAAGCTTACAGGATACTCATGTATGCATAATATGATGGTTATGTAATAATTCTATTATTAATTATTGATTTTAGTTTCAGATACAACATCAGGACATGGATGATTATACATTTTGTCTCATCTTTGAGAATATTACGAGAAGAAAGTTAAGATAAATTTGAATGAGTGATAATTATACTGACTATGTGTAAATATGATTGAGGGATAATGATATTTCAAGGAATCCCCAATCTTAAATATTTTTTACCCACATACTATGTTTTTATTAAAGGTTATAAAATGAAAATAATGGATAAAAAGCTTCATTAGAGTTTAGGTAAGATTCATTAAGTAAATAGGAATATTAAAGACTAATTAATCTTTAATTCTTAGAGTGAACAAGTTGAAATACAAAGCGATAAGGCCAATGGAAAAAGTGATTCCAAAGGAACATTCACAACATTATTCAAAGAATGTGGTATTTAATAGGTAGTTATTTTATTTGCATATTGTGGAATAATATTTAGGGATGTTTAAATGAAACGAATAAGATTTAAGAAGCATGTAGCCTCTTATTCTTCAAGTATATTCATCAATATAAAATGTAATGTTTCATTCATACTTCTTGGGTATTAAATAAAAAATTACTTTCACATATGTGTATTGAAATATAGTAACTAGGTATGTAATAGAATCATTACAATAAGTAAGGCGTCTTCTCTATGCGGCTGAGAAAGGGTGATTCCTAAGTCAGTAGTGAGAAACCCACAACTTCTATTTCCAAGTTTATGATTTAAGTAAAACTATTATTGATTATTACCAAAACATTTATCTCATATGTCCATTGGAAAAAAGGATACATTATTCTATGTTCTGGAATGAATGTTGTTTGTGGTGTATCATACTCAAGAACTAGTTCAGTGATAGTTCAATCATAGGCAGGGCATGATGAATATAACATGTAAGATTTATTTACCTAGTCGTAGAAAGATAATTATTTGTCATGTAAAATTAAAATTAGAAATCAAGGATATACCCAATTTTGTATTTAGTCTCTTTATATCTAAACGCCTTAGGTATTATTAATATGTTACTTGTTTAGTTAGGAAAAAGAAACCTAAGTAACGCCACAAAGCTTTCAGAATTAGTTTAGAAAGAGAGTGCGAAATATTTCAAGGGTAAGACACTTTTTAATATACTTAATGATATTCCTTTAAGTAATTAAGGAATGATAAGTGAATTTTTCATGGTTGGAAGATATGAGTTTCTTCAAGCCGACATGACAAATAATTTCTTGAACAAGCACTCATTGATCATAATAATGTAGCACAAAGAAATCCATAAATGAACATTACTTTATCAACATCATGAAAGTGATGTTTATAAGGAGGTTCAATGATAAGTCATACATGTTAAAATTTACCAACAGAATTTAACATGGATCCCTTCTTAAACACACATTTTATACATCAGAGTCATGATGTAAGGAGTATCAATGTTAAAAATTGTAGAAACATCCATTTTAGTTCAACATGTTCATTGATAGTAACAATGATATATCATAACCATATGCCAACTATCATGAAAATGGATGTCATATAATTCATAGTATGATGTAAATCCATTATTTCATAAGGACATGTGTATAGATGAAAATAGTTTGTTAGGATATAAAAAAACTTACATCAAGAAAAATACATTGTGAATCTGATTAATTATCGTAATGGTTTCTTAATATATTACATAAATAAATAATATAGAAATGTGGTAATAAAGTGATAGAACGAATTTCAATATAAGGGTGAACGTCTCTACCAGAGATATTGGAATCAATATTGAATTGGGTTTAGTCAATGCTGAAGATGCACATGTAGTTGACATATGAACAACTTTGTAAAGTGCATGAAGAAGAGGAATGTTCCAGAGACACAAACTGCATAGGAAGTTTAAAACCATAGTAATGGTTTTATACTCACTACGGTGGATGGGAGCCTTAGAGAGGCATCTCCTCTCCTACTGTGGCACCTAGGGTTTTCCATCGATTTCTCTTCCCTTCCCACTCTAGCCTAGCTCGGTCCCAAAGATGACTACTCTGGTTCAACTTGATTTTGGAGTGGTTTGGTGTCAGATTGGTGTGGTGGAGTTCTAGCGTGGCTCTTTTCTACCTTTTGTAGAATGTGGATCAGCGAGCATCTGATTTTCTCGGCTCAGCGGGATTGCTGTTTCGGTGATGATACGGCTCGGCATGCCCACTTTGATCCGCGTTGGCAACGTCATGTTTGTAGTCATCCTGGATTCCCAGTTCGGTCTGGCACGACCATGTACCATTTTCGACTCTTTTCTTTTTTAGCACGGTGGAAGATCAAGAGTGGCTGGAGGAGGAGGGGGGATTTGGTTTTGTCAATTCTGTAAGTTCTTTTTCAGGTTTATTATTTGATGATGTTTGTGGTGGTTCAGTTGGATGGATTTGGTGACTTAAGGTTCCACCACTTGGACTCTTGGATGGGATTTGGTTGGGGTCGATTTGGTTCCGGTGATTCGTGTTGGCTTGATGATGGATCAGAAATTTGATTGTTGTGAAATTTCTATGGTATCGATTATGTGATGTCATGGTAGTTTTGTGTTGTTTGAAATTGTGATTTGGTCGAATGGTTTTTTCATTGGTCCGTTTGAGTGGTGGTTCTACGGTTCACGGTTGATGAGACAATGCATCTAGTTCACTTCAAGGGATAGTCCTAGAAGAGGTTCAGAGCAAAGAGATTCCATATATCATGGCTATCCTGAATTGGATGTTTGAGAGGGTATGTATTTTTCCATTGGTACCATGCCCCGAGCATCCTTTCATGGGACTACTAGCTGACCAGCGATGAGAAGTTGGACAATCTTCTAAATGATTTCGATGCTGGGTAGGGGTCCTTCTTAGTAGTTTTGAATTGGTTTGTTTTTGTCTCTGGAACTTTGGACTATGCGGCATGATTGTATTTATGTCTTTGAAGTCTGTTGGGTTCCCCTTACCCATCAAAAGGGGGTCTATCTTAATAAAAAAAAAATTTCAGTCATATTCACTATGGTGGGTGATCAATTATTCATTGTGATTAATAATTCTTAAATGTAGGTGGTATATATAAATCAACTAAGATTGAAAATTTCAATTAAAATTCAATAATGGATTCCATGTATAACATTTCAAAGGGGTTTATTAGTTTGAATACTATGGTGGATCCTCAAGGGAGATGATACATGGATGGTATATGCCAAGTACCAATAAGTCTTGATTGGTTATACCAAGCCATTCTTCCTAAATCCATTAGAATTTTACCTGTAATAGCTACTTTCTATGATCATTTTTTTGATAATTGGATGTCATGACCACCAATCTTGGAAGGTGTCTATGAGACACAACAAGAAAGGGATGGTCATGTCATGGAATGATAATAATGGTTGAAAGTTACTAAAATCCGATTCAGTATTGAAGTAAGAAACTAGATCATATAATACTAATTTGGAATCAATCCTTGCCATGTATCCACTAGAGGTCAGTGGTAGAATAATTTTTTTCCAAGTGATATATATTTGACAAAATATGGGAAAAAATATTGGTCTTATAGTTAATTAAGACCAGGATGAATGTAATTCTACAGAGATTGACTTAATGTAGAAACCTAAGATCTAGGGAACATGATCTACTAAGGTAGATCTAATGGTTTCTTGGACATAGTCAATCATACATATACTGACATGATAATGAAAAATACAATTTTTAATAGTTCAAGAGAATAATATTTTAAAGTGTCACATGATATAAATCTCCCCATGTATACATGAAAACACATAAGAGGAGATTAAGTGGTGAATAGAGCATTATATGCTTCAGCGATGGATTAATAATACACGAAACATTATGTACAAGATATGATACTACAAACATATAATTTATGGTAGGAAAATATCATTTACTTCCAAGAAAATTTCAAGGGAAGTAGTCAGAACTATCTGATTGTAATTGGGAAAGAAAAAAAAGATATGTAACTAGGATGTAGAGAAGAAGGGATGATAATTTTGAGAGGAAAAAAACTATTATTCCTTAGATTAGTGTAATATATTATCGTATTTAGGTGGAAATGATGTGTGAGAACAACTCATATAATCCAGTGGTATTCATACAAAAAAAACCCGACTACATTGTAGCTTTTGAGGAAGCTAAGAAGCCGTTGTTAAATGAAACAATTTGTTCTAGTTATTGGAAGCACACATACCAAGTAATGTTTTATCATTATTATGATTATTTTACTAGTAATAGCTAAGATGTCATGTTTTGATGGTGGAAAAAATATATACTCAGGGATACCATCTCTTGATAAGTTTTAATCAAGGATATTAGGTCACATATAGTAGAATAACCATGTGGTATAAATGTGGTAGACCCAGTTACAAAAGTCATTACTCATCGGAAACATGATATTTATCACATGAGAGATAACAAGGTTCGTTCGCAAGTTGGATATAGTGAAAGTAAGAGTGTTGTAATAGTGATTTCATAGACCCAACTAAACAATAATTTTGATAACCACATCATGTTTACAGTTATATATACATGTTTTTTTCTTACCATTATAGTGTAGAAATTTCTGCATCCACTATTTAATGGTAATTTCCATAGATTAATGGCATATCAAATGGTTATAGAAGATCCTAGGATATAATGAGAACCTCTAGATAGTATCACATTAATCTTAAACAAATGTTATATGGCCTAAATATATCATATTGACTGGACACAGTTGGTGTATGACTATCAGGTTGTTGGGGATGATAAACATTGAGACTTATTCTCTTGAAGTTTTCACTTGATGATCTCTAGTATTGAGATCATGAGGAAATACCCACCAATAGGAACACTATATGTTTTGGGCTTCATTGGTTGTTCTTATCTACAGACATATGTATTGGTCACTTATCTTGCGATCATTTTCAATGTGTTCTATTTGATCATGTACATTGATTCAAGGAAAAAAACATGACATAGAAAACATGGTGAGGTATCTTATATTGGGTGTGTAATTAGTGGTATGAAATTGGTTGAGTGGTCAAGAAAGGATTTTTCTTCTTCTGGTTTGAGGAAGTAATATATCCAAGGAAAACTTTATCAGGATGGTAGAACAATAATAAGACTTTGGCATAGGCAGTTTAGAGTAAATCCGTCCAGTTAGATAAAAAATAATAAAGAAAGATAAGGGTAATAACAAAAGTGTGCATATTTCTTTATGAGATATCTAAATACAAAGAGATTATAGTACACAGTAGGTGTTTGTAGGTTGGTTTTCATTACTATGACTATCATTATATATTTAGGGGCCTTTATGGGTTACTAGATTCCTCTCTTTTTATATGGATATTATTCACTACATTCGAGATAAGGTCCTAGAGGATCATGCATAATAGTGTATTCAAGAATATTCCGTATTATGTTCAATGGGTATATCAGATTTGGTGGGACCCATGATGGGGTTCAAGTGTTTTGCATGTTATTGATCACCAAAGGAATAAATAAATTCATATTATTCAAGTAAAGAATAATCACGTTGAATTTATTTAATTAAAATTATTTACAAGTTTAGTAAATATGAGAAATAATATTAAACGAATGAATATTATTTTAATATTCCTTGTTCATTTAATATGTAGTAGGAACTATAAGTGGAGTTAATTAATCGGGATTATCATGTAATATATTTTTATAAATATTAAAGTAATGTGATAAAATAATAAATATTATTTATGATACAATTTAGTTAATTATAATTGATTATTTATTGATTATTTATTGGGAGATATATTTCTTGGGGTTGGGGAACCCATCCATGTATTTTTGAATACCACTATAAACGAAAGATATATGCTAATTATTACTATGTTTTTCATTCTAATGAAGTGAGAGCCTCTCTCCGCTCTCACTTTTTGGAGAGAGAAAGATTCTATTCGAGCACTAGTCTTAGAATGCCTTTGACAGATCGAAGGCAAGCCATCAAGGTGATCGTTATGATGACAAATGACTCATCATAACTCCACGCTAGTATTCGAATTATGAAAAATGAAAATAATGATGACTATAAGAGTGTGTGTGGATTATCTAGTGTCACTCGACTTCATATCCTTTGAGCAATGACCACTAATGATGAACAATAATCATGCACACTTCGGTTTTGAACAAGGTATGTGTTTATTTGATTTTTTTACTCTGTCTACATTACTTGAGATCCTCAAACCATATTATGTAATACATTTTCAAATATGACAAGTCTCTTCATCCCTAATATGATAATTTTTAAAACTCCTCAGCCCACCAACTTACACTGAATGCCTTAGTACCTTTAATAAATTCAAGGCACTAGTGTCCCTAATACCTGCTAAGCCAACTCAAGACATGAGAGTGTTACAAATTATTACAAGAGACTCATGTATTACACATATGATGATTATGTCATAATTATACCATAAATAAACTATGTGAGTTGTGGATACAACATAATGACACGTGTGATATTACATGTAGTATCTTCTCTAAGAAGCTTGTGGGATAAATAGAAGCACTATTATAAATTAGTGATGACACATTGAATGTGTGTAAATGTAAAGTTGGATCATGATCTTTTAATAGATCCCTTTCATATATCATTTTCAATAGTTTACTCCAGATTCATTTATGATTATAAAATGAACATTATGGAGAAAATTATACATTATCTTTTAGTTATGGTTCACCATGAAATAAGAACATTAAAGGAAGATTAATTCTAGTTCCAATGGAAAACAAGTTGAAAGGAAAGGCTAAAAGGCCAATGGGAAGTGTAACATAAAACAATCCTTACCAAACATTAATTAAAAGAGTTATTAAATATGATTTTATTTTCATCACATATCATGAAATAAAATCTATATAAGTTTAAATGCAATGAACTGAATCACATACGAAAGTATTCCATTCTTCTTCAAGTATATTCGTTAATATAAAATGTAATTTTTTGGTAATAATTTTTTGGTATTAAATAAAGTAATCCTAAAACATATTTATAATTACATAAATTTACCAATTATATATAGAAACATTATAATAAGTAAGGTGTGTTCTCTAAGAATATGAGAAATAATGGTTCTTAAGTCAGTGGCGAGAAGCATACCCTTTTAATTTCCATAAAAATGGATCAAGATGAACATTCATTAAGAATTTCCAAATAATATCTCTCATGTTACCTCTATACATAAGAAGATATTATTTTAGTGTTGGAATGAATCATTTTATATTGTTTAATAATCAAACAATAGTTTTTTTATTCCAGCATCATTGGAAATATGTGATGATTATAAAATGTAAAACTTATATATCCTGTTGTGGAAATATAATACCTTTTCAAGAAAAAATAAATATTTTTCATGGTTATATGAAGTATGGTTTTAGGCTATTTGGAGCAAAATAACTTCAATATTATCAACAGACTAATGTATATAACTTTGGAAGAAACCTTTATAAATAAAGTTAAGCTATATATCATTCAGAATTAGTTTAGCTAGAGAGATTGAACTATTCTAGGGGTAAACTCATGGTAAGTATAATTCATAAGGTTTCTTTAAGTGTTTAAGGAACATGAAAGTGAAGTATGGTCTATTCATGGTCAGAGAATAAGTGATACTTCAGGCTGGTGTGCTGAAGAATATATTGACCAAGAATTCTTCGATCAGTATAATATAGTGTGGAGTAATTCTTAAATTCAAAATACCTTATTTATATGAGGGATATGATTACAATAAAAAGGATAGATGATGAGTCTTAAATGTTAAAATTGATGAATAAAATGTATGATGGAGAAATTAGTAAATGCATATTTCTTTAATAGACATCAGAGTCATGATGTAAGTAAATGGAGCATCATCGTTAAATATCATGCATTGTAGATACTTTGATTTTTCAAGACATGCTTGGTAAATTGAAACATTATACCATGAACACATGCCAACTATAATAAAAAATAGATATCATATGAGTTATAGTATTCTGGATATCGATTATTTCATAAGAACAGGTGTTTAGATGAAAAGTGTTTGTTAAGGATATAAAGAAACATTCATCATGAAAAACTCAATGTGCATATAATGTAATTGTCCTAAAATATTATAAGGATATTTATGAAATCCATAAGATATAAAAGTTGTAGTTAAGTGATATATTTAATTTCTATAAAAGGGTGCACATCTACACTTGAGATAGTGGGATCAAGATTGATTTTGGTTTAGTTGATTCTAGATATGCATAAATAGTTGACATAAGAACAAGTTCCATAAGCATATGTGGAAAAAAAATTCTAGAGATTAAAATTGCACAGGGAGGATAAAAACATAGTGATTGTTTTATATTCACCACAATGGGAGATAAATTATTCATTGAGATTAATAATTCTACAAGTAAGAAGTTTATGGAAATAAGAAAAGATTGAAAATATTAATTAATATTGATAATGGATTCCATGAATCAAAGTAAATGGGGCTTATTATTTTTAATATTATGGTGGGTATTCAAGTTATTAGATACATGGGTGGAATAATAATGGTATTAATAAGGCTTAATTGTTAATACTAAGTTGATATTCAAAATTAAATTATAATTTTACTTTCCACAAATAATTTATTTGACCATTTTATTGACCATTTGATGTCTAGACCACTAATCATGATAGGTGTCTACAGTATGCAACCAGAAAGGGATGATGACACCATAGTATGCCAATACGGGGTAAAAGTTACTAAAATATAGTTTATGATTAAATAAATTAACATGATCGTAGAATATTTATTTGGAAGGAATATTTTGCATATGTCTATAAGAGGTTAGTGGGAGCACTATTTTTTACAAGTAAAATATGTTTGAAAACATATAGAAACAAACAATTGGTATTACAGTTAGATATAACCAATATGAATGTAATTATCTAGATATTGGATTAATATAGTGACCTATGTTATAAGGAACAAGATCTAATGAGGTAAATATAACAGTTTCTTAGAACAAGTTAATGGTACATATATTGACAAGGTATTGATAAATACATTTTGGAACAATTTGAGAGAAAATTGTTACCAATGTCACATGGTATAAATCTATCCATGAAACCATGCAAAGATATAGGAGGATAATAATGTGATGATTTTAATTCCATATGATTTTATGATGGATAAATCATGTATGTCGTGATATCTAAATGAAATGATATTTCTATCATATATTTTATGGTAAGAAAATATTAGTTATATCTAGGAGAACTACAAGGTAAGTAGTTTGAACTATGTGATTGTATTTGAGAAAGTACAAAATATATATACCTGGTATTTAGAAAGGAGGAGATAATAGATAAAAGGGGAAAATTAGTCTTTATATAAGGTCAACATGATCTAATATTTTAGTTAGGATAATGTTATTAGAAATAAAGGATCATTCAAGCAAATTTTAAACATACATACAAATACAATATACATTGCAGCTTCAAAGGAAGTTAAAGAAGTTGTGTTGATTCTACAACAATTTGTTCCAGTTCATGGAATCAAACCTAGTAAGTAAATTGTTATCATTATGATAAATTTTTACTAATAATTTCTAGGATTTCATGTTTAGATCATGGAAAAAAGGGAATAATCTTAGGTATATCATCTCTGGACAAGTCTTACTCAATGAGGTAACATCACACATAGCAGAATAACCACACGATGGAGACGTTCCATACCCAGTAACTAAATCCATATCTCTGTAGAAATATGGTTTTAATCATGTGAGAGATAATAAGGATAGTTTTGAGGTTGGATCTGGTTCAAGTGGGAGGGTTTTAAAATTTGGTTCCCCAGACCCAACTTTATCAATACTTTTGATTACAATACCATGTGTACAGTGAGTTGTGACTGATTTAAACATTCCATTATAGTTTATATATTTCTACATACACTATTTATATAGTAATTTCAATAGATTATTTATTGTATCAAAAAGATTATAGAATATCCCATGCTATAATAACAATCTCAAGATACTATAACATCAATCTTAAACATATTTCCTATGGCTTAGATACATCATACTGACTAGAAATTGATGATGTCTGAATATTAGGTGATGGGGGATCATAATACTTGAGAAATATTCTCATGAAGTTTACACTTGGGGATCCTTAGTAGGTGAGATCATAAGGATATAACCACCAATAGGAACACCACATGTTTTGGATGTCATTGGATGTTCCTATCTATAAACATGTGTATTGGTCTCCTTACTTGAGATAATTATCATTGTGTTCCATTTTGTCGCATACTTTGATGGAAGGAAAAACCCATGAAAAATAATTCATGATGATGTATCTTGTATTGGTTACATCATTAGTGTTATGGAATTGGTTGAATGGTAAATATAGAATTTGTGTCATTTGAGTTGAGGAAGTGATGTAATGGGCCTGTTTGATTATGTTGATAGTAGCTTCAAAAATTAGTAACCCTGGTAGTCAAAGGAAGATATATCTAATTAGATAAAAAACAACAAAGCAACAAAATATTATGACATACGCGTGTGTACTTCTTTATGACATATTTTATGACAAGGAGATTATATTACATAGTTCTTTTTCATAGGATAGTTTTCATCGCTATGACTTCCTTATATCTTTAGAAGGCCCTGATTAGATGCTAGAATACAAATCTTGTTCTATGAATACTATTCACTAACATTGAGATAAGGTCCTATAGGGTCACACATAATTGGGTATTCAATAATCTACCCTATTCTAGAGATTGGGTATATAGGACTTAGTGGGACCCACCTTGTGGTCTGAGAGTTGTTCAAGTTTTATTGATCACTGATAAATAACTAAAATCATTTTTATTCAACTGCATAATAATTGAGTTGAATTTATTTATTAAAATTATTTATAAGTGTTTAATTAAATACGAGGAATAATATTATACAAAGGAATATTATTTTAATATTCACGGTTCATTTAATATTAGTAAGAATTATGATTTGAGTTAATAACTTAGGTTTATCACATAATATATTTTATTTATTTTACAAGTATGTGGTAAAATATAAATATTATTTATGATGTATTCAATTCATCGTAATTATTTATTTATTACTTATTTAGTGGTTGTTAAATATAAGGGGGTCAGGGAACCCTAACCAGGTATTTTAGAAATCCACTATTTAAGTTGAGGAGAAGCTCATTCCATGTAATGTTCATTCCTTTAGAATGATAGCTTCTCTATCCTCCAATATTATAGAGAGAAAAAGTTTTTATCCAAGAAACTGATGCAAGACCACTTTTAATGGATCAAAGGGACTGGATCAAGGTGATCATCACGATGTTAAGGGATTTGTTGGAGCTCTGTGGTAGCACCTGAAATTCGATGAGTGATGAGTGCACCAATTCTTGTAGTGTGTGTATCTATTATAGTATAGAACCCCAATCCTTTTACATAGAACATTTCATGATTTTAAGCATAATTAATCATCAGAGTACAAGCTAATGATTGTTAAGTCTAGTGTCTTGGAATACAAGGTACATAAAACATAAAACATGGGGCTAAAAAAACACTTCTCTATTTAATATTCATAATGAGATCATAACTTCCTTTGAGCCCTTACATCTGCATAGGGTACCCCGTAGAACACATGAACAAAGGGATGAGCTAAAAATCCCAGTAAGGGAATGAACATAAGGATACATCTTAATCACATGAGTTAGGAGGCGTGACATATTGATATCCAAAACATGGAACATATGAAATAATATCATATAATAATGGGATCATATAAACATGGAATCATATAAATGTGGTAGAATCATAAAACATTTCTATAGTATGGGTTAAGGATAACTACTAATCCTGTTTCTCGTTTTAGTATGGGTTAAGGCTAACCGCCAATACCATTTCACATCGCATCTCATGAGACTTAACCATACCCAATGCATTGGAGCACTATCTGGATGCACGCATCTCAAAATTTTCATTAATATTCTTTCCACATAAATATTAATTCCACAGAAATTTTATTTCCACATGAATAATCATACATAATCAACCATACATAAACATAAGGTTACCCATGGAGAGAATTGGGTACCAAAATCATGACATAAATCATAACCAATGAGTGTATCATGAAAGTTTCCATGAAAGAAAGGGATTAGAACATAACTGGACATTAATAAGGTAATATAGGAAAATAACATGGTATGTGGTAACAAATATATGTGGAATCATATAAGAAATGTATTTGAGAAACATTAGCATTAAAAGATTTTTGTGTGGTTTTAAGAAAAATACTATAGAGATTGTAAAATAGTAAAGAAGACATTATTTTATATAAAACATGAATTGAACCAAAAATGTTTTCATAATAAAAATTATGATTTTATAAATACAATGGTGTCTTAAAATAGAGGATATAGTGCACATGATGTTGGGTAAAAGTTCAAGAAGTTCCTTTAAAACGAGTGTGCTTATTGGGAAGCATCGAGGATGGATTCACTTAAAAGCATGTATATCCTCGAAAGGGAATGAGAGATGGATCTTGAAACATGATTTTGGATCATATAAATATAATTTATAAGTTTTAAATAAAAATAAAATACAATTACATTTTGGTAAAAATAAAGTTAGAGAAACCCAAAGGAATAAATGAAGTTAGGGTAGAATTTATTACGGTTTATCAGCATGGTATCAGATGTAACTAAGAGGGATTGATGAGAGAGATAAGCGGTTTATAATCACTTATAAAACATTAGGGAAGTATGGTGGAGGTGAAAAAATATACCCCATCACTTTGTATTACATAAAAGGCATATCATAGAGAAAAATATTGATTAAGAGTGAAAATGAGAGGATCCCTTACCTTAAATCCGTTTGTGTCCTCCTCTTGTTATTAAATACATGAATAAAAAAATTTAGGCTTATTAATTAATAAGTCCAGAACCTCTTATATATGTAATTTATTTATTATAACCCTTTTTAGTTAATTCAAGGCCTTTTTGATTAGTTATAAGGTTTAATTTCATTGTTCGGGCTCGTTTGTTTACTTGGCTTTAAAAGATCAGTTCACTTATATTCAACTTAGGATTATATGTAAGATAGAAGTGGTTTTACAGAATTAAAGTTATATTATTTAGTGAACATATAGGATATTACATGGTTTTAATTTTAATTAGGTTACTTAGAGTGAAGTTGAATTATTATATATATAACCTTAGTGATAACCGTTTTTGTTAATCGGTGGATTTGATTAAAAAGAACATGTTTTACTTTATAACTTAATACCATTTGTACAAAAGGATTAACGAACCAAAAATAGGATATATTTCATATATAATAATCTAGTTAAACCATAACACAAATGGTTTCATGACCATAATTAAATATAATAATAGAAAATTTTAAATCATTGTCCTTGAATGTGCTAAATTACGACATCTCAAACGATCCTTTCATTTATTTCAATTAAAAGGGTGGGGAAAGGATAGAAGATAATGAAATATACCATTATAATGAAAACATTCTAGTAAATTTATGTTACTGGATTTATCATACTATTATGGTGAAGGGAGGTGAGTAAAGAAACAAAAAGAAGTAGAACTTAAAAGAAGTGAAGGAATTGGAAAGAGGAATTTACCTCTTGAGACTTCCTCCTTTGAGAACCTCTTAAGGGGATAGGTTTTGGTATTTAGAGGAGGATAGGAAGTTTTGGATTTGGGGGAGGATCTTGGGGAGATATTTTGACATAATAATTGCAAGGAACAATGATTTAGAGGTGTGAAGAGAAGAGGGAGTGAAGGGGGGTTTATAGTGGAGGAGAGGAGGGATTTCATAATATTATAATCATTAATTTATTATTTCTTCACAAGACAAGGAATAGTAATTATTCCATGACCAAGAATAGTAATTGAATTATGTGATCCCAAACCAAGTGGGCTTACATTAGCATAACATAATTAATGACTCAATAAATCCTTTATTTAGCATTTTTTTGTAAATTATCGTATTTTACTATTCATAAAAAAATCATGCATTTCAGAAAAATCCAAAAAACACACCCTAACCATTTTTTGATGTGTAGAATCCAAAAATGAATTACATATTTCAAAAAATAAATTTTTAAATATGATTATTTTAATATTTATTTAAAATAATAATTTATTATCAAAACCAGTTTTAAAGCATTCATTAACTTATTCTAAAATATAGGTATATCGTACTTCCAAGTTGAATATTATTCTTATACTACCATAGGTGAGGTTACTATTCATTAGTTTATATCACTATTTATAAGGGTATGTTACTATTCATTAGGGTAGGTTACTATTCACCAAAAATTAAGTTTTCCTTATCGGACTCCAAATAACTTACTGATTACAAATGTGTATGTCGGGTTTTCAAAATTCCAAACACAGAAGTGACAAACTTAAGTTTAAAAGTCACTTATCACTTAGTAGTCCATTATTTTCTATTTTCATGTGATTTTATGACATAATTATGAGAATGGAATTTCCATTGAAAAACATTGGGTCGTTACATTCTTCCCCCTTATGAAATTTTGTCCTCGAAATTTCGTTTTACATTCTATGAAAAAAACAGGTGTGGGTACTTTTCCTTCCTTTCTTCCACCAGTTCCCATGATTCCTCTTTGTACTTATGGTTTCTCCATAGTACCTTGACCATATGAGTAGTCTTGTTGCATAGAACGTTGTCTCTACGATCCAAGATCTTCACTGGATGCTCCTCGTAAGATAAATCTTCCTCCAACTATACCAACTCTGAAGAGAGTACATGTGAAGGGTCTTCTATGTACTTCATTAAGAGGGATACATGAAAGACATCATGTACTTTTGACATGGTAGGTGGAAGTGCCAGCTGATAGGCCACAACTCCGACTCGATCTAGGATCTTGAAGGGGCCGATGTACCTGAGACTTAACTTCCCTTTCTTCCCAAACCTCATGACCTTTTTTCATGGGGATATGTGTAGAAATAACATGTCTACAACTTTGAACTCAAGGTATTGTCAACAGTTATCGGCATAACTCTTATATCTCCTTTGGGATGCCTTGATATGCTGCTAAATGGTTTTTACCTTCTCCACCATTTCTTTGACCATTCTAGGTCCTAGCAGCTTATGCTCACTGACTTCATCCCAACACACTGGTGTTCTACTCCTTTTCACATAAAGGGATTCATATGGTGCCATTTGGATGCTCGAGTGGAAACTATTTTTGTTGGAGAATTCAACCAGTGGAAGATGTGGGTCCCATCCTCCTTTGAATTCCATTGAACATGCTCTCAATGTGTCATCCAATGTCTGAATAGTTCGCTCAGATTGGCCATCAGTTTGAGGATGATAGGCCGTACTAGAGTTCAGTTCAGTGCTTAGAGCATGTTGGAGACTTTTCCAGAACTTTGAGGTGAACCTCAGATTATGATCGGATACCATTTATAGTGGCAATCCATGCATCTTTACCAATTATTTGATGTAAATCCGTTCAAGTTGATCCAACCAGAATCCCTCTCGAACCGCTATAAAGTGAGATATCTTCATAAGACAATCCACAATGACTCATATAGAATTATTTTCTCTAGATGTATTTAGAAGTCCAGCGACAAAGTCCATGGTAATGTTCTCCCACTTCCATGCTAGTATGGGTAGTGGTTTCATCATCCCCTTATAATTTTTTCTCTCAGCCTTCACTTGATAACATACGAGGCACTTTGATGTATATTCATCAATCTCCCTTTTCATATTTTCCCACCTAATGTTTTCTCAAAGATCTAGATTCATGTTTTTGATCCCTGGGTGGATAGAGAAGGTTGAGCTATGTGCATCATTCAATAGATCCTTTTTATCTTTAGATCATATGGTACACATAATCGTGTCCCAAATATTAAAACTCCTTCCTCATCAATTTTGAAATCAGAGGATTTCCCATTTTTAACATCTTCCACCCTTTTCTGAATTTCCACATCCTTTCTTTGAGTGTCCTTTATTTTATCCAAGAGGGATGGTTGATAAATCATTTGAGAAAGGATTGATGATGTACCTCCCTTAATTATTCGCATGTCCATTCTTTGCAAATCTAAAAAGATCATATCCTTTTCAATTCTTATCATTGATAAAGATGCAGGATCCTTTCTACTTAGAGCATTTTCCACCTTGTTTGCCTTACCAGGATGGTAGTGGATTGAGCAATCATAATCCTTAAAGAGCTCTATCCATATTCTCTGGAGCATATTAAGCTCTTTATATGTGAATATATATTTGAGACTCTTGTGGTCAGTATATATCTCACATTTTTTCCCACAGAGATAATGCCACCAGATTTTTAATGCAAAGATCATAGCCCCCAACTCCAGACCATGCGTGGGATAGTTTTTCTCTTAGATTTTCAACTACCATGAGGCATAGGTTATCACTTTTTCATTTTGAATTATCACACATCCTATGCCTTTCTTAGAATCATCACTATACACCACAAAGAGTTCTCCACTTGAAGGGAGTGTGAGTACTAGCACAGTGATAAGCCTCTTTTTCAACTCTTTTAAACAGTCTTCACATTCATCTGTCCAGACAAACTTTACTCCCTTCTGTGTCATCTTGGTCATTGGGTTTGGAAATTGTGAAAAGTTCTTCACGAATCATCGATAATACCTAGTTAGACCCAAAAAGATGCGTATCTCTGTTACAGAAGTTGGCCTCGACCACTCTTCAATTGCCTTCATCTTGGAAGGGTCCACATATATCCTTTTCCGGGTGATAACATGCCCCAAGAATGATACTTCCTCCACCCAGAACTCACATTTACAATACTTTGAAAACTACTTCTCCCTTCAAAAAATTTTTAACACAGTTTTCAAATGATCCTCATATTCCTCCTTGCTCTTGGAGTATATAAGAATATCATCAATAAAGACCACCATAAATTTGTCAAGGTAATATCTAAATAATATATCCATTAAATACATGAAAAAACCTGGAGAATTAGTGAGTTTTATGGGCATCACTAGGAACTCAGAGTGTTCATACCTCGTTTGAAAGGTAGTCTTGGGCATATCTTCCTTGCTCGCCTTTAGTTGGTTATATCCCAACTGAAAGTCCACCTTATAGAAATAACTAGCCCCACAAAGCTAATCGAACAAGTCATCTATCCATGGAAGGGGATACTTGTTATTTATCATTATTTTATTGAGCTCACAATAATCAATGCAGAGGTGCATTGATCCATCCTTCTTCTTGACGAAGAGGACTGTAGCGCCCCATGGTGATGCACTCGGGCATATAAAACCCTTCTCCATATTCTCCTGTAACTTGTTTTTCAGTTCTTCCAGCTCAATAGTGGCCATTCTGTAAGGTGTGTTTGTGATTGGTAGAGATATAGGGATAATTTCAATTGAGAACTCAACCTCTCAATTAAGAGGAAGACTAGGAAAATTATCAGGGAATATATCAATGTAATCCCTCTCGATGGGAATTTCTTCAAGAATGATTCTATCCTTTGTCACAATCATTTGAGCTAGATATGCTTCCTCACAAGGGAGTAATATCCAAACCTGAGACAAAGATTCTAAAGGAGACTCATCTTCCTCCTTACGCTTGTAAAGAATTAGAGGATGCTTCGGGATGTGAAAAGTGATCACCCTTTCCTGAAAATTGATATTGTCCTTGTATAAAGATAGCAAATCCATGACCAAGATAGCATCAGACTCCACTAAAGGAAGTATAACAGGATTTTCTGGGAGGTTGAGTCCACAAACATTAACTGGGGAGGAGTTATAAACCATGGACACAATAATTTCCCCATTCCTTATTCTCACAGATAACTTTTACTCCAAATATTGAGGTGGTTTTTGAATAGTTCTACTAAACTTACAAGATATGAAAGAATTCATAGAACCAGAACCAAATAGTATGTTTTCTATTCTTGAATTAATAACAAGCATACCTATCACCACATCATTTTATAGCTCCACCTAAACAGTAGTGATTGCATAAGCCCTTCTTTATTTCCTTGAAGGTTGTTGCTGACTGCCTCTAACAACCCTCGGCTTAGGGAAATTGTTTTCATAATGCCCAAGCTTCTTGTAGTTGTAACACTACACTACAGGCTGAGTGTTGATCCGAACCTTCCTTTCTTCTTCCACATTAGCGGGATTTTTCATATCCCTTCGGCTGTTCTTGGCCAGATGACCAAACTTTCTGAATTTGAAGTAATTATTGGTTCCCTTGAGATAATCACCAAGATTCTTCTTCCCACAAATTTTACAAAGGGGAAAGTTGGGCTTCTTTCCATCATGGGATTTTTTTTGATGAACCACCCATGTTGTTCTCCATTTTCCGCTTCTTTTCACCGGGCCCATGAGACCACTGAGAGTCTCCAATCTCCATTTCCACATTGTGGGAACAACAAACAATCTCCTCATAAATTTAGAAGTCTTGAATCACCAACAAGTTTCGTAGACTCGACTTTAGTCCGCTAAATAAGTGATCCACCTTGATTTTGGTGTTCATGAAAAAGATGAATTCATAACATTCAAGCCTTGTAAAGTTCCCTTCATATGCCCCGATGGTCTCGTCTTTCTTCTGCTTGAGTCCAAGGAACTCTCTTTCCATCTTGAGATGGAGGGTTTGAGGAAAATAATTTTTGAAAAATAACTTCTTGAATTCCTCCCAATATATAGAATCAATTTCTTCTTAGGACTTTGTATTCTTGATCAGTGTCCACCACTGATCAGATTCCCCATCAAAATGATAGACCATCAGTACAGATTTCTATTCTTATGAGCACTGGAAGACAGAAAATATCTTTTTAATGGAGTTAATAAATTTTTCTTCGAGGAGGGGATCAGAAGATCCTCTAAACATGGGAGTCCTTTTCCACATGAAGGATTATGTGACAACTTTCTCTTTACTTTGAGTAGGAAGACGTTCCACCTGATTCAAGTTATTATTCATCACTCGAGCCAGCTGAGAAAGTACTACCATGAAGTTTTGAGCACCCACTTCAATAACATCAGGCATATCATTAGGGAAATCATCACATTTCCTATCACATTGTTTTTTGGAATGTGTTATTCTATTTCACTCCATTAACTAATAAAAAGAATGTATAATTAGAGGTCCTGAATACCTAGCTATTGAGCATAAAAAGGAAACTTTGAACATAAACGTATAAACTTATAAAGAAGAAGAATATCCTAACTTGTGATTCCTTAGGTTTATATCTAGGTTATCCAAGATCTATTTCTTTACTTATATTTTAATCAGATTCTTTTTGTCCCTTAATAATTTTCTGCACTAAGCTCATGAATCTACCAAAGCATTTCCACCAGGAGTGTCATAACCAAGAGTGAAGCAAGACCCGTTGTCATGTACCAGTTCCCGTTCGAGTCTAGCTCAAAGTGGTGTTTTCAGGTTTTACCCCTAGATACATCTATGCCATATCCACCTCTACCTACTCATATCCAGACAGGTATAGATTTTCTTGATAAACCACTTACTCAATACTCACCAAAATCCTAGAATGTTTTCTTATACATAGTCTCATCCATAAGGTTCTCACTAAGGTGCTCTATTACTAATCTCCAAAAATAACTCGACCATCCTATGATACCAACTATAGAAACCCGAGCCTTTTACATATAACATTTCAAGATTTTAAGAACAATTAATCATCAGAGTACAAGCCAAGGATCATTAAGTCCAGTGTCTTGGAAGACTAGGTACAGAAAACATAAAACATAGGGCTATGAAAACCTTCTTTATTTAATCTCCATAATGAGATCCTTACTTCATTTGAGCCCTTACATCTGCATAGGGTACCCTGGGGAACACATCAAAACAGAGATGAGTTGAAAAGCCCAGTAAGGGAACAAACATAAGGATACATCTTAAGCACATGAGTTAGGAGGCATGACATATTGATATGAAAAACATGGAACATAAGAAATAATATCATATAATCATGGGATCCTATAAACATGGAATCATATAAATGTCGCATAATCATAAAAAATTTCTTTAGTATTGGTCAAGGCTAACTACCAGTCCCGTTTCCCATTTAAGTATGGGTCAAGGCTAACCGCCAATCCCATTTCACATTGCATCTCATGAGACTTAACCTTACCCAATGCATTAAAGAGACATCTAGGCTCACACATCTAAACATTTTAATGAATATTCTTTCCAAATAAATTTATTTTCACATAAATATTATTTCATCATAAATAATCATACATAATCAACCATACATAAACATAAGGTTACCCATGGAGAGAATTGGGTACCACAATCATGACATAAAGCATAACCAATGAGAGTATCATGAAAGTGTCCATGAAAGAAAGGGATTAGAACATACATGGAAATTCCTAAGGTAATATAGGAATATAACACAGTAGGTGGTAACAAATATAAGTGACATTATATAAGAAATTTATTTGAGAAACATTATCATTAAAACATTTTTGTGCGGTTCTAAGGAAAATACTATAGAGATTTTAAAATAGTAAAGAGGAAATTATTTTATATAAAACCATAATTGAACCAAGAATATTTTCATAATAAAAATAATGATTTTATAAAGACATTTGTGTCTTAAAATAGGGGATAGAGTGCACATGATATTCGGTAAAAGTTTGGGAATTTCCTTTAAAAAGAGTACTTATTGGGAAGTATTGAGGATGGATTCACATAAAAGCATGTATATCCTTGAAAGGGAATGAGAGATGGATATTGGAACATGATTTTGGAGCATATAAACAGAATTTATATGTTTTACATAAAAATAAAAGTCAACTACATTTTGGTAAAAAGAAAGTTAGAGCAACCCGAAGGAATAAAGGAAGTTCGGGTAGAATCCATTACGGTTTATCGACATGGTATCAGGTATAATTAAGAGGTATTGATGAGAGAGATAAGGGGTTTATTATCACTTATAAAACATTAGGGAAATATGGGGGATGTGACAAAATACACCCCATAACTTGGTATTACACAAAAAAGAATAACATAGAGAACAATCTTGATTAATAGTGAAAATGAGAGGATCCCTTATCTTAAATCCATTGGTGTTCTCAACTTGTTATTAAAAACCTGAATAAACAAATTTAGGCTTATTAATTAATAATTCCAGAACATCTTATATATGTAATTTATTTATTATAACCCTTTTTAGTTCATTAAAATCCTTTTTTATTAGTTCTAAGGTTCAATTTCATTGTTCGGGCTCGTTTTCTTACATGGTTTTAAAAGATCGGTTCACTTATATTCAAGTTTGGATTATATGTAAGATGAAAGTGGTTGTACAGAATTGAAGTTATATTATTTATTGACCATTAAGAATATTACATGGTTTTAATTTTTATTAGGTTACTTGGAGTGAAGTTGAAGTATTATATATATAACCTTAGTGATAAACGTTTTTGTTAATCAGTGGATTTGATTACAAAGAACATGTTTTGCTTTATAACTTATTACCATTTGTACAAAAGGATTATAGAACCAAAAATAGGATATATTACATATATAATAATCTGGTTCAACCATAACACAAATGGATTCAGGACCATAATTAAAGATAATAATATAAATTGATAAATTGTTGTCCTTGAATGTGCTAAATTATCACATCTCAAACGGTGCTTTCATTTCTTTCAAATAAAATGGTGGGGAAAGGAGAGAAGATAATAAAATATAAAATTTTCATCAAAAAAATACATTACATGTATATTACTGGATTTATCATACTATTATGGTGAAGGGAGGTGGGGAAAGAAACAAAAATAAAGATAACTTAAAAGAAGTGAAGGAATTGGAAAGAGGAATTTACCTCTTGAGACTTCCTCCTTTGAGAACCTCTCAAGGGGAGAGGATTTGGTATTTTGAAGAGTCTAGAAGCTTTTGGACGTGGGGGAGGATCTTGGGGAGTGATTTAGACAGAATAATGGTAAGGAACAAGGCTTGAGAGGAGTGAAGAGAAGAGGGAGTGAAGGGTGGTTTTTATAGTGGGGGAGAGGACAGATTTCATAATATTATATTCATTAATTTATTATTTCTTTACAAGAAAAAGAATAGTAAGTATTCCATGAAAATGAATAGTAATTTTATCATGTGATCCCAAGCCAAGTGGGATTACATCAGCAGAACATCATCAATGACTCAATAAATCTCTTATTTAGCATTTATTGTAAATTATTGTATTTTACTATTCATAAAAAATTAAAGTATTTTAGAAAAATCCCAAAAATTCACCCTAACCATTTTTCGACATGTGGAATCCAAAAATGTATTCCATTTTTCAAAAAATAATTTTCCAAATATGATTATTTTAATATTTAATTGAAGTAAAAATTTAATATCAAAACCAGTTTTAAAACCTTCATTAACTTATTCTAAAATATAGGTATATCATACTTCCAACTTGAATATTATTTTTATACTACCCTAGGTGAGGTTATTATTCATTATGGTATATCACTATTCATAAGGGTATGTTATTATTCATTAAAGTAGGTTACTATTCACAAAAAAGTATGTTTTCCTTATCAGACTCCAAATAACTTACTGATTACGACCATGTATGCCAGATTTCCGAAATTCCAAACACAGAAGTGACAAAATTATGTTTAAAAGTCACTTACCACTTATTAGTCCATTATGTTGTGTTTTCATGTGATTTTATGACATACTTATCAGAAGGGAATCTCAATTCAAAAACATTGGGTCGTTATATATAGAGGGTTTCAAATTCACACACATTGATCAATGATCTCTGGTGATGATCTTTAGTCAAGCACACTTCATTTTTAAAAAGGTATTTTTTATATTTTAATTTCCATGATCGGATTAATTTAAGCAAGAATGTCAGACCATACCGGGGGTCAAATCACTAGAGAAAACGAAATTTGATCACTCGAGTGGTGAAATTTTTTAAATCACCAACCAATCACCTTCTATTTCATTCCCCGACACCAAAAAAATTATATTATCATTATCTATTAAAACCCATCTATTTTTCCACTATTTATTTATGGGGTTTTAATTTTTTTCTTAAATTTTTATCTCTTTGATACTTAAAACTTCTAAAGAAATGGTTTTGGTAAAAAAAAACCATATTTTACTTTTCATATAGGAATTTTTCTCCTATAAATCCATTTTCACTAATTTTTTTCACAGAATGTTTTACTACGATCTAGTGATTTATTAAATTCATTTTGAACTACATTTGACATTATTTACAAATTCTTAAAAATTATCTTCTAGTAACTTAAAAATTTATTTAGTTTTGTATTATTACTAAAAAACTGAAAGTTATCAATATTTAAATGTTTACCACATGAATAGATTTTCTAGAAATCTTGACCACTCTTTGATTTTTATCTTCTATTATGAGTTTCCACTATAATTTTAAATTAAAATATTTCCCTCAATAGTTTCTGAATATATTTTTTTAAAAGTAACCAAAATAAAAGGTATATTGTCTCTTTATTTTCATATCATACTTGTAAAACTTAAATAAAATTGATTTATCGACTATTACAATATCCTTCAAGGTTTGATTTGTTTAATTGGTCATATACTTTTTTTATTCAATATAATTTTCTAGATGACTTATGATGATGAAGATATTAGAATGATTTCATGAAACTTATATCTTTACCATGAGTTAATTAAGTTAGGATGAGATAATGAATGATCTTATGATATGATCCAATATATTAAGCTGCATGGATTATGATTATGTGATGGTGTAATGATTATAAAAAATTTCTATTTTAAATGGGTTATTATATGATTATATGATGAAAGTTTTGTTACCTTTTAGATTATATATCTATAGATTTAATTATGTTATGGGAATCACCAAAATTATATATCCCTCCAATTCATTGGGTAATGAAGAAAGAGTTAATAAACTCTTAAGAGATGAAAAATTTGACTAGATATAGGTTACTCCTAAGATAATGTTAGAATTATCCCATTTAGTATTTCAATAATGAATTTAGGATTCCCAAGACATTTTTATGATTTTAATTTCTCATGACCGACACCCAAAATTACTATAACATGTTCTAATGCTTTTTTTTCTCTCATGGAGTTTATTAATAAAGATTTCTCACTCTTATGACTCATACATTTATAAATAACAAATATTTGTCCCATGAATCATGATTTATTATCTATGACTAATTGGGTATGGACTTCATATGTTATGATGATGAACACACACCCTTATGCTAATATTATTCTTGTATATGATCATCATTTGACATCTCCCATGTTTTCCCTTACTGGCCATTTAAGGCCACCCTTTCTTATGTTTCTATTTCCATAGGTTATGATGAATATTATTATGTTCAATTGGAAAAGAATAGTATTATATGTGGATAATTTTGTGGGATATTTTAATTTTTTCTTATGAAGAATAAAATATAGGTATAATTGAGAAAATTCACATTTGAGGAAAAAGAAATGGGTTATTTATATAAAGGGGTTTTATTAATTATTTTAAACTATATAACTAAAAGGACTTGGGTATATATGTGAGTCAATTTTGGATATGAATGTTATAATTATGGATGGTTAAAATTGGGTTGTTTCAATTGGTATCAAAGCTATTATGTAACGAATGTATTTTTAATGCTAGATTTGGGTGTACATGTCTCATTCTATCTAAGCTATAAAAGTTGTTCTTTTTAGATTCAGTATCCATCACTTTTTAATCATTTTCTAACTTCCCCAATTATTTCAACCATTTTAGATAATTCATTCAACCTCAACAACATATGTTTCTATAATTTAGATCAACTCTAAAAATTTCATATGTATTAGCAACACACTTGAATTTGTTGAGTCAGTTATTAAAGGTTAACCACTCATTACCCATAAAATATAAGTATATCCTTCACTTACATTGGATTGATTCTAGAGTCCATCACCCATGAAATTTTCCTTTTTATAATTACATTGAAAATCACATAAAAACAAGAATTATTGATAACAAATTAAACACCATCCTTTGGGAACATCAATCTCCCACTTTGGATTTCCTTTCAATTTAAATTTACCCTAAATGTCACTGTAATTATTTATCCCCTCAATTAAAGGAAATGAAAATGGTGGAAATATATTCTCCCTCATAGACACAATATGGAATTATTGTGGATGGTCTTATTTTCTATTTTCTATATCAAAAATTCCAATTTAAGGATGTCTCTTCTTAAACTAACACTTATAATTTTATAAATATAATATCCTCTCCATGTATTCAACCACTTTCTAAATACTCATTTAATACCATGATACAAGGGTGTCTTCAAACTTTCCTCAACAACATTACACCAACACATCAACATTATTTCTATGTGTTATAACCATTCATATAAAACAAGTGTGTAAAGATTTGAAAGCAATGTTGTTCATAAATAAAACAACATGCGATACTAATAGTATATTTCATTATTTAGGGTGTTTTTATATAGAATCACAAAATATTTCTAGAATATTAACTTAATTGAATATAGACATTAAAAAATTTAAAGTGTGAGTTTTTTTATCTATAATGGTAAGATAATCAATCCCCGTTAATAAAAATAATTATTATGAGTTAACATGGTGATGGAAGAATGAATATCATATCACATCCTTCAATTTGGAAGGGAATTTTTAGATTATATGATTTGGTAGAAAATTATGAACTCTAATAGATTTGAACATTTTTAGATCTTCCCCACAATATATTTTCATGAAAATTCATTACCTATAATTTTAAAATTTAATGAAATATATATTGAATAGATAATAAGGGGTAATTTTCAAAATCTCTTAAATTTGAGCCATTGTGATGAGACAAACTTATCAATCCAGAGACTTCATTCTTTTAAGTACCATGATGTCTAGATCTATTAATACATGAATTATATTTTATTGTTCATGTTTGTTCTTATTTTGGAAATAAGGGATTATTTTTTATTTGAACATCATTATTAAATTTAATGGATTTCTTCTCTTTTAAAACTAGACCAGTTAGATTCATTTCATATTTCTACATCTTCAAAACCTATTACAAAAATTGTAGACTTATTAAGAAAATATCATTATGATTATGATTAGACCCCCCTTTGAGTGTAGAAAATTTTCAACATTTATCATGTTTATAACTAGAATCCCTTAGTTATTTTTATTAGATTTTAAATTTTATAGGGAAAAAATATATATCTGCTCTCTATCTGTCCTACATTGTTTAACCTCTTATACACATCTTACTTAGCCTTCAGGTTACTCTTTTTGGTAATCCTTCCACCCTCTTCACAAAGATTGTCAACCACTATTCCAATACAAGAAGTCATCTCTTGGATGGATTCTTTTCATGATTTTAACTTTCTCCCTTTTTCTTCATCAACCATGGCCATATTACAATGGCGTTTCACAAGGAATATATTTATTTATTAAAATCACTTCTTTAATGTTGTTTGATAATCCTTATAAGATTTATTCACTAGATTCTTGGGAGGATTTGGCTTCATATGCCTTTTCACTAATTTTTCTCCCAAAATAGAAATACATTATTTCTCCACCTTCATTCTAGTATCTTGTTGTTCTAAATCCTCTTAATTATATGAATAACAATTGGAAAGGATGTAACAACATTCAATATAGTAGTGAACACCTATTTTTTATAATTCATATAAATTTTCCAATAACTAAAATTGACTTTTCATGGATTTTTTTCTTTTTTTAATTCAATTTATTAGGTTAATTTCTTGTTTAAAAATTTCTCCCCTTTATTTAAGACCTATCTTATTTTCACATTATTTACAATAGAATCTCTTAAATTCTTTCACATTAATTATGATTTATCATGAACATCATTATAAACCAAATTTCCAAATCTGGGTGTTCATTTAGGTTTCTTACCAATGAATCTTTATATTAAATGTTGGTTGAGAGGTAGGGAAGTTAAGATTAAAACTCTTTTTAGGGGAATATTACCTATAGTTAGACTCTATTATAGATTTAAATCATATTTTTTATTACATTCCATATTTGAGAATTAGAATGATTACCCTTATACATGTGTTTGTTCATTAGAATATATCAATATGAATATATTTATGTATCATAGGTTCACCATTATCTTTTCTTTTATTAATTAGTCATTCTTTGGTTTTATGCCATATAGATGGGATGATCTATTGTTTATCACCATCCATAGAGGTGATAAGTGTTTATAGAGTTGGGAATGGGCCTATCAAAGGGGATTCCTATATATCACTGTGAAATGAATAAAAATCCACATATTTTATAACCAATTAATGTGGAACATAATAATTTTTAGTTTCATGTGACAATGACTTTCAATGTAGATTAAATCCAAGGGGTAAGGATAATTGGGTGACAGATACTCAATGATGGTTGACATGGGACATGCATATGAGAAAACATTTTTGGATAACCTTGAAGGTAATATTAACTAATGTGTATAGGTTGGTTTCATAAGGAATATAACCCTCTATGGAATGGGGTAGATTTGGATCGTGGTAATTTGTTCCATTGAGTATAATATGGTTTCATTAAGAATATGGATTAACAAAAAAATTTGGGATATTGAGTGGGAATATGGTCCTTTATTAAGGGGAATATTTTATTTAGAGTATATAACAATGATAGGATGGTTCATAGGGAATATATACCTAGTAGAAGTAAAGGGGGTGTTAGAGGAAATATTACCTAATTAGTAGGGAAATTCGATCCTACAAAGGTTATTGCAGAGCGAGGAAGGATGTGCATGATCTAATAAATAATATGGCCCCATGAGGACTAATTTCAAGGGTTGTTGATTTTGGGTTTAAAATTTGGGGTTTTATCAAATATGTTATAGTTAAAAGGAATCAAAGCCTACATAGTTCTAGTGACATAGTTTAAAATCACATGGAAAGAACTTATCACATAATTAAACTTCATGTAGTAAGGATGTTATTGTTAAATTTTACATAATGTGACTAGAAAAATATAAATTTATTGTAACAACATGCTAAGAGGATGTTTGTATCATGAAAGGTTTTATTATATAAGGTTAATAGAGGCTTATGAATATGATTATGTGTTGAGATATACTTCTCCAAGGATGTGGGCCTTCAATGGAGTTTGAGTCATAGGGAATATGGGCCTTTTCAGGATGGTTTCATGGAGGATAGGGTCCCATGAGGATAATTTGGGGACTATTCCTTTGGAATTTTAAGAAAATATTATGGATCATTAGGTGGGCCATATAGTTTCCCTTTCTATTTTCATGATAGGGGTTCTCACCTTGGACGAAGTCCTGATGCTGCTCAAGAATTAAGAGAACATTTTCGGCACCTATGCGTGAGTAGGTTATATCCAGATATAGATGTCCCGATCTCATTGATGTCTCCTAAAAAATGAGAATCATATTATGTTATATACCAAAAAAGGAATCCCATGATAATTGATGGGAATCAACAACTCAAATGGGCATGTTGATCGAGGTGACACTTCTCTAGTGTCAGCATGATAGACAAAACTCATTATAAAAAAATCAATAATTTTGAATATCCAAAAGGTTTAACCTATCATGGATGATAAATTATGATCATAATTTTACCATGTTAATCCATGATTAAATAGGTACACAATGATTTTTATGTCTTGATCATTTTCATTGGTTTATTTTGGAAGAGTTATTGATAAATGAAGGCCTAAGTTAGAGACTTTTGTGAAGTGATGATCTATCATTAAAGCTAGGGAGAACATGGTACCATTGTATGAGAGAATAATATGATGGTTATCCATATTGTAGGTATGAATGATGGCTTCACCAAAGTGAGATATAAAAAATAGAGTGGTTCCCTACTGATATTAGGGAGAGGTTGCACCCTAGTGATATTATAGAGAGATGATATCATTATGTCAGAACTTGGGCATAGATTCAACCTTGTGGAAAATGGATTACACTAATCCCTTTTTATGTATGGAACCCAATTATTTTTTCAAGTAAGGGATCTTCACCCTAATATTGTAGTTTTAGGGAGGGATTGGTTTCTCATATGGGTTTCATAATATATTAACCCTCAAGTGATGCAATCATCCCCTCATTCAGCTAATTTTCATTATTGTTAAGCTTAATTGAGATACCTTAGGAGCCCAAGGGTCCTATTTATAGGAATTTCTTTTACATTAGATGAAGGTGGATTAACGATAAATTTATGGGTTTAGGTTTACTTGCATTCACATTATGTGTATAAGTCATTCATCCAGGAAACTTGGGTGAAACTGTTTGGTAAACACCAATGGCATTGAGAGAAATCATCATGAATTTCCTTGGAATTTTTCATTAAATTTTCATGTTACTCAATTTTATTAAAATTATTAATCCTTTATACATGTATATCCCAAACAAATGGAAACCCTTATAATTGGATCTATTTTGATCAATTAGTATTTAATCTCAAGGATAACATGATATTAACATGAAATTAATATGTTGAAAAGGGGGATATTTTTCAATTAAGATGAGATTGATCATAGTAAGAGAATGAAATACTAATTCACAGTAGTGTCACACACTAATATTTTCATTCATGTATTATATTGTGGAATCACATGTTGAAAATCCATGTGGTGCTAAAAAATATTGTGTGGGGACCCTTTGTCTACACATTTTTCTTGACATTGATAGAATTTAACTACACCATAAAATATATATGCCCAAGATACCTTCACCAGTTGAGCTAGCTTTATATTTCTCCATTTCTTAAGTGTAGTGACACTTTATGTAATCTTCTTATAACCCTTAAAATTCAATAAGCTAACTCAAGTGAAGGTGTTGGGTAATATAAAATTGGTTGAAGGATTTAGGCGAATTACTTGGGTGAATGGTTTGAGATTAATTATATGTTCTTTTCAAAAATTTGACATGGTGGTTCTATCATTTTCAATTATTATTCTTAAATTTATTTTTATTCATTCTTAGTTCATCTCCAGTGAACCAATGATTATTTATTACAGGAGAATAATGTCTTATATTTTAGTCACTTCTTTAGATGTTGAGGCTTCCACATGCATCAAGGATATGTTTTAAATTGTTGGGCTAATCTGTTATCATCAATGAAACACCATTTTACCTTCTATTTAATGAAACCTGATGAAAAATAATGAAGAGTTCCCATGACTAAGATTATTCCATTATATAGGAATAGACTTTTGTTATACATCCTCATCCTAAATCTTGGTGACTACATGTTGTGATCCTATTTCACAGATTAAACCAAAGATAACATTGACAATATTTATACCAAAGGTAATTTACATTGACTAAGGGGGTATAGTCCAATATGAATGATTAATCATACCATAGAATATCTGGACACAGATCCTCACATATCTGAGCCCAAGGTGCATTTATTTAGGTAAATTACATTTAACTATCAATAAAATAAAAGGATAGAATGATGAATAAGATCTATGGGTAATATGTGGTTTTAGTCTAGAATGGATATGGGAATACTAGGTTTGTAATACTTGTGATGATTTCAAGGATGAGCTGATAATGGTCTCCATTTATAGAGATATCTATATTTCATAGACATAGGTTCACAAGAATCTTAATTTACCTGACAAGTTTATATGTTGATGGATCCCACTAACTGATACATTCCACCAGAAAAGTTTAGAAATAGGCATTGGTGTATGGGATATATACTGATTCTTTTGTACACCCATCCTAGAGCTATATATGTTGGATTAATTCCACCAAAGGATACATGAGAATATCTAGTGGATACCCCAATTGGCCCCAAAAAATATCGTAGGGAAGGTCCCTCTACTAAGAGGAAACATCAACATTGAATTATATATTAAGACCCTTATAAAACCACATAGGAAAGGGATGATATTAAAGTATGGAAATGTCACGACCCGCCCTCGGGGCCCGTGCCGTGACTACCCCAAGCCCGCCTTCCATAGGCCAGGGGCTGGCGACTAGCACCAAGGCGTAAATCCCGATAACTGGGAAGGCATTGCCTTTATAAAGTAAACAAAAAGAACCACAGAGCACAAGCGGAAGCAAAACACTAAGTACAAAAGAAAGTGCTGAAAAGTAAATGGGTCAGAATACAAACCCAAACTGAAAGTAAAGTACAACTCGAAAGGGAAAACAGCAACTGAAAAGTAAAAGCTGCTACTCCGAGCTGTCCACTGGAAATCCCACCTGAAGGGTGGGTACAGATAGCTCCTCTGCTCCACGGGTCCCGCCGTCCGCTCCGTGCACGTCCCGCCCAGTAAGCCTCAGCTAAGGTCAACGCTGTCCGTCGTCTGCAACCAACACAACGTAGTGCGGGCAAAGCCCGTGCAGGGGTGAGTATAAGCTACTCAGTAGGGACCCCGAGACCCCTGAAGGTCTCTCAAATCCACAAAGGATAAACCACGAAGAAAAGTAACAATCACGAAGTAACAACTGACACTGCTTAGGTATACGCCCATACATATACCTAAGTCATCAATTTCCGTTCGGCTCCAACACCGAGCCCAAGAACAACCCAATCCACAAAGAAGAGTAAACAGTAAAATCCACACAGATTATAACAAGTTTATGAAATCAACGGATAACCATTACCCAGGTATATGCCCATACATATACCTAAGTTATCAAGCGACCCATCTCAATCATGAGGAATCACAAAGATCATTGACTCAGCTCAAACCAGGATTTTCATTATCGAAACCGTAACTGTTGAAGAGCCCCAACTCTGAAGTGTACAGTGGTCCTGTCACGACTCCGAGGTACTGCTCACTAACCTAAGACTGCTGAAGTACTCCTCCTGTCGAGTACCGCGGGTCTGCTGCCAACTACCGGGCGCTCCGTCCGCTGAGGGTCTGCTGCCAAATACCGGGCGCTCACCCAGATAGCCTACTGAGGTACTCCTCCTGTCGAGTACCGTGGGTTTGCTGCCAACTACCAGGCGCTCCGTCCGCCGTGGGTCTGCAGCCAACTACTGGGCGCTCCGTCCACTGGGCTAGTCGACTCACTCCAAGTCGAGTCGGTTAAGCAGTCGTCAGGTCTCAGTCATCTACACGGTCTCCGTACTCCGCACGCACGCCTCCACCGTCGCGGGTCTGTCGCTACAACCAAGCGCACACACTCCGTAGAGTATCGCGGGTCCGCCGCTACAACCAAGCGCTCCACCGCCAAGGGTCTGCTGCTGCATCCAAGCGCACCACCACTGACAAGTACCACGGGTCCGTCGCTACACCCAAGCGCTCCACCGCCCAAGGTAAACAGAAGATTCAGCTCACACAGGTTCGGTAGCACTGTTCCACGTAGGATCGCTGAGTGCTGTAGTCGTCGTCGTCGAATCCACACAGGATCTCTGTACTGTCGTCGTCGCAGTCACAGTAGCAGTCGCAACAGCTGTCGTAGCAGTAGTAGTAGCAGTCAGCCGCAGCCAGCACTAGGGTTCCCGCACACAGCAAGCTCGTTCAGAGGGTCCGCTCCACGAGCCGAGAGGCTGATACATCAACTGTCACAAGGTCCAGAGTTGATGTATCAAAAAGTTCCGTATCGTCAACAGGAACTCAACGCAACAGACGGTGCGTCGATCGGACGCCCGGTCTGAGAGTTATTGGCATTTTCGTCTCCGGGGCCCGGTTGGTTTTTAAGGCAAAACCAACCCGACCGTACTCCACCTGCGTCCAAACCTCGGGCGGAGTATGCCAAAAGATTCGTCTCACTAAGAGGGACACAACACAGCTGACGACACATCAATCGGACGTCCGTAGCTCAAGATATGAGCGTTTCCGCTCCGAAGGCCCGGTTGGTTTCGTGAACGAACCAACCCGGCCGAACTCAAAGTAAACCGAAACCTTGAGTGCGATATACCGAAACGACCGTCTCGATCCAAGGATCGCGTTGCCGCAGACGGTTCGTCATTCGGAGGTCCGAGGCTCAAGTTATGGGCCAAAAACCAATTCTGGTTCGAAACGGGGGGGTCCGGGTCCGGGCCGACCCGGCCCGACCCCCCCCCCCCCCCCCCCCCCCCCCCCCCCTGGGGCGGCGCGGCGGCCGGCGGCGGTGGCGCGGCGGCGCGGCGGGCCGCAGCGGCCTGGCGCCGCGAGGTGCCGCGGTGGCTCGGGGTGCCGCGAGGGGCCGCACACGGTCGGCACGCGGGGGGCAAGCCCCGCTGTTTTGGATGTCGGCGCGGCAATTGCCGCGCCCCTTGATTGAAACCGCCCCCCACGTGGGGGCCGGTTGAAGTGAAACCGGGGGGCTGCTGCCCCCCCCCTCCTTTTAAGAACCACCCCCCTCATTAAGAGGGGGGTTTTTATGGGTTGGCCGGGGGATTAATTCCCCCGGTTTAATGCCTTCCGGCCGGCCAGCTGGCCGGCCGGTTTTCTCCAACGGGACCGGAAATTCCGGTCCCCCCTTCGGCTTCCGATGCCGGCGGCCCGGCCGCCGGTCTTCTCTTCCGCCGCGGCCCGGAACCGGCCGCGGTCTCCTCGTCCCGCCGCGGCCCGGAACCGGCCGCGGTGTTCATCGTCCGGCGCGGTGCGACGGCACCGCGCCCCTTTCGCCATGCCTTGATTCCTTTCAACGCGGCGCGACGGCGTCGCGTTCTTGAAGATTCTACCTCGGCGTGGTGCGACGGCACCGCGTAAAATAATTGCACGATCATCCGCGTGGTGCGACGGCACCACGACTCTTTGCTTCCAACCGCAAGATTAAACAACAAGAACTATGGAGGGGGTTCGGCCGTGTTCGTGCGGTCCGGCCCCCCTCACGTTAAATAAATAACTCAACTTAAGTATTCAAAAGTCTCATGTTTGACATACGAAATCCACGATCAAGAAAAGGAATAATTTAAGAATAAAATAACAACCCCTACTTCGGGTTTAAGGTTCGAAGATTGTCAAGGTTCCGCGGAAGACGACGTCGCGGAGGTCGGGCATCGCGGTAGCCGTTCGTCAAATCCGATGACGAAGGGATGCGTTCGAAGAGACACGTCGTTGGCGGAACTTGTACGCCGACGAAGGTTGTCCGAGGAAGAAGTGGCGTCCCCTTTCGTTGACACGGTAAACGAATAATGGAGGTGCGGCGTTCTTCGTCGGAGCTTGAACGTTCTTCGTCAAGATGAACGTTCTTCGAGTTCTTCGTCAGAGTTGGAGGAGAAGAAGGGAAAGCTCTCCACCTCTCAAGAAGACAAACAAAGAACCCAAAATAAAATAAGACAACAACTTATTTTATTAACACATAACACACTAGAATTTCAAAAGTTTGAAATTCAAAAAGGGGTTTAACTCCCATAATTAATTAAGTAACTCAAGTCATTTAATTAGGGGTTAAGCAAGTTGAGAGAATTTGAAAGGATTAGGGGTTCGTGTGGGCCCCACCACACTTAATCCTCCCAAGGGAGGTTAAGTGGGTGTGGGTCCCACTTCCAACCTCCTTTGATAGGTTTTAACAAGTTATAATAAAATTGTTCTACACAATTTTATTTAACTCAAACTAAAAAAAACCCCAACACTAACTTTCAACCCGCAACAAACGCAACTCCCGAAAAGGTCTCTTTAAGCGAATATCGGCGCTGCGAGTTCATCGGTGCCCTCGGATTTCAATTCCGAGCACCGGATCAAAAGTTAGGAATTCCCGCTCGTTCGTTCACTGAACGTACCCGAGCCAAACTTCGGAAATTAATTCCGGGCACTCCGGGCCTCGGAATCAGGTGCCGTCTGAAACCGCGCTCTTGTAAAATTCTAAAGAAAATTAAGAAAAAAAATTTCCCTCGAATTTTACGGGTCTTTACATTACTCCCACCTCAGGGCTTTACGTCCCCGTAAAGATACATCAAAAACTAGGGAAACAAATGAGGTTACTGAGCACGCATCTGAGCCTCCCGCTCCCATGTGCTCTCCTGGAGATTCCCGTGCTGCCATCTGATGCGCACTAGAGGAATCGATCGCCCACGCAGGACCCGCTCCTGTCGATCCTCTATCTCCACCGGGACCTCCTCAAAAGTCGCCCCATCGTCAACGTCAAGCTCCCCATGATCAAAGATGTGCGTCGGGTCGTGCACGTATCTCCTCAGCTGGGATACGTGGAAGATGTCGTGCACCCGGTGCAACTGAGGTGGTAGAGCCAGGCGATAAGCCACCTCGCCAATCCTGCTGAGAATCTGGAAGGGTCCGATGAAACGCGGAGATAACTTGCCGCCTCGGCCAAATCTCCGAATACCACGTCGAGGTGAGACCCGCAAAAAGACGTGGTCGCCATCCTCGAACTCCAGTGACCTCCGCCTCCTGTCAGCGTATGACTTCTGCCGGCTCTGAGCTGTCCTCATCTGCTCCTGGATGACCTGGACCTTCTCTGTCGTGGCCTGGACCATCACAGGTCCCACAAGAGCTGCAAGATTTCTTCTTTGCCGAAAAGAGAAATCTGGTCTCATCCCCTGGATGAACCACATTCTTTGCCGAAAAGAGTCAATCCTAACAATGGATGATACTAATCCATACCAAGGATGACGTCGTAAGGCCTCGACGCTACTACTAAGAGATTCAACCGTTACTCTCGCCTCCAAGGGTTGAGTCACACTGTCGGCATCAGTGTGTGGTAACTGGGTCTCCTCCAGTAGATGTCTCACAAGTGAGGGTCAAGTCAACAGCCAAAACTGGAACCTCTTAGTAACATCACGAAAGAGGACAGGAACGAAAATATCACAAAGGTATGCGTCTTTTATTATTGCAGCTCATAATACAAGAAGCTACACAAAAGCAACAAGGAACCAGAAGTACAAAGGATGTTATCCACTAGTTCTGCTCCTGTCCATCGGCTCCCAGAGCTCCATGATCGAAGGCCTCGGCTGCCTGAAGCTGATCTCTCCCCTGCGGTCGGGGTGGACCTCCTGATGGTGGTGGTGGAAGAGCCTCAAAGCGTCGCCCACCACCGGCTGCTCGTCCAGCTCTTCTGCCTCGTCCGCCTCCTCCCAGCGGACCGCCACGGTCGAACCTCTGCCTCTGCCTGGGAGGTTCTTCACTTAACTGCTGATCATCAGCATGGCGGGTCGGACAGTCACGGGCCATGTGACCAATCCCGCCACAGGAGTAACACTGCCCACTCTCGGCACGCCTGGCTCTGACTCCACCCCGGCTTCCCCGTACAACTGAGCCTGAGTCGTGCAGTCGG
This sequence comes from Viscum album, assembly GCA_963277665.1. Lineage (NCBI taxonomy): Eukaryota > Viridiplantae > Streptophyta > Magnoliopsida > Santalales > Viscaceae > Viscum > Viscum album. The sequence continues at coordinate 1,854,239,124 of OY728163.1, read as the reverse complement.
CCACCGGTAGGTCTGGTCTGCCTGGAACCCTGAGTCATCCGTCGGCTACCTGCTGCAGATGACTCTGCCACGTGCCGCCCTGCGGTGAGTTGCTGTGCTGGTGTAGACTCAGCAAGGAAACTCTCGATCAGAAGTGCCCGCTCCAGTACTCCTGTCTGAGTCGGTATGCTGAGGGAGATCAGCGATGCCCTGATCTCGTGTCTCAAACCCTGCTCGAAGGTCCGGGCCCGGAAGAAGGGGTCCCGTACCATGTCTGTCGAGTACTGAGAAAGGTCGGTGAACCTCGCCGCGTACTGAGCGACCATCATGCTGCCCTACCGCAGCTGTAGAAGCTCCTGGATACGCACCGCACGAAGGGTGGCTGGGACGAACTCCGAGCGGAAGATGCTCTCAAAGTCCGTCCAAAGTAGAGATGCCTCATCGTGCACCTGGAGCATCAAGCTCCACCATCGTCCTGCTGCTGCGTGTAGTAGGCTCGCAGCGAGGATCACCATGAGGTCTGCTGGTGTCCTCACTAGCCTAAACACTCGAACCTTTGCCTCCAGCCAGTCCTCTGCTGCCTGGGGATCCGTCTCCCCGCGAAACCTGGGCGGTCGCTGGCGCTGAAACTCATGCCGTGCGCTGAGGCGACGTGCATCGTCAGCGGCTGCTGCTGGAAGCATCGGGGGCTCGGCGGGTAGAGCTACCGCCGGTGCCACTACTGGCAAAGGGCCCTGCACCGAGGCCTCGTCGCTCGGTGGGCTGTCGTCTCGCTCGACTCTCGGAACCCTAGCTGGCTGCCGTCGTGGGGCCATCCTGAAAGGAAACAGGTGCGCCACGGTCAAACAGTATACCTGTTGAGCTGACACAAAGAAATCACAAAGAAAACTTTGAAATACACACGCAATCAATGTTTTCGTGCATTAGGTCGGAAATCAGAAGTCAGGGTCCTGGTGTACGGATACGTCGGCCGCCGCACCAACACTGGACTCCCTGGACTAATAACCATACTCAATACGCTAAACATTATTGCTTCACATAGAAAAGATCAGAGTTCGCGGTAGAACCGAACTCCTCTGATACCAATTTGTCACGACCCGCCCTCGGGGCCCGTGCCGTGACTACCCCAAGCCCGCCTTCCATAGGCCAGGGGCTGGCGACTAGCACCAAGGCGTAAATCCCGATAACTGGGAAGGCATTGCCTTTATAAAGTAAACAAAAAGAACCACAGAGCACAAGCGGAAGCAAAACACTAAGTACAAAAGAAAGTGCTGAAAAGTAAATGGGTCAGAATACAAACCCAAACTGAAAGTAAAGTACAACTCGAAAGGGAAAACAGCAACTGAAAAGTAAAAGCTGCTACTCCGAGCTGTCCACTGGAAATCCCACCTGAAGGGTGGGTACAGATAGCTCCTCTGCTCCACGGGTCCCGCCGTCCGCTCCGTGCACGTCCCGCCCAGTAAGCCTCAGCTAAGGTCAACGCTGTCCGTCGTCTGCAACCAACACAACGTAGTGCGGGCAAAGCCCATGCAGGGGTGAGTATAAGCTACTCAGTAGGGACCCCGAGACCCCTGAAGGTCTCTCAAATCCACAAAGGATAAACCACGAAGAAAAGTAACAATCACGAAGTAACAACTGACACTGCTTAGGTATATGCCCATACATATACCTAAGTCATCAATTTCCGTTCGGCTCCAACACCGAGCCCAAGAACAACCCAATCCACAAAGAAGAGTAAACAGTAAAATCCACACAGATTATAACAAGTTTATGAAATCAACGGATAACCATTACCCAGGTATATGCCCATACATATACCTAAGTTATCAAGCGACCCATCTCAATCATGAGGAATCACAAAGATCATTGACTCAGCTCAAACCAGGATTTTCATTATCGAAACCGTAACTGTTGAAGAGCCCCAACTCTGAAGTGTACAGTGGTCCTGTCACGACTCCGAGGTACTGCTCACTAACCTAAGACTGCTGAAGTACTCCTCCTGTCGAGTACCGCGGGTCTGCTGCCAACTACCGGGCGCTCCGTCCGCTGAGGGTCTGCTGCCAAATACCGGGCGCTCACCCAGATAGCCTACTGAGGTACTCCTCCTGTCGAGTACCGCGGGTTTGCTGCCAACTACCAGGCGCTCTGTCCGCCGTGGGTCTGCAGCCAACTACTGGGCGCTCCGTCCACTGGGCTAGTCGACTCACTCCAAGTCGAGTCGGTTAAGCAGTCGTCAGGTCTCAGTCATCTACACGGTCTCCGTACTCCGCACGCACGCCTCCACCGTCGCGGGTCTGTCGCTACAACCAAGCGCACACACTCCGTAGAGTATCGCGAGTCCGCCGCTACAACCAAGCGCTCCACCGCCAAGGGTCTGCTGCTGCATCCAAGCGCACCACCACTGACAAGTACCACGGGTCCGCCGCTACACCCAAGCGCTCCACCGCCCAAGGTAAACAGAAGATTCAGCTCACACAGGTTCGGTAGCACTGTTCCACGTAGGATCGCTGAGTGCTGTAGTCGTCGTCGTCGAATCCACACAGGATCTCTGTACTGTCGTCGTCGCAGTCACAGTAGCAGTCGCAGCAGCTGTCGTAGCAGTAGTAGTAGCAGTCAGCCGCAGCCAGCACTAGGGTTCCCGCACACAGCAAGCTCGTTCAGAGGGTCCGCTCCACGAGCCGAGAGGCTGATACATCAACTGTCACAAGGTCCAGAGTTGATGTATCAAAAAGTTCCGTATCGTCAACAGGAACTCAACGCAACAGACGGCGCGTCGATCGGACGCCCGGTCTGAGAGTTATTGGCATTTTCGTCTCCGAGGCCCGGTTGGTTTTTAAGGCAAAACCAACCCGACCGTACTCCACCTGCGTCCAAACCTCGGGCGGAGTATGCCAAAAGATTCGTCTCACTAAGAGGGACACAACACAGCTGACGGCACATCAATCGGACGTCCGTAGCTCAAGATATGAGCGTTTCCGCTCCGAAGGCCCGGTTGGTTTCGTGAACGAACCAACCCGGCCGAACTCAAAGTAAACCGAAACCTTGAGTGCGATATACCGAAACGACCGTCTCGATCCAAGGATCACGTTGCCGCAGACGGTTCGTCATTCGGAGGTCCGAGGCTCAAGTTATGGGCCAAAAACCAATTCTGGTTCGAAACGGGGGGGTCCGGGTCCGGGCCGACCCGGCCCGACCCCCCCCCCCCCCTGGGGCGGCGCGGCGGGCCGCAGCGGCCTGGCGCCGCGAGGTGCCGCGGCGGCTCGGGGTGCCGCGAGGGGCCGCACACGGTCGGCACGCGGGGGGCAAGCCCCGCTGTTTTGGATGTCGGCGCGGCAATTGCCGCGCCCCTTGATTGAAACCGCCCCCCACGTGGGGGCCGGTTGAAGTGAAACCGGGGGGCTGCTGCCCCCCCCTCCTTTTAAGAACCACCCCCCTCATTAAGAGGGGGGTTTTTATGGGTTGGCCGGGGGATTAATTCCCCCGGTTTAATGCCTTCCGGCCGGCCAGCTGGCCGGCCGGTTTTCTCCAACGGGACCGGAAATTCCGGTCCCCCCTTCGGCTTCCGACGCCGGCGGCCCGGCCGCCGGTCTTCTCTTCCTCCGCGGCCCGGAACCGGCCACGGTCTCCTCGTCCCGCCGCGGCCCGGAACCGGCCGCGGTGTTCATCGTCCGGCGCGGTGCGACGGCACCGCGCCCCTTTCGCCATGCCTTGATTCCTTTCAACGCGGCGCGACGGCGTCGCGTTCTTGAAGATTCTACCTCGGCGTGGTGCGACGGCACCGCGTAAAATAATTGCACGATCATCCGCGTGGTGCGACGGCACCACGCCTCTTTGCTTCCAACCGCAAGATTAAACAACAAGAACTATGGAGGGGGTTCGTCCGTGTTCGTGCGGTCCGGCCCCCCTCACGTTAAATAAATAACTCAACTTAAGTATTCAAAAGTCTCATGTTTGACATGCGAAATCCACGATCAAGAAAAGGAATAATTTAAGAATAAAATAACAACCCCTACTTCGGGTTTAAGGTTCGAAGATTGTCAAGGTTCCGCGGAAGACGACGTCGCGGAGGTCGGGCGTCGCGGTAGCCGTTCGTCAAATCCGATGACGAAGGGATGCGTTCGAAGAGACACGTCGTTGGCGGAACTTGTACGCCGACGAAGGTTGTCCGAGGAAGAAGTGGCGTCCCCTTTCGTTGACACGGTAAACGAATAATGGAGGTGCGGCGTTCTTCGTCGGAGCTTGAACGTTCTTCGTCAAGATGAACGTTCTTCGAGTTCTTCGTCAGAGTTGGAGGAGAAGAAGGGAAAGCTCTCCACCTCTCAAGAAGACAAACAAAGAACCCAAAATAAAATAAGACAACATCTTATTTTATTAACACATAACACACTAGAATTTCAAAAGTTTGAAATTCAAAAAGGGGTTTAACTCCCATAATTAATTAAGTAACTCAAGTCATTTAATTAGGGGTTAAGCAAGTTGAGAGAATTTGAAAGGATTAGGGGTTCGTGTGGGCCCCACCACACTTAATCCTCCCAAGGGAGGTTAAGTGGGTGTGGGTCCCACTTCCAACCTCCTTTGATAGGTTTTAACAAGTTATAATAAAATTGTTCTACACAATTTTATTTAACTCAAACTAAAAAAAACCCCAAAACTAACTTTCAACCCGCAACAAACGCAACTCCCGAAAAGGTCTCTTTAAGCGAATATCGGCGCTAACGAGTTCATCGGTGCCCTCAGATTTCAATTCCGAGCACCGGATCAAAAGTTAGGAATTCCCGCTCGTTCGTTCACTGAACGTACCCGAGCCAAACTTCGGAAATTAATTCCGGGCACTCCGGGCCTCGGAATCAGGTGCCGTCTGAAACCGCGCTCTTGTAAAATTCCTAAGAAAATTAAGAAAAAAAATTTCTCTCGAATTTTACGGGTCTTTACCGGAATGAGATTCCCGAATTGGAGAAGTGAGGGATCTTGAGTAATTATTTTACAATATTGGAACAAATTCTCTATAAATAGTGGGGAAATAACATTAATTCTAACATACCTTATCAAAACAAAATAGAGGTTTTTTAGTGATGATATTGAGAATGAATTTGCTTCCTATTAATGATTCCCACAATGGAATTATCCTATTTTATTAATCATGGAATGATAGTCATTACAAGGATAACTAATAGGATTGGATGTACCATCACTTGTAATGAATCATCAATGATTTCTATACATTTATATAGGAATGTTCCCATTTTTTATATTGGGTTTATCTTAGGTGTTTTATTGATAGGTGGAAGTTAATTTTAATGCATGTTGACTCAATAGTGAAGTCAACATCCTTGAGTATTAACTATACCTCTTTTCCCAATTGTCATAGGTATGTGGACTTTGTCCCTAATGTATAGATAATATTCAATAGTTTCAAATTTATCTTCATAATTTAATTTCTTCCCCTATAGTGATCGTCATTACAGTAAAATTATTGATAAAAACCATGGAAATTATGTATCCCATTCCTTTGTGATGGTTCTAAGAGACTTTATTATGGTGATATAGGAATATGATGATATTATCTTTAAAAAAATGGTCCAGAGAGGTTTTCATGATTTTTTAGGAACCTTTAACAACCAACCATGTCACCACCAAAATATGTTCATATAGAGAATGTTGAGTCAAAACGTGTTTCAACTATCCCATAAATCATTTGTTTTGAAAATCACAAATCACGCATATCATAATCACATATATTTTTCATCATGTATGTTCTCTCACAATCCTAATCAGTCACATTGTTTTTTATATATGTTGTATTCTTTTCATAATCATGTAGGTTGTTTTACAATGTAACCATATATATTGTTTTAGAATTGTAATCACATATATCATATTCGTCAATGATGTTTATATCGAAATCATATAAGGTGTTTCCTTGTCATATACTATTGTGTTCCATCATAACCACATGCTTTGTAATCACCTATATTGTAACCCGGTCATGCATCATAATCACCTATATCATAATCATGTATTGTAACCAAGTTATTCATCAGAACCACATGCATCATAACCACATGAATTACAACCATATGTATTGTAACCATGTCATGTATCATAACCAGGCCATGAATCGTAACCAGGTTAAGTACCACATCATAATCATGCGTTATAACCGGGTTAAGTATGGTATCGTAGTCATGAATCATAACCAGGTTATGTATCATAACTAGGTTATGTATCATAACTAGGTTATCTATCATACTCTTATTATGAATTGTATTCAATCATTTTAACCAGTTTCAATATCATGCATCGTAACCATATTAAGAATAGTAACCAGGTTATAAATTTTAATCACAATATGCATTTTTATCATGATAATTCTAATAACCAAGTTATGTATTGTACTTTTGAAATGAATTACACTCTTATCATAACTTCAATACCAATTAAATTTTACTCATAATCATTGTTTCATATTTTTTTACTTTTTATTTTCTAACTAAAATGATGTCATTGAGTTGGTTATTTACCAATCAAAATGATGTCTTTTATTTTGTTTGTTTTTATTTTTGTAATGCTAGGTGTCCAAGTCCCTCTGAGTTTTTCGAAGAAATATGGCCTTTGGAGGTAATATGCCCATTGGAACATGAGTCCAATAAATCGGAGGTCATTCGAACCATAATAAAAAACTTTTTCTTTCATCAAGTTCTAGAGAGAGATGCTATGACTTCTCTCATGCTTCGTGTAATAGCCTTGAAGATACAAGAAGTGAACGACCTGTTCCAAGTTCATGCATTTATATAAGTTAATTGTTTCTACTTTGTGTGTTCAATTATTGTGATAACAATCGAGGGTTTCTAAGGATAGGAAGACATGCATCTGATCATCGTATCGAGGGATTTTAATTGTTTGAAAGACAGTGGTGCTGCTTACTTTCTTAATCAAGGGCTTGTGGGGATAAGAAGATAGTCATTCTGTTCATCAGATCGAGGTCTTACTAAGGTGGTTGTATGATAGACCTTTTATCCTAGGTGAAAGGATACCCTACTATTTAGGATAAAATAATTGTAATACCCTTACTTTCCGCTACTATTTGTAATAGAAAGGGAATAACTTTTTTATTCTTTTTATTCATATTCATTAATATTATAATTGTTTCAATTATGATTCTTTCATTACATATTGCACTAATAGATTCTATATGTTGTATGGTAGAATAATTTATATTTTTATTACTTTGATAATTGTATTTAATTTAAATACAATTGTTTTCCATTATTAGTGGTATTACAAGATATCTTATTCTTCAGATCCAAGACTTGTATGGTCAATTATATTGGTTGTAAATTGTATTAGATTAAGACCACCTAAACTATGTTATTTCTTACATGTTTAAATAAAATGTTTTTAAAACTACAATGAACCCCATATTTTATCGTTCCATATAATATACTTATACATATATATTACGATTCAATAGAGAATCCTATAATAGATTTTGGAATGTTATGGTTGATGATGGCCCAAGAAGCCATATAATCTATGATAAAATTTCATCCATTGAGTTCACTTGTTGGGTTGATTTATCTGTATGTTAATTCTTGTGTATCCCCATACACCTGGGGAATGTTGGCTGGTTGTATTTATCATCTTTCCATAGCTATACCACCAGGCTAGGTAAAGTGTGTAACCAATAGGTATCACCAAAAGCATGAAATTAATGAAGCTCTAGAGTCACTGATCCATAAAATCCTGAAATTTATGAAAAATCAGGGTGCAGGATCTAATGAGACATGATATTTGGATGAGATGGTCTGACCATCATTTTTGGGATGAAACCCAAGCTCCGACTACCTAGAATCTATATGAGGGTGAAATCCCTAGAAGAAAACTCAAATAGAAGGATTATGGGACTTTCACATGGTTGGTTGTGTATGCCTTAGACTATATATTCCCCTAGGATAGACAATTCCCATATAATGGGATCCCCTCTCCATATATTAAGTAATTATGGGTGATACATCAGGTTTGTGTCTATATGAAACAACTTAGGGATATAAATTCATCTTAGAATTTCAACTATGAGACCAATCCTGTCGAGGTGGAGAAGTGGAATTGGGAGATGGAGATGCTTTTTTATGCTACTAAAATCCATATCCTTACCATGAGATGGGTGAGGGGAATGATGGTAAGGGTAATCACCAAATGATTAGTCACCCAATATACTTATGAATGATAAGAATATATCAATCCTAAAGATGAAAGACACATAACGTGATGACCCTTATTAACTAGAAAGTACCACTGATAAAATTCATCATTCTAATTTGTAATGGGTGGAGATAGGGATACAATATATGATTCCACTAAGGTACAATGAAACTAGTATTTATATCAGTGTGGAGATACATTCCCTTCCAAAAGTTTTGGAATTTTCCCTTAGAAATAAACTCATGTACGAAAAATATTTGGGACTCCTTTCTCACTTACCTCATTCCTTACCAGTGTTTTTATTTGAAAAAAAATCATACCATAATCTGAAATAAAATGATGGTAGAGGTAAAAGTAACTTTTTAAATGCATATTCTAATACAGTTAGAATGAAGGGACTTGGATATTTCTTTGATAACCATTTATATATTTTAAATCAAATATATGTTGTTCCATTTCAATTTAAAAAAAAATACTTAATCATGAAAGGTGAAAGTGAATTGTGAAAATAATTTATATAGTTTACCATTGGTGGGTTTTAAACACAGTGAGTCATGTTCCCCATTCTCCAGGTAGTTTAAGTTCATGTAATCCAAATCATTATAGCTGATTATTTAAGTTCATACTTCTCTAACCAAAATGTGAGGCAACATATATGGTAATGTGTGAATAAGTAAAATGATATTAATTGAGAGACTGAATTTAATAATATATATAGTATCTAGAAGTGATGCATGTATTTCAAGGTTATAGTTCTTGAGTCAAGGATTTATGTTATTTTATCTGAAATTGTTTTGACCACATATTGTAATATTTTAAGGTTATACAGATTTTCCTAATAGTGACGGGGACAACATTTTACATGGAAAGGGAAAAGTAATACCTAACATGGATTAGTGTCTAGAGACAATATAATACCTCTTAAAGGGTATGTTTATTTTATAGACATTAAGCCTTTAATATCATGTCATGTGATTTAGGATAATGAGAAGCGGGCCATAAAATGGTTCAAGGGTGAGATGTTGACTTTTTTGCTTTAAAATTTGTATGATGCATGGATATGTAAAACTAAGGGTGAAAAATCCACAATAATAGTTGGATTATGGGATGAGTCAATCATAACTCAAGAGATTCAAAGATGGTATGATGATATGGGACACATATGACTGGGATGATGGAAAACTATATTCAAATAACAGATTTTTCTATAATAGTGGTTGAGAAAACAAAGATTAGAGAAACCCTCTCCTTAGGATGCCTATTCCTCCAATTGATAGGATATATTAAGGAACCATATGTAGATCCATATTTGGGGAGTGTATGAATAGTCTAAAATAGGCGTCCCTTGGATTGGAATATTCTCATTATTCATAAATAGAAATATTTATGTGGATTCAAACACATATGGAATGAAGTTGGTTCATGAAGGAAAGGAATATTCAATATGGGCTCTAGAACCCTAAATATTATGCCATCATATATGAAACAAATAAACAAGGTGAATATATATGATATTCAATCACTCTAAAATTGTTCTAAATGTTTGGGTCTAGTGAGCATTGGATCTAATTTTTCTAGGACCAAATAGTCAACCATATAAGCTTTTTGATTTCCTATTTATGCTGTAATTTTTCATTATACAAGAATGTGGTAGGATTAGTGAGTGGTGGATCAAAAAATTATTAAGCTTCCCTTTATGGTTTTTAGCCTAAAAATATTTAGATATATTTCACCTACAATTTATGGTCTTATGTTGTGAACCATTGGTGGTAGAGCTTAAGGTCACCTATATTTGACCAAAGTTAGGTAAAATGTTGGAAAACCTATACATGAATTGAGAGGTAAAACCCAAGGTGAATAAATATACTAATGAAATTATATATTATCTCATAGGTTAGTGCACATATTTTATGTTTATAGTTCTTGGATAAGTGGGGTGACAATGAAAAACCAAATAGGGATGAAAGGATAAGAATGTATCCACACCTTTTGAATATGGAGTGGTGATGTCATAAACTAGAATTTGAGGTTTTTAGATCAAAATAAATGATATGGAATAGGTATTCAAGGGATTTACAAAGTCTATATTCAAATTATGAGTTCTTATCTAATGCTATGGGGGAATATAGAGCATATAAGACCTTCCCATTTAAAACATAGAATCATCTCGTTGATAGGTCATATTATGGGATCTTATGAAGATTCATATTGGGGGAATTCATACATAGTCAAATATATGTGTCCCTAAGATTCGAATGCACTTTTCACCAATATACAGGAAGATTTATAGATATCTTTGGCCCTCATAGTGAAATGTGTGGTTTATGAGAAGGATGTTCAAGAAGGGTGATAGGGGAATTTTAAACTTTTTATTTCTATGACAGGGTTATTAAAATTCCATTGAAAGAAGTATATATGAATTATCACTCATGGAGGGTCATGAATATATTATTGAAACATCACTATGCTTCCCTAGATGACATGAATAAAGCTATACATAGTTCTTATGATGTAGGGAATGTTTTAAACATTAGAAAATACTATTGAGTAAGGGTAATTTTATCATGATACTTATATATAGAACCACTCACCGTCGAGAACCCTTACATATTTATGGATCTCATGTAGGGATGTTGGTCCATATAGAAAAACTACTCTAATAAATTTATGTTCATGTAGGGTGGAACATATGATATCTATTTTAATATCATGTGATGAGGACTCCAGTACCATGTAATATAAGGTTCTATGAATCAGACCTTTAGATGGGTGTTTTACACAAATCTGGTTCAATTTCAAAATGAAATAGCTTCATATCTATGTTAAACATATAGAGGGAATCCTAAAGTGAATGGAGAGATAAAACACTTTGATGAGGTGGGGTTTTATTTTAATATATGTATGTTCCTAGGATAAATCATCCACGAATTACTATGTATCATAAAAAAATAGGAATCAATCAACGTATAGATCATATATAGTTTACTTTTTTAAGGATTTACCCAAAATATAGGGAATTTTTCGTAGTTTATTTCAAGGACAAATCTATACTATGTGTTTGTATATATATATATATATATTTGTTCAATATATAAAGATGACAATTTTTATTGATCCTTACATAGTTTTTTGTGGCCTCATTTCCATTTATCAGCCTCATGTGTAGGGGAATACAACTTGTATTCCCCTCATTACAATCAAGAAAATAAAATATTTCCAAAATTTCTAAACACTATGCATAAAGAGGGAATTTTCATTGTTGTGATTCATGAATGATCATAGGGTAATATATCCAATAATCTCTAGGTATAATGTGAGGATAGATATTAATCCATACATATTTCTTATTAATATATTTACTATGAAGATCAAACTCTTACATAGGGGGGAGATCATTTATATTCCCTGATGTAGATAGGTCATGTTACATGGATCATAACATAGACATGGGTCTTATACCTGGGAAATAAGGGATGTAGATTGGGATGATCTATGTAGTTTAGGGTCTTTTTGGTTATACAATTTCATTCTCTTTTATATACATGGTGACCCTTATTCATGGTAATCAAATAAATTGACCATGACCTCTAAGCTCACATAAGTCATGCTCAATGTAAGAAAAAATTAAATCAAATGATTACTCGTTAACAACTAGAGCCTATGTTTAGGTAATTTATGTCACACCATGATATTTGAGCATTTTCAAGTGGGGTTGTTTTTATACAATTTAACAACTTGTGACAAGGATGTAAGTGCTATATAGTTTTTTATCGTGCTGCAAGGGATTTTTTTGTAGTTTTACATCTTGTGGATAAGGTGGTGATGATATGTATTTTAAGGCCTTACAACCCATGCCTATATTGTATAGTTTATAATTATGATACAGGGACACTATCATGTAATTGTACATCCTTGGACTAAGACAATGATGTTATATAGTTGAATTTATTATAGCTTGGACCATCTCTATGATTATTAACATCATGTAGTGGGGAAATTATCATACATATTTACGAAAGGTGACTCGGATTATGGACACACAGTTTAACATCACGCTGTGAGGATGTGTGAACCTATATTAAGGGCATGCAGGTTATAATTATTTTTATTAATGTGGAATTTGTGGCTAGCGTGATGAATTCGCCACACATTTGACCATTTTATAAGCTCTATAAGAGTAGAATTTATATATGATGTAATTTACTTCACACATCAATTATTGATTTGGAGGCTACATCTGTGCTATCTTTTCTGTTCTGAGAACTAATAACAACTCTCTCTGGAAGAATTAATAGTGATGAAATTTATTATTAAAATCTCACGAAACTCAGTTTATATGCACTTCAATATTGTGAAATGTTTGAAATTTCTTCTCATCAAGTCATTATAACTGATTCATCCAGTTTTTATACTAATTATCCTCAAATATATAATTATAGATAGTTATTTAGGGTGAGGTTACTTATACTTTGATGTGTATGACTTCCACTGTATCATATATGATCGAATGTGGGGTTACTTGAATAGCAGTATAGGTTGGGGTGTGATAAACCCAAAAAGTGTGCATGAGTTTTTTGGGCCAATACATATTTTCATTTTCATCCATATTCTAGTGTAGGTTATTTGAGTCCTAAATAATGACTAAATATATCCATTTTACACTTCATGTTAGCAGGATGGGGGGTTAGAATGAATTCTATATTGGTGATATAACCATTTCAACACGGAAGAGGATAATTTGGTTCCCTTTTCCATCAATATTGTTTGAGGGAAACTGAATATGTTAATGATAATTAACTTTATGAAGAAAATGAAAACTTCATCCCAAATTCCTTGAGGGATATAACCTTGACCCACTTAGATAAAATGCCAATGGTAGTATGTTGTACTAGAACTAACTACCTATAGTAGAGGGATATGGACACATGACAACTATTCCTCAGATAGAAACTTGACAAAAATATTTACTGGTTTCAAATAGATTTGGGGTTGATATATTAAATTTTTATGTATTTGACATTAATGACATTTTTTTTTGGAAAACCCCATCAAATCTTTTGTCATCAAGAGACAAAAGTATCCAAGACTTAGGATATAGTGGGAGATATTTTTTCAAGATTGATGAGTAGTGCATGTGACTACCTGAAATTCCAACATAATAGAAAGGGTATCTCATCCGTTAATGAATAAGTTGAGGATTACATCAAAGAATCATTCATAGAGGACATTTTTTTTACAATTTATGTCATAACAAATGGTGAAGTTTACAACCCATTATCTGATTTTTACTTTCATTATACTGTCCCATTGAAGATTCCTTCATTACAATAAGTAACATATGAAGAAAAATACAAATAATAGTAGTATAAGTTTGAAATATTATCCATATCAAATATCTCATTATTGGTGTTTCTCTCGTTGATCTCTTCCATGAAATTTCCAACAAATGGGGACACCACCCTACAGTGTGTGATTACGATGATTATCTCATCGTAGATTAGATATTCTTGGTATGTTGATATATTATCTAGAGAATATGAAAAGGAATTTAATGAAAATGGGATGTCATATAGTGTTGGATCATAGGGGAAAACTTCTATCAACCCTGGTATATAATGGAGAAGAGGAATAAGTACCAATTTCTTATAGATATATTCACCATTGAAATTCTTGATCCACAAATCTGAATCACCCATGATATTATAGTGGTAAACTGGTATCTATAAGTAAAATAAAAATACTATAATAAAAACTAATTATTCTACTTATTTCTTGGTTAATCCTTTATTAAACATTAAGGAAAAAGGAAAAAATGCCTTTGTGGGAGAGATAAGAATAATCCCTAGGCTAACTCTATTATTATTTGTGTTTTTCATCCTTCTTACTATTGGGATTATAAAATTTAAATATAAATATTATCCCATTTATGTATATTATCCCTAATGAAGAATAATTATTCAATAGGTGGTATTTTATCCCCTGGTGGTATTTATGAGGTGGGATGTGCTGTAAGAATGTTTTCAAGAACTTTCCCTTTAACAACCTTTTGTGGTTTGAACTAGATAATTGAACGACCACAAGATGACCACCCACCATGACAAACATTAATCCATTATATGATAACTAAGGATATTTTAATTTAGTTAAGTATGAGAGAATTAGTGGACAACATGATTCTATAGACAATGTCTCAATTTCTGAATTATGAAGATTATTATAAGGAAATTATTCTCAATGTTATAATAACGAGTTTCAATGTGTAAAATTGTTATTGTAAGATTGTAGAGACCATTTTATTTCCCAAAATCATTCTCTTGTGTGATAATATCACTATGTGACCACTCCAAAGATTCCACATATAAATTGGGTGGTGTTCACTCTACTATAGACATCGATAGTAATGGTCTCGAGAGGTATTTATTATGATTTATTAAATCTTCTTGATAATACTCTTCCCAACGATAGGTGGATAAATTATTTATCATATTGGTGAAGGTTATGTACAATACTATAAGGGTTTTTATAAAGCATCTAATTTAGGTGATTCATCCTTGAAACCATCTCAAATATTTGGGATTTCAAGTAAGTGAAATGTTGAGGATCACATTTCCCTTATTTTGGACCTAAATACAATGATCACGTACCAAAAGTTCAATAAATTGTCATGATGTAACTGTAAAATCAAATTTAATGGGGATTTGATTTAGGATATTCTAAAATAGTTTTTTGTAAAAAGTCTCAAGATCAACAAGATGATCACAACATTTCTAGGATTTGAGAATCAAATCATCCACATAGAATTTCATGGTTTTATAGAGAAATTTAATTAATATATTATGAATGACAAATTGATATGTGGTTCCATAATTCTTAAAACTAATGAGAATTATTTGATATCAATACAATTCTTGGAGTTCCCCAAAATTAATGGAATCCTTATCTTTGGGGGCCATTAATATTTGGTTGTAACTAGAGTAACCATCCTTAAAGGAGAGTGTTTTGAAGCTAGAAATTTCATTTATTGAAATATATAAGTTTGGGAATTTTATATCAAATTTTGAGAAATAATGATCATGATCTATAAAGTCAATTAAATCCATGATTTTTGTATTATTCTCCTTTATAAGGATGATGTTGGAGATAATTGTTTGGTACTAAACCCCCATATGATATTGGATTTTATGATCTTATGAGATTTGGATTTAATCATGGTTTTAGTTAGGTGAATTGTCTTGGTTACCTACATATATCCATAGTTATATTTAGGAAGACCCAAATTATGGATTTTTACATTAGGATTGAGTCCAATAATTTTTGTGTAATTCCAGGAGAAGATATCATAGTTCCAATTCAATAAATGGATGTTTGTCTCTGGTTCTTTGGGAGACATGGATGAATGAATTAATGTCAGTTGTAAGTATTCTTTTATTAAGCGATTTATTTGTTTGAGTTAATCAGTGGTGGTAAATATACCACCATTTAATATTGAAGTGAGATCTATGAGATATTTTCACTCTTCTTCCTCTCCACCCACAACCTCAATTTTAGTAGATGTGGACAAAAAATAGACATTTCCAAGTATATAATATGTTTCATGGGAATTTTTTATCTTCTATCAATGATAAGGTGATGCATTTATAATATGAAGGTGACAATTCATGGGTTTTATAATTAGGGAAATTCTATATGTGCTCTTCTTTAATTCCACTATCATAGGGGGGTAAAAGAGGTGCTGGCATCATGAGATTTAGGTGATGAAGAAAGGGAACCACAATTTTCTATTGGTGATGTCGATGTATTTTATGATTTAGATAGTGAATCATGGATCCCCTTTGAACTTGGAGACAATGAGTGAGAATGTAATTTTGGGGGATTATCATCATTTATGGGTTATGATTATTCTTCTGCGCAGATATTTTTTGATAACAAGGATGATATCATGGAGATGGGGATATACATGTATACTCTTATAGTAATTACTTAATTTTGGTTAATAGTTAATATATATTCCACTCCAAGTTAATTAATGAGTGGACATGGGAAATTTCTAAACTATTGAAGGCCATGATTTGGGTATAGTCAGTATCCATTAGTTGTTTTCCTTCCCTTTATTAAGATCTCACATCTATTTATTATTATTCATGGGAATTTTAAAGAGAATTATCACCACACAACACTCCAACTTTTCCATTTATTGTGTACCTAAGACACTAGTTTTGTGATCAAGGAACTACCACATGAGAGTATTATAATACCTAATACCCTACCATAGTAGGTAACCACCCTATACTGAACTTCAAAACAATGCACACTCTAAAGAGACTATTAATTGGTATTTTTATTAATTTTTTAATTTTGGAATATTAGAATTTGATTTTAAAAAAATTCATAATAAAAATTTTCATAACTATATTAGTTTAAGATGAATTTTTTGATTTTTTTGGATGTAGTAGTTTTTTACATGAATAGAAATAAATTCCATTCTTTCCAAAACAATAACTTTTATATAAATAAAATTTTATTAATAAGACATAGAAGTTTATAAAACCTTTTAATTGATAAAATATTTTTTAAGGAGTAAAACTATATGTTTATAAATACTATTATTAATTTATAAAATGCATGTATAACATTATATGAATTGAAGTAATATTTTCCAATAAAAGAAAAAGTATTTGTTATTTTATTTTAATTTAATTTAATTTTTTTAAAATTATTTGTTTCTAGTTTTTCAAGCCACATAAAATTTATTGTTTTTATAATAAATCAATTTATTTTGCCAAAATAAAATTCATTAATAATTACTTCCAATTAATAAATTTTATGCTTAAAAATAAACTTTTTCTAAAAATTAGGTTTTACGCACTCTAGTGTTAAAATTAGTTTTCTACACACATATTATGTTTAGGTAATAACTAAAATTTATATTTTTAATTAGTAGGTAGATATTATTTATCAAGTTTAATCTTGTTTTTAGGCATTGGAAATAATTTTCCCAAATTAAATATTAATTAACCCAAAAAATGTAAAATGGTTGTTTTCAATGAATAAATTTTATAATAATTACAAAAATTTCATCAAAAATAATTAGATTAATATAAGTTAAATAATGAATATAATAATATTATTAAAAATATAAAAAAATTGTTAAAACTCATTCAATTAATAATTAATACTAAATAATAATAATAAAAACTTAATGTCTTAAAATGATACTTTTTTATATATTTTTACAATATATTATGCTTTAATTGAAAAGTTTATTATCCAACATTTATAAATTGAATTTGATTAAACTATGTTCAAATTCAGTTTCAAAATTTAGAAATTTTGTAAGAGGCATCCTATTATATTTTTAGTAATAAAATAATTATCATGGTTAATTTTTAATCATATTTCATTAGGGTAAAAATTGGTAAATATTGTATCTTGTATTTTAAATAATTAAAATGTCACTAAGGATTTATATATATAATTTTTAGGTAAGAAAGTCATACCAAAATCTATCAAATACCATTTCTCCACGTAACTCACATAACTCATCTAATCATGTTACCCCTTATGAAATATTAGTTTTATTGAAAATACCCCACGTTTTCACCTATAAAATGAGCTCACGCCTTCCCATTATCGCATACCAATCCACCCAAAAAGAATTTATCACAAATTTATCATCACTTTATCACTATGAATCCTTACCAAGGAGTTCCAAAGGTGTTAAGGTGTCATCTAAATAAATAACAAGCTACATAGCAAGGTAAGGGCTTTCCATCTCAAATTCCTCTCTTTGAGACATATTTTATATTATGCAAAACATTTACATCATGTAGTATATATAATACCAATTTATGATTATATATCACTAAATATATTTTATTCATTATATTTTAAGATCAATTTAAATCATTCTCTTTTAAGTGGATTTGATCGAATTGCATCCCAATCCATTAGTGGGACACCCCGTCTCAATTTTTATTCTTTGGGAATCATGATATATTACCATATTATTTCTTTTTGTGTTATTAGTACTTTAGAATAGAATAGTTTTTTACCATATTACTCATGAATTTTATGGTATTTAAATGAAAATATTTTTATACCACCCTCATATTCTTTTGATTCAGAAGATTCAATAACCATTATAAGAACCATTTTTCATTTAGAAAAAATAATCCTTTATTTTGGTAATGTAAAAGTGTGTGTAGTTTCCAAGAAAATACATCCCTAACTATATAATGGAAAGTGTATGTGATTTTTGATAGATTTAATAAGGGGTAACCTCATTGAAATGATTGGTTTAATGATGAATCAATCATCACCCTGATGTATGCTAAGTTGGTCTAGGAAAACACACCTGGCTAGAATCTCTTGGGGGTATGGTTTGGAATATCACATGATCTTTTTGAATTATAATGGGGGATATTTCCTAAAATTGACATGGTATCCTACCAATAAAAACTATTTAACCCAATTATTATATTCTATGGATATCCCTACACATTGAAATAACCTATTCACTAAATTTATTTGATAATGTTACTTTCTATAACATTGAAGATACCAAAAAATATCTATGTAGATTAAATTATGGTATCCTAAATATCCACATTATTCTATTTGATAGAGAAGGATTTGTTTTATCATTTTTTTCATATAAATATCCTTGTATTTATTCTATCATAGGTTCCTTGGGGAATGGTATGAAATTTTATTCTAACTATTATGGTGAATGCATTAGACATAATCAAGTTATGGATGAGGAAAATAATTATATATCACCCCAATATGTTTAAAAGTATCATGAAAAACAATTCTTGTGTTGTGACATATAACTCTCACTATATCAGTATAGTGTATTGGAACAATGCCTTGAATTTTTTTGATGTAAGAAATTATGTGTTCCATCAGTATATGATCAATGATTATTGTTATACATGGTTTTATTTATTATCATAGATACAACATGCCATTAGTTTTAGTTGAATAAGGATTCATATTTTTAATTTATTTCTTCAATATCACATGGGATATGTTTATATTATGATATATTTTTCTATATTCTACTCTTTACCAAGAATATGAGGTCACACTTATTTGTTATGTTACCCCTAGGAAACCTAGAAGATTACTATGTGAAAGTTTTAAATAAATTACGGAAGGAATAATAATTCTATATTAATGTGTTCATGCTATATATTATGTATTTAAGTGTAATGTATGCATAATTTCAAGACAACTATGATATTGAATCCCCTGAGAACTCTTGTATTCTATACCAATATTATAATATAACTATTAGATCACAGTTTCTTTGTTTCTAGGTTATAACATTTTGTGTTAGATAATGTTTAGTAAGAAACTCATGGAATAAACTTAGTGAATCCTTTCTAGATATCACAAGAACTATGAAAAAACACCTATTAATTTTGGGGAGCACTATAGAAAACTTAATAGGTATTTTATTTTACAATTCAATATCATAAGCTAATTATGTGTATAAAATTAAACAGAGATGATGAATAATAGGAGGAATGATAATCATACTAACACCCATATTCAATGTATGGATATCCCCCTAACCAAGTTAATGAATCTTGAGTTAAGTCTAATAAAATCATATCCATTTTAGAGAAGGTAACTAAGGTTATGAAAAATAATATCACCCCAGAGAAAAAATTATTGATACACAATAGTATGTTACTATGTTGGATACCATTATGCAACAATAAACTACACCATTAAGTAGAACTACTAATGCCTTGGTAGCTGAAAAAAGGTTTAAATCACTAGAAATGAACCTTCTCACCTTAGGAAGCAATGAAAAGTAAAAATTCATTATAGTGGTCTATAATCTGAATGGAGATACAAAAAAAAATTAGTTTTTAATTTATAAAACTAATGATGAAGATGAGATAAAGAGTGTAGAATGGGAAATATTTAAGGGGATATTCTATGAAAAATAATTTACTCATGAGAAAAGAGTTAAAATGAAAAGTTAGTTTCCAAATATTAGAAAAAATGATGAGTAAAATGTTTATGAATATAAGCCTAGCTTTACATGGTCAACATAAAATTATATATACTATGTATATAGACCAGAGAGCAGGATTTAATATTTATTGTATGTGTTAAATTTTTTCCTTTGAAGGTCGCTGGTATCTCAAAACTTTTCATTAAATGTGGATATAGTCTCATAAGCCGTTAATATAGAAAAAGAGTCCCCTAGGACGTATGTATTTTAGGGAAATGGGGAAAATAATAGGCCAACTGAGCATAATGGGATGAAAATGTGATAAATGGGAGGAAAGGAAATATGATTTTTCCAACATGTGATAAATATGGGAAAAACACCCAGGGTATTGTTGTAAGGGATCATGTTTCTTTTATAATATTGGAGAAAAAGGCTGTTAAGATCAAAAATTCAATGGGAATGAATATACTGTTGGTGTTAAATTATTTATCTATAAGGATATGAGACATTATATGAACCAATTCCCCAAATATAAGGGATTTTACCATAGAAAAGGAAAAGGTAGAAAGTCCATGATTATTTCATTGTAAATAATGAATTGAAAGTTCATAATGATGTGGTTGTAGTTACTTAGACCATAGAACCTAAGATAACTAATGTTTTATTTGATTCTGGATGTTGAACATCTTTTATATCTTCCATGTTTTCCAAATGTATAAAGTATTTCATAGTAACCCTAGTAAGAATGTTATCAATGACGTAACCTAGTGAAAATATTATTTCAAAAAATATATTTCAATCAATTCAAATTATTATTAATAAAAACATAGTTATTAAAACTATGGTCAAATTTTACATAATCATTCATATATATTCGCTTTCAATTTACAATGAAAAAAATTATTTCCAAGAGAATGATATTATGATTTTTGATGGTGAGGTGGAATCACTTATCTTTAGAGGGGAGACATCATTATGTAAATCATGTTATATTCCTCAAAAATTAGTTCTTCTTAGTGAAATTATAGTAATTGAGTAAGATAAAGCATGACCTATGGATAAGGAATATATTTTAATAATATAGGATTCTATTGTTGTATAAAAATTCATTGATATTTTTCCATATAATTTCATGGCCTTCCACTAAAGTGTTAAATTGATTTCATTATTTAACTCATTCATGATGCATGACCTATATCTAAAAATCCATACATAATGGAACCCATAGAGTTGTTGGAGTTAAATAAATATCAATATGATTTGTGTGATGGTGTATTTATAGTTCCTTATGATTTATCTTTGGGAGTATCTATTTTATCCATGAAACAATAGAATGGTTCTATAAGATTTTTCATCGATTATAGGTTGAGCAATGAAATTACTATAAATAATAAAAATATATAAACAAACATTGGTGACATATTTTATCAACATTAAGAATCCCAATGATATTTAAATATTGAGTTGTGCTCCAGTTACCATTAGTTAATGGTGAGTAAGGATGATATACAAAATTTGTATTTTAAAAAAGGTATAGAAATTATTATTATGTTAATTAACATTGGATTAACTAATTATACTTTTGTATTTATATATGTAATTAATAAAGTATTCAAGGATTATCATGATATTTTTTTGGTGGAATTCATTGAAAATACCTTGATATACTCTTATAGTGTAACAACCCGATATTTTATAAAAAAATATTCTTTTTAATTTCATTAATGTCTTGTGTTGTACGCTACACCAAAAGGATCTTTCTCAAAACACATCCTTTACTTGCCTTGCATTACACGCAATCGTGACCTTCCTCGATAGCGTGTGTAGTACGCAATACCGAGTTTCACTAAACAACGATATGCTATTAAAATATTATTAAAACTAGCCGTTATGAATAGTAATAACCACCTTTTAAAATTTTAGAAATTTTATCTCTCAAAAAGGACTTCATTTTTGGATTTGGAGTATCTAATTTAGCCTAAGGTGAAATTTTGGTACTTTACGGATAACTTTCATATTCTGATGAATAGTGAAAATTACTAAATTTTAATTAAAAACAACCTTTTTAATCGAAATAATTAATAGTGATAAATTATTAATTTTAGTGGTTTTAAAGTATATTTAGAATATATTTTTACAATTTAATACAATTTTGGTAATTGGATGTAATTTCACATTTAAACCAGTTATGAACAAGTATCAATCTTTTGATAGTTATTATCTCTTAAAAACACGCCATTTATTTTGACGGCGGGAATTAATTTTTTTTAAATTAGTTAATGTAACTGATATGTTTTGAATTTGGTAAAATAGACATCATTTTTGAGTTCATAATATCAAATATAGTTTAGGCCTAATGTTTGGTATTTTTCTGGAAACATTCATTTTTTGATGAATAGTGAAACCACTAAGTCGTAGTAAAAAAATGAATTTTTCATAAAACTTAATTTTACCACTTCTATGAGTGAAATTTCAAAAATCTGAGAGACATGGTTGATTTCAGTAAGTAAAATGTGGTTCAATGAGATGAAAATAATTTTTTTTGGTGAATAGTAACTTTTTACTTTTTTTTACCACGGTTAAAAGTAAATAGGATAATTAAGGGTAAAAATGATATTATTATTACCCTAACACATGTCCTAATTCTATTGGACAAGTGTAATTCGACCAAAAACAACCTTATGAATACAATATGACAATTTAGGCCCACTTGGATTAGATTAGGACATTTATTATTAATTTATTTAAAGAAGGGTTAAAATAGTTAAAATCAAAGTTTAATAACTAAATCATTTTTAATATAAGCTTATACATAAGATAAATTCTAATATAAATATTAATTAGAAAGCTAAAAAGAGTTACTAAATAATGATATTTTATTTGTAATTTATAGACTTTAAATAATTTAATTTATTTATGACACAATGATGATGCAGTAATTACCATAATAGTGAAAAATTAGAATAATTGATATTATAAATACCTAAATAAGTATAATTTGAGACTATTTATGAATTAAACTAATTTTTTAGTTTAATATGACATGTTATGGTTAATTTAATTAACTTTGGTCGAAGTAATCATTCGGTTACATGTTTCAAAAAAAATCAACTATTGAATAGTGTCTAAATTGACATAAAATAGTTTTTAAAACAAATATTATATTATTAATTGTTATTTTATTCCTAAAAATATAAGGTTCGGCCAAATGACTTAGATAAGGTTATATATATTAATAAAACACAACTTTATGGTCGCTTGGATGTATATGGTAAGTTTATGAACTATATAATATAAAAATATAAAGTGACATGGTAAATGTCAATCTAATTAAATAAGAGTTAAAAATAAAAGATAAGGTTAATATAGGAACCTAAACTTGTCTAAATTCTATTGGATGAGAGTATTTAGACCCACCCCCACCTTATCTTCGAAATAAATCAATTTGGAGCTATTTAAAACCGAATTTGACTTTATAATAAAATAATAGTTTTAGTTATTCCAAAGGTGCCCCTCTCCTCCCTTATAAAAGGGCACCTCCTCCCTCTCTTCCTCACACAACTTTGAGCCTTCAAGATCAGCCAAACCCTTCCAAATTATCTTCTCCACTTCCCTAGAAATATCCTAGAGGTTCTGTTCTTCCTCAAAGACCAATTTTAGTGCCCTAAAGGGAGATCTCAAAGAGGAGCTTCAAAGAAGAGGTAATTTCTGTTACCGATTCTTTCAACTTTATTTCTTCTTCCAATTCTTCTTCTTAGGTTGTTTCATTATGAAGTAATAACATCAGTATCACTAATATACTGATATTTTATTATAATTATGAAACAATCCTATTTCACCATCTAACCATCCTACGGAAAACGAAATCACCGCGCGTGCGTACGTACGGAATACCGTCTCCACGCCGTGGTGAAATCTATTTTCCACCACCTTACTTGGATGGGTATAATAATGTAAATAATAACTATATATGATTATTTTAAAGTGATATTAATTCTGAAATATTATACATACACTCCAATACAATTCCACGATCATGAGAACCATATCATCGCTCGTCCGTACGTACGGACTACCGTCTCCGTGACGTGATGAGATTCATTCTCCACGTTAACCATTCATGAATGATTATAAAGTATATATAATAAGTAATAATGAAATATATGACATAATAATGATACTGTATTTATGTGTATATTTATGTATGTCATCTACTTAATGCCATTCAACTCAATAAGGAAAAAAAACAGCGTTCATGCGTACGAACGGTCTACCGTCTCCATGAACGGTGTATTTATTTCTATTTACGGATCTATTATATATATGTATATTCTGAATATATATTATATATAAATCATGTTTTATATTCTGTAATTAAGTAATCATGATATAAGTAATCATATGAATAATTATAAGTCAAAACACGGACGACAAAAGAAACGATTTTACCCAAAACGCTCTTTAACATGGAATTTACAAAAGAAATGGTAATATAAAGCCATAAGTGAACCATATATGATATCATAAAAATAAGTATGATTATATAATAAGTCAATAACATTATTTAAATCATTATACAGGAGGTTCGGACACATACGAAGCAAATCAGACCTAAGGTAAGGGAAAATATCACAATCTCATTTTTATCCGAGATTGTTTATACTTTGGTATTTACTGGGGTGTATTTTATCATCCACATCCATGTTTCCTCAATATGTAATATTATTTCCATCCACCTACAATTTTTTAAATCCAATTTTACCATTCGTAAAGTTTTTATTAAAAGATATGAAAGGAATCTTTTATCGTTTTTCATATGAGGTACTTTTTGACTTTTCTGACAAAAGTACGAAAAGAATGTTTTTTAACTTATACAGCATGAATGTATTTTTAAAACATTATTTCCAAGAAGCATCCTTTACAAGTTTTCATGTTTATTTTTAATCAACTTCTTTTAGTTTAAAATTGTATGACATGTTATGAAAGGAAAATGTTTTGAAGTAGAAAGGATATTTTCCTCAAGAATGAAGTTCAAGAGTTTTATCAAAATTATTTTCCATCTAAGATAATAAAGGGTTCTGTCTCTATCCCTATTATTAAATTGATTTGATTATGTTGTAATGGAAATATTTTTATTAATTCCTTTATCTTATATGAATTGTTTTATGATGTCACGATGTTTAAGATTCCCATTTTTATTACATGGGTTATGCAATGATGTATGATTTATGATTTTGTGGCACACATAAGAGTGGTATCATTATGAGATGGTTGGGACCTATATCTCCCACCAATTCATTGGGTAAATATTTTATATCTCATGAGATAGACATGGATGGAATGGTAGGTTATACCTGTTCAGTGATAGAGGACTGAAACGAGGGTGACTGGGTTCAGAAATGGACATTGTACACTAAGATAGTCTTGGAAATGAGTCTTGACTAATAAGATATGATTCTCTATGATTATATGTGTATGCCACAAAGTATCATGTTTTATGTTATGATTATTGGGATTTCATTTCACTACTATGATTTATCCCATGTTATGAAATTATGCTCTCTTTTGCAGGTTAAGATTTCCAAAATTTTATGTTCTTATGAAAATGATGTGATTGATATTTCTTTTGATTACCCTTACTGAGCATTTGAGCTCACCCTTTTATGTTTTCTTTCCCCAGGATATAAAGAAAGGTTTTAGGTAAAAAAAAGGAAGATCTTTATGGGAGATTTTGAAGATCTTTCACCACGATTAGAAGATTATATTCCGAGTTTCCAAAGACACTAAACTATTACGATCCTTGTGTGTGTGTTTTTGTTATGTACTAAGTATTCCGCAAAAGTAATGTAATGTCCGTCAAGATTTGGGTCTCTACAGTTGGTATCAGAAGAAAAGTTTAGTCAACCTTTGGAAACTAGGATGCAAAAACATTAGTGAGATCCCTAGAGATATTTCTAAGGTATGTCTAGGGATGTCCCTAAGGATAAGTATACATATAGGATATAGTCCTAGAACTATGGTAACAATATTAGATTAAACCAAAGATGTTAGATATTGATGTTACTCCCCCTTTATTATGATTTTTGCCTCTCACACTATTCTTTTTGGGTTTTAGAAAATGGATGGAAATAAGATGATTCAAGATAATGGAGGATATGCTGGACAATGGAATGATATTCTTCATGAGCAACCAAATGAAATGAGATTTGGAAGTCCAAACATCATTATTATGCCGAATCATCAATCTCATAATATGATCAATAACGTAAAATTTGGTAAGTTTCCGGACTCGGCTAATAAGAGAAAGATGGAGTTTCATGATGATCATAGAGGAAAGAAAGTTCAATTTCCCCTATGTAAATCATGTGGGACGAGGCATCAAGGAGAATGTTTCAAAGGAACTGGAAGATGCTTTGAATGTGGAAAATAAGGACACAAAGCCAGTAAGTGCAATGTAAAAGTTTTAGTTAACACCAGGGATGAGGATAATGGTATTGCTACGACATCAACAATGGTTAAATGTTTTAAATGTGGAATGTACGGGCATTATTCAAACCAATGCCCTAAGGGAAAGTCTCATGAAGAGAATCAGTATGGTCATATGGGTAGTATTTATGTGGATGATGATGAAGAGACTACAAATGATATGTGAGATGAAAGAATTGTTGAAGCTCAGTCAATGGTTTAAGAATGTAGTGGAATGATTACATGTTTATCATGTGTAATGTTGTATAAGTTATCTCATGGTACTATGGAATAAAGAGACATCTAAGGATTGTTACACTGTTGTCTTTCCTTAAGTTTTGAAAGTGTATGATTAATGGTACCAGTAACCATGAAAGGTTATTCAGATATTTTTGGAAAGCAGATGATATGCGCATATTGAAGGGATAAGGAGAAAATGAAATGTTTGACAGTATTCATGAGCTCATGATTGATATAAGGACTAAGTTATATCATGGTTTGAGGATATAGAATTTTGAATATTTTTTTATGTGGAAAGTGTTAACTTTTAACTTCATTCATGTTTTCACTAAGGTTCAATGGATATTCATTCTTCAAGAGAATACATGATTAAGGTATTCACATGTTTGTAATTTGACCAAAAAGATATATCTTATGATATATGGGGGATAAATGATGGCATTCACGTGATCATTTTCTTTATAGTATGAGCTTGGACCGAATTATTTTAGATAAGCCTAAAGATTGGAATGGATTATGTTAACCATAAGCTAGTATTGTTTAAGGATAGATCTTTTTTTTTGATATTATTTATGTGATGTTATAGTAATGTAGTTTTAGAAAAAGGACAACCTGCAGGACGGGCGACAACCCATCGCGTCGGACAAGGCTGTGGGAATCGAACCCACAACCGCAGTGCGACTGGCCTTTATCGTCTACCACTGGCCTACAGGAAGACCCTGTTTAGTAGAAACTAGTTTTGTTATATTAAGCAGTATGATATATGAAGTATAAGTCCATTTTAGGAACCATATATGATTAGTCTCACTATAGATGGACTTATGTATTTTTTGATAACTTTTCTAACCTTTTGTTTGAGACAGATGGAATGACCCATCATTCTATCACATGATCTGCTAACACATCACGAATGACAAATTCAACTTCATTTATTTAAGAGATGAAGTGGAAATTGTCCAAAGAATGACAAACGGGGAGACTATTCCAAAATCACGAAAGTATTTCTTCTAATTCCAATTTCATCAACTTTAGGGAAATGATCTTGAAAACCAAAAATGTTGTCCTAGTGCTCTTATATCTGATGAATTAGATGGTACCATAGATCATAACAAATTTATGGCTTTGTGATTGCTGGATTTTCCATATCCATGTTCTCTGCCACTCTCCATCAGAACATGATGGTTAGATTTCTCTTCCATATCCATATTTTCATCTATGTGGAAACCCAGTGATTAGTTTATTTGGGTAATCATTACATTTCATACTTTAGTTTTTAAAGCCAAGTTTTGGTATTCCTTTTTACGATGTGGGTTTCTATTAAAGAAACTTTCGAGTAGTAAACCATTTATAACCCCGAAGAATTTCGAGGGCGGAATTCATTTTAAGGGGGGTAGAATGTAATAGCCTGAGATTTTATAAAAAAATATTCTTTTTAATTTCATTAATGTCTTGTGTTGTACGCTACACCAAAAGGAGCTTGCTCAACACGCATCCTTGACTTGCCTTGCATTACACGCAATCACGACCTTCCTCGATAGCATGTGTAGTACGCAATACCGAGTTTCACTAAACAACGATACGCTATTAAAATATTATTAAAACTAGCCGTTATGAATAGTAATAACCACCTTTTAAAATTTTAAAAATTTTAGCTCTCAAAATGGACTTCATTTTTGGATTCGGAGTATCGAATTTAGCCTAAGGTGAAATTTTGGTACATTACGGATAACTTTCATATTCTGATGAATAGTGAAAATTACTAAATTTTAATTAAAAACAACCTTTTTAATCGAAATAATTAATAGTGATGAATTATTAATTTGAGTGGTTTTAAATTATATTTAGAATATATTTTTACAATTTAATACAATTTTGGTCATTGGATGTAATTTCACATTTAAACCAGTTATAAATAAGTATCAATCTTTTGATAGTTATTATCTCTTAAAAACACGCCATTTGTTTTGACGACGAGAATTAATTTTTTTTAAATTAGTTAATGTAACTGATATGTTTTGAATTTGGTAAAATAGACATCATTTTTGAGTTCATAATATCAAATATAGTTTAGGCCTAATTTTTGGTATTTTTCTGGAAACATTCATTTTTTGATGAATAGTGAAACCACTAAGTGGTAGTAAAAAAAATGAATTTTTCACAAAACATAATTTTACCGCTTCTGTGAGTGGAATTTCAAAAATCCGAGAGACACGGTTGATTTCAGTAAGTAAAATGTGGTTCAATGAGATGAAAATAATTTTTTGGTGAATAGTAACTTTTTACTTTTTTTACCACAGTTAAAAGTAAATTGGGTAATTAAGGGTAAAAATGATATTATTATTACCCTAACACATGTCCTAATTCTATTGGAAAAGTGTAATTCGACAAAAAACAACCTTAGGAATAAAATATGACCATTTAGGCCCACTTGGATTAGATTAGGACATTTATTATTAATTTATTTAAAGAAGGGTTAAAATAGTTAAAATCAAAGTTTAATAACTAAATAATTTTTAATATAAGGTTATACATAAGATAAATTCTACTATAAATATTCATTAGAAATATAAAAAGATTTCCTACATAATGATATTTTATTTGTAATTTTTATACTTTAAATAATTTAATTTATTTATGACACAATGATGATGCAGTAATTACCATAATAGTGAAAAATTAGAATAATTGATATTATAAATACCTAAATAAGTATAATATGAGACTTTTTATGAATTAAAATAATTTTCTAGGTTAATATGACATGTTAGGATTAATTTAATTAACTGTTGTCGAAGTAATCATTCTGTTATGAGTTTCAAAAAAATCAACTATTGAATAGTGTCTAAATTGACATAAAATAGTTTTTAAAACAAATATTATATTATTAATTGTTATTTTATTCCTGAAAATCGAAGGTTCGGCCAAATGACTCAGCTAATGTTATATATATTAATAAAACACAACTTGAGGGTCGCTTGGATGTATATGGTATGTTTATTAACTATATAATATAAAAATACAAAGTGACATGGTAAATGTCAATCTAATTAACTAAGAGTTAAAACTAAAAGATAAGGTTAATATAGGAACCTAAACTTGTCTAAATTCTGTTGGATGAAAGGATTTCGACCCATCCACACCTTAGCTTAGAAATAAATCAATTTGGAGCTATTTAAAACCAAATTTGACTTTATAATAAAATAATAATTTTCATTATTCCAAAGGTGCCCCTCTCCCCCCTTATAAAAGGGAACCTCCTCCCTCTCTTCCTAACACAACTTTGAGCCTTCAAGATCGTCAAAACCCTGACAAATTCTCTTCTCCACTTCCCTAGAAATATCCTAGAGGTTCTGTTCTTCCTCAAAGACCAATTTTAGTGCCCTAAAGGGAGATCTCAAAGAGGCGCTTCAAAGAAGAGGTAATTTCTGTTACCAATTCTTTCAACTTTATTTCTTCTTCCACTTCTTCTTCTTAGGTTGTTTCATTATGAAGTAATAACATAAGTATCACTCATATCCAGATATGTTATTATAAGTATTAAATAACCCTATTTCACCATCTATCCATCCTACGGAAAACGAAATCACCGCGCGTGAGTACGTACGGAATACCGTCTCTACGCCGTGGTGAAATCTATTTTCCACCACCACCTTAATTGGATGGGTATAATGATGTAAATAATAACTATATATGATTATTTTAAAGTTATATTTGTTCTGAAATAGTATTCATACACTCCAATACAATTCCACGATCATGAGAACGATATCATCGCTCGTGCGTACGTACGGACTACCGTCTCCACGACGCGATGAGATTCATTCTCCACGTTAACCATTCATGAATGATTATAAAGTATATATAATAAGTAATAATGAAATATATGACATAATAATGATACTGGATTTATGTTTATATATATGTATGTCATCTACTTAATTCCATTCAACTCAATAAGGAAAAGAAAACAACGTTCATTCATACGAACGGTCTACCGTCTCCATGAACGGTGTATTTCTTTCCATTTACTGATCTATTATATATATGTATATTATGAATATATATTATATATAAATCATGTTTTATATTCTGGAATTAAGTAATCATGATCTAAGTAATCATATGAATAATTACAAGTCAAAACACGGACGACAAATGAAACGATTTTACCCAAAACGCTCTTTAACAAGGAATTTACAAAAGAATGGGTAATATAAAGCCATAAGTGAACCATATATGATATCATAAAAATAAGTATGATTCTGTAATAATTCAATAACATTATTTAAATAATTATACAGGAGGTTCGGACACATACGAAGCAAATCGGACCTAAGGAAAGGGAAAATATCACAATCTCATTTTTATCCGAGATTGTTTATTCTTTGGTATTTACTGGGGTGTATTTTATCATCCACATCCATGTTTCCTCAATATGTAATATTATTTCCATCCACCTACAATTGTTTAAATCCAATTTTACCCTTCGGAAAGTTTTTAGTAAAAGATATGAAAGGAATATTTTGTCATTTTTCATACAAGGTACTTTTTGAATTTTCTGACAAAAGTACGAAAAGAATGTTTTTTTAACTTATACGGAATGAATGGATTTTTAAAACATTATTTACAAGAAGCTTCCTTTACAAGTTTTCAAGTTTATTTTTAATCAACTTATTTTAGTTTAAAATTGTATGGCATGTTAAGAAAGGAAAATATTTTTGAAGTAGAAAGGATATTTTCCTCAAGAATGAAGTTCAAGAGTTTTATCAAAATTATTTTCCATCTAAGATAATAAAGGGTTCTGTCTCTATCCCTATTATTACATTGTTTTGATTATGTTGTGATGGAAGTATTTTTATGAATTCCTTTATCTTATATGAATTTTTTTATAATGTCACGATGTTTAAGATTCCCATTTTTATTACATGGGTTATGCAATGATGTATGATTTATGATTTAGTGGCACACATAAGAGTGGTATCATTATGAGATGGTTGGGACCTATATCTCCCTCCAATGCAATGGGTAAAGATTTTATATCTCATGAGATAGACATGGCTAGAACGGTAGGTTATACCGGTTCAGTGAAATAGGACTGAAACGAGGGTGACTCGGTTCAGAAATGGACTTTGTCCACTAAGATAGTCTTGGAAATGAGTCTTGACTAATAAGATATGATTCTCTACGATTATGTGTGTATGACACAAAGTTTCTTGTTTTAAGTTATGATTATTGGGATTTCATTTCACTAATATGATTTATCCCATGTTATGAAATTATGCTCTCTTTTGCAGGTTAAGATTTACAAAATTTTATGTTCTTATGAAAATGATGTGATTGATATTTCTTTTGTTTACCCTTACTGAGCATTTGAGCTCACCCTTTTATGTTTTATTTTCCCCAGGATATAAAGAAAGGTTTTAGGTAAAAAAAGGAAGATCTTTATGGGAGATGTTTATGATCTTTCACCACGATTACAAGATTATATTCCGAGTTTCCAAATACACTAAACTATTACGATCCTTGTGTGTGTGTTTTTGTTATGTACTAAGTATTCCGCAAAAGTAATGTAATTTCCATGTACGTCAAGATTTGGGTCTCTACATATAGATATGAAGCACATGAAATACACCTACAAATAAATCTAGAGACCCTCAGAATAAATAAATTATATGGGAAATGTAACGACCCAAACTTTTGAATAATATTTTATTTCTTAAAAATATAAGTTTTAATATGTCATAATAAATAAAAATAAATAAGTATAAATTAAATGTGACCATTTAATTTTTAATTTTATATGACCATTTGAAAGAATAATAATTTTTAACATTGTAATTATTGTTTATAAATAGAAATGATAATGTATAATTAATGTAGAAAGAATAGTAGATGGCCTCATCTAGTAGACTCTTTCCATATGAATCCAATTTGTCAGAACATAGGAGGGAGGTAGTATCACTGGGATTTTCTCTTGACCAATACCAAGATGAGCTTGAACATGTTAATCTTAAACATAATTTCCTATAGGATAAGTTCATGTTTGTGGAGATTACCACTCGAGCGATGTTATCTGAGCCACCCTAAGAGTCCATCACCATCACAAACCATAACCTTTGGTCATATGTGGGTGTTTCAAGGGGTTATGTGTAAAGTCCGTAGTCACATAAAATTTATTCCATTTGTTTAAATAGAATTTTTATTTCAACATTTATATTTTAAGAATGGGTTTTCTTAAAAAAATGTGATGGAATTTGATAAATTTATTTTTTTGGTAAAAAATGAACTTTTAAGAGAGATATAAATTAATATATTAAACTAAGGTTATATTATTAATGTTTATTATAATTAATTATTTTAATAAAAACACTATTTTGTAATTTTAAATTAGAAAATAATTTTATATTTTCTAAGTGTCGAAACTTTTACTATACAGTTTACAAATCTTTTTCTGTCCGAAATAATTTTTAATAATTAAATATTTTTAGATTTAAAAGTTAAATTTATCATATTTAGAGAATTATTATGATAAAATTAATGTAATTTTTGAATTCATAGGGTTTATATTAGGCTACGGTGGATTTATGATAGTTTTATAAAATATTTTGGTTTTCAGCGAAAAGTAAAAAATACAATTTTTAGTTTTCAGTATTTTTGGTGACATCATTAATGACCTAATAATGTTTTAATATTTCTGGTATACAATTGAAGATTAAAATATTAAATGAGTTTCCAAGTGTCCAATATCATAGGAAAATACCATATGCAAGGCCATGGTTTTTCAAATACCACTATTGAGCTTTCCTCAGAATTTAATAAAAAACTACCTCTATTTTACTATAAATACCCTCCCATTACTTTGTTTACTTTCATTTAAAAATAATTACCCTAAAATATATGATATTATTAACTTCCTAGTATTCCTCCCAAATTTTTCTCAAGCCCCCAAGGTCTCGATCTGAGATCTTTTGAAGTTACTCTTCAATATAAGGGAATCTACCACCCTTTTCTTTTTTAAGCACTCATTTTATGTTATTCCTTTTTAATTTATATTTTATTATATTGAGATATGTCATTAAATACCCCCTTAATATCCATATTATGTATAAATTATGATATACCCCTATTTCTATCATCAAATGTTTTTATGAATTTTTATGTGACACTATTTGGGTGTCAACATTTTGTAAGAGAATTCTCAACTTCTCTTTGACTTTCATGTTATCTTTTGTTATGGTATATAATTAAAATATCAATAACATGTTATTATTTATATATTATTATGTCCCTATAAATTATTATGAGTATTTTATGAATGGTTTACCCTTTCCCATCTTATTTTTAATGTCTTTTAAAACCATGTTTCTTACCCATTATGGTGTAGAATTTTCTTCTCCAAAATCCATATCCTTTTCTCAAGAAATTCATTTATTTTATTTATGTGAATACCCAAACCTCTTTATTTTACAGGTATATTCACCATGATTTAAAAATTATTTATTTTATTCTTCAATTTATATAAATTAAAACCTCATTCCTTTTCTGTGGGGTATAAATGACATAATGATCTTGTTTTAAGCATTTTTTACATCACAATTTTGATATAAAACCCATTTATTTTATTATATATGGGTTATTTATATTTTTTTATTATGATCATTATGGAACACATTAATATAAATAAATATTAAGGGTATACCTTGATATCACTCTAATGAATTTGGTAAATAAATTAATCTCTATAGATGATATGTTTAATGATACCTTGGTGAATTACCTTGAAAATGTTTATGAAACCTTAGGGATGGAAATTAGTGATATGATTATGAATGTCTAAATTAATTGTATTATCCACATTTTAAAGTTATGATTCATGTTCTTATTGTTATTATATTCCTATTTTTCACACCTTTATGAAAATCCCTCATCTTTATATTGATATCTATTGAGTTCACATGTAAACTATTTCTCTTGTTTTCCCTTTCTAGGACTTATGCTCACCCTTTCCTTTGATGTATGTCCCCAGGTTCTGAGTTTGTGTAATTTTACATAGTATTAACAAATAAGTAATCCTTTAAAGTGTAATACAATAATTTTTTCATGTTTTTATGTATTATATACCTTATTCCCAAGACACTAAAATTTAAAAATCCTCTGTTTTGTAAAATGTAATGAAAATTTATGTTATAAAAATGTTGGATTCAATAGAAAATATAGTATGTGTGAATTTTGGATTAGTGAATTTTCTTTGTTTAACCAAATGTTATTGAAATATAGAATATATGCTGACACTTAAAAGAAAAAGGTAATCAAGGAATATATTAAATAGATAAACATAACTAAGATATGATTTTTACCAGTTTTAAAAGGTTACTATAAGTGGTTTGTTCATGATTTCATGTGGTTTTCCAACCCTTTAAAAAAGTCAACATGTAAATGGATTAAATTTACATGATCAAGTGAATATCAAGAAAGTTATAAAGATATAAATATTTAAGTAATTGATGACCTAGTATTATATTTACCACCAAGTAAAGAAGTATTTTTAATATATAATGATTCATCGAAGAAATGAATTAGTCATATTCTCATACAAAATGATAGGGTGGTTTCTTAGGCATCAGGAAAATAGAAAATTCATAAATAGAATTATAAAACCCATGATCTTGAGATGACATCCATAATATTCTCTATGAAAATAAGGAGACCACAACTCTATGGGGAATATTGTGATATACATAATAATGATAAGAATTTGAATTAATTTTTCAATCAAAAAGAGATCCACATGTGGAAAAGTGGATGGTTAGAACTAATTAAAGAATATGATTTCTCGATAAACTATCACCCTAGGAAGGAAAAAAATGTGGATGATGCATTAAAGAGGGACCACAAAATTATATCCATGATGAGGATTACTAGTGATACAATATAAAATATATAGTTAATATGGATATTTATAACTTTAGGAAAGGGGGGCCACAATTACTTTTCAACGAAATTGTTAACACTTATTTACTATAAAATATAGAGAATTCCCAATTGGATGATGATGGATTATAAAGGAATATAAAATTAGTAAATTATTGGAAATTTACATAATTTATCTATAGATATGGTGTGTTAAATCTCAAAAAGTTTTAATGTTACCATATAAGAGTTTAAGAGATGATTTCTATATAAATCACATAGCTCAATTTTCTCTATACTCTCTAGTAACATAAATATGAATATGTCTTTATGAGAAAATTATTATTGGGATAATAATAATTTAGAAATAAAGGAATATATATATAGATATTATATAAGGAAAATTTTAAAAGAAAACATCATATGATAGAAATTAAACCTCTTATTTTACTAATATAGATGCGGGAAAATTTTAGAAGAGACTTTTTAATTTGACTTGAAAAGACTCTAGGTAAAAATGATACACTATGGTTCATTATTTATGTCCCTAATAAATCTAATATTTTTTAGTGGTAAGAGAATATATACCCCTTGAGATCATTTTATGTATATATATTAATTAAAAAGTAAGGCTTCATAGGGAACCTCTATCAATTGTATCTGATCATCACCCTCAGATCACATCAAAATTATAGAATATTATTTTGAGGGATCTCAATAATGGGAAACTTTTAATCACAACTGATCATCCAAAAACTTATGGGATGTTTTAAAGGACTATCTTGATATTATAATAGAGGATGAGATATTATTTTCTTTATTTACAAGGTACGTGAGATCAAAATCTACCTTTGGTGGAATTTTCATTATATTATTACTTCCATTTTTGAATCCAAATGAAAACATACAATGAATTTTATGGAAAGAGGTCTCATACTTCAACTTGTTGGGAAGAAGTTGGTGAAATAAATATAGTTGACCTAGAGGTTGTGGAGGATAAAACTATCCAAATATGAACTATTAAATATCATATAAAATTATCATAAAACAAAAAAGTGATATTATGATAATTGAAGGAATGACTTAGAATTTCAAGTGGGGGATCAAATATTCTTGATGGTTTACCCATAGATGGGAGTTATGTGATTTTTTTAAATTGGGAAGTTGATCCATAGTTTCATTTTTTCTCTTAAAATTCTATAAAGAATTTTAGTTGTATCTTATTGATGGACAATGGTATCCAACATATCTAAAGTATATGAAATCCCCCATGTCTCATTACTGAGAAAAGTCATTTCAGAACCAATATATTTTCTCCCATATTTATGAATTGTGTTGTCACCTAAATTGTATAATAGTGAAGATGCTATTTACATACTTTATACCAGAAAGAATGTGTTTTGGAACTATACAACTCGACTGGTGAAAGTCCATTGGAGAAATCATGATCCAGAAGAGGCTTCTTGGGATCATGAAGAAGCTCTGAGTAAGGATTTTCCACATTGGTTCAATAGGATATATACCCCAATTTTGAGTATTGTATTATTTAATGGGTATAGTGTAATATCTAATACCCTACTATAATAGGTAAAAACCATATCATGAACAATCACAAAATGAATATTGTAAATATCCTTTATTCATGAGTATATTTACATGTTTTATTTTTTATTGATAGAATAATATTTCAAAGAGTAAAAATTTTATTAGAACTCTTCCTAAAGATATTATCTAAATAGGAATTTTTTATATTTTTCTAAAATAGTATATTTTTAAGTGAATGGTGAAAAATATAGTTTTTACTAAAACTATAATTAATTTATCATTATATAATCATGACATAAAATTTTATAAATACTTTTAATTGATTAAATATGTGTTTACAATGTAAAAATATACATTTTTAAATACTATTCTTAATATATGAAAACCAAAATTAATATTTTATGAACTTATGTAATATTTTCCAATAAAATAATAGGTTTGTGGTCTTTACTTTTAAATAAATTTAATTTTGATTAAATTTGGGTTTGGATTAGTTTAGAAGACATATAAAATTGATTTATTTCAAAAAAATACAAGTTATTTTTTAAAATAAAAATCATTGATAATTTTATCCAAGACATATTTTTATTTTAAAATACATTTATTTTGAAAAATTGATTTTACATGCACTAATGTAAAAATTCATTTTCCCAAAAAATATTAATTTTATTTCAAAAAATTTATATAATATATTTATAATAAATAGGTCAAAATTATGTAAAAAGAAAAATAATATATTGAGGAATTTTAAAAAATTATTTTATTAAATATTAATTTCTATGATAAAAGTAAAATTGTAGATTTCAATGAATCAATTTTAAAAGAGTTATATAAATGTAATCTAACTAAATTCTATTAATAAATTTTAAATAATGATTATAATATTTTTTTAAACATATAAAAAATATATAAACAATAATTCAATTAATAATTAATAGGAAATAATAATAATAAACACTTAATGGATAATAAGGATAATTTTATATAAAACAGTTTTTCTTATAACTAATGTTTTGATTTAAAAGATTAATTTATCACATTAATAAATTCATTTGGATAAAATAATATAAAACACAAGATTAATTATGTCAAAATTTGGTAATAAGGGCCATATTATATTTTTATTAATCAAATAATTACCATTGATAATTTTTAATCATTATTAATATTGGTAAAAATGGGTGAATAAAATATCATGAATTTTTAATAATTAAAAGGTTTCTTACAACTTCTAGAAATACTTTTTTTGGTATGAAATTCCTACCTACATGTATCACTACCATTTATCTATGTAACACACCTAACTCACATAATACACCTAATTCCCATGTGATTACCTTCTTACCCCTTACATATATCAAGTTTCTATAAAAAACCTTCTTTTTTAACATGTAAAAGGATCCCACTCCCACTGATAGTTTTATACCCATCAACCTCAAAGGAATTGGACATGAATTAACCTTCCCATCCATATCTAAATCCCTAACTAGGATTTACAAATGTTCTAGGAAATCCACCCAAGCTTTATAAAGCTACTTAGCATGGTAAGGGTTCTCTGCCTCAAATTCCTCTCTTTGAGAGATGTTTTTTATTATGCACCTAATTTAATTTATATGGTGTATATAAAAAATATTTTATAATTCCACAAAATAAATCCTTTTTATTAATGGTATTTTAATATCAATTTGAATACCTATGTTTCAATAGGTTTGGATTGAATTTCTACCCAAACTATAACAAGGTTTTTCAGTATCAATTTTCATTCTTTGGTACTCATTAT
The DNA here is from genome assembly GCA_963277665.1 of Viscum album. Taxonomy (NCBI): domain Eukaryota; kingdom Viridiplantae; phylum Streptophyta; class Magnoliopsida; order Santalales; family Viscaceae; genus Viscum; species Viscum album. Next base: position 1,854,200,032 of record OY728163.1, on the reverse strand, counting down.
AGAATCAACCATTATTTACTTTATTTTGTTGTGAATAAATTTCACTAAAGAATTTTTGCCATATTTATATTGAATTTCAGAGGATTTATTAGAGTATATTTTTATCCACCCCCCATAATATTTTGATTAAATACATTCCAAAACCATTGAAAAACTCATTTTATTTTATGGTGTAAAAACATATAAAATTTTAATGAAGAAAAAATATCTGTCGTTTTCTTAAAAATACATCCTCTTGTGGATAATGGAATATGGACGCGGTTTTTGAATGGATGATCCTGGAGATAATCACCTCAAAGTGGGTTAGTTGAGCGTTGAATTAATCATCACCATGATGCATGATGAGTGGTCCTAAGACTGCACATCTGGATGGAGACTCCTAAGGGATATGCTTTGAAATATTCACACGTTGTTTATGAACCATGATGATTTAGTTTTCCAATAATTTCCTTTTCCTAATACCAATTAAATTGATAAAACCAAGTTATTATCTTACATGGATAACCTAACTCATTTAATGTATCATTTCCATTATATTTATTTGATAAGGGTACTTATGTTACTTTTAAGATACCCTACAACTTCTCTATTGATTAAGGTAAGTTATCCTATACATACACATTATTTAATTGAATGGGGATGTATTTATTTATATTTATTTTTCATTGTATTTATAGATATGTTTTTATTTACCTAGTGGTTCCATAAAAAATGTTATGAAAATTCTTGTTGACTCTTATGGTGAATGCGTTGGACACAATCAGGTGACTGGTGGGCCAAAATATTATATCGATCCTAAATTCCATAGAAAGAATTTATAAAAAAAACATCTAGGTTTTTTGTGTATAACTCTCCCTATATCAGTATAATTTCTAGTAACAAGTCCTTAATATCATGTGTTGATATCTAAAATTATGAATTCCATCAATACGAGATCAATGGTTATAGTTATCCAAGTTTTAATTTATTTTCATGAATATAGAATTCCCTAAGTTTCATTTCATCATGGCCTCATGTTATCTATTTATTCTAATTATATCACTTGTTACATATATATATTATAATATCTTCTGATAAATGATACTCCATACTAATCATTTAAGATCACCCATATGTTTTTCCTTTTCTTAGGAAACCTATAGGGAAACATTGTGTAATTTTTAGAGATACGATGAGAGGGACAATAATTTTCTGATAATGAATTCATACTATAAATATGTTTTAAAATGTAATATATGCATGTATATAGTATTCCTCGAGTACTAAGCCATTGGATCATATAATAACTCTTGTACTATGTACCTATAATATAATATAACTAATGGCTTTGAGTTTTTGGATTCTGAGTCATTACTTGTTAAGGAATAGTCTTCCTAACTTATTTTTAATTTAAATGCCTTATTAAACAACCACAAACTCAAAATCAGTGGAAAGGTCTCTAAATTAAGCTCTAATTTTGACTATACAAGAGGCTTTTTATTTCTCTTATTATATCCTTGAACTGTCATGGCAGTGGAAGAAAAATCTATATCATCCTGGCCCTTATTCAATACATAATATCATTTTTAAATTAGAATTCATTTTTTAAAAATCCTGAATATATTTTTGAGTTTATATTATTATAGAATTAGGTCATAATAATAAAATAAAAAAATAATTCATTAAAATATTCACACTTTAACTTAGTATCTATTTCCCCGTATACAATTCTTTTAAAATAAAACACATTTTCTTTTTTTTTTGTGATAAATATTTATGATTTTAAACATGAATTATTCTTTGTTCATACATATTCTTAAAACATATAAAAATAAATTTAAAATTTTTGATAAAAACAAAAATCTTTGTAATGAGCATAAAAAGGGATAAATAAACTAGTTAGTAAATTTTAAAACAATGATATAATAAAATAGAGTTTCCCTTTAACATAATAAACATTGAGTTTAAATAATTTTTTAATCATAATGAAATAAATTCTATAACCCAAAGATTATCATAAAACAATTTAAAATAAAATATAAAAGGAAAATCAAAATCCTGATGGTTACTTAGAAAACATGAGATCCCATGAAATAATTTTTCATAGAAACAAAAAATTTTACTCTAAAAGGGAATAATACATTCCTAAAAACAAAATATAACTAAATTAAAATTTGGAATCAAATGATTTCAATTAAAAATATTTATAAATCATTGAAAATTCATGTAGGTTACTTGAAACATCATTTTCATATAACCCGTACAAGAATCATTAAAATTAGAATAACTTATATGTTCAACCTCCAACATTAATATCTGGAGAACATAAATAATTAACTAATTAATTAAAGAGATATATTGGGTTCACCCAAAAAATAAATAATGTACAATGACCCTAACATGCATGAAACAGAAGAAATACTTCAGTTACATGAACAATATCATAAAATATCCTTTTTAATCCACAATTAAAATATTTTTGGATATTGATATATCAATTTTCATTAAAATACCATTCGAATAAATAAAATTCCTAGAATAATGGGAATGAGGGGTTTTATTTGAAAAAAACATGCAAACTTATAATGGAATAAAAAAAATAAAATATTAGTTGTGGTAGTTTGACCCCTTGATTCTATATACATTAAAATAAAACATTCCCTTATCCATTTTTTAAAGATTGTCAAAACTTATTGTATCAAATAGATATAAATATTCCTTTTGAAAACCATTGGAAGAGAGTAAAATGAGGAAAAAATTATTTTTTACAATTCATTTATTTATATTTAAATACTCATATTTTTTAGTAATATATACCTGGAAGTAAAATATTTAGAAAATAAATCCTTAAAACTATATTTTTTCAGTAAAGTGTCCCTTACCTCAAGTCCAAATCGTCACATACATTCCTTATCACCCTGAATAATAAAATTAGAATAATTTTTTTTTAATTTCCAAACAACATTTTTAAATATCACTATTCCTTTTATTTTATCTATTACCATGTTATATTTTATTAGTTAATCAATTTAGTTCACATCTAAAGTTTTGATGATATTCAAATTATATATCCAAAATGAATTCAATTGGTTTAAAATGGTCATAATGGTCATTATTATATCATCTAAAAAATTATCATCATGATATAATTATAATTTAGAGACATAAATTAAACTTTTAAAACAATCCATAAAATTTTTTTGTGAGAAATTAATTATGTTAAAATCATGTAGAAGGAAGACTGCATATACGCATGAGTAACATTTCCATTTTATAGTGAAAATGATGAAAATAAGGTAAGTATTATTTTATATTAACAAAATTATGATTGTACAGTAAATATAATATCATTTCCTTAAATACACATACATATAGAATCAATGTGATGTGTTCATTCCAAATGAATCCCATCGCTTCTTGAAGGTGGTAATCCACACATAAGCAGGAATGACGTTATAATTTTTATATAGTAGAAATGTTAAGAAATTAGATGATATATTATCTCTATATAATGACTAATATGTCATTTATATCCCATATATACATTAAATCCATCATTATAACCAACCATGACAGGGGTTAAAGAAAATGAGTTACACTAGTTCATGAGGTGGTAGTCTACAACACACATAAATGATGGTTTTATTCCCCATTTGATGAATGTGTATATGGGTATAGGTTTTGTAATTAATATAAAAAAATTTAATTATATATAATACAATTTTATTATAATTTCATCATAATTTAAGAATATTTTAAGGTGGTAGAAAAATAAATAAAACAAAAAATCACAGTTAAGAGAAATATTTCTTCTTTAGACAACCTATTTAGGGTTATAACTAAATATTTACTAGGAATGTATTTTGATAAAACTAGAGACTCTAAAATATGAATAATATCTTAAAGAAAGGATTTGGGTAGTTCATGTCTAATCCACAAGGATCTTGAAGTATGAAGAGGAGAGGAGATGGGGTGTCCTTTTAAAAGTTAGGGAAATTACACACATATAATTCATGAAATGATTAAAATATATTAATATGTTTCTAAATCCAAAAGGATTAAATGGGAAATTTAAAAATTTTATATGATATAGGGTCACAATATGTTTATAAAATATAATTTAGAGATGGTTTTAATACATTTTAATCATTATCTCTTTAGTTTAACATACCATGTATTCATTTTTACCCTTTTCCATGGTAACAATTTATTATTGTTTATACTATTCATTATTATTAAATATAGAGAAAATTTTTAACAAATATTTACCTCATGATTAAAAATATGGAATCTAATTTTCATGATTCAATTTCTAGAAGTAGTAAAACATAAATTAATATTAAACCCATTTGATGTGATGGAAATGTTTTTTGAATAAAATTACTTTTAAAAAATAAAACAAATTTATACAAAATTCATGAATAAAAATCTTTCAAAAGATCATAGTTCGACAATTTTAATCAAAAGGAACTTTTTAAATTTTAAAAATAGTTCAAAATAAGATTTTATTTTGTATATAGTTGAAAATAAAATACATTTTCCAATAAAAATTAGTATTTTTAATATTTAATGAAAAATCAAACTTTTTGAAAATTTTCAAAAAATCCTCATAAGATAAATTATTAATTATTAATTGAACAATGAATTTAATTTTAAAGAAAATAATATTCTACAATTCTGAAATATATCTTTCAAATAAAACCATGTAATGGATGAAAACCCAATATTTTTAGAAATAAAAACTTTTATTTTGACTGAAAAGTACATACTAATGTTATAAATAATATAAATAAATAAAATATAATTAATAAATGTTAATAAGACATGAAAATGATTTATATTAACATTTTCTAGGTTTCTATATTCTTTTCCCCTTTTAAAAATTTCTTCCTCAAAATTATATACACTATTTTAAATAAGTAAGGATATTATTCTCTCATAAAATTTAATGATTCCCATATTTCTTCTTCAATAATACAGTTTTTCCAAAAAATCCATAACTTGACGAATCACCTTATTTGGAAACACCTGATCTCTAAGGTCAAGAATCTGAATAGATTTTTCCTTATAAGAATTGCTCTCTTCTTACTAAACTACTCCAGGGCTCAAAACATGAGATGCATCTGGAACATATTTTCTTAACAATGAAGTATGAAATACAACATGTACCTGACAAAAAATTAGAGGTATGGAAACTCGATAAGAAACTAATCCAACTTCCTCTGATATTTTATATGGTCCAATGAACCATGGACTTATCTTCCCTTTTTTACCAAAACACATAATAGTTTTCGATATATATACTTTAAGAAAAAAATGATCACCTTCCTTGAATGAAAGATCAATCCTATAGTTATCTTCATCACTTTTCTAAATACTTTGATCCATCATCATATATTTCTAAATTATCATCACCTTATCATCCATTTCTTCTACCAATTTTGGTCCTATTTTTTTATTTCACCTACTTTATCCCAATAAGTAAGTTTCCAACCCAACTTTCTATATATTTATTTAAAAGGATCGGTCTGTATACATGAAAGGAAAAAAATTTATTATGACAAAATTCAACTAATGAAGAATATTGATACCAACATCCATGGTAATCTATTTAACAAACTCAAATCATATCGTACATGTTTTTAATAATTTTCTTTGACTGTCAATTGGATTGGGAATGAAAATGTATAAAAAAAATTAATTTAGTAATGAATTACTTCATATGTCCTTTCGATAAATTAAAATTAATTCTTGGATCTCAGTTAGATACAATAGATATAAGACTCCATGTTACTTGACTATATTCTTAAGGCATAATTGAGAATGCTGAATTGAGGACATAATTTCTTGAATGAGATAAAAATGTGAAGATTTAGTTAGATGATAAAAAATATCCCTAGTCACATTACTACATTAATATTTCTATGTGAATTCCACTACAAAATACATGGATATATTATCATATATGAATTCCCTGAAAAATGTTGAAGCATCCCCTTTCGTAATTGTTATTTTTTCAACCTATTAAGAAGTAAAAAATATCATAGTAAAGACTATAATATATATATTCATTCAATTCCATAATAAATACTTTTGAAGGTCTATTTACATCATATTTCTTCTTGGATGAATGAAAAATCGGGAACTATGAACTTCACTCATCAATTTTCACTTCAAATAGTAATCATAAGGCATGAAAAATATTTTTCCAAATCCGATAAAAACTTCTTCAGAAAAATTAAAATCTGGAAACTTACCCTTCTTAATAGAGTACACATTTTCCTATAAAAAATGATCCTACTTTAGAGCATGCTTATTTTTTTCTTACAGATATGATTTTACTAAGACCTAAAATATAGAGGAAGTTCCTGCATGCACAATTTTGAGTCGATAATTCATCAAATCATTATCTAATGGGTTATGTTTCAAATTTAACGGGGTTAATGGTTCATTATATTTCTAAATCAAATAATTAAGTACATTTTTTTATTTTCCAATATGGAAATTAATAATGGAATAATAATCCTTAATAAATTTTATCCATCGTATTTATCTCATGATCATGTTTTTTTTGAGTGAATATATATTTCAAACTTTAATGGTTAGTATAAATTTGAATATTAACTCCATATAAATTATAACTCTAAAATTTTAATTTAAAAATAACAATAGCTAGTTACATATCATGTGTTTGATAATTTCACTTTTGAAGTTTTACTTTATATAAATCATAATAAACCACCTGATCATTCTTCATAATAACTTAACCAATTAACTTCAATTAAGGGTAATTATAGATGAAAAATTCACAATTTACAAAGGGTAGGGCCAAAATTAGAGCATTAACCAATATTATTTTTAGATCATAGAAACAATGATTACACTCTTTTTCAAGATGAATTTAACTAATTTTTATGTAAACATAGTGAATGGGATAGATAACTGAGAAACGTTTTACATAAAACCTTAAAGTAACATGTTAATATAAGATAACTATTAATCCTAATGACATTTATATGTCTTGGATATTATTTAACAAATTTAGTTTTATAAGAATCAAAAGTTATTTTAAGAAACTGACCTTAAAAATTACATACTGTAGTAGATTAAAATGATAATTCACTTTCTTACATTTCTAAAGATCATTTAGGCACAATTTTTTTGAGACATAAGTCATAAATCGTTCATAATAGTCCCATATATTACAAAGTGTACACTTCTATTTAGTATATATTTTTTTACAACATAAATATTTTAATATAAAACATGATTTTCTATTTTTGAAAAATCTTCACTACTTTAAAAATGAATTCTTAATTTCCATTACACTTACTTAATCTATGTAAAAAACGTTTGAAAACATATGATGAGCACCAAAATATTACTAAGGTATTTAAAAGGAAATAAAGAAACTATTAGTCTATGAATACTTATAAAAATATTTTCTTAAAAAACATTGGGATGAAAATAAAAAATTTATAAACCAATAAATCACTTTCTATGGTGGAATATTTTCCTAAAAAAATTTATATAAAATATTAAAGAGATAAATTAAATTCATAAATGATTCTTTAAAAACACAAAAAACTCAAAATAGCGTTTTCACATAGTTATAATTTTCACCCTTTAAAAGTATCATATGTGTTCCTCTAAATATAAGTTCATTATATTACCTTTAGAAATAATAATATTCCCCTAAAAATAAATATAAATATTAGATGAAAAATTTAGGTTACTTGGGGAATCATTTCCATTTCACTCTTATAGCCACCCTTACAAATTGAATAACTATATGGTCAACTTACAAACCCAATGAATTGGAGGTTTATCATAGACCCAACCATCCTTGATTTATAATGGAACCACCTTCCATGGTAAAATTATGTAACCACACATATTTGGTTCAAAACAGAACCACTCATAATTATAATAATTCATATGAATCATAACTTAATCACAATATACTAAAAATTTCAACTTCTAACATAACCCTCATAAAAATATTTTGAAAAAAATAAACCTTCCAATTTCAGATTAACTATTTAAAAAAGTTGTGAAATTAAGATAAACATTATCCTTGAAAAGAAAAATAAAAAATTTTAATGTAAGCTTCAAAGAAAATATTATTCATTAGGGTGTGAAAATTAGTTCACACTATATAAGTTAAAATAAACATTCCATTCATACTTTTGTTATAAAATTTACGAAGTACCTCATTTTGAAAATGAAAAACATATTCCATTAAAAATATGTAATAAAAAGTCAAACATGGGTAAAAATTACTATAAAAACTCATAATGTAATATTAAAATCATTCTTTAATGTTTTTTGAAAATATCGATATAGAAGAAGAAGAGGGTATTAAGAAAACAATTAAAAGATGCTTTTTTCAAAGAATTCTCCTTATCTTGAGATCGAATAAACATGTACATTATTTATCTTCTAGAATTAAAAACTTATTTCAATTTATAATTTATTTAGAACCATTTAGTTTTCAATATTCAATATTTTTATTTTTATTACCATGTTATATACAATTACTTAATTAACTAATTTCACTTTGGATATTTTGATGACATTCGATTCATAAGTCCAAAATGACTTTTGTAAGTAGACTATGGTCAAAGTTGTAATTATTTAATAATATGTTGAATAATAATCAAGAAATAATTATCATATTTATACACCAATTTTACTTTTATGTCCAACAATTAAACATGTTTATGAAAAATAAAATATGTTATAATCACGACGACAGTAGGCCGTACTCAAGCATGATTAACATTTCCATTTTTCAACGATCAATATTGAGATAAGTTAAGTTTACTTTTATATTTATAGACTGATAATAATATAATAAATATCACATTAATTATTTAAATATTTTTCATATATCATCCAGTTATTTTGTGATGAAAAACGAATCATATCGCTTCATGGAGGAGGCTATCCACACGTACACACGGATAATGTTATTACTTTATAGTTTATGGAATGTTAAGGAAATATGTGTTATGTTATCTAAAAATAATAAAAATTATGTCATTAATATAATATATATAAATTTAATCATTAATTATAACCTATCTCAAGATACAGTGATGGAAAATGAATTACACCAGTTCGCGAGGCAGTAGTCTATTGTACACATGAATGATGGTTTCATTTTCTAATTGGTGAAAGAGGAGAAAGATATATGTTTTTACATTAATATAATTACAAATTATTATATATAATATGATGGTATTTTTATAAAATCATGGTTCAAACATATTTTAAGGAGGTTAAAAAAGAAAAAAAACTAGAACATGCGGTCAAAAACTACATCTCTTCTTTGGAATGTCTCCTATTATTAACACCATAGGCCCTCTATGGTTGGAAATATACCTAAAAAATACCTCTATAATGTTTGTATAGATTATATGAAGGTATTTGGGTAGGTATTGTCATAAAAATGGGTTTTGAAGTATAAAGGAATGAGAAGAAAATGTTCCCTTTTAAAAGAGAGGGGAGGGTAGTCATGGAATTTCACAAAATATTAAATTAATAAAAAAATAATTTATAATTATAAATTGAATAAAATTATTTATTTATATTATAAGATGATTTGGGGGGGGGGATAATATCATATAATAATTTTTGGACAATTTTAGGTCACATTCTCACCCTTATCATTGGGTTTTAACTCCTCATTAACCCTTTTTAAACTTACCATGACAACACATATTCTTATTCTTCAAGGGTCAATATAGTTACCATAAATATAGAAAAGGCCTAAAAATAGATCATGGTTGATATTAAAAACAATATTCCAATCACTTTTATGTATAAAATATATTTATAAATTTTATATTATTTAATAAAATATTATTCATTATAAAATATAATTAATATAAAATTTTAAAACTATAGATTATATAGATTTTAATAACATCAAGGAAACAAGTAAAATTATAAATATAAATTTTATAATATACTTCAAATTTTATGGTAATTTATAAATTCTTGGATATCATTATTTATCTCTAATTAGAATAATTAGAATATTTTTAACATTATTTATTTAATTTTTTTCATTAATTGAATAATTAATATGTCATTGTTGGGTAAGCATTTAAGGTAATTATTTTTGCACCTAAGATTAAAAATAAATTACAATTATGAAGATAAATATTTAATATATAAAACAATAATTTATAACTGAACAAATTTTCTATTTATTACAATTCTAAATATATTAAAATTATTAAAAACAAGAGTGTGACATTTTTAACTTTTCTTGATATAAAATATTTTAATGGCTATAATATCATAAAAATAGATATAAAAGCCCATATCCTAGACCATTGGATTATAATAGATGACTTTTACTCATTAAATAAAATTTAGGCAAGTTTTAGGTTCATTTTATTGTCCTTATAATTTTATTTTTAAACCTTAATTATCCGATTTACCCATTTCCGTTGTAACAAAAATGCTTAAGATTATTATTTTTATTAAAAATAAAAATAAAAAGGCCTATTTATTAAATTTTGAAAAAATTATTCCAAATATGGAATAAGTTTTTTTTAAAATTAATGACATATAAGACGTAAAATTTAATTTTATATTAACCTTAAAAAACGTAGAGAAATTTGATTTTTTTTAAAAATTCCATTTTTAGATATATAATGTTTTTATGATTAATTAAATTATAATATCCTTTTAAATACAATAATTGGATTATTTTATATCCAAATGAATTGAATAAATTTTAATACTATTCAAAAGTGGAATATTAATTTGTAACTACTTTTAAAGAAAACAAAATTTTAAATGAAAATCAGCATTTATCACTATTAATTGAGAAATCAATATTTTAAAAATATTCTAAAAAATTTATCCTTATTTAATTTTTAAATTATGAATTATAAAATTATTTTAATTTTAAAAAATATAAATTATATAATTTTGAAATCATTATTTTAAATAATAAAATATAATGAAAAAAAATCTGATTTAGTTAAAAATAAAGCCTTTTCCTTTTTTTGACTATAAATTTGTCTAATATTTTTATATTGAATATAAATCTATAAAATAATACTAATTAATATATGAAAAAATTATATAAAAAAATTACCTGGGATATTACGGCCTTCATACCTTTAGGAAATATTTACCTTTTAATTTTCTTATCTTATTAAACTAGTGGGGATATGGTTCCCTCAGAGCATTTTAAAACTCCATTGTTGCTTCTTCAACCATAATGTTCATTCAAATATAACTAACATGTTGAATTATCTTTTTCCAAAATACTTTCTCTCTATGGTAAATAATTTGAACATGTCATTCCTTATAATAAATTTTATCTTCCAACTGAACTACCTATGGGATCAAAATATAAGATGGATCTAGAACATACTTTATTAACATCAAAACATGATAAAAATCGTTTACCTGGGGTAAACACAGATGTAAGGACACTCAGTAGGAAAATGATATAAATTTCTTCAGTATTTCATATGGTCCAATGAAATATTGACTTAGATTCCTCTTTTTACCAAAAAGCATAGCACTTTTCCCTAGAGATACTTTAAGAAAAAATGATCTCCTACCTTGGAATAAAGTTATTTTCTCTTATTATCCACCTAAATTTTATGCCTTATATAAGCTGTCATCATATGTTACTAAATTACCTTAACAATTTCAACCATTTCCTATACCAATTTGGGTCCCATAAATGTATTTTTTCATCATTCATCCCAAAAATATATATTTTTAAATTTGTTTCCTTATAATTCCACAAATAGTTCAATCTATATACTATAATAAATTTTCTTATTATAAGTAATATCATCTAAAGAAATATGTTGATACTAACTTACATGTTAATACATTTAAGAATCATTAATCATATATTCCTAGGTCTGAATGGTTCATTTGGACTGTCCACTAGATTGAGGATAAAAAACTATAGTGAAATTTAATTCACTACCCAATGAATTCTAATGTACTTTCAAAAATATTTATGTGTTCCTAGGATCAAGATCAAAAATAATGAAGAGAGTAACTCCATGTATCCTGAGTACCTCTTTTAGATATAGTTGCTAAAGATGATCCCTATACATTGTATTAGAAATGGGTTATAAATGAGTAGATTTAGTGAATCGATAAGAAAAACCCAATCACATTATTACTTCGATATTTTTTCTGCAATCCCACCAAAAAATCCATGGATACATTTTCCCATTTCCCCTCTAGTACTGGAAAAGGTTAAAGCATCCCATTCAGTAACATTTTTTCTAAATTATACATTGGGAAAGTTAATCATTTCATGGTAATATTAGTAATATCTATTTTTTTCTATCCCAAAAGTAATATTCCCAAATTTATAAGTACATATTAGTACTACTATGATAAAGAGAATGTGGGGAACTATGATATTTACTCAACAATTTTATCTTTAATTGGGAATTAAAAGGCACACATAATCTTTTTTTAAATCTTAAAAAAATATGTATCTATGTTGAAGTTAGGAAACATATCCTTTTTAACATATTCTACCTATTTCTATAAATCACAATCATTCTTTTGAGCTTAATTAATTATATATAAAAAGGTAAATTTCACCAAAATATGAAACCAAATAGGGAAAGTTACAATATCTACATGTTATAGCCCAAAATTCATCAAATCATAAACAAAAGGGTTAAATTCCAAATGCAACATGGTTAATGCAATATAAGTTTTCCAACTCAAATTATCGACTACTTTGTTTAATTTCCCTAAATGATAATGAATTATCTAATCACTATCCCTAATCAATTAAAGAAATATTCTATGTTTCATGTTCCATTCATTGTATATTAATATATACTTAAAACATTAATGATAAGTATAAATTTCACACATGGATCCATATAAATAATGTCTCCCCAGTAGTAGAAAAATTCTTTTTTACATCGGTTTTTTTATTTTTTACACAAGTAATTAGCCTACATTACTAAAAGAGACATTATAAATATGTCCTAAACATTTGTTAAAAAAATATTGTTGTAATTATATAATTGAACTTGTTTTTTACGTCAATTATTAAATAACCAATGTAAAAAAGCATATACCACATCAATTTTTATATAACCGATGTGGACACCCGTTATCCTGAAGCCTTTTTATGATAGTTAATTAATAATCGATTTAAAAAACACTATTTCACATTGTTTTCAAAATAAAGTAGGTGAAAAGGATTTGGGATGAAGGATTTTTTATGTCAGTTATTTAATAACCAATGTAAAAAATAAAATACCATGTCATTTTTTATATTAACTATGTGAAAAATAATCATTTCAAAGACATTTTTTTGTCAGTTATTAAATAACCAACATAAAAAATTCAATTTAACATATATTTTTATAAAAACCGACGTAAAACCCAAGAAAGTAATTTTTAACATTTGTTATAAAATAATCGATGTTATTTTTTTTTTAAAAAATATTTCATTTTACCATTCCTCTTCATTCCGACCAAACAAAAAAAATATAGAAATAAGAAGAAACAGAAATAGGAAGAAAATTTACACATTCACAATTATAACTATCAAAAATTACATTATTAACTAAAAAACCAAAGTCCAACCAAAACAACAAGAAAATAAACATTTATAATTAACATTTTCCAAATTACAATATTCACTTAGAATAAACAAAAATCCAACCAAACCTATAAAATAATTTTCCCATTCCACTTTTAAGTGTGTGAGCTCTTGTGTGCTATAAGGGTGAGATTCATAAAAAAGATACAAATTAAAAGGAAAGTTTTTAACATGTGTAATGAATAAAACAAATGAAATATTAGGGAATAGTTTATAAAAAAATATAACCTAGATGAATTTCATAGCTGTTTCAATTGTAATTATTTATAAGATAAATCTTAACACATAATATTTGATTTATTTAAGGTCTTTTTGTTTATAAAAATGTTATTTAAATGATATTTTTAAATCAAAATAACATTCTTATGTAATATATCCAAAATGTACTTATTATAAATAAAAATTTACATTTAATTTTATATATTTTATCCTGTATCTATTTTTCTTTCTGTTTTTTCGAAATAAATCACATCCCCTATAAGAGAATAATATGAATGAAACAAAATTAAGATTAATTAAAATATAAAAACTTGTTAATAAAATAAAACGCACTTTTCAAACATTTTTGTAAAATTTCCCCAAACATCACCATGGATAGAGCATATCCTGTAAAGTGTCTTCTCCGTAGAAGAAAATCACCTAACATCCAATGGTCACTGATATAGAAGGAAATTTAATGTGAGTTGTTATTATGTTTTAAGATAAATAAAACTTTGTGAGATATATGTTTCATATCTCTCAACATAATAAACCATCCAGCACTACGTAATTATAGTCTATTCAAATCTTTCAAAAATATAAACTATTCATTATTCATTAGTCATAGTTCACGCTTCAGGTGAAATTAGGTGTGGGTCTATAAATTCATATAAATATATCTTTTTATTATCCTCACACATTTTATAAAGATACCTAATACAAAAAATAGAAAATAGTATAAATTTTCAAAAAAGTTAATGTAGGGAAAGATTTATGTTAGGACTTAAATGGGAAAAAATTGCATTGAGTTTATGCCCAAATTATCTATTGTTATAAGCTCTATGATATCATTTTTTCAAATCCCCATAGTTATTTGATGTCCACATATATTATCTTCCATTGGAATTATATAAACACCAACCAACAAATTTGAATTTCTTGAGAATTTTGCAAGACTACTGGAATATGTGTCTGAAGTAATATCCCTTTCTCTTTATTGTTTACAATAAAATATTTTTTTACCTTTAAATTATTCTTGTAAGGGAATTGATAAATACATAAACTTTAAAATGTAAAAAAAAATTAATAAAAATATTAAATAAAAGATAAAATATACACATACCTCTATAATAATATGTTGTAGAAGTATATATGGAAAAATTAAAAAGTGGATAATAATTTTTCTAATTTTCATCACCTCATCTATAAGTAATGGTACTATAGTTGATATTTCTAAAATATCTTGTATAGTGACCCTATGTTGCTCTATCTCTAATTGTTAATGATGAATGGTATGTACAATATAATATATCATCCCATATGAAACAATATGATATAGATCATCAACATATAACTCACAGTAACTAGTAAGCTATGGAAGAGGGGGTGTATAAGTAATATAAAAATGGTGTCTTTAGGCGGAGGTGGAGGAGGATAAAAAATGGGGTTTGTAGGCAGAGGTGGAAGAGTGGGATCTACTAGAGTAGGTGGAGGAGTGAGATCTATAGTCTGAAATTGTCTTTATAAGTCTGAAACTAGGGAATGTTTTGATGCTCTAATATTTCCTCGATCATCACATTAATATTATGAATGTCATCCTCCAAAATTATATTGTTTATAAATACCCTCCATTTCATAATTTAAAGAACATGGTAATATATTTCTCACCAATACACCTGCCAGGTATCCTTGTACATGTCCTGGGTGTTTGGGTATATCTAATGTTGTAGATAAAATATCATTCCTCACCTTAGCTACTAATACTTCATGTATTCTCTACTCCTCAAGATAATCCTGTGTGAATTATTTGAAAATTTTTGTAGTGATTCAAAATATATAATGAATTTAATTAACTTAAATAAATAAATAAAATCAACATCTTAAAATTCTCTAATCTAGAAGCCTTGATTCTTCTATAATACAATACACCTTTTTGTTCATCTGATCCCTCTTCCATACTTCATGTCTTACTGGGGGGAGGGTGGAGGGGAAACCTCTCTAGATCTTGAAAAATAAGCTCTCAGTTTTTGTAAATTTTCAGCCATCACATGTTCTTATAATAATGTATACCCACCCCAAGATAATGTATGAGGGTATATGTTTCTAGATTTAATCTCTTGATGAAATATCCTCAATTTATAAAAATTAATAATAATAAATCCTTAATAAATCATTAATATAAGAAAACTTCTAAAATTTTACATTGCACTTACCAAAAATAATTCTTGTCTTGTACTTTCAAAAAATTTGTTTCTATGTGTTTTCATATATAAAATTATATATATCACATGTATTGTGATGTTTCCTTTTCTTAAAAATGAAATAATATGTGAGGGTTTATTTTAAATCCCTCCATCTCCTTACAACCATTAATAAAAATTTTATACTGACTCCACCAAAGTTAGTTATATCAAATATGATCTGATAAGAGGGGGGGATATATTAATTTAATCATTTCAATATTAATAAAACAATAACAAAAGATCATATCAAAATGGTCTCCCCCAACTGAGATAGTGTTTCTTTGTCAACACTTCTCTAATCATTAAACAGAATTCTGGATTTTGTTTTACCGTGAGTTGATGCAATACACGGTATTATTTTGAAATAGGACTTCTTTGCATATTATAATCATCAATGTATAACACCATCCTCTAGTCCTAGCTATGAGAAAGTGATAATTTTGGTAAACATGTATTTCCACATTTACTAACCCTCAAACTCTTATTTTCCTCTCTGGTAGTATGTAAAGAAATTTGGGGATCATCAATAGGTTCGTGTGTATGTTCCTCCCTAGAGGTAAGACTAGGAAGCTCATCTCAAGAAGTATGTGTTTGATCAGCTTATTGATCTGTCAATGTTCTTCAAATAAAAGAAACATACAATAAGTACACAAATATAAAAATTCAACTATTACATTACTAATGTAAATAAAAAAGAATAATTATGAAAAATTAAAGTAAAATTAAAATTAACACATTATTATTCATATTTTTTATACTAAACTAAAATGGTAACAATAGTAATGATATATGAAATATCATTTAAATGAATGAAAATAAATCCACAATTAGTGTAGGAATATTAAAAATGGTAAACATGTTAAACTAAACAAAACTGAACTAATAAAAGCATAGTAAACTAAAAAAACTAAACTAATATAATTTTTTTACTTATTAGTTGTAATACGTTATGTAATGGTAAACATGGAAAACTAAAAAAACTAATATATACAAACATTTTTACTTATTAATTTTAATATCTATTTTAATAAAGAAAAAAGATCAACATATCTAAATTTTTTTGAAATTAATAAAAGTAAATAATAAATAAACATATGTTACCTATAATATTAGGAAAGTACTAAAGGACTGTTTTCTCAAATTTATTTATCATGATCAATCCTTATGTCACAAGCCCTATATATGACATGCTCATCATTATTATCTATTAATCATTCCATGGAAGCATACATCTCACATAATTCAGAATATTTTTCAAGTTTATCATCACCATCATATTGATTTTTTCCTTTTAAAACAATAGACCGATGTATATATGAATGATCAAGAACATAGAAAATTTGTTTTTCATGTGTTTCCATTATAAAATAATAAACAGTGTCTTCCAATCTATTCATATTAAAAAGGGTCATTCTAAATTTATCATGTCTGACACTACTGTTACCGATAAACCATTTGAAAGTAAAAATTGTATCTTTAAATTTAATGTAATCAACCAACCATATTTCGTCAATGAATACATAATATGAACTAGATTCATATATTGTGTTTTTGTCTTTAAAACTCAAAAAAATGCATTTATTCTATGAACACTAATACAACACCATTATTAACTGCACTTAAATTGTCCTAATATTTTGTATGAAATGTATAGCCATTAATGTCATACCCTAACCATGTTATCACATTTAAACCTGGACCACCAACTAACAATATTAATGTTTTTGATGCATCTTATCTACCCAGAACTTTCTTTTTAAATCAGTGGATAAAGGTTTTAGAGTAATATCAAATTATTCTAAGCCATTGAACACATTTTTTAATATTTTATAAGAGTGATCCATAGGAAATAACTTTAAATGAAACATTTATAATATTTTCTCTCATGATAAAATTGATAATATGAAGTCTATTGTTCACAATTTGGACACAATTTATACCCCTTAACACTATATACAGAAAAATTTCCATATGTTGGGAAATCATTTATAGTGAACATAATTATTCCATGTAGTTGAAAATACTCCATTTTATAGGAATTATAAAACATAATACCATCCTCCCATAAGAGTTTCAAAATCATAAATAATGGTGATAAGAAAACATCAATATCATTTTTGGGTTGTTTTGGACTTGAGATCATTAAAATCAACATGACATATTTGTGTTTCAAACAAAATTCCGAAGATAGGATGAAAATTACCAATAAAACTAACCATGAAATATGTGTGCTACAAATTCTTTGATATAGATTCATTCCATCTCTTTTTATTCTATGTTTGAGATTTCTCACTTCATTTCTGATTGTAGGAGACTTGTGATCAATTTTCTTCCACTGTGGACAATCATATGGATGATGTATTTTTCTATCACATATTCTCTCATCATCATGCCATATTAATATTTTTGCATCATGTGAATTAGAAAATAAACATTTCAAATGAGTATGTCACGTCCCAAATTCACCAAGATGAGAGAAGGGACAGCAGATTGCCAGACCCTTCTTTCTTCAAGTTGATGGAGAGATAATGACCCACAAGACCCGCCTTCAATAGGTCCCGAAGTGACGAATATCACCAATGGAATAAAATTACACACAATATGGAAGGCATTACCCTTTTTATTTAATAGGATAGGGAGATAAGATAGTAAATTCCAACAACACCAAAACAAGAGGGTAAAAGCAAAGCCAAAGAAAACCATTCCCATATGCATGTTACAAAAGTAAATGCCACAAAGTACAAGGAGACTACAAAGGTAAGGTACCAAAGAAAGAAAAATAGCAACTGCGACTGTCCCAACGCCTGAGCTAGTACGACCCTACACGATCCTATATGTCCTTTGGAAACCAGAAAGCAGTTTCATATACGTAGGGTGAGCATACAAGTACACTCAGTAGGTAAAACCAAAGATTCTTGTGCACAAGTGGGGAGGCATTCTAATGCCGCATGAGAAAAGAGATAACCAAAGCACCTAGAAAGGAAAACTATCCACCCAGGCATCACCAAGGCACACTTCCCAAATAACTCAAGTCAAGTAATATATAATAATAGAACATCGATATTTGGATACCCCGTGCCACTTTCCCACTAGATATTGAAGACATCCTACGCATTGAACCTTTCCCGTCATTCTCACCACAGTCCCACTACCACTCCCCACCCGCACACACCTGGTCCACAACCACACATCCCGCCCAGAAACACCTAGGCCACAACCACCATGCCTAACCATGCCTGCAAACACCTGGGCCAGAACAACTACCACCATGCCCGAAGACACCGGGGCCTCATCCCGAAGATTCTTGGGAAAAAACCTGCCCGCACACACCTGGGCCTACCACTACAACTACCATGCCTGAAGAATCATGGGATATAATGGACCTCAGGCTATCATAGCCTACCCAAAGTGTCTTGGGCTATTCGGGGAATGGAGTATAAAAGGAGCTAATAACCAGCCACTCAAATGAGTGTTGGGAAAAACACCCACCCCCATGAAATGGGGGTGTTCGACACTAAGTTCTCAACTTGGATGGGGCACGAATAAGAAAAATAATAACTAAAATTATATGTATAGGTAACAAGAACTCATCCCAACCTAGGGTTTTCGAATCCAACCTAAGCACAAACACCCTCATTACTATTCATTCATAAAAGAAAGGCACAACACTCATGGCCAAGTCACACCTCACTCCCAAAACCAACTCCCCATTTAACCCATTTCTGTTTTCATGTTCTAGTGATCGTATTTAGGTGAATTATACACTACTAGGCAACTAAAGGTCATAACCGCAAGCCAGATAAAGAAAAATAGCCAAATAATAATTTCAGCTTTCACACCCGATTCTCTTATGAAGTCACACCAACAAAGGGATCAGTGAGATCCCTCAAAGTACTGGAACCAAACCAAGCCTCGAGATACAACCCCACACAACTTCAGATTCACAACCAATAACCGTGTCACAACAGAAGATCCCATCCTCATCCATATCACCCCATAAGCATCAAACAAAACAACACACCTACTACCAAAAATAGATTAGGGAAACTTCAAGGTTCAAGCACATCATTTATTAGGATCTTCTTTCTGTTGGTTAACTGGGGTAACCGCACATGGATTTATGTTCACTGGGCATCCATTTAACTAACTGAGTTTAGGTGATTAACCAATTTCCATGTTACAATCATTTAACCATCACAAAAAACAAGCGCTCATTAGTGCGCAAGGAAAGACCACCAACGACCATGATTTTCAGTGGGAATAAGCCCATACAGTTTACAACATATTGAAATTATAAAAGAGTACAACAGAATCATCAAATTCACCCCATCATTCTTTAACAGTCTGTTTATTATCTTTTTTAAGGGTTGGTTTCATCCATTACCATAGAAACAGTAGCATACCTACCCCTCATGATACAAAATAAGTAGAGACGAAAGAAAATCCCTACTTGGTTGATCAAGGATCAAACATCTTCTCCACGTGCCATGAACTGTGGATGTGTAACTTGTAGGGGAGGAATATAGGGGACTCCAAGGATGAGTAGAAAGGATCTGGCACAAGCGCACCACTTGCCTCGGGATGGGGAACACCAAACTCACAAAGAAGAAAAGGATACTATCCAAGAGGAAGAAGAATAAGGAATTCCCGTGCGATATAAGGACAAGATCCCATTGTTACGAGATATGGAATTTTGAACGGATATATAGTTGGATCGTGGTTTCACCATGCAGTTGGGCAGTTACACATGATGGAATTAATTTTCATTTCACAATTCTCCTCAGGGGGGGGGGTGGTCATAATATCTATGCGTTAAAGAGTTTTCTTTAACCAAAAGGAAACACATAATAGGGTCTGATCTGGAAGGTACGGGGTAGAGCATGGAACCGAGGAAGAACCACACATTTAGATAAGTTAAGGGTTGCCCGACCCTTGGGGGATTTTAGATATTATTTATGGTATTTAAATGGTTTTGAAAGGGGTCATTAAATCATATTTACGTCAAAATATATGTTTTGGGAGCGAAAAAGTCAGGAATTGGAAAAGAACGCAGGGAGGACATGATGCCACCATCACTGGTGCCACTGTCACGGTGCCACCGTGACCGATGTCCAACCGTCACGGCGCCACCGTGATGGGTGTCACCATCACGGTGCCACCGTGACTGGTGTGCAAATGTCATTATACCATAGTCACCGGTTCCACCCTCATGGTGCCACTGCAACTAGTGCCACCATTTCGGTGGAGCTGTGTTTTGGAAAAGTAATAGACCAAGTGGGTTTGGGTCATTACAGAGGAATTATAGAAGATAGAAAACTACCTTACTATGGGTCTTTGAACTTCTAAATAAGCATATTATTTTTCTTTTAACTTATACCGTGATGTCCCACATTTAGGACACTCAGAAAAAAAGTCATATTCCTTCCTATATATCACAAAGTCATTGCGGAAGGCATTATTTTTTTACCCTAATCCCATTGAGCATAGTATTTTCTTCTCTTTATAATTTTAATCTCAGAGATCATCATCATTAGGAATAATATCTTTCAACAATTTTAGAAAAACCAAAAAAACTTTTTTTATTCCAATCAAGTTTTCCCTTCAAGTTAATCAGTCTTAAAATCAAAGATAAACTATAAAATCCATACAACCAGGATACGATGGTTTTTCAATATCACCATATTGATGCTCAATTTTCGGTACTTTCTCAATTTTCTCTTCTTTAATATCATGAATCATATCTTCAATTTTTTCAGAGTGAACATCTTCCAATGTATCATCATTAGTAGATATAAAATTATTCCTAGTTTGACCATTATAAATCTAAGGGATGTAACTTGGATTAAAACCATGAAAAACTAAATGATCTCATATCTCTCTACATTTCAAATTCTTCATATTTAAACATTTTACGCATGGGAATAAAAAACATGTCTTTGTTTAGATCATTTTGTTTAGAATATTCCAAAAAAGCATAAACACCTTCCTAAAAATCATAACTAATTCATTATGTTGTAATCCAACTGCGACTCATTATTACCTATAACAAATATCAAAATTATATTTCTTGTTAAAATAAGCCGATTATATATTTATATTAAATATTTCATAATTTTAAAGTAACACAATTTTGAAATATAAAAAATATATATGCATATTTGAGAAATATAATTATAAATTCAATACAATAATAGAAGATAAGTATAAATATTAATTCAAAATCATAAAAATATATGCGTGGAAATAATTTGAAAAATAAAATATATTTAGATAGTCCAATTATATATTTATATAAAATATTACACAATTCAAAAGTAACACAATTTTAAAATATTTTTTGATGATTTTCATATATTGATGGGATTTTTTTATTACTACAAAATGATTCATCCCATGGATCTTGTATCTCAAAAATATTTTGACCAACATTGTTATCTAAATCCAAAAAAAAAGAAAAAAAATTAATTAATGGGATTTCTTATTTATATAAATTAAATATAAATCATATGTTAGAGGTTTATATTTGTCATATAATATTAGGAAATATAATGAAAGTAATGAACATCCATTGTTGGAATGAGGAAGATGTTCTTTCCATATAATACATAATATACAAGTGGTATTTTAGGATTCATATATTAATTTATAATTATTTTTTCTATTTAGATCAAATTATGCATTTGTTGAAATTTTTTAATTTTTGATTAATTTTTTATCTAAACTGGTAGTTATATATAAGAAATTTTCACCATCACGCGAGGAATGAATATCACACGAGGAATGTATAAGAAACAAGGTTCTAGGGGTTGCATGTTGTGTAAAAAGTGTACATGATTTCCAACCTCACATGATTTCACCTTGGAGGAAACAAAGAATCTATTTGTTTCAAGAATGAGGAATGCATATAATAAAAACTTTTAATTTAACTAAATTCTTTTAACCTGAACTTATAGTGAATACGTAGTTTGTAATTTGAATAAAAACCATGTCCCACATAAATTCTCACATTGATTGGACACTTACATCCTTACTAGATATGTATGTGATAACCTGATGAAATTAAAAAATATGGTATTGTGATATTTAATTAATTGAAAACAAAAACGCAGAATTAGGGAATTACTGAAATAGAATGATTAAAATCGAGGTCTGTGAGGATTTCCTGGGAATTTTGAGTTAATCAGAAATATGAGCTGATGAAAATGGCGATGAATGAATCTAGAAAATGAGGTTGGAGGCCACAAGATCAATGAAAGGATTTATGGGTTTAAGTGTGAGAGAGAACTGAGTTTTTGTCGCCCAATCAAAAAACACCACAATGAATCAAAAATGGGATTTATAAAAATTTTAAATAATTTATCTTGTCAATTATTTAATAACCAATGTGATAAAAAATGATATTTTCTTTATCATGTCATTTATTCTATAACTAGCATAAAAATTCTCTTTATAATGTTAGTTAATAAATAACTAATGTTATAAAGAAATATTTGTTATTTATCACATCAGTTATTATATCACTAACATGATAAAGTGAGATAAGTAATTTTTAACATTAGTTATAATATAATCGATGTGGTAAATCAATATGCATGGATTTGCACATCGATTATAAATAACTGATGTAAAATGGCTGACGTGATGAATACATTTTGTACTTGTGCCAAATTTTTAAATAAAAAAACATAGTAGATAATTATAGATATTCTACAGGATAATATAACTCATTATGTTTTAGTTGTCCTAAAGCATGAGTAATTTTCTAATCATTATGCATCATAAAAAATTAATTCACTTCAATGAAGGATGATCGCAAATGAAAAAATCATTATTTCTCGAGAGTAATGAAAAAATAGAGCATTAACCAATCTTCTTTTTAGATCCTGAAAAAAATAATCTTATTATTTTTTCTAGATGAATTTATCTCCATTTCAAGTAAACGTAGTGATTGGGATAGGTTATTAAGAATGTTTTTTCAAAAAACCACCATTAGTAACCCACTAATATATAAAATCTATGAATATAAAAAACATTTATCGTTATTGTCCACACTTAAATAACTTTTATTTTATATGGTTCGACAATGAATCCATCTTTTGAAATAATTTTTCCAGGGAAATTTATTTCCACCAAATTTCAAACATAATAGAATTTATATAGTGTTTATTTCCAATTAAGGTTTCAAAAAAAATTATTAGGTGTCTTTCATGA
Source organism: Viscum album (assembly GCA_963277665.1). Taxonomy (NCBI): domain Eukaryota; kingdom Viridiplantae; phylum Streptophyta; class Magnoliopsida; order Santalales; family Viscaceae; genus Viscum; species Viscum album. The sequence goes on along the minus strand of OY728163.1, from coordinate 1,854,175,771 downwards.
ACCTCATTAATTTTAGAATAATCCAATACATCATCAATAAAAATAACCACAAAATTATCCCATAACTTATGGGAAACTCATTTCATTTGATCAATAAATACAATTGGTGAATTAGAAAAACCACAGGTAATAACTAAAAATTCATTTTGATCATATCTATTCTGGAATGTAGTCTTTATAATATCTTCCTCTTTTACATTCAACTAATGGAAGCCTAACCAAATATTAATATTTTAAATGTAATATGCTACCTATAGATGATAAAAAATCATCGATATGAGGAAAATGGTACTTAGTCATAATTTTGATGTTATTCATGGATTTATAATCAATGAAAAGTCTCATTAAAGAATATTTTTTTACATATAAGACATGATAACCCCTAAAGATGTTCTAGGATGAATGAAACCTTTATCTTCAAAACTATTTAATTTTATTTAACAACTCTACAAATTTTAAACATTTCATTTATAAGGGGGTTTATAAATTAGTTTACCATTAGGTACTAAGTCAACAGTAAACTCAATATCTTGATCAGGAGTAACACCAGGTAAATCATGAATAAAAACATCTCTATATTCATTCACTATTAAGACATCACTAATTTTAAAAAAATTCTTACTTTTATAGAACATGTTCTAAGTAACGTTCACTATTATTTCTAATAAATTTATCAACTTAATTGTTGGTTATTAAAAGTGATGAAACCATTGAAAAGGAATTTATCAGATCTAAAATATATCATAGCATGATAAAAAAAGAAAATAGATACAAAAAATAATATCAAACTATAATTTGGGATGTTCAACATGTTTTTTAGTAAAGAACATTTTATTGAAAACAATATAATGATTCATATAAATCTTTTTTTCTTTAATAATTCCACCAAGAGTTTTATAAAAACGTTTTATCATAATTTTATTAATTTATATTCCCAATATACTTGAAAATTACATATAAATGATAGAATTTGAATATCTAGAGTCAAATAGGGTATTGGAATAATCTGAATAAATCAGTAACATACAAATCACTAATTCATTTGATAGACCAACATCAACTGTAGTAGTAGAAAAATATTTTTCCACAACTTTCCAGCATTCAATATTGATAATTTCTATTATGAGATACTAAATTTTGGATCATGTTAGCTTAATTCCACAACCCATTATAATTAAAATAACTCACCAACAATATTTAATTATTTTTCTAATGATTTTCTTTATAGACACAATCATTGTGCCATAACATTCCACATCGGAAGCACTTCCTAGTTGTTAAAGACATTTCCTAATGTGATTTTTTTCGACATTTTTGACATGACGGGAAGTTTATTTTCTAACTACAAAATTATTTGATGAATTATTCTCCATTTCCTGAAATCTAGACATTTTTATACTTAATCTCAAGGAATACACGATCATTGGAAAATATAATTCAACCCTCTCATAAAATTAAACAAGTTTCTTATAAATTTTAAACTCATAGGAAGAAAATTCTCTTCAATATATTGGATTCAATCCTGAGTAAAATCAGTTAATTTTACTATTATTATCATGGATAAAATTTGATATGTACGCCACTAAATGTGTGGGTTTTTATTCATACACATCCACTGACTCTTTCTCATTCTACCTTCATCTCAAGAATTACTATTCCATCTTAAATCGAACAACTTTGGGAAAATATTTCTCAAGAAATATATTCTTAAAGTCATCCCTTTCCATGTTATCAATATCTTCACATGAATTAGATTTCTTAACCATTTTCCACCAATGATCAGATTCAACTTAAAGATATTAAATATTATGGATTACCTTTTAATGATCTAAAAAACCCAAGACATAAAATATCTTCTAAACAAAATTAATATAACCTCCATCTATCATATGATTAGAAGACCCATTGAATGATGGAGTATTTTTCCTTATAAAATGATCTACTATAGATATGTTCCATTATAGTAGATCTACATTCTCTCTCATGTAGATACGACCACCATTTAATTTCTATATAAAATGACCCATTACATAAAAAAATACATTATTCCAATTCCAACCATTTCATTTTACTAATTCATAAGGATATAAACATCTTTATGCCCTCCGAATTCACCATTTTTATAATCCCTTGGTTGAAAAACATTCTGAACAACCATATTTTAGATGAAGCATTATTTTATTCTTTGTATTATATATAATTTATTATTAACAATAATATAAATATTTTATGGATATTATATTAGCATTATCTTAATCCCTAATGTTATTTAAACCTTTCTCTGATTCCAAATATAAGTACTCGGCCATAAACATTACATATTCTAGTGACGTTAAACTAGAACTCACAGTATTACAATCCTAAAGATTATTTAGGGTTATAGTTTTATAGATTTAATCATCCCATATATTATAAAGTGGAAACTTATGTTTTGTAACAATTTTTTCACAATATAAATTTGTTAAATTAAAGCATTATTTCTTATTATGAAAAATATTCATGATGTTAAAATTGACATCTTCCTTTACCTTACTCATACTTAATCCCTATGTAAAATATTGTAAAATTTGGGATTAGCACAAAAATATTAGTGTGAAATATAAAAGAAAATAAAGACAACATTATTCCATGAGTACATATAATTTTTTTCCTTTTCAACATAAAATTTGGGCTAAACAATAGTTTCCTTCCCATGAAATGAAATTATATACCGAAATATTTTCATAAAAAATTACATTATAAATCTTACAGGAAAAATAAAAAATATAACAATTTCTTTGAAAATATGAAAAACTCAAAACTTTTGAACAAATTAATATATTTCATCCTTAAAAAGTAGTATATACATTACTCTAAATATATGAGAATTATATTACCATGAGAAATAATGAGATTCATATAAAAAATTATATAAAGAATATATAAAATATAAAATTTACATAGGAAATCAATTCCATATCACTCTTACAATTACTCTTACAAACGGAATAACCATATGGTCAACATTCATACCTAATGCATTGGGGGTCTATCATGAACCCACTAGTCCTTGGTTTATCACAAAACCAATTGTTATTAGTTAAAAACATAACCACCCTTCTTGGGTCTAAAAAACCACCAATTTTTATAAAAAATACCATGAAACAAAAAATATTCAAAATATATAAATTTTTTCAATTTCAATCATTACGAACATGAAAACGTTATTAAGGAATATAACCTTTCCAATTTGAGATTACATATTTTACTAAAACAACTCAATTAAAAAGATAAAAATTATACTTGAAATAAATATTGTAAAATTTCAAAGGAATATTCAATAAATAGATTATTCATGAAGGTGTAAAAATCTATTCGTTCCATATAAGTTATGAAAATATTCATTTCATACATTTTTCAGAAGAGTCACAATATACCTCATTTAGAAACTAATAAAATATTACATCCAAATCATTTTGTTAAAAGTAAAAAATGTGTAAAAATGAATTTTAATACAATAATAGAATAGTAGAAATACACTTTAAAAACAATTTTTTGAAAATTTAAATAAGGAATAAGAAGAGAGTTGTAAGGGAGACTTTAAAAATGATTTTTAAGGGAAGGCCCATTACCTTGTGTCCGAATTGTCACATATGTTATTTATTTAAATGAATAATAAACATAGGTAAATTTATACATTCTAAATTAAACTTTTCATTTTAAATATTAATTTATTTTTATTTAATATAATTTTATACACAATTACTCTATTAATTATGTTTTCTTCGACTATTTTGATGATATTCGTTTCGTATATCCAAAATGGATTTAGTAATTTGACTATTATCAATGTTTTAATTATTCAATAATCTATAGAATAATAATCATGATATAACTAACATTTTTATGCACAAATTAAACTTTTAAATCCAACCATTAAATATGGATGTGAAAAAATGAACTATGTTATAATCAAAGAGAAGGTAGGTCATACATACTCATGATTAACATTTCCATTTTTTGACAATCATTATGTAAAGAAGGTAAGTATTATTTTATCTTTATAGAATTATAATACAATCATAAATATTATATTAATTCTTTAAATAATTTTATATTATTATCTATTAGATGTGTTGATGAAAAAAAATTCACATCTCTTTTTTGTGGTGGCATCCCACACCTACACAAAACGAGGTTATCATTTTCAAATGTGTGGAAAGGTAAGAAAATATATGTTATATTATATTTTAATAATGAAAAATATGTCATAAACAAAATATATATTACTTAAATACATAATTATAACCATTATTGAAATACATTTATGGAAAATGAATTACATCAGTTCACAAGGCAGTAGTCTGTCGTACACACGAATGATGATTTTGTCTCCCATTTTACTGAAGAGGATATGGATATTGTTTGTTTAATTAATATAAAGAAACCTCATTATATTGAATATACTAACCTTATTATATTATAATGGTTGAAATATATTTTAAGGATGTGTAATAAGGAATACAACCAAAACATATGGTGAAAACAGATACATGTTCTTTGGAAAGTCTCATATTATTGACACCATAAGCCCTCATAGGTAAGTATTATGAAAAAGAAGATCTCTAAAATGAGGTGAGGGATTCCAAGAAGGTATTACTATAGTTATTGGTTGAAAAAATAGGGCTCTAAGTGTGAAATAATGAGAAGAAGAGGCTCCCTTTTATAAGAGAGGGAAGGCGTACTCTTGGAATTTACCAAAATATTAAATTAATATAAATTATGTTTTAATAAAAAAGGGCTCAAAAATGATTTATTTATAATATATAATGAGTATGGGTCAAAATAATCTCTTAAAATAATTTTGGTAAAATTCTTGGTCACATTGTTAACCATATCTTAGGGTTTTAAAACCTCAACCATTTTAAAACATACAGTGCCAATAAGGTTGTTTACAATTTGATGGCCAATAAAGTAAAAAAAATGGAAAAATGATACATAAATGGACCATGTAAGATATTATCAAAAATATTATAATAAGTTGTCAAAATATTATATTTTGAATAATTTTTTTATTTAATAAATTATTCTTCATTATAAAATATCTTTAATGTCAATTTTTAGAAATATTCATTACTTTGATATTAAAAAAATCAAGACCAAAATTAAAATTCTAACCAAGTGTTTTATCATATTAATATCAGGATATTTTAATGAATAAAATTCATTGATTGCATTATTTATCTCAAATTATATTATGTTTAATAATAATATTATTTTTTATATTATTTTTTCAATAATTGAATAATTACTACCTCAGCGTTGTGTATGTATTTAATGTAAAAATTTATTTAATAAAAATTAAAATTAATTATCATGATGAATATTAATATTTTTTATTTAAAAATAATATATATAACTGCGAATATATTTTTACTAGCACAATTTTAAAAATATTATTGTTATTAAAAACAATAGAGTGACATTTTTTATTTTTCGTAAAATTAAATATTATAAATGTCATAGTCTCACCCAAATAGAAAAAAGGCCATATATTTAACCTTTTTGATGATTATGGACGAGTTTAATCATAAAATAAAATTTATTCTAGTGTTAGAGTCATTTTATAGTCTTTATCATTTTATTTTTAACCCATAATCACATATTTTATTTTTTACCTTGGTAACAAAAATTACTATGGTTACTATTAATAAAGAAAAAAAATTTAAAAGGAGATATTTAATAAAATTATAATCACTATTTAAAAAAAATGGAATCTAGTTTTCAAAATTCAAATTATATAATTGTCAGTATTTAATTCAAAATTAAATTGGAAAAAAACACAACAAAAAATGGTTTTCTAGAAAAATGACCTTTTAAAATATAAAATATTTTTATGAATCATTCAAGTATAAAATACACCTAAAAATAAAAATTGAATTAATTGAAATATAAATTTAAAAAATTAATGTTCAAAAGTAATACCAAGGTGAATTTGAGTTTGTAAATACAATAAAAGAAAACACAATTTCCAATAAAAATAAGTCTTTTTCATTATTCATTGAAAAATCAATATTTTTAGAAAATTCTAAAAAATAAAACCTAACATAATTATGACATGATTAATTAAAAAAAAGAAGTCAATTTTTCAAAATTAAAATTCTATAATTTAGAAGTTAATATTTTAAATAAAACTATATAATATATAAAAATGCAATTAGGTTAGAAATAATGGATTTTCCTTTTGAGACAAAAAAATTATATAATATTTTTTATAACGAATATAACTCTATAAAATATACCTAAATAATATTTAAAAATATTTTATATAATCAAAATCACCCAATTAGTTATAGTTGTGTAATCTTTAAAGACAATATATTGAAAGAAATAAATCTATTATTACCAAAATTTCCACTAACTGAATTTTCCATTAAACTTCTTTTCATTCAGGGTTTGAAAAAAAACCTTAGGTATCATTAATTATAATAACGAATATTATAATATACCAATAAGGTAATAATAAACAGAACTATAAACTTATCTAAATAGTCATATAACACTCAATTAATTAGATTCATGAATTCAGCTATGGAATTAGACAACCCAAAGTGCATAACTACATACCCATAATGCCTGTATCTAGTCTGAAATGATTTCCTAAGAATATATTCCTCCTTCACCTTTAATCAATGGTATACTAAGATGAGATAAATCTTCAAAAAATATTACTCTTACTAGAGGTAATCAAACAAATCATAGATATGAGGGAAATGATAATTGTTCTTAATAGTGATATTATTCAAGGCTCTATAATCAATGAAAAGTCTCATTGAGCAATATTTATTTCAAAAAAATAAAATAGTATCACCCCATGGAAAATTTATAGGATGAATAAAAAATTTCTATTGAAAATTTTAATTTTATTTTTCAATTCTGATAGTTATACTTGTGACATTAAATAAGGGCCTTTTGAAATTCGATTAGCATTATACACTATGTAAAAAAATTAAACTTCTAGATTAGGTATAATACCAGTAAAAAAATCAATAAATACATACATATATTTATTCACTATAGATTTTTAACTAATATAAAAAATATACCACCTTTATTAACATGTGAAAGATAACTTTCATTTCCATCTTTTAATATTTTTTTAGCTTCTAGATATGTTATAAAAAGTATGAACTCATTCTTGTATAAAAACAAAAACTCATTCTAAAAAAAAACTTATTTAGCTTTATAATATTACTTATCATAGTAAATTAAAATCCAATCCATACCCAGAATAATATAAAACTATAAAAAAGGAAATAAATCAATTTTTTTAATTAAATACTTTCTATAGATAATAATAAGAAAAATATTACAATTTTTTGTTTAACTTAATACTTCCCCAGGTGTTTTTAAAAAAAATATAACTTTATTTATTGAAGTGAAATTTATCATTTTTAAAAAAATTTGTGGATAATTAAAGCTTCTATAGACCATCAAAGAAGACATTGACGTAATCTTAATAAATAAGTAACATACTTTACAACACATCACTATATGGTCTAATATCTACCAAAGTAGTTATGAAGGATTTAACCACAAATTTTTTTGTGCTCTTGATGATTTCCCTCCTTTATTCTAATATTTGAAAAAAATAATAACATAATAAACCATCTTATTAAAATTATTTCACCCTACCATCATCTTTTAATCTTTTTACAAATCATTTTATTTATAGTATCGCACCACATAAAAAAAATTCCACATAGGATACACTTTCCATATTTTATAAGGCATTACAAATGGTTATTTTTAGCACAATTATCATAATATGGAAACCTGAATTTCTTACATTTAGATTTATTTTATGGATGATTTCTTATTTCCATCCGTCTCAACCTTTTATTCTATTTAATTTAATAAAATAAATGATCATCAAAAAATTCAATTTCAATATTATAAATATATTGAAAAATATTATCATAATATTTTTATTCAGTGGATTTCAATGCCCTTTGATATCATAGATTCAATCCTAAGTAAGGCTATTTAATTTTACAAGTAGGATCCCAGATAAAATATCATGAGTACCTTTCCAATTATGTGAAATTTTCTTTATATATGTCCACTAAATCTTCATCTTTCTATCTCAATTACATAAAATTATTTTAAATATAATGTTTAACATATTATGGAAAATATTTATTAAATAAAATATCAAAATTATGTCCCATTCCATGGTAAAAATATCTTCTCATACCCTTTTATTCAAAACCAATGACCACTATTGATTATATTCATCTTTAAAATGGTAAATGATAGGATTTATATTTTCAATATTTTAAAAACCCATGAATTTGAATAGCTTATCCATGTATTTTAACCATACTCATCCATCATAGGGTATGATGATTTACTGAATACTGAATGGTGATGTTTTAATAAATTATCCCCTATAGACACGTTCCTCTATGGTGAATATGGTTTATCTTTCAAATGGAACCCACCACCATTTGTATTATGTGTCAATTGATCCATTATAAATACTAGAAGATCTAATCTTTTTCAAACCGTTATACGTTACCGATTTGGGAGGATATTTACTTTTTGGTTCCTTTTTTACATTAGCTTCAATATTTTTATTATGGAAAACCATTATAAGAAGACTGAATTTAGATGAAAAAACATTATAATAATCAAATGTTATATCATTATAACCCTAAACTATAATATCATAAGGGTATTTAATTCTATTATCCTAACCTCTAAAATTATGTAATCCTTTTCTCTCATACCAACTATAAGGACATAACCATTATTTAATCCATAATTTTACTTTTACAAAATAATTCATTTTATTACATTTTTAAATTTTTGTTCAGGTTTATGGTTTTCAATAATTCATTCATAAATCTTACAAAATTGAATCATATATTACATTTCTAAAACCTCCTCTTAGTATCTATTTTTTTCACAATAAATGAATTTTAAAATAAAACATATTTTTTTTGTTAAAAATATAAACACTTCTTAACATAACTTATTATTTATTCCTAATCATCCTTAAAACCAATGAAAAACATTTGAAAATATGGTATGTGAACAAAAACTCATTAATGGACATAAAAAAGAATAAATACACCCATTAGTATATTTTAAAATCATGATATCATAAAATAGAGTTTTCCTTTAACATAATAATATTTGGGCACATGTATTCATTTACATGCCAATGAAATCAATTTTACTGCCCAAAGTTTTTCATAAAACATGTTTTATGAAAACATAAAGGAGGAGTCATAATCATGAAGATTTCTTAGAAAACATGAGAACCCATAAAATACATTTTATTAAAAACATACCTTCTTACCCTAAAAGGGAATAATCCTTTATTTTAAAAAAAATACTATTTTCATAAACATTAAAATCAACAATATTTACGTGAAAAATCATTATAAATATTTGAAATTTATATGGTTCCTTAAGAAATCACATTTATATTACCCTTACAAGAACCCTTATAAGTGGACTATCCAATACGATCAACTTCTAAATAAATTCTATGGAGAACATAATCGTTACAAAATTCACTACAGAGCTATAATGGGATAAAACAATTATAAAAAATACCCAAGGACCATACCATGATTTAAACACATGAAATATTTTATTTTCATCATCAAACACATAAAAATATCCTTTTAAACTCTTAATATTTTTTTTGATATTGATATGTCACTTTTTTATAAAACCAAATTTTCAAAATTGAAATTACTAGAAAAAATAGAATCTTATAAAGGAATCTGAAAAATAAAATAATGGTTGTGATAGTGGGATAAGCCATTGATTCTATAAAATATTAAATAGAACACTCCATTTAATTTTTATTAAAGAAAGTGAAAATGTTCTATATAAAATACTGATATAGAAACCTTTTGAAAACCATTTAAATAAAGTAATAAGGGACATAAAATTGATTTATTATTCATTTATGTCAATATAAATACATATAAATATTATTTTTAAGAATATGTATGTTGGTGAAAAAAATTTATAAAATATATCTTTAAAATGAGATTTTTAAGTAAAATGTCCCATTACCTTGAGTCCTACACACCAAATATATTCCTTATAATCCAGAATAATAAAATTATTTTAATTTTTTTTACTTTCTTAATAATAATTTTCTATTTTATTATTCCTTTTATATTATTTATTTCAATTTTATATTTAATTACTTAATCAATTATTTGGTTGTGGTATTTTTTAATGATATTCATCTTATATTTCTAAAATGACTCAGTAGGTTAATTGTGGGAATATAGTTCATTATTCCATCATATATAGAAAAAAATCCTGAAATAATTATCATTTTTCTTTGTTAATTAATATTTTAAAACCATCCAATAAATATGATTTAGAAAACTAAATTATGTTTTAATCAAGGAAACATTAGGTTATACGTATGCAAGAGAAACTTTTTTTCATTTTTCAATGAAAATGATGGAAAAAAGGTAAGTATTATTTCATAATTATATAATAATTATTATATCATAAATGTAATATTATTTCTTTAAATACACTTATATATATTATCCATGTGATGTGTTCATAAAAAATGAATCACATCACTTAATGGAGGCGACAATCCACACATACAAACAAACAACATTGTCACTTTTCAATTGTTGGAAAGGTGTGAAATTGGATGGTATATTATCTTTAAATAATGATAAATATTTAAAAAATATGACATATATATATATTCAATCCATCATTATAACCATTCATGAGAGGTTGTAATGAAAAAAAACCCGCAATGGTTCATGACACAGTAGTCCTCCATACACATGAATGACAATTTCATTTTCCATTTGATAAAAGATGAGATAGATATAGGATATTCCATTAAAATTTAAAAATAATATTATATTGATTATAATGGTTTCATTATTTCATCATTGTTGAAGAATATTTTATGTTGGTAAAAAAATAAATTAAACTAAAATGCATGGTTGAGAACTATATCTATTCTTCAAACAACTTCTTTGTTTATATTCGAAGACTACCTAGGTTGGTTTTCTGATAAAACTAGGGACTATAGTGAATGAGAAAGGACATAAGGAAGGTTTCTGGGTATCTATTGGTTAAAACAAGAATATCTTGATGTTTTTAGTGGAGAGGATAGGGGGTATAATTTTATAAGTTGAGGACAAGATTAATTTTGAAATTTTAAAGAGATTAAAATATATTAATTTGTCACTCAAGAAACAATTATCCAAAATGTAAAATCTCTAATGTTAATATAATATAGTTTCAAAATGTTGTTTAAAATAAATTTTATAAAAAATTTAGATTATTTTAACCCATATCTCTTCATTTTAACCATTGATAAACATGTTTTAATCCTTACTAATGTAATATATTTTTACTGCTTTTACAATTCATTGTGAAAAAATGAGAGATATTTTAAAAAATAAATAACAACTTGTTGAAAATATTAAATCCATTTTCAATATTCTATTTATCTAATTTTAATAATGAAATTTAAAATTAAATAAATGAAATGAAACGAAAAATAGTTTATTCATAAAAATGCATTTTAATTAAAAATATTTTTAAACCAAATTAAAGAATAAAATTTATTCCAAAAATCATAACGTGATTTTGATGAATAAAAATGAACTAATAAAAATTTTAAGCTAATACAAAATATAATTTCAATTTTTAATTAATTTTAATGAAAATATAGTTTCTAATAATAATCAGCATTTTTCACTATTCATTGATAAATCAAATTTTATGGGAATTTTTTAAAAATTATTCCTATGTTAATTTTGACACGATGAAATAAAAAATTAAGATAAAATTTTCAAATCATAATTATGTAATTTGGAAATAGATCTTATAAATAAATATATATAATGCATGAAAACCAAATTTGGTTAAAGATAAATCATTTTACTTTTTATTGAAAAATTATATAATATTACAATAATGAATATAACTCTTTAAGATAGAATTAATGAATGTAATAATACATGATAATGATTTATCTTAACATTTCCAGGGTTGTTATAATTTCATCTTCACTATAGCCTAAACCTCAAAGCATTTGGTCCGGGATGTCACTGATTCTGGAACTATTATCACTGACATCTTGACAAACATCAACATCAATAAATATTAAATATATGTAAAAGGGCCTAAAATTTCCTTATACAAAGGTCTATATGTATTGATATATGATGTATATGATCACATGGAATTCTTCTAGGTCTATCATTGCATGATATACATCAGTAGAGGTGACCTTAGCGTTGAACTCCTAAGGGTTATAGAGGGACTCAACAAATAATTCTCAAAGATCCTTAGAAAGGTAGAGGGAATTGAGAATAAAGACCTTTTCTATAGAAACAATAAGTAGTCTCAATATTTCATATTTATAAGCTAGATAACTCTATATCCCATCATAGAGATTATATTATTTCTAATTTTTAGAAGCTGGAGGTTCCAAAGTTGGTAGCTAATTACCTTGATTGGAATTCGAGGATACCTTTTTCATCTATGGGAGGGGTAAATTTTTCCTTTTCACATGCTAACATTGACCCAAAGAGCAAAAATTTTAAAATTCTAATAAAGGATGGTTGTATTGAGCTGACCATCCCATATGCTGAAATTGATCAGATGAGAACTAATTCTTTAATATTACTCATGCATGATTATTCTAAAATGATCCCTAGATGATTTGAGAGTAGATTCATTATCTTATTGAGTGCACTAGTGTGCCTATCTTGGGGTCTCTACAACATATATGTATAGGTTTTGAGTTCCACATAAGCATGAAGTGGAGGGAGTTATATTCAAATTTCATTTAATATTTCGTTTCCCAAAATCCCGAGAGAATATATTTCTTATGAAATTTTTTATTAATTTGATTATTTCTTGAATAAAATAAATATCTCAACTTAGAAACCTCTATTAATTAGTGATTTTGGTCTACCAAAATACCCTTTTCAGATTTCCTTCATTTCTATGTGAGGATATTAGGGTATAATCCCTCTAAAAGTGATCCACACATTATCTTTTGATCTCTGATAAATGCCAATCGATTTCTAGGTGCTAGCATAGGGAATATGTTTTCTTGTGTTTTTCTTGTTTATTTCACATACTTTAGTCTTAAAGGGATATTTCTTTCATTTATCATTCTTGAGTGGGATAAAGAAGAAGGATTTGAGAGAGAATTTGGTTGTGCACACTGATTCTCTTTTTCAATACCACACTACACAATAGACATAATTATATATCTATAGAGTTAGGGTTTAGATTAAAATATTATTTAATTTCATGTTTACCCAAAATTGATATTAAAATCTTTAAAAAACCCCATTCCATGAAATAATAATAATTGTTTTTATTTTTATAATGTGATAATATAGTCATTGATAAAAAATATTCACTATATTTTAAATAAACATCCTTCATTGAACACAATCCGTGACAGTTATAACTTTTTGACATTTATTGAATACCTGAATTAATATTGTATTCATAAATAAATATTTTTACCATATACACGTGAACAAATTTTTATTAAATATCTAATAAAGTAAATTAATACTCATGTATTCATGATCTAGTGAATAAATATTTATATAATTTATGCAATCAGTAATACATGAATAATATTATTCCATGATAATGAGAATAATATTTATTTCATTAATTAAATTCAAATAAAATTTTAATTGAGATCAATAGAAAATCTTATTGAGTGACCAACCAGAATTATTTACTTTTGGTATTAAGAAGGCTTACATAAAGTCCAAAATTATTGTCCACAAATGTGTAAAAATACCAAAGATGAATAACTTAGTGTCTCAATGTTTAAAACCACATAAAAACACTAACAATGTAATATAACCCCCTTTTTTAAAATATCTCATCAAGAAGATTTCACATCTGTGTCACTAACATATATGATCGATACATTTTTCATTTACTATCTAAAATAAACACATAGATACACCATGACCATGGAATTTAATGAAATGGTTATATTCTAATAAAAGGGATGAGATACTAACTTTTATAAATATAGAAGGGAAAAATAATCTTTTGACATATCCAAAAATAACATGTCAATCATGTTTCTCCCGACGTACCCTACCTGGATGAAAAACAAATGGCTTCCTGGTTTTCATCAAATAATATAACTATACAAGTCATGAAATGCATTAATGATAATCATAATGTATAAGGTCTATTTTCATGCTAATAGATAAGAATATCTCATGACACAAAAACATACAGAATTCCTAACGGCGGGCCTGTTCTCTTAATCTCCCATCTTGGAGATTATAAAGTCTGAACTTCATGATAAGAAGCTCCCATCCTCTTATGAGTACTCACAACTAAAATTCATATTCTATATATCGTATAATAGAATTTTATTAGACCTTAAATATATTTTTAATAATGTCTTAATTGTATATAAATATTCGAACCATAGTGAGGAACTTCTATAAATATATCATTGTGATAGATACCCAAGAAAAGTTTTAAATTAAAGATATTAATAACAATGAACAGTATATAATAATATGTTTTTAATATTCAAATCATAAAATATACATGTAATAAATGTAAAAATAGATGGTTCTAGGACATTAACTCCAAAAAAATCCCACTTTTACTGAATCCAAATGCCTATGACTTTCAGTGCACTAGACCTGACATGACAATAAAATTTCTCGTAAGTAAAGACTTTAGTTAAGGGGTCATCCATGTTATCTTCCATGTAAATACTTATCACTTCCACCTCATATATTTTAGAAAAATACCTCAAGATATGATACATATTATGAACATTCTTCATCCATTGATGTGACATTGGCTCATTTGTGAGAGGCACCACTGCAATATTATCACTATAGTGTGTGATAGGATCCTTACCACTGGGTAAAAAATCATTATCACGAATGATGTATCATATCCAAATTTCTTCTTTATATTCCTTAGAAGTCACAATACACTTGGACTTTGTTGTAGAGTCTAGTACTATATAATTCTTTAAGCTCTTCTTGATCACAACACCACCATTCAAAGAGAAGTTGTCTCCCGTTTGTTATTTAATGTAATCTAAATCTATTTGGAAACTAGAATATTAATGTCCTATAATGACTATTCCTTATATCCTCTATAGACCAGGGATATATCCTTTATATACCTCATATAATTTAGGATAGTCTTGACCTACATCCAATAGATGTAACTCGTGTTAGTTTGATATCTTCCTACCTCACTCAATGCCTAGAAGACATATAGCCTCTTACACAACATACCATATATGAATGACTCTATATATAACATGTATGGATTCCATGAAATTATTTTTCTTTCCTCATGTTTTGGAGGAGTCATTTAATAGGAAAGATGAATTCCATGTGGTATTAGCAACAACCCCATATTGGATAGTTATATACTGAACCTATTCAGTATTTTGTCAATATATACACTTTGAATAAGGATGAGTAGTCTCTTGGATCTATAATGATGTATCTTGATCATGATAATCTATGGTTCCTTATATAATTCCTTCATGGAGAATCATTTATTCAAATGGGACTTAACTGACTGTAAGATTGATATCTCATTTCTAATAAGTAATATGTCATCATTATATACTATTAATAAAATGAACACACTCCCACTAAATAGTTTATAGACACATGGAACACATAAATTATTTATAAAACCAAATTATATTATATCTTCATCAAACTATATGATTTATGACCTAGATTCATGATTTAATCCATAAATGGAATTTTTCAATTTTTATACCTTTTTGGAAGACTTTGGATTCCCAAAAACATATGGGTTTTTATATAGATATATTCCCATAAGTTCCTATTAAGTAAGGGTACATTGAAATCCATTTTAAAAAACTTATAATCAGGGAAGGATGCAATGGATAGTATAATTTTTATTGATTTTATCATAGAAACTGATGAAAATGATTCATCATAGTTAATTCCATGACACTATTTAAGTGTTTTCCACAATTCATTCCTTATAAATACTGAATTGTCCTTCCTTGTCCCATTTCTTCTTGAATACCCATTTACAACCTATAGTATTTACACTCGCTATAGTATTTACCATAATCCAGACTTGGTTTTGGTTTATGGAATTCATTTTATAATTCATAGATTCTATCAATTTGGAAATATTTAATCCACTTAATGTTACCTTATAGGTTAGAGGATCATTATTATCAACTGATAATGTTTCATAATAATTAGTGAGTAGAAAACCATACCATTCTATTTCTATAACCTCTATTTTAATCCTATATAGTACTTGTATCCTTGGAACAAATTATTCTTCTTTGAGGATTTGTGTAATCTTTTCTAGTTCCAACTCTTGTGTACCTTGAGCATTGAAATCATCAAAATCTATCTCACTCCCACCATCTATTTTAGAGATGTGCTCACTCCCAAGGATTATAGAATGTATTTCCAATATTACCTTTTTTCTGAGGTGTTTTATAGGTAATATCCCCTTGTTTCCTTGGGATATGATATAAAGTTACACATAGTACCTCAAGGTTCGAGTTTGTTTCTTGGAGAGGCCTTAACAAATATTTCAAAATCCCACATATATAAGAATGAAAACAATGGGTTTTTTATATTCTATAATTGGTATGATATACTACCTTCCCTTTTAGTTGGATCTTGGTTCAATATTTGTACTATTTTCTATAACATGTATCCCCAAAGTTATAATGGAAGACTCACATGACTCATCATTGATATCACCAAGTTTAACAAGGTGTGGGTCTTCCTTTAACTAAAAACATTCTACGGATATGTATATAGAAAAGTGAGTTGGTATAGAATTCCAAACTCCCAAAGGTAATCAATGAGGTTTTGATTAAGATATTATCCACTACTATCTTAGAATAGTTTCTTAATCATTTTAACAAGTTGGTTCTCAACTTCATTATTTAATTCTTTGAATTTATCCTAAGAATATGAATTATAAATTATTAAGCAGATATATCCTTATCTACAAAATTCATTAATAATAATTATAAAGTATAAGTACCCAACAATTTCTTCAATAGGAAATGGACCACACACATCAGTAGGAATTAATTCATGAAGCTCTTTTTCCCATTCACCTTTTCAACTAAATCCGGATTTGGTCATTTTTTGGTAAACATGTATAAAATATTCCATGTTTTTTTAGTTAAAAATAATATAAATATTCATATTGGAATAATTTTTTCAATGTATTTTTGTTTTCAGGACCTAGATGGTGATGTCAAATATGGGTCTGGTATGAGTCATGTGAAGGTGTTTTATTGTCAATTTTTATTACATGGTTTTTATAATCCCACACATAATGACCATTATTTAAATGTTTCATACCATAAAATTTTTTATCTTTATAAAAGTGGCAACATTTATTTCTGAATTTAAAAATAAAACTATTTATATAAATTTTCGATACATAAATATGGTTTTTTGCAACAGATGGAACAAAATAACAATTTTTCAAAAACAAGATCATTCTAGTTGGTAATGTGAGGTGGTTATCTCCTGTTGTAATAACAGAAATCTTAAATCGGTTTACTTATTGTAGATATATCTCCAATTAGTCAATTATTCTCAATTTACATGGTTCTTGTATTTGAAAACTTATATGATCACCATAAGCTATATCTAATACAATGTTTTTAGAGACATTTAAATTGTACTTGATAACAAACACACCTGAAGAATCCAATTTTTTCATTGGATGGGAGTAGTTTTTTAAACAGTGGTCCTCCTTTGCACATGAGAAACAAATATCATCATGTTCCCTTGATTTATACTTGATATTCCTCTTCTCGAAAGGGAATAAAGAAGATTTGGGCTTAAATATCTTCACTTTCCTTTTTTTTATTTATTCACCATATGGTCAGAAATATTTTCACGCTTCATTACCTTATCCACTTAGAAAAGACAAGTGTTAATATATGGAAAATTCTTATCAATGTTTTTCATGTTAAAATTTACAAAAAAATGAATAATTTCTGAAGGAGTGATAAAAGAATGAGATCTGAGTATAGTTCATCAAGGAGTTTAATCCTCTAGGCACACAATGTATCAAATGAGATTGACTACATGAGGCCTAGTTGACACACCATCAACAAGATTACTCTAAAAAAGTGAATTTTAAATCATAAAATATTTGTTTCTCTCTCTCTCATAGTATAATCCTCATAGGTACTTTAGCATTCTATATGCATCCATGTTTTCCTATGACCTCATGAGTTCTATAGATACATATCAAAGCATAAAACTTTTAACTTCAACCAAATCACTCAAACGTTTTTAATATATAAGAAGAAATTCATAACTAACCTCCTTATAAGATAGTTTAGGAAGTTAGGATTCTATCACATAAGATTTCTATTCATGTCGCACCACAACTAGAAGGTTTCTGAACTATTCCTAGAAGTAACTTCTACTGAGAAGATTTTATTTCTCCAATATTGAACATAGGGACAGCGTGGATGGTGAACATTCCATTTTATAAAATTATAAGAGTGTGTATTATTAGTGATTTTCTTGATTTAAAAGTTTGTGAGAAATAATAAATTAAATGCTTTTATGAAATCTATCACTATTTTAACAATTCATAATTTCCCTCACCATTGACCATGGAATTTCTAGTTTCTAGGACATCATCATTGAGAGTATCCATATTCCCCTTTGTATAACCACAATGAGGGTTATTCAAGATACTTGAAGGCATTTAGGTAGGATGTTATTTTCCAAATGTAGGCTTATATATACTTGATCTAATGAGTGGACTCCCCTATCCTTAAATCTTGATAAGGATTTCATCAACAGTTGCCTTAAAGTTAAATCAAGTATAGATAGGGACACTTCTCTTGTTATAATATGGTAAATTTAATCAAAAAACATTATAAAATATCCTTTTTAAATATAAGTGTCCCAATGAGGGTTGTTAAAACACTTAGTTCTAAGGATTTTATTCCTAATCATGTAAGGGAAGGATTATTATGGATTAATATTTTGTTAAGGAATATTAATTTATTATGAATAAATTTTATCTTTTTTTATTCTTTAAATTTGTTGTTAATATGATGTGTATTTTACGTAATTAAATAAACCTGACTAGTGAAACATTTAATCAAAAATAATTTATTTAAATTCCATTATTTAAAATTAATTCATTTATATATCTAATTTATATATTTCTTCAATAAAATAAATAATTCATATACAAAAAATAAATAATTAAATGAACCGATCATGAGCCTATCTAACAGATGATTCAAGGAGTGAACATTAAATCAACTGATGACCTTGGGAGAATAACTGTTATAGATGGTATTGGCATGAGTTAAATAATTCTACCTATCCACCTATATATCACCAGGGTTTGAATAATTAAGGTTATTTTTTGAAACTTCTCCACACATCTTGGTAAAATCCATTAATTACATCAATTATGACCCACATCCAGGTGAGGGGAACCAAATGATTGGTCAAAGGTGGACTACATAAATATTCTTGGATATGAAGGTCCTATATAATAATGGAGGAATGGGTGAATCAAATGTCATCATATAATTTAATATTAAAAAATAAAAAACCCATCTAATAAATTAAACTAAATAAATCCAACACATACAATGATCTTGGTAAATCTCGTGAATGGTCATACATGTAACATATACTCAAAAGTAAATTGGTTAACAATAATTTACATTTCATTCATTATTAATAAGATAAACATGGTTTTATTAAATAAATAAATAAATAAATCACTTTCATGTTAATGACTATCTATGTCCTCTTAGGGATAACCATCATTAAGAAATTAATGGAAAAAAAATTCTTAAACTAATATTTATAGATTTATTACAGTAAATTAATTGATATTTTAAAATCAATTAAAACCATTATTAAATTTTAAAACACAATATGTTTCAATTAATAAATTGAAGTTTAAAGAAATAATTTTCATTTTAATGTAATTTAATTATCCCATTTATTGGGAGACTACTCTGTGTGCACTATCCTTTTACATGTTGTGTACCTCAATTTCCTTATATCCAAGTTACATGCCTAGGGCTTCTTAGTGTTAACTCAGATGGACTACATGACATGTTCTTGTTGAATACATGCCATAGATCCACTTTTCATGTGCACAGGATAAACTCTTGGGCTTAGATTTGTATCTTGGCTGGACTACATAGTGTGTACAAGCCATCTATGCACTGAGTATCCCTTATACTGTGTGTCCTCTATTCTCATATAATTGCTCAACCTTCATTTTAGACATCAGAAATGATAAACTAAATAGTGTGTAAATAATATACACATCATGTGTATCATAAATTATCTAGACTGTTAGTCTCACATAGTTTTATTGTGTATAATAACCACACAAATTTGCCAATTTATGCTACTAATCTATTTAGATTACACATCATGTACATCATCTACACACCATGAAATCCAAAAAATCATGTGCCAGGTTATCCTAATCTATACACAGTGTGTAATAATTTCACCACATGTAATTAACTGCTCAATATTTCGTGTATCCTGCAACAAATCTAGATACCATACACATGGGTACACAACATTTAATCTAGATACATTCTATGTAACCCAGTTTTTCGAAACAAAAAATTTTTCACTTCCTGATGGTATCTATGGTCCTTCTTCATCTATTTATAGACCTTCAAGAAAATGAAACACTTAACAAATATGATTGATATATTGATAACATAATAATTAAACCTAGATTAAAGAATGAATAATATGATATGAAACATTCAACCCCAATTACGTATAGATAAATAATCAAATAAATAATTATAAATATATAATGTGGTCGATATAATACTACTTGTTCATTCTATGTGATGAAAAAGTGTGTGGTGGTGGTTGATATTTTTTTAATATTTCATTTCCCAAAAATATTGAGTGAGGATCATTCATGTTAAATTTATAATTACTTTATTTATAACATGAATAAACTAAATACCCCGTCTTATGATCCTCTCTTTTTTGAATATGCTGATATTTTAAAAGACCATTTTTGTATTATCTTTAGTGTGATGTTAGGATCCAAGGGTAGAATCCCTCTAGTGGTGATATGCACATTCTCCTTTGATATCTAATGAATGCTAAATGATTTTCAGGTGATAACATAGAGAATCAGTTGTCTTGCATTGTTCATGTTGATCACTTTTCCTTCAGTCTTAAAGTAATATATCTTACATTTCTGGTTTTTGAGAGTGATAGAGAATGAGGAGTCAATATAGAATTATATTATTCATAATGATTCTCTATTTTCATACCACACTGCAAAATATACATAACCATCTATTTATTGAGCCAGGATTAAGGTTAAAATATTATTTAATTAAATACCAACACTTAGATAATATAAGAATATTTAATAACACCCATTCCGCATAATAATTATAATAATATTTTTTGACCCAACATATTCTATGATAAATAATATTTACCATCTTGTAAATAAAATTTCATCACTAAACATGGTCCTGGTCCATTCAAAATCCTTGTCATTTATTGAATACACTATTTAATATTTTATTCATAAATAAATATTTTGTGCACATACTAGAGAACAAATATTTATTAAATATTAAATGAAGTAAATAAATACAATTTTTCATGATCTGGTGAATTAATATTTATTTATTCCATGTAATAAATAATATTTGAATAAAATTATTCCTTAGTCTAGAGAATAATTTTAATTCCATTAATCAAATTCAAATATAATTTAATCAATATCATTTGACACACTTATTATGTGACCTTGTAGGTTGTTTTCTCATTGTCATTAAAAAATCTTTCCTAAAGTCCAAGATTACTATCTAGAAATGGGTCATGGTACCTGAGAGAAATAAATTAATATCACAATATCGACAACCATATAGGGGTGATCACTATGTAATATAGTCTTTTTTTCACAATATATTATCACACGGTATGAACATATGTGCGATAAAAATATATAGTGAATACATATTTATTTAAATATATGAAATAAACTTGTAGATACACCATGGACATAGAATTTTATCCAATTGTTCAATTATAATCATAGGGTCTAGATATTAATAACTGTAAAGATGGAAGGGAAAAATGGTTTCTTGAATTTTCCATAAATAACATGTCAATCATGACATACCCTAAAAATCATATCTCACCATGAACATATGGTGTCACATTCATCATCAAAAAATCTAAGTGTGAGAGACAAGACATGAATTAATGAAAATAAAAATGTCTATGGACCATTTCCCATGCTTGTAGATAAGAATATCACATGACACCAAAAACTGTGGAATTCTTACTGTCAGGTCTGCTCTTATAATCTCTTATCTTGGATATTACCAAGTGTAAACTTCATGAGAAGAACCATCATCCCATTATGGGTACTCACACCTGAAAATCACATTCTATGTATCCTATTATAGAATGTTATCAGACCACACAACTATATTTAAGAATATCATCATACAACATCAGGGTTCTTGATTATATAAAGGAACAATATAACCTCGTTAAATAAAAAACACCCCAAGAAATTATTTAATTAATGCCATAAATAACACTGAACAATATGTATTAAGATGTTATTAAAATTATAATAAAAAAATATAGGAGTAATCAACGTACAAAGAGTATTTACTAGGACACCAATCCCAACAATATGGGTTTGGAAGTGATATGATGTCATGACCCACCATGACCAACCCAAGCCCACCTCCAATAAGCCAAGGGCAAGCATAAAGCACTAAGTAGGAATATCACAGAAAAAAGGTGGACTTATCCTAAGGTACATATATTCGTGTATCCCAAACGTCTCCATAGAATAGGGAATAGATAATATAAATTGAAAATAAATTCATGAATACTTCTATCACACAACCAGAGTACACCAAGAGTATTGAAGAAGTATAAATTCAAAATAAACACCCACAAAAATTTGTAAAAGCATCCAACCTACTTAAAAGTTTGGGATTATTTTCCAATACAACTGCTGGAAAGCTCGTCAGCTAAGCTCCAATGAACACCTCATCGGTCTAGTCCAACAAGCTCTACCTACTATAGGCCCTCCATTGAATGGATTGTTATCCATGAAATATTAAATAAGTGTGGGAAAATTCTATGTTGGAGTGAGTATAAAAATACCCATTAGGCTCCCCAAACCCCCAAATAAAATATATCAAGTTAATGGAAATAGTTTTCTCATCCCAGCTAGAGGGAACCCAAACGAGATAAAAACTATATCTCAAACACATCCTTTTATATACAAAAATTTTATCTTGATCCACATGGTGTGTCATAAAAGATGTAATAGCACTACAAGGACACCCAGAAACAACTAAGATACACTCGTCTTCTACTCCAAGTCTCATGATGTTCCAACCTCATATCTAGACATTAGTTTCAACTCATGGATTAAAAGAAACACACACTCAGGAGAACAGAATCCATAATCTCATCCATCCATAATGGCACTCATCTGAGAGATACACACCATTGAGAACAACTCTACCATCCATGATGGTACTTCTAAGAGAATGTTCTCCATTTGGAACAACTCTCTCGGTCTAACTATAGTCCCAAGAACTAGAGGTCCTATCACAATTGTCTCAATCCCTGTACAAGCTCATTTGAACCCAATTGGAGAGGCCCACCCCTCAATAGTGCATATAGTTGATAGGGAATCTCTTCAGACCATGAACTATGTGAATCCTCTCTAAAGAGAGAGAGAGAGAGAGAGAGGAGGGACTTACACCTCATCGTTTTCCAATAGAAGAGGGAGTACTAGCTCTTAACAAACCCACGAACCCCCATATATACCTTTAGGTTGAGGCCAACAAATCAATGTATTGAGGGACAACTAACTACTTTCTAGTTATCAGGAATAATAAATGGAGTTTCCTTATCCTCAACTGAGTGAGCTTCGACTCTAGTGGAGGACCCGCTCTCAGTTGCTACCTGAAGAAGGTGGACTATGATTCTGTAGAAAGAGGAACCACACCCAATAATGATAGAGAATTTTATCTCTATAAATAGAATACCCTCACCCTAGAATTAAAGGGGAGTATAAATTTTTAGATAGAGGACCTGTACCCTAGTACGATAGTGGAGTACCACTCTACCAGTATGACTTCTATGGGAAACCCGTACCCATAAATGGAATGATAGTACATACCCCATGCTAGAGTACCCACACCCTAATATGATTGGGGAGTACAAACTCTATTTGAACATCACGTATGGAGGACCCTCACCTTAGAACAATAGGGGTGTATCGACTTAAATTATAGAGGCACTGGACCCTAGTATGATAGGATAACATGAAATCAATCTAAACAACATATATAGAGGAACCACTCTCTGGTGCGACATGGGAGTCCCAAATCCATAGATAGAGGACCCACACCTTGGTATGACATGAAATTACCTACTCTATTTATCAAATAATTATTGAGGGCTCATACCCTAATACAATAGGGGGGATCTATTCATATACATCAATGATAAGGGGGACCTGAACCCAGGTACAATAGGGGATTTTTGACCCTGGGGGACTATCTATGGTTAGGGGCCTAAACCCACTGTGGGAGAGTTCTGTCTCTTCCAATTTGAGAGGTAAGGGAAACTCACACCCTGAATCAATAGGGGAGTACTAGTCCGAGTGTCTCTCTAGTAAATATAACTGATCTCATGCATCGGTCAAGTTCCACTCAAAGGAGCATCACGATCATCATTCCTCACATTATAAAAAATACACTACAAAGGATCCCACACCCTGATATGACATGTGAGAATCACTATACTGACATAAACAGTCTAGGGGACCCACATTCTAGGATGACTGGGAAGGGTACCGACCCCGATGTCAACCTAGTGATCCACACTGATCACTTCCTAGATTATAGAACCACTACTGAAATGGATTTCTCATATCATATCACATAATATCTCACTGGGCACCAAGGAAGCCACCATCACATTATATATAGAAAAATTATTAGGATAGGATACTCAAAATCTAGAATTTGAGCCCTGAAGAAGGATACATGATTTTAGTAAATATAAAAAAGGCATAAATGATATGATTGGGGTTCCAAATGGATTGTGATCCCATTTGAACACCTGGTTGTATCCTATGTTTCATGGATTGGAAGGCCATGAGAGCTTACATGGCTTGTATGTGGGGTACATGGCTTGTATTGCCTCATCCGAGCCTCCTACTGTGGATTTCACCACATGTATTGACAATCCATGTGACACACTTGACATGTACCCTTGGTACATGACATCTCCCCACTACTTTTCCACTCAGTCGTGTCTCTTTCCTCTAACTATGTATGGAAACCCATGTCCCTGTTCTCTGGCCATGTACATCCACACAACCATGTTATATTTCACGGATACCCTAGCCATGTCCCTTGGAAACATGACCCATGGTAACTACATAATGTGTAACCCTAGTGGAAAACATGTAGTCCCTAAAGGTCATCTTTCTATAATGGGAATAACACACAGTTCATGACACTTCACTATACATTGTCTGATCAATAATTCCCTATGAGTATCTCGATTCACCCCGGTTTCCCCCGAAACCTACATTTAAACCCCTTGGGGATCTCTATCAGTCGTATAAGGGCACTAAATTTTAAAAAAAAGGTATCAATGGGGGGGATTGTAACATAAAACAGAAATCCGGCTACCTCATGGAGGAATGGAAAAGCCTCAGCATCAGTTCCCTGCTCTGAAGCCACTGCACCATGATCTGGGAGTGATTTCCATCAGGATCAGAGATCATTGGTTCCTCTTCTCTTATTAGTTTCCCTCAATTAATCTAATGATTCAAAGGGGGAGGGGTTGTTCCTTTTCTTTTGGGATGCACAAAATGGTGGGGGGGGGGGGGGTATTGGTTTAATTTTTAATTAATTCAATATCCTTTATTTAACACCTCACTAACTCACCTCTAACCTGACACCCGATGATGAAAAATTTTATGTCCTTCTTAGGGGAAAAACCACTTCTTGAACTCAAACATAGTCCCAAATTTATGATCCAAGACTCTACACAAGATTTATTAAAATTTTCCAAATAAAATACATTCATGTGATAAAATATATTTCTTATTTTTAATATCACCCCACTAAGGCTCTCCGAGCCCCAAAATCATACATCGACTGGATGAATAGAATTTGAAATATTCCTAGAAATATTAAAAAGTAATATAGGTAAAAAACTGAGTAACAATATCCTACCTACCTGAAAGCATGGATGATTTTCACCTATCGACTGGTAAAGTTTCCTATGCTATGCTAATTTGTATAATAGCATTCAGGTCGAATCCTCAACAATGATACCTTTTAACAGTTGATTGTTTTTAGTTAATTGTATTTTGATTGGGGTTTTGTTTTCAGAGATTAAACGATGTGATTAATGATTGGTGTTTGATTTAAAAATTTGATAAAGATTGGGGTGAGTTTATTTTTAGAGAGTTAATCTTGTTATATCCTTGATCTTTGCTTTATATTGCATTTAAATTAATAACCACTTCACAAGATAATGTTGATTGGAATTACTATGTGTTAAGGCTTTAATCCAAGCCTTAACATAACTTAGGGTTCTAATCCCAATCATATATTGTTGATGGTAGGGTATTTATGGTTCCCATAATCCATAGAAACCACACGTTAAACAAAACAAGTCATTAATCCATGTCATGTTATGTCCAACATACACAATGTTAAATTAAAGAGTACTCATTGAGGAAAAGCTCTCAATCTCTTAAAATATCTAAATAATGACTCACCCTATTGGTATATTTACTCAACCATTAATATGGCTATTAATCTGGTAATATATGATTATGGGGATGTATTATAAATAGAACAAAAAGAATGGGATAAGAAAGGGGTAGTGTGTTGAACACACTCGATCGTTGAAGAGAGTTAAAAAAAGACATTCGATTGAATGAGGAAGCAAATGAAGGGAATGTGTTTTAACTTTATTTAAACTATTTTCAGAACATTATTATTAAACTACATAATGTGTATTAGAATAAGAGATATTTAAGAAAAACTTTCATTAAAACATAATTACAAAATACAAACACTTACATGATTAAAAAAGACGAACAACACCAAAGTAATTGAATGGAAGCAAGGAGGAATAGTTTCTCAAGTAAAAAACTGAGTATGGAAGATCCTCCCAAACCTTTGGTAGAGCCTTGGTCATTCCAACCTATCCTACTTTTCTCTGAAATGCCAAATCTTTTGAAGGAGAGGAGAGGGATGTATTTATAGCCGAAGGAAGTGGATTGTTGGAATTCCCAATATTTTCCACCACTTTCATCACCAATTTGGCTATTATGATAGCCAAATCTAGAGATATCCTCTTCATAAAAGTTTTATACAATAATTGTTCTCTGACTTCTCTCAATATTTTGAGTCATTTAGACTTATGGAGCCAATGATATGATGGTTTGATTAAACATAGTTAAACTGTCCATTTCAATCCAAACTTTTTAGAAGGACTAAATTTAAATGGGTTTATAAATAGGAATATTCCTTCAAATCTGAACACATTATTCAATAAAGTCAGCCACCTATTTCTCCTCTTTCACACTGAAAAATATCAGCTTTATCTGATGATTACATCATGAGATATTTCATGAATACTGTAAAAATTTTATTTCCCCGCTAGAATGGTGGAATGAGTTTAAATGAATGATTTGGGCCTCTTGTATTTTTATTTGGGCATTGAAATTTTTATCCAAGACTCATTACATTGTCCCCCGAACTGTTGAGGATAATTAATAAATTTTCACTTCTAGATGGATCTTAGTAATTCAATCTTCATGGTTGGGATAGTTTCTTCACAGATTCTATGGGCCTTATTATGTGGTCCATATGACCCTTCAAATAGAAGAATTGGACAATGATTCCTACTAATGATATGTGGGAAATTGAATATGTAATCATAAACAAAAATAACCACACAATTTGGATCAGTAGGGTGAGAGGTATAAATAAAATAGTAAACTGAATCAATTATAATACTTCTAAAAATGATAAATAATTATACATAGAATTAAAACATTAATATTTCTCACAAATTATGAAAATTTCATATAAAATTAGTAAATGGAGTATATAATTAGTCCAAAAAATATAAATAACATCACCACCATAAAATATTTCATTCGTAAGAAGAAAAATCTTAGGAAAAAGGAGAAAAATGATCTCTCTATTGGGAATCCCATGCTAGCAAGCTTGCCAAGAGTTTCGTATACTGCTTACAAATACACACTCAGGGAAACCAAAAAGAAAAACCAAACCAGAATCTAGATCAAACATGGTAAAAATTGTTCAAAAATGTGAGCAAATGTCTTTTCAGCTGTGATACTTGGAACACAACAGGCACCAGGGTTTGTCTGTAGTCATAAGGTCTAGTGGTACACCACCTCAATAACAAGATGTAGATATTGAATTATCCCAATTGTTTACATAAACCCATAGATGAATTTCTCCACAACCTACTCACACATATCACATAAAAATATAACACTTAATACATGAGGGTAAAAACAAACAATACAAGGTCACCCAAGTGTAAACTCTGTGTCTTGATGATCCCACCATCTAGAAATGTCAAACTGCCACACCCACTAGTGGAAAACCAATTGATCATGGATGGTAGGAAACCAATACACATTTAGGAAACATTTTGGGGTCTGACTATTCTAGTAAATAATAGTTATATGAAAGTATATCTCCCCACTAGGGCCACCAAGCATAGGAAATGAGAAAAAAAATTCAACTAGAAACGCTAGGGCCAGCTATGATACTCAAGAACATAACCATTCCCCGAACACACAAGTAAAAGGAAATCATCCACCACACAATGAAAATATCCGATCTATGTAATAATGAATTACCCTCATAGTTTCAATCAAATAACATGAACACATATTAGTGGAGTATGAAAATAGTACCTCATAACAATGTCTATCAATACTACTCTGAAAAGTAGAAATGACATAGAGAATACCTATAATCATCTTTGGAGACTCTATTTCAAAGGCCTCTATGGATTTTAGTTGTCCTCATCTCCATCCTCTAGCTCCAAAATCCTAGCATGGACCATCTGAGGGTGTTGGTGTCATCATCTTGAACAATATTCCACCTCATAATCCTAGCCCCGTTCCTACATCACATTTTCCCTCATACAGAAATTTCGAATCCAAACATTGTCTCAGCAAGGGTGCTCCATCAACTGACTCCCTCTCAGTAGTATGATAGGTTGGAAAATCACTAGAATGATGTCCCTAACTATCAGAAATATAACTTCACCTCTTCTATAACTAACATTATCCTGAGAAAAAATCCTACAGTACAAGATCAGGTGTCTGGGTTAGATCATGGGTATGCCTCCTATGTCATGATCCTATCAAAATTAATCTACCAGCTGATACAGACGTCTTTGACTTATGACCACCAATACCTTCCACATCTACCCAAACCTCTTCTAGGAAGCTCCCTAGCACTAGATCTCACTTCAGTACTCCCGCATAAGAAGGAAATAAAAAAAAATGAGACCACACATTCTCGAATGTCTCTGTAGAAGACCTGCTCCAAGGTATGAGCTTTATAGAATGGATATCTAACTATATCTAAGGAGTAATGTGAAAGGTATTTGAACCTTGAAGTGTAATCTTCCATAGAAATTATACCTTTCCAAACAAGAATAAGCTCTTATATATACATTTATCTCAATGTGGGCAGATAAAACTATTCCCAGCAGAGCCACACAAACTCTTCCCAAGTGTGCGTTGCCTCCTCATGGGTCTCTGCCCCCAGACACCACCAAAACTCTCTTAAAACCTGCAAATGGATCTCCTATAGGAACACTATATGATTGGGAGGTTCCCCATAAAGGGAAAAACACCTGTGAAAACCTCAAGATAGTAATCAGCTACCTAGGGGTATGGATCACATTGATACCTCAAAGGTCTCTACCTCTACAACTTTTTCTATGTACTCAACCTGCATACATCCTTGTCCTAAACTACTGTCACACCTATTGCTCGATGGGTGGTGGATCCATTGGTTGGACACTTAGAGTCACATCCTCAAAACCAGTTCCTTGCACTAAAGCATCATCTCAGGGTGGATCGTCATCAAAATCCCATCATAGAACCTTTTGCGGCTATCATCATGGGGGGATTTTAAATTAGAATCAAAACATTCCATGATCAAGGAGTATATCATGGGAGATGAATCAATAAGAATGGTAAAAAACATATCATTGTATTATATGATGCATATACCCACATTTCTATGTAACCAATGTAATAATGAACTGAGTCAACAAGAAGATTATCTGATTCCTGGTGAATGGATACATTAGCCACCACACCAACAATGGAGTCCATGGCCTAGAATATAAACTCAAAAAACCTTAAAAATGTCTCTATGTAACCAAAACCAAGATCATGACACTAAAATCCCAAATAGGAACACTCTTTGATACCACTATTTCCTGACCAGACCTAATGAGGCTCGATCCACAACCACCCAAACCCTACCTCCAATAGGCTAGGGGATGGTGTCTAGAGCTGATTGGAATATCACATAAATGGGAGGCCTTAGCCTAAGGTACCTATATACATGAACCCATAATCATCTCTATGAAATAGAGTAGATATAATATAAAATGAAAAACAATTCATGCATACATCTATCCTACAGCTTGAGTTCAACATGAGGATGGAAAGAATGAAAAGGAAAACTACATGCCACCAACAACCTCAAACTAATCCATCCTTATCAGAAGGAGGGAATCATTTTCAAATAAAACTTCTAGAATGATCCTTAACCAAGCTCCAGTCAACACCTTAGTCAGTCTAGTCTAATAAAATCCACCTACTCCTAGTCCTCTTAGGACTATGTCGAAAGGTATAACTTCAAAAAAAGACACAAAATGTGTGGTAAAAGCCTATGCAGGGGTGATTACAACAATACTGAATAGGAAACCCAAAACCTAATGTAAATGGAGAAAATGAAGGGGAAAATCTCTACTAGACCCAACCAAATGGAACCCAACCAAGAGAGAAACTCCATCTCGAACCCATCCTCAACTATACATGACTAGTCAGCTTGATCCATAGGGTGTGTCAACCAATATGTGACAAAACTGAAAGGAATACCTGATAAAACCCATATATAATCATCTTAGACCCCAAGAATCATGAAATTTCAACCTCATATCCAGCCACATGTTTCCACACAAGGCTCGAAAGTAACACATTCCCAACAGAACACACTCAATGAGCTTATCCATCCAACATTGAAATCATCTGAGAGATACACTCCATCGAGAATAACTCTACAATCTATAGACATGATGAAATCTTACCTATATTCCTCAATTGTGATGAGGGAACTCAGGCCTATATATATTTTCTTAATCACAAAAGGGATTTTCTAAGTGAATAACGTTGAAAGACTTATAAAGGGGAATTTTTCTAAAGAGTTTTATATATGATGCAGTACTCATTGGATCATTTGTTATGGTAGTACCCACCATCTAAATAATTTTAACATGAAACCATGAAGAGACTAAAGTAGATTATGAATCAAAATTGGTTCCTCTTCTTTCTTTTTTACTTTTCATGGACTTGTTTGACCATTTATTATAAGATAGGATCTTGTGGATTCATGATGTTGAAGAAGTATATTCGGTTTTCATAGTCGTAGATGAGTCTATAACTATTTGATTTAGATATTCACTAAATATGGAAATATATTGGTTAACAATTTTTATAGTCATGAAAATATAAAAATTTTATGTTCCTTTTCTCAGGATTTCTTACAATTATTCATAAACCTTGAATGGGATGGATGAAACAAAATCCAATTTAGTTGGTTTATTTCCCAACATGAACAACCTTGAATATACCATCATTTTGGGGAAATCATAGTGGAAAAAGAATTCCTAGATGATGTGACTCAACATTCTATGGAAGGGGAAATAATTATGTAGGTTATTAAGACCATACTCAATGGGATGTTTGGCTTTTATAAGATTCAGTGAATTATTTTCAGTAACAATAAAAAAATACCAAGTAAAATTATCTTTTTAAAATAACAAACTTTATTATCTTGATCATGATAGGGTGGTTATCTCTATTCTTTTATCCCTTCCATTTTAGGTTACTGATGACATTTCTACCATTTGAGAGGAGGTACCACATTATGCTTCAGAGTTTTAGGTTGTATGCATGGTGTCAAATACAATATAAGCATAAAAATTATTGTTTCTAATTTTACAAACCTATTTCATTGAGTCTATGATACCATATGGGACTTTGAATTATTTCATTAAATGGAATATTCCATCATTTATGATACTGTGGAGAACACACAGAATCCACTAGGATATTTTATTTGGATCATTGGAATCTAAAAATCATTATAAAGATTCTCTATGAAAATTTTCATTATATTATCCTACTAGAGTTTCATGTTTCAAGACTAGGTCAGAAATTTCCATATGGGAATTTTTTTAAGACCCTTTCATTCTCATGATACATTTAATTTGATAGATCAAGGACTATTTTCTTCCTTAAGGTTGTAAAAATCTGATAGATAAATTTTTTGGAGGTGTTTTTGTCCCATGATGTATCTAGAAGGTAACTTAATATAATAGACATATGAAAGACCTTTCCAATTCTACAAAAACTACTAGAGCTAGGGTACATCCTGTTGTTTGAGTGTTCCCTTAATTCAATCAAATCGAGATAAAAAATCTGTAATATTATGTTTGGGGTCTCTAGAGTCATTAAATAATATGAATGTTAGATTTTTGATGTTGATAAGTGGAGGAGTTATATAGAATCATTCAGGGTATGGATTTATTTCTAGCTATACTGGTTCACTTCACCCTCAAATTTCTTATATTAGAGTGCCTAGGGATTTTAATGAGTCAATATGTTTTGTTTTTGTCGGTCGGAGTAGAGTACTCAAGAGGGGGTGAATTGAGTATCTATAAAAATTTCTGTTTAAAAAGTATTCTTAAAATGGTTTAATAATAAATTTAAATACAGACCAATTAATCAAAGTAATATGGTTATGAAAGTTTGACTGTTTAAATAACTTCTCAAAAGAATGCTTCATTATTAGTAATCTTAATATCAGTTATTAACATTAATTTTGAAGCTATTCTAATAAATAAAATTAAATATAACTTCTTTCCAAGATTTACTATCAAAGTTAATTTAGTGATTCTTGAATTAGATAGTAAAACATAGAACAACTAAATTAAGAAACACATCGGATACAAAACAAGTGGTTCAGTCTCAAGATGATACCTAATCCACTCCACTTGGTGATCACCTACCACAAAGTAGTTTATATTGATAAACTTGATCCAGACCCTAGATCGAGGTTAAAAACAGTACAAAGGACTGTCCAGGTCAAATGACCTCTTCCATAATTCTTCATGGGTACAAACTACCAGGTCACACAGGGGCCTCTTCCACACATATGTGTGGGTATACACCAGTGTAAAAATATGTTTCAGAAAGGATATATTGTATCCATCAGTTTAATGTAAGAGACTATGTGTGTTTTTATAAAGATGTATACACACTACTCAAAATCAAAAAATAGTACACAATAGAGCAGAAGTGTTGAGATATGGTTAAAAGTGCCCTGAGTGTTTGTCTATGCTACTCTAGACTTCAAGGATGAAGCATATGGAATAATTCCATCATCGTGTGGAACATAGAGTATCGTACATCAGCTGGATCTGGCTTGTGTTCTTCATGGCGTTGATAGTAAGAAGATTTACTCAACTCTGGGATTCGAGTATGTTTCACATGGTATTTAGCAGTGTCGAGTTGCATGTGTCTATTCTCTTGTCAAGAATTATCTAAAGGTTTCTTCATCATCGTTCTGCCACCATCTTGCTTCACGTGTTCATCATTTTGCTTCTGGGCCACACTTCTCTTTTATTCTTGGAGTGCATGTGTTGGATCTAATAGAATGCATGTATTCTACACCTCGTACCTTGTACTATCAAGTGAAATGTCTACAAAGAAACATTAATTATGCCTGTGCATTTATAATCTTCAAATATGATTGTTAGAGATTAAATTGAAAAACAACAAAACAGATTATGAAACAGTGTTATAGTCTGTCAGGAAACAATGTATCCATGAAACAGTTTCTTATTGAAATGGTGTCTTATTGAAACAGTGTCTTATTGAAACAATGTCTCCTTCTTGAAATAGTTTCTTATTCATTGCCTTTGAGCGATGATATAGTCATGATGACCCAGTTATATAGCGATCAGGAACCGGTAGCACAGATGTGGTGTTTGATCACAGTGTCTAGTTACGGTGACTCAATGGTCATAGTGTCTGGATAGTCATGGTGTCTAGATGGTCATGGTGTCTGGATGGTCACGATGCCTGGATGGTCACAGTGTCTAGATATTCATGGTGTCTAGATGGTCATGGTGTCTAGTTCCTTTTCTAGGAAACACAACCGTTGGCAGACTCACGGTGTATCAGACTTAGCCAAATTTCTATATTCAGACTTAAATAGTGATATTCGTAGAATTTATTAGACTTAATCATTCTTTAAAGAAATAATTATAAATTAAATTTACTATAGTGTACAATAATCAAACATAATGTATAGAAATTAAGATCGTGGATATATTTTACTTAAAGCATAAAGATACTGATCATCTATAATTATGATTTGAAATAAATTACACAATATTAATAAGTTTTATAGAATTAATAGGATTTGTGATCATTAAAACATTATTAACACATGAAAATTCCAACAATCTCCCCCTTTTGATGATCACTAATCATGTGAGTGAGATATCTATTCTTAGAATTTAATGTGCATATTTCTCCCCCTTTTGGGATTATAAAAAAAAGTAAATAAGAAATAGAAAATAAAAGTGAACAATAAATTAGATAAATAAGAGTGTCATTACAAATATTAGACATGAAAAAAAATGCAACAAGATCCCTCTCAAAATATAGTTTTCAATTTTCTTCAGCACTGGCTTGTCTACTCTTTTCCCTTGGCAGCAACATCAGAAGAGGAAGCCATAGAAGTAGAGGTAAAAGTGGAAGAAGGGAGTGAATCAGATGACATTGAAGGTAGAGGAAGACCTTCAGAGATATAAGGGGCCAAGGTAGGTGTATTAGGAGACCGAGGAAACTTTTGATCAATGGTAATAGGTCTAATATGAATCATACCTTGAGAGATAGAAATAGATGTATATGCAAGGGTAGCATAGGAAAAGGTAGGAAAACAAGATCTCAGGGGTGCAGCTGTATGAGCCACAATGGAAGTACTTTGTACATGAAGATAAGGCCTCAAAATATTGATGAAGTCGGCAATGATTTCTCCACCATACATCAAGAATTTTTCAAATTCATCCTTATTCTCAATAAACTTGTCCAATAGAGGAGTAAAATCTTTCAGCTTTTGGACTTGAGTTTTGAAGGCTTGAGTAATAGGAGGAATCCTCAGATTCTCCACAAGGTACTTGAAGTGGTTGGTCATATCATTCTTAGAGAATATATGATTGAAGTATAAATCCACATTTTTAGAAATTTCTTGTTGAGAATCACTGGAAATCTTGGAATTGATTCTCACCAAATCAAGAACCCAATCACTATTCTTGATAACTTCAGATAGATATTCTTTATCAAATCCACTTAGAATATACTGAAGTTCCTCTTTGACAATTGTTCTAAGAAGATCACTGACTAAAGAAGGTTGAGATGATTATCTATAAGTATGGGAGGTAGCAACATCTGAGGTAAGGGATTTCAGTTGATTTAGAAATTTCTGAAGACAACCCTTATACTCATCATTTAACTTGTTAAGTCCAATAACAAGCTCACATATCTCTTGAACAATTTTCTTGTCTATTTGGGTGACTTTTTTTAGCTAAGTAAGTTAGATGAGGTTGAATGAGTGAGTCTACTTCCTATGATGTCTAACTAACACCCTCAACAGGATGAGAAACATGTTCTGGTCTCGATTTCATCACACTTTGCATATCTTCAACCATACTTCTTAGAGTATTTACTTCATCACTATGATTTTTATTATCAATTCTTGTTTCTTTAATCTCATGGAGAATCTTTGGAAGAATTTGACATATAATATGTTCCAATAATAGTGAAGAATCTCTTTCACTAAAATTGGTTATAGGAGTAGGTTGATTATTCATGAGTTTTTCAACCCCATCCAATAGGGTAGCTCCAAATTCTTTCTGATCATCCTTATTTACCAAGTTTGAAGTTTCTTGTGAAGGCTCCGAGATTGAATATGAGATATGCTTAGGTTATTTGGAAGATATAGATTCAGGAGTAGATTCCATTTTCAACTGAAACAGAGTAGACAGATCAAGACAATGGACTGATACTTCCTACGAATCATTCACATCAAAATAAATGGGAAATTTATACCCTGTATCCAATAAAAATGGATCAAGTGGATTAGTCACTTCAATAGATTCCAAACTGGGGGGGGGGAACTCCCCCTTAACAGGTGCATCTTCCTTAGGACTGAGAGATTTAGATCCTTATCTATTTCCATGATTTCATCTATAATTTCCTCATCCATTTCCTGTCTATCCAACTAAAAGGATAGATCCATTATCTCTTCAGCATAAGGAATAAATTTTGGAGAAGTTTATTACTCTACATGTTCCTCACCAGCATCTTCTTGAACAATAGATAGATATTATTCTATATTCTCTTCTACAACTTCTTTTTTTATTTAAACAAAAACAATATCTTATTTTGATTATGTTTGTTCTTCTAAATCAACAACCTTTTCAGGAACATTTAGTTCATTCCTAGCTAAGTCTTGAAGAACAGGTTCACTTTCCTCCTCATTTCGGATAGTTTCTATTGTAGGTGCAACAACCTCTTCTTATTCTTATTCTTCTTATTCTTATTCTTCTTCTTCTTCTTCTTCTTCTTCTTCTTTTTCTTCAAGATACTCAAAAAATTCATCTGGTTCTAAACCAAGATCAAAAATATATTTAGATTTTAAATGGTCTTCCACCATATTAAACTTTTCATAAATCCTATAATTGTCTTCAACCCATGCTTTCTTCAATGGATTCCAAATGATATTCATCCTCTTTACTGTAAATTTTGAGAGAAAAAATTCACAATCCTTGATAATTTTTTCATTCTGTCCCACTAAACCTTTGCATGAAGCATAGTTGAGATAATCCTAGAATATAACATGGAGGTTGAATGGAGGTAGTCTTGATCAATTCACACATAGAGAGTATGATATATTTTCATAGATTGATCTTATGTATATTTTTCATTAGATGTATCAAAAATACATCCTAATAATTGATGGTAGTGAAATAACCTTTTCTGGGGCTAATCAGATTCTGAACAAATTTAAACAGAAGTCTTGTTTCTCTATCCAGCTCAGCAGCTATAGCACTCCTCTTAGTTTTTTTTCATGTTAAGCCTTCTAAAGAATATTTCAAAACAAAAACCTCACTTGGAGGTAGAGGACCTCTCTAACAGTGCTCATAAATACCCTCATGAGGTTTCCTAAGCCATGAAGCCTATAACCTCGATGAAAAAGTGCATCTCTGGACATTTATCTAGCTTCTCACAACATATCCATCCTCCTTATCAAAAGAAAATTGAACATACTGGTAAAAATGTGAAACTAATTTATGGTAAATAAGCCTATCCTCCTTTCTAAACCAATCTAGCTAGTCGTGCTCTGTTATAACTTTCAACCCTAAATACTTACTTGATAGA
Organism: Viscum album; assembly: GCA_963277665.1. Taxonomy (NCBI): domain Eukaryota; kingdom Viridiplantae; phylum Streptophyta; class Magnoliopsida; order Santalales; family Viscaceae; genus Viscum; species Viscum album. The sequence goes on along the minus strand of OY728163.1, from coordinate 1,854,137,839 downwards.
ATCCACTTTGGGAAAATCTCTTTCTCAAGCACCATTATTCTATCTACCAGAGTTGGATTCAGAGGACCTTCAGGTGCTATCTTCGGCGTGATTTTCCTCTTATTCTTTGAACTACAATTCTTAGGAGTTTATGACGAAGGGAATTTCATCCTAGGCATTCACTGAAGGTTTAAGAGAGAGAGGGACAGAACCGAAGGACTGGGAGAAGGGTTACAGTTTTATATAAGAGATCTTGAGTCAAGAAAATGTGAAACTTCTTTAGTTTTTATCATTTAGGAATACCAATTGTTGAAAAATAAAAGTGCAGAAAAGTTAAAGATTAAAATATGTAATTATCTCACTATAGGTTCTAATTTATAAATAAAACAATAAATAATCATTATGAAGAGACCATAACAAGCATTTATGGTGAGACAGTAACCGACTCTCATGGTGAGACAATGACTAGATTTCACGGTGAGACCGTAACTATGTGATTTCTAAACTGTGTGACTGCATTGTTTGAGATAGAACGTTCTAGACACTAACCATGAAATAGTAACTTTGAGACCGTAAACATGAAACAGTAGGTCTTAAGACAGTAAAACTATAAAACTATTAGAGTTAAATAGTAATCTCAAGGTAGTGTCTTGTGAAACCGTAAACTGTGAAACAATAAGATGTGAAATAGTATGATCACTACTTATGGTTTATCATTCCTAATTCATTTATGATGTAGTATATTCTTTTATAATTTAATAGTTTGGTGAATATATCAGTGAGATAATATTTGGTACCAATGAATTCCAATGTGATATCACCTTTTTGATAATGATCTCTCAAAAAGTGATGTCTTACATCAATATTATTTGTCCTAGAGTGTGAAATATTAATTTTTAAGATGTTAATAGAACTTGTGTTGTCATAATTTATAGGTACATTCCTGAATTGATATCCATAATCTAGTAATGTGTGTTTCATCCCCAAAATTTGTGCACAACAACTACCAGTAGCTATGTATTCAGCTTCTTTAGTAGATAATGCAACAAAATTTTGTTCCTTATTACACTAGGATACTAGTGACTTGCCTAAAAAGAGACATGTTACAGAGGTTTATTTTTCTAACTTACAACCACTGAAGTCAGCATCCTAATAAATAACTAATTCAAATGATTATCCTCTGGGAAAGAAAAGTCCAAGATTGGGTGTATGCTTGAGGTATTTGAAAATTATCTTAACAACATTTAAATGATATTCCTTAGGATTTTATTGAAAACGAGCACATATACACATAGTAAACATAATATTAGGTTGGCTATTAGTTAATTAGAGTAAGATTCCAATAATTCCTCTCTAAGTGGTTTGATCAACAGATTTTCCATCTTCATTAAGATCCAACTTACAAGTGGTAGTCATTGGAGTGTCACTACCTTTAGTGCCATCGAAACCAAAACGTTTTAGAAGATCTCTATTATATTTTCCTTTATTTAAAATAATATGATCATCATTTTGAGAGATTTGAAATCCAAGAAAGAATTCTAGTTCACCTCTTAAAATCATTTCAAATTCGTTTTTCAACATTTTAGAAAAATCAATACAAAATAATTTCTTGAATATCTAAAGATAATATCATCTCCATAAATTTGGACTACTAAAACATCATTGGAAATTCCTTTTATAAAAAGGGTACGATCAACTATTCTATTTATAAAAACTTTGGAGATAAGAAATGTCATCAGTCTATCATACCATGCTCATGGATCTTATTTTAAACCATATAAATATTTTGATAATTTAGAAATATGATATGGAAAATGGGGATTTGTAAAACTAGTGGGTTTCTCAACAAATACATCCTTAGATATATACCCATTTAAGAATGAACTCTTAACATCCATTTGATATAGTTTGACATTCAGATGTGTAGCATAAGCAAGCAGAATTATGAAGGATTCAAGTCTAGCTACAGGTGAAAATGTTTTCTCAGAGTCAATTCTCTCTTCTTGACTATAGCTTTGTGCAACCAATCTATCCTTATTTTTAATTATATTACCTGCTTCATCTACCTTATTTACAAACACCCATTTAGTTCCTATGTTGAATATGTCTTTAGGTCAATCAACAAGTTTCCAAACATTGTTCCTATCAACCTGATTAATTTCCTCTTGTATAGCCATCACAAAAAATTCATCATTGATAGCATCATTAATATTTTTAGGTTCAAGTTGTGACATGAAGACTTGATTTGCAATCTGATTTATAAGAGAAGCTCTAGTTTGAGTTCTTTTATCTAAGTATCCGACAACAGCTTCTAAATAAGGATTCTTAAGATTTCTAACAGCTCTAAAAAATGAAGGACTAGTGATTTCAGGTTCATCAACAGGTTTAAGATCATTGTGACTTGAGTATAAAGAATTTATAGAACTGGAAGTTTTCACATATTCTTTCATATGATGGTTAGAAGATTTTTAATTAATGTCCATATTTGATATATCATCCTCTAGGTTTTCTAAAATAGTCTTAGGCTCATGTGGATCTATTTTATCAAATTTAATATGCACATATTCTTCCACACATTTAGTTATTTTATTAAACACTCTATAGTATTTACTAGAGATTGAATATCCTAAAAATATTCCTTCGTTACTCTTGGATGCAAATTATTCAATATTTTCCTTAGTATTAAGGATATATACTTTGAATCCAAAAAATTTGAAGTAGCTAACTTTGGGTTTTTTGTTTTTCCATAACTCATAAAGAGTTATTTTAAGAATAGGTCTAATAAATACTCAATTGATTATATAACATGATGTATTTATATATTTACCCCAAAAATAAATTGGTAGATCAAACTCACTATGCATGGTTCTAGAAATCTCTTGTAGGGTTCTATTTATTCATTCTATAACTGCATTTTGTTGAGGTGCTGTAGGGGAAGAGAAATTATGACTATTGCCATTTCATGAGGAAAATGATTCAAACTCTTTATTTTTAAACTCACGGCCATGATCCCTTCTTAAGGGTTTAATTCTAAGTCCACTAATATTTTCTATAGTTGTGGCATATTTGGTAAAATGAGAACATGCTTCACTTTTGTGAGCCAAAAAGAAAGTCCAAGTATATCTAGAAAAGTAATCTACAGGAACATAAACATAGTCATTCCCATTTAAACTAGAAACTCTAGATGGTCCAAAAAAATCCATGTGAACCAGTTTAAGAGGTTGAGAAGTTGAAACTTCTTTCTTTGGTTTGAAGGAAATTTTGTATTGCTTTCCCTTTTGACAAGGTTTACACACTTTATCATTTTGAAAATCATGTTTAGGTTGGCCTTTGACTATGAGTTTTTTATTTATCTTTATAAGAGAGTTAACATTACAACGTCCTAGTCTAATATGCCAAATCCAAGACACTTTATGAAAAATAATTAAACATGATGCATTTTGAGAAACTAATGAATCTAAGTTAACAGATTATACATTTTCATTTCTCAATGTAGAAAACACTAATTCATTTTTAGAATTAAAAACATTTCAAGAATAATTTTCAAATTTAACATGAAATCCATCATCACATAATTGTGAGATACTAAGTATATTATATTTTAATCCATCAGTAAAAGTACATTGGAAATTAAAACTGAGTTAGAGTTACCGATTTGGCCAAAGACAATAATCTTTCCTCTGGTATTGTAACCAAAGGTGACATCTCCTCTATCAATCATTATTAAATTCTTGAAGGATGAGTAGTCTCCTATCACATGTCTTGAAAAGCCACTGTCCATGTACCGTAAGATTTTATTAGAACTCTTTAAGAAAATTTCCTACAAATTGATCAGGTAAAACTATATTTTGGTACCCATACTTGTTTGGGTCCTGTGATATTAGTGACTAGTGCTTTAGGAACCCTTATCTACATCATTAGTTTCCTATAAGCATTATGTAAAGTATTTAAAAAGAAACTCTATTTAGTCCAGATAAACTTGAAACATTACTGCGTGTATCATAACTTGATCTAGCTGACTGTTTTCTAGAACTAGGAGTAAAGCTATATGTCTTAGATTTAGAAACAAAGTTTGTTCTTCCAAATTTTTTTTACTAGGTTGATATCCAATGCCAGTAGTATATTTAGGAGAAATTCGTTTACCTAGAATTTGTGTAAGGTTATTTTTCCTATTGGTAAAACATTATAAGTCTTTCTTCAATATCTTATTAAAAATTTTTAAATCATTGTTCTCCTTGAGTAGTTGAGCATTTTTCTCTTTTTCAGTTGTGAGTTCAGATTTGACAATCATAGTAAGAGCATGCTATTTCTTAAAACATTTATATTTATCTTTTAGTTCATTGAATGTTTCTTCAATCATATTACAGTATTCAAAAATTTCTCCATTAGACATATTTTTAGAGTCACTATCATCTTTAGAATAGTATAAATTATGTAATGGAGAGTCTGGTGTTACCTCAGATGTGTTTGTCATAAAAGACCTATTAGATTTGTTTTCTTGTTCATCATCTGAAGATTCTGAGTAACTTGAATTATCATCAGAAGGACTCTATGTTTCTTTCATTTCCTTTTCATATTTTGTATCTTTTTCCTCCTATTTCTTTTTGTACTTGATCTTTGGACAGTCAACCTTGATGTGTCCCTTTCTCTTACATTCATAACAGACAATCTCATCATACTTGTCACTTATTTTCTAATCTTTCTTCTAGCTTCCTTTTTGATCATTTTTTCCCTTGAAGTAAGGCTTTCTGAAAAATCTGTTTTTTGTTAAAATATCTTGAATCTTATGGCTAATTGAGCCATCTCTTCATCATTTTCAGGTGAGGATTCTTCACTGTTGGAACTCTCTAAAGAGGCTTCCAACTTCTCTTTTTTTGTGTGCTTAGAGGTGGTGGTTTTGAATGCAATATATTTTCTTTTGGGTTCATCCACCTCTTCCTTGGTGACATTCAACTTCACTTCATATATCATCAGTTTCCCAATGAGTTCTTCTACAGGTAGTGTGATGATGTTATACGAATCTCAAATAGAGATAGACTTTCCTCTCTATCTGTCAGGTAGGCATCTGAGAATTACCATGATCTGTTCCTTAGCAGCGAGTTCTCTTCCAAGAGAAATCATTGTGTTGAAAATTTCATTGAACCAGAGATACATATCAGAAATAGGCTCATCAGTTTTCATTTTAAAGTTATCATATTTAATAGTATAAGTATTAAGTCCCATTTCATTCACACTAGAAGTTCCTTCATGTGAAACATACTAGTTATCCCAAATTTTATGGGTAGTTTTATAAGAATAAATTCTAGTAATTTCCTCATCTCCTAAAGTACAAAATAAAGAAATCATGGATTCACAGTTGTTATTGTATGCAGTTTTGGTAGGTTCATCCCATGTGATTCTATCAATAATAGGAATCTTGTATTCATCTATAATTGAAGACCATATTTCAAAACCCATACATTCTAATTGAACTTTCATTTTGATTTTCCATTGAGAATAATTGGATCCATTAAAGAATGGTGGTCTATTTGTTGTAGCACCTTCTAATATATTATCCACAATGAAGAAATACTTTAAAAGACCTAGAAATTTAGAATTAAGAGAAATTTATTGATATTTAAAGTACAACTACAATCACAGTTGAATGGGGTTAGAAATAGAGCCTTAACAAACAATCCTTTAATACCAAATGTTGGTCAGAGTAGAGTACTCAAGTGGGAGGTGAATTTAGTATCTATAAAATTTTTTGTTTAAAAATTATTCTTAAAATGGTTCACCAATAAATTTAAATACAACCCAGATAATCAAATTAATACAGCTATGAATGTTTGACTGTTTAAATAACTTCTCATAAGATTGATTAATTCTCAGCAATCTTAATATTATTTATTAACATTAATTTTTAAGAAATTCTAATAAGGGAAAAAAATATAAATTCTTTCCAAGATTAACTATCAAAGTGAATTTAGTGATTTCTTAAATAGACAAAAAAAAACAGAGAAAAACTAAATTAAGTTACACAGTGGATATAAATCAAGTGGTTCAGTCTCAAGCCGAGACCTAATCCACTCCACTTGGTGATAACCTACCACCAAGTAGTTTATATAGATAAACTTGATCCACACCGTGGATTATGGTTAACAATAGTACATAGGACTGTCCAGGTCACATTAGCTCTTCCACAGTTCCTCGTGGGTATAAACTACCAGGTCACACAAAGACCTCTTACACACTTATCCGTGGGTATAAAAAAGTTTAAAAAGTTTCTTGAGAAAGGATATATTGTATCCTTTAGTTTAATGCAGGAGACAGTTTGTGTATTTATACAGATGTACACACACTGCTAAAAAGCTAAAAATAGTACAAAACATAGAAAAAGTATTGAGATAAGGTTTGAAGTTCTCTGAGTGTTAGTCTATATAGCTTTGGACTTCTGGGATAAAGCTAATGTAGTAATCGAGTTCTCATGTGGAAAATAGAGTATCATAAGTTAGCTGGATCTGGCTTGTGTTCTTCGCGGTTTAGACAGTGCGAAGATGTCCTCGACTCTGGGATTAAAGTATGCTTCATGTGTTCTTTAGTAGTGCCAAGTTGCCTGTGTATATTCTCTTATCAAGAATGATCTAAGTGTTCCTTCATTATCATTATCACACCAGATTGCTTCACATGTTCATCATTTTGTTTTAGGGCCACAATTCTCTTTTATTCTTAGAGCACATGTGTTGGATCCGACAAGATGCATGTATTATGCACCTCACACCTTATACTGTCAGGTGAAATCTCTACCAAGAAACATTAATTATGTCAATGCATTTAAAATATTCAAATATTAACATTAGAGATTAAATTGAAAAACAACAAAAAATATTAAGAAATAGTGTCATAGTTTGTCAGGAAATGGTGTCTCCATGAAATAGTGTCTTCTTAAAAAATGTCTTCTTGAAATGGTGTCTTGTTGAAAGAGTGACTTATTGAAAAGGTGTATCCTTCTTGAAAAATTGTCTTATTCTTTTCCTTTGAACGATGATACAGTCATGATGGAATAGTTATATAGGGATTAATAATCGGTAGCAAAGATACATTGTTTGATCATAGTGTCTGGTTACAGTGACTGGATGGCCAGGATGTCTAGATGGTCACGATGTCTGGATGGTCACGGTGTCTCGATGGTCACAGTGTCTGGATGGTCATGGTGTTTGGATGGTCACGATGTCTGGATGTTCAGGGTGTCTGGATTGTCATGGTGTCTCGATTTTCACGGTTCCTGGTTCTATTTCTACAAAAACACAACCAGTGGCAGACTCACGGTTTATCAGACTTATCCAAATATCTGTATCCAGACATAAATAATGATATTAACAGAATGTATTGGGCTTAAACATTCATCAACTAAATCATTATAGATTAAATTAAATATATTTTACAATAATCAAACAAAATGTGTATTAATTTATATCATGGATATCTTTTACTTAATGCATAAAGATACTGATAATCTGTACATATGGTTTGAGATAAATTACATAGGATTAACATGTTTTATAGAAAGAATTAGATTATTAATCATTGAAAAATTATTAACACATAAAGAGTCCAACAATATGGATAGTTGGCTAGCTAGACACTTGATTGAAATTAGCGGGTAGAACCTGATATGATCTGTAGCTACTCTTACCCCAGTAACCTGGAGTTGATTCCTTACCATATTACATTAACATAGATAAAAGATTCCAATCCCAAAGGACCAAATATTTTAGCAATTTTGGAAAAATATATTACATTCATGATACCCATATTACATTTGGGAAGTAAAATAAATCATAAAAAAGTAAAATATCAGCATCCTTGAAAATCATTCTAAGAATTCACATTCATATCACAGGGAATAGAAAAAATATAAGGGTGATCTCAAATATTCAGAAAGTTTTAAGTACAGAGAAATATATCAAGAATCAAGAACCATAATCAACATGGAAAGTTAAATAACAAAGTACAAATTCCATTTAAATAACTAGATAAGGAAAAAATATATTTTTAGAGGTAAATAAATAAAAAAACATGACATTTAATAAATAAACTGAAAAAGAAATACATCCAAAGAAAATGTAAAAGAAAAAATACCATTCATAAATATTAATAATAATTTAATTCTCAATTAATTAAATTATTAATTATTGGACTTCATGTATGAGGCGTATAAAATTCTCTACTGTCAATATCAATCCTCCAATTTGTTTAAAACTATAGGTAGATGAGTGTTTAATTTGGATAATTGATTGGACTCTTGAGACCTATCGATGTATCAAGAGGATATATAATGTATGGGCCCCACCCATCACCACATTCCCCAATATTTACTCATATATTGAATAATCAATTTAATTAATGAAAAATATACTATATCAAATATCGATACTGAGTAAAGGATACAAATTTATCAATATTTCTTGAATTAATCAAATATATTTTAAAGTAATAACTATCTCTAAAAATGGTATATGGGTTAGGTAGTAATCATTTCCCTCGAACAAGAATATGAATATTTAAGAGAAATAAAATTTATAACAAGAAATGATTATAATAATGTGATTGTTTTAATATGTTGTTAATGATCACAAAAGAAAGTGTGATTTCATATTTACTTTTATCACATTTTAATTTACAAATCAAAGCAGATTGGATGAAATAATTCAAGTTAAAACACAAAATACAATGAATAATGGATTATTCATGATATTACTTATTGAAGTGGTAGTATATGCATCACATTAAATTTTATTGGTTCATAATAACAAATAAGTCTTAATGGAAAGTAAATTGAGACGAAATCCCTTACCTTAAGTTTTCTTTTGGTTGAAAACTCTTTAAATTATAGTATAATGGGTTTAACCATGTTATTAACTTATAATAAAACCTTATTAATGTGTATTATATAATATATGGTTATTTTATAAAATTTTATCAATCATTTTTTAATAATTATTCATTATTTTAATTATTTTGGGTGTTAATTGCCCTGTTTTATAATATGTTTTTACGTTCTATTTTTTGTTCCTATTAATTAGATCAATATTTCATAATATATAGAATATAAACCATAATTTATATAACATATATATTCCATATATATGTATTTAAAGTAATCTATATTATTTGGTGATAGCTATTGAAATAAAAACACTTTTAGAATAACATTATCTCTTCTTGAGGTATCCTCCATAGGTTTTCATGGATGCCTTCCTATGTTGGATTTATACCCAATATATGGTCTATAGGATTAGGTGGAGGAATTTTCTGAATTATTTGGACCGGTCATGGGTGAAAAAATTGGTTTTAGAGATGTGTTGAAGTTAGAGAGGAATGGCCTTTTTAAGTAGGGGAAGGGATATACCTGGCATTTTTTGAAAAGAAGTTAGGTGTACTCACGTTTTTACCTAACCATAGTATTATATAATAAAAAAATTAATGACACGAATGTTTATGGTTGATATATATCCATAAAATGAGATTTGGACAAGTTTTGAGTCATTTTTACACCTTATACTCAAAGATTAACCATGAAGTGAACTTGTTTTTTTCTTAATTACTGTAATTAATTTAAACTCCATACACTAATAATTTGGGAAAAAATTATTTTGATCTTATTATATATTATAAATTATTATTATAAGAAATATGAAATACATTTTATCTAATTAAATTCACAATAGTGGAAAATATTTATTTAAAATTAATCCCGCTTACATGTCGTGGAATCGATGTTTTAAAGTTAGAATGGTCAAAGGTTTAAAAAAAATTTATATCTAAATTCAATATGAAATTGATTAAAATGAAAAAAACTTGACTAATGGATTAATAATTTAACAAATTAAAGACTAAGAAAAATTTAAATTATAATTGATCCATATAAATTTTTTAATAAAAAAAGGTTGTTTTCAATAAATTTTTTGTATTTTTCACTATTCATCAAAAAAATTAAACTTCTCATAAAATTACCAAAAATTAACCCTAATAAATTACTTTCTTAATATTTAAAAAAGGATTTATATATTTTAAAATAAAATTAAAAAATGTTTCAAATTTTATTTTTAAAACATTTGCGCCATTAAATAGTTGTAAACTTGCCTTTAAAAAATACATCCTTTTGTGTGTAAAATTTTATTTGTTATTATATTATGAAAATAATATATATTAGATGAATGTAAAGACATTTTATTGAATATATAATATAAAAATTTTATTATGATCATCCACTAATAGTAATGTTTTAAATTTATTAACATAAAAAACATTTGGTGCATAAAAATAGTTTTTTATAAAATCATTTTCTTTATATTCATTTAGTTTTTATATTCAATTATAATAAATAAATAACCAATTAATTCAAAAATATATTTTCATAATTTATTTAATCCTATTCATAACCTTCAATTTAACAACTACGAGATAATTTTTCATTTTAAATAATAATATTAATAGTATTCGGTAAAACTGAGTCTTGCATGTTACACCAACTATCGAAGAAAATCATTGTTGTGTGCAATACAATGTAGGAAAGAAAGTAATTTTTGTTTGTAACTCAAGATAAATAATTGTTTCATGCATTTACATATATATCATAAATTGAATTTATTTAAAATATTAAATATGCCTTAATTTATCGAGATGTTATATTCCCTTCTTCATTTTTTGTTGCGTGTCATACACAATATTAAATAAAAAGTAATCCTTTTATAATTTTCAGGGTGTGGAATTCATACCACCTTAAATAAATTGTATCCTCACAATTTATACTTGATCTCTATCTTCTATGGTTTGAAATTTTGAAATACCATTGTTGAAAGACCCACATTGTAAAAGAGTTAGTAAAATATCCTCTTAATAAGAGAGAAAGGGAAGTAAAATTATAATATAGACTAACATAAAAAAGGTTACTAATTAGGAGAAAATTAATGGAAAGTGGAGATATGTACTTGGAGGAAAAGCATAAATATTTATAGAATGTGATTGAGTTCATTGAACATAAGAAAGTGAATTATTAGTGTAATGTTAAGGGGATCCAATCATGAAATCTATTGTGATTTAAAACTCCATCGGTTCAATAGAAATGAAGGTATTAAGATAATTTTTTTCAATAACCTTTTTTATATTTTTGAGTAATTATTTTATTGACCAAGGATATAAGGAAATTTTCTTACCTATAATTTTTCAATTCCACAATAACAATTTTATCATTTTTTTGTGCTTTGATTAATTTCTAGTTCATCCCTTATTCTAAGTAATATATACTCAAAAATGAATTTTTGATACTTGAAGAAATAAATTTTACTTTTAATGGATCATAAGATCCCTAAAACAAGTCTTTATATTCGTCTATAACTATTTTCCAAAACCAATGTTGTTAATTCATGAATCTATAAACCCCAAAAGTAATACCACAGGTTCATATTTAATATTTATTCTTCAAATTGTTCAACTAAAAACAATGACATATTAACCAAGACATCAGGTAGGCTAGTTTTTGGTGTGAAACTCCTATCTTATTCTAGACATTGGTTTAAGTATCACCACCTTACCAAATACGATTATTTGTTTCCTTTTATGCATGTTTTATGTTTTCTAATATTATATTAATTTAATTCATATAATTTTCCAAAAAATATGTTTGATATCCTTAAAATTAATTTAATCATTAAATAAAATTTTTTATTGTGGTTTTAAATACATATTATTATCTTTCACAAAGTCTAATAGTCTTATTTGACTATTAGTACAACGTCATAAATAATCATATCATCCTTATTGATTATCAATAGCTTTACACTTATGTCTATAAAATGAAAAGTATTATTCTTAAAATAAATTTTACCCTAAAACATATTTTTTCCCTAAATTTATCCCAAAATATCTTTAATCTTTTAAAATTACAACTATATAAAAAGAGTTGTATAAGAATATGAAATTATGATCAATCATAAACTCATTAACATATGATGGTATCTGTAACTCCTATGTTAATTAATAAACATGTTATTCTAAAATTTAACACAATCCTTATATGTTTCAAAATTCTTAAAACCAAAATAATATTAGTAAAATAAGTTATCCATTTTATTTCAACATAGGTTCTTCTTTTCCCAAGGGTTTATCCAAGGTCATTAATTTTCATTATCTATTCAAATCCATTATAATGGTTTGTAAAGAAAATGTAAATTATCCTAAATAGATCCTCTAAAATTGTAAAACCATGATTATAGTAAGGCCTATTTTCATGTATCAGGTTATGATTGAGTCAAACCCAATGCACCCTTTATAGAGATATTACCCCTAGGTACATCAATTCCAGAACCACGTCGACTTTTAATATTTATAAATGGATGCTTTTTTAGGAATTACCACATAATCTATACCTTATCAAATCTTTTGGGTGTTATTATATACTTATCCTAAAATTATAACTTATGGTTATCTTTCATAATCTATTTCTTCCTAAATCTAGTGCCAATGGTTTCTATTAAACTATCTATGAAACCAACTGTAGGGACCCAAACCCCAGTAGCTTAGAGCTGGTGCATCATCATATTAAGTTGTCATAGATAAAACATTCAAATCCCAAATGACTAAATGGGTTAGTAGTTTTGGAAATCCATATTACATTCAAGATACCCATATTATATTGGTAAAATAAACTAAATCATAACAAATGTAAATTCTCGTCACCGTTAAAACTTATTCCAAAAATTCTTCTTCATATCACAGGGAAAGGGAAAAAAATAAGGGTGATATAAAAATATTATCAAGGGTTAATTGATGTAAAATATATCATGAATAAATAATAATAATTAACATGTAAAGGTAAATAAATGAGAACACATTCCATTTAAATAACTATATAATGAACAATTAATATGGAAAGGTAAATAACTGAAAACACGTGTAATTTAGTCATTGAATTGAAAATGATATGCATAAAGAGATAGTGTCAAAGAGAAAATATCATGGATAAATATTTATAAAAATAATTTAATTATAAATTAAGGAAATTCTTAATTATTAGACCTCATTTCCAAGGAACATCAAAACCTATACTATCAAGATCTATCCTCCAAAAAATTTAAGCTACAAGTAGAAACCCATTTAATTTGACCAACTAATTTGTCTCATGAGACCTGTCAATGCATCATGGTTATATATAAAGTCTCAGCCCCACCCATCCCTTAATATCCATATATTTCATCACATATTGAATAACATATTAAATTCACCAACAATATACCATCTCAAATACCAATATTGAGGAAACGATATAGGTTTATCAATATTTCCTCAGTTAATCAAATAAATTTCAATGTAAAAACTGTATAAGAAAATTGTATACTTCTTAGTAAATAATCATATCCAACACAAAAGAATGTATATATTTAATATAAATTTAATTTAAAATAAAAAATGGTTATAATAAAGAGACTTTTTCAAGATAAATTTTACAATCAGAAAAGATAGTGAAATTTCATAATAAATTTTATCATTAGGTAATTTCAAATCATATATTATTGTATTAAATAATTCAAATTGAAACATTAAAAACCATAAATATTGAAGTATTAGTGATATTTTAGGTCAAATGGGTAGTATATATACCACATAAAAGATGATTGGAAGATAATAACAAATAATTATAAATGGAATGTAAATTGAGACGAAATATCTAACCTTACGATTCCTTTTGGTTGAATTCAATTTAACTACGGAATAATTTTTTTTTAATAATTTTCTTAAATTATAAAATAAGGTTATTATTTTTTAGGATTTCATATATAAATATTTTATAACATCTTATCGCCCATTTGTTAATAATATTTCATTATTTTCCCTATTTCAGGTGTTAATTGCCTTATTTTTTTGAGTATGTTTTGACTTATTATTTTTTGTTCCTCTTACGTAGATTATGATTTAATTATATATAGAATGTAAAATATTATGTAATTATAATATTTATTAATTATATATTTATTTATATTATTCCATAAAATTTCATGAAAGGAAATGAAATACACCGTTCATGGAGACAGTAGATTATACGTACACATGAACACTATTTCTATTTTCTTATCGTATCTAAAGAAAGAAAAGTAAATGATATACAGAAACACATACATATATACATACATACATACATATATATATATATATTAATAATTAATTATAATTTTTATTTCATATATATCATATATGTTTATTAAACTTATCTTTAATACATTCGATGCAAATTTTGAGCAAATCACATTGCTTTGCGAGACGGTAGTTTTCCATATACATGAACAACATTTTCATATTCCTAGAAAATGGAAATCATGAAGGTATTTGTTATATAGTAACTAATTAAGTATAAATACAGAATAAATATCATAAATGTAATATATAAACATTATTTCTATCATTATTCTTAACCTTGATAGGTGTTAATGAAAAAATGAATGACCCCAATCCGTGAGGCGATAGTCCGCTATACACACGAATAATGATTTCATAACCCATTTGATGGAAGTGTGTAAATTTTTAGGTTTTAATCTTAACAAAAAAACTTCTCATTAGATTTAAAATAATTAGGTTATTTTATAATCATGACATAAGAATAATTGAAGGAGATGGAGGAGGAAATCGAATAAAAACAGATAAAACATTACTTTTTCTTCTGATATCTTCCTTAGGATTTCACTAATGGCTTATTAAGTTAGCTTTATGCCCAAGATAATTCCCTTATTATAATGGGAGGTAATTTTGGGAGTTATATGGGTAGGTATTGGCTGAACAACGGGTTTTTATAGGTGTGAAGAAGTGGGATATGGGGTGGTCTTTTATAAGTGTGGGAGAGGACACACATTAAATTTTTGAAAAGAAGTTTGGTGTAACTGAATTTTTAACAAAAAATAGTCTTCAATAATTCCGAAAATTATAGAAATGAATGTATAAGGTCAAAATATGGCCATCCATTGGAATTTTTACATGTTTTGGAAAAAGTTTACACTGTAAACTCTTTGTTTAACCACTAAGTAAACTTTTTTTTACCTTATTTACTATAATTAATTTTTACTTCATTCAATAATAATTATTGTAAAAAATTAAGCTGAACTTATTATAAATAATAAATTATTTTGATACCAAACATTGAATCTATTTTTACAAATTTAAATAATTTAACTGGCCAAAATTGATTTAAAATTAATCTCACAGATTTGTTAAGGAAGCATGTTTTTAAAGTGAAAATGCTCAAATGTTTACGAACTTTTTATATCTAGATTGAAAATTAAATTGATTAAAATAACCAAATTAAATTAATGGATGTATATTTTAACTAATTAATCTTTTAACCTATTTTAAATTATAATTTGTTCTTATAAATTATTTAAATGTAAAATTTTATTTTCAATTAAAATTTAGTTTTTTCATTATTCATCAATAAATGATTCTTCTCAGAAAATTACAAAAAATTCACCATGATCTAATTTTTAAATAATTATTTTAAAAAATGAAGATTATTTTTACAAATAATTTTTTTAAAAGTGTCAAAATTTATTTTTAAAACATGTGCGGTATTAAAAGGAGGAAAAAATGCCTTTACAAAAAATAGTTTTTTATACGTGAAATGAGATTAATTCCTATCTTAGCCATATAAAATATATATGATGAATGTAATTTTTTATTAAATATATAATATATAAATTTCATTATGATCATCCACTATTGTAGTTAATTAAATTTATTATGATAAAACAATCTTCATGCGTAAAAATATTATTTATAAAAACATTTCCTTTATATTTAATTAGTTTTTATATTCATTTCTAATCAATTTGTATTCAATTAATTCAACCATATAATTTTAAAAGTTATTTTATACTATAAATAACAATTAATTCAATATCTTTGAGATAATTCTCATTTTAAATAATAATATTAATATCATTTGGTAAAACTCAGTCTTGCGTGTAGCACAAGCTATCAAAGAATATCATTGTTGTGTGTAACATAAGACAATGAAGAATATAATTGTTGTAGGTAACACAAGATAACTCAATGCTACATGAATTTTATGATATATCATAAATTAAATTTATTTAAAATATTAAAAAAATTATAATGTCTTTGGATGTTATTCTCCCTTCTGTGCTTATTTTTTCAAGAAATAAATACTATTTATTAAGAATTTATTCTTTTAGAATTTTTAGGGTGTAAGATTATCATACTTCCAATGATTTATGTTGATTTATAGTATATGTTTTTATGGTTGTGTTTATCTAACATTTTTTTTCTTTTACCCAATGGAGGGAGTTCCTTAAATTATTCATTTAGATACAAGTAGATCTATTTCTTGGGTCCTAGATTAGTCTGATAACCATATATAGTTCATATCATTTGAATAGGATCACCTAATTATGGTAGATTTTCTAAATGATAAATAAAATTCTATTATTATAAGTTATACTCAATGGGAATAAAAACCTTGTTTAATTTAGTGATCAATATCGTTAACTCCTTTAACTCCATTTCATATTGAGAAAATATCTCTTTGGTGGTAGGGGGATCAACATATCCAGGTAATGAGAAGGTTGTGGCTATACTCTTCCCCTTTTCTTTAGACGAGTCTCATTGAAGTTTCTTAAACTAAGCATTTATGGGAACCCCAAATTTTAATCCATCATAAATATATGGATGAACAAACCTTATTCAAGTATCTCAGTGTGGACCTCATTTCATGTATCAACATCCTTACAATGATTTTATTCTTATTCATTATCATGGTCTATGTAATCATTTGTGGATAAGCTAATGAAATTCACAGATACATAATATTCTACATAGATCATGAAGTAACACAAATTATAAGGGGATTATTTACCTTCTTAATTCATGTTGAGTGTTAGGTCACAATCCTCCTTGATATTTCCCTTTTTAGTGGACCATTTCAGTTTACAGTCTCTATGATGCTTTTCCAAATCTTACTAATTTTCTCCAAATGTTATTCAGTATTGGGTAATCTTGATGGGAGAATAAATAATCATGAATTATTGTGTGGTTGATTAAGTATGTGTGTCATACAATAGGAGGAATTATGAAGGTATTCCCTATCACATATTCCCCGTTATAGAAAATATTAACTTACATTAAGGGGGATATATATTAAATATTAATTTCCTCAATCCTATAGTATAGGATTGACATGGTTCTACCACCTTGGATTTTTGGACATTCTAGTTATTAGATGGTCCCTAAGGTGGTGTTGGTGGTAAAAATTATCCCATCCCTATAGGTTGGGCTTCTCTTGCATTGGTTATACCCTCTTAATTTTTTGGGATTTGATTGAATCATGATCTAGATGTAGTGAGTATTCTTAATGTGACCTAATCACTAATGATGTTGGAACTATAGTCAAGGGAATTGAATTTCACAAGTGAGAGGCACGTTCATTGTAACGCCCCGACCCTAGTTACCCATAGTCGGTGCATTATTACATAACATTGGCATGATCATGAGAAAGATCAAGTCTCGAAAGACCGATTAGTTTAGTAGCCTTGGAATAACTAGATACATCCATAAATTTTTACATTACATCATAAAAAAAACATCTTGTCTTTATATCCCCTCATACTATCCCTGCAGGTCATTCATAAATTACTTCTTCATAATCCTGAAAAAAAAACATTGAAAGGGGTGAGCTCGGATGCTCAGTAAGGATAACAATGTAGCGGAAGATTTCATAAATAAGCATAAACACTTAAGGCAATGTATAACTAAAACAAAAGCCTTTGAAACTTGAACTTCAGCATAAAATGGCAAAGGTAAAATGAAATAATGCCATTTACTTACTCACATGGATATTCTACTAGTCGAATGATCACATGCAATATCAATAACCACTTTCATAATGATGGAATGCATAATGCCAGACTATCATAACCACATAGCCAAGGCCTCGTGCCAAGACTAAAAATAAGATTTTGCCAAGGCCTTGTGCCAAGACACTAGTTTGTCTCATGAGACCTACCGATGCATCGAGGAGCTATAACGGGCTCCACCCGTCACTTATTAAGTCCAATGCATTCCTCATATGAACAGGTTTAAACATAACATAAACATTCGTATTAAAACTAGCATACGAAATGTCAATACTTCTACCACAAACCATGAATGGTATAAAAATAGCACATCCATAGTCAAACATAACTCATTCGATACAATATGGAAGATTGTATTGTATCACATTAACCTCAATCAAGAATAATGAAGGATGTTGACATAGATGAAAATAATCATCAAAACTATTTGAGAGAAATATCCCCCTTTTTCTTGAAAACTTTTAAAAGTCACACTATTTGTCAAGAAGACATTCAAAAATAGATTTTTGAATCAAAGTGTCCCATACCACTTTGAAACTTTTAAAAGGATTTTTAATTTTAAAACTTTAATGTCCATATAAATAAATCCTTAAAACCATTTTTAAAACATGGACATTAATGAAAAAGATTTAGATGAATAAGTCTTTAAAACATTTAAAAATGGTATTTTAGTTAGAGATTCTAACCAAAAGAGAGACACTTGAATGAAAATAATTGAGGTAATCAAAACTTTGTAATATCATGAGAATAAAGGGAATTCATGATATACTATGTCAAATTACATTATATACACCACATAAAAGTGATTTGGTGTATATCAACAAAGAAGTCTCAATGGAATGTAAGTTGAGATGAAATCTCTCATAAAGGCCATATCCTTAGGTTAAGGATAAATCAACAACATAATTATGTGTGAAAAATATAAATACACTAAATATGATTGGATATTCAGTGTAAAACAATCAAAGTATATTCACACATATTCCTGTAAAAACAACACCAACGAATTGGATGTTTAACTCAACAAATGGTGAAAGAGTTAAAATTACTCTTATCAAATTCATATCAATGACTTGAGAATTTTCAATGGAGTGATTATGTGTATCAAAAGTATATCCACAGGAAGGGGAGTGGAAATTATGACATAATCAAATGAATAGTGATTCCACACATAATCTTGGGGTAATAAAATCAATGAAATATGCGTAAAGCCAAATGAGTGGAAATTGAAATCTCAAATTCCCTTATTGATTAGGTAACATAAGAAACAAACACCCATGAAAGAAAGATCATACCATGATGATGTAAATACCCATAAAATAATGTATATTACACAATGAATACAATCATGGGTAGTACACATACACCACATGCAATAATTAAGTGGTGATCAATGGAATTCTCACGGAATTAAAAGTGAGACAAGAAACCCCTTACCACGTTAATCAACTGAGTCGCATGGACAAAAGTTAATAACCACCAAATGATTTACAGAATAACATGAATATAAAGTGAATCATGATAATATATATCAAATGTAAGTACACAATACACCACTTTCAATAATTTAGTAGCGAACAATGGAAATCTCACGGAATTGAATTTGAGATAAGAGAATCCCTTACTTTGTACTTTTTCCTTGGTCGATGGTAGGTTTACCTCCTGTATAATGGTAAAATAATTGTTATTGAATAATACAAGAATAATTTACTTTAATATGATATCATATATGATCTTTTAACATTGATTTGTTAATATTATCTTAGAATTATCGTCATTTCGGGTGTTAACGGGTTCATTTTACTTTATATTCTTTGTTATGTGAGCCATATTCGTTATTAATGGGATGTATATTATTCATATCCAGAATGATATCAAGTCCTTAGATACTATTTTTAAATAATCAAATTATAATTATACTTGAATGGATATGATGGACAATGAATCTCATCGCGTTCGTGGAGACGGTAGTCCGTACGTACGCACGAACGCTACTTCCATTTAATTTTTCATTTTAAAAGTATTGAATCCAAATGATACATAGGTATATTATTATTCCAGTATAATATAATATTTTATATATGTTACTTAAGTTCATTAACACCATCCTTTATACGTTCCATGTGTGGTATGAACGAGTCATATCATTTTAAGGGGGCGGTAGTCCGCACTTCCTCAAATGAAATTATCGTATGTATATACAACATGAAACGAATAATGATATGAAATAAAATGGAATTACAGAAGATTATATATAAAATATATATCATTAATATCATATTTAATTACAGTTCCATCATAATGGCCACCATGAGAGGTGGTAAGATGTATTTGAACAATCATAGTTTCGTGAGGCGTTAGTTTGCCATCCACAGAAACATTATGTTCATCATCCATTAGATGGAGTTGTGTGTATGTGTAGTTTGAATCTTTCTTATAACAACATCCTAGTATATTGTGGATACTGGTTTTGTTACAAAAGAAAGGAAATAAAAAGTGTTTGGGGGTTGGAGAAGCAAAATAAATGAAAATAATTTAAGAGAAATCGTTACCTTTAATTTAGGTAACTCACTTTGGTTGGAACCAAAGGACTTCTTGAAATGCTTTCTGCCTAATGGGAAGCTTCAAGGAGGAGGAGATGGATGTGGGGAGATTATTTGGGCAGGGTTTGGACGAGCCAAGTGGCTTGAGAGGTGTGAGGAATGAGTAGAAGTGGTCTCCTTTTATAAGGGAGAGGAGGGGCTCTTTAGGAAAGAGTGAAAGTATTACTTTATAATATAATTATATTCGGTTTATAATGGTCCAAAAATCATTTAGGTCGAAGATAAGATGACTCATATTCTAAATAACATCAACCAATAAGAATTGGACAGGTTTGAGATAATATTTTAATCATTATAATCTTATTTATTTAAATTATTTATTAATGAGGTAAACATTGCATCATTATTGTGTCATTAATAATTTAAATTATTTGATGTCTAAAAATTATAAATAAAATATCATTATGTAGGAAATCTTTTTATCTTTCTAATGAATATTTATAATCGAAAATCCAACATGTATAACCCTATGTAAAAATTGTTATTCTAAAAGATATATGCTTGTGTCATTTTTGTATTCATTTTAACTTAATTAAAATAAAGTATCATTATCACTTACAAGTGGATCCATGGGGTCCCAAAATCGACCCAAAGATGCCCATGGTAGACCATGTATCAACCAATAGGGTTAAGACACGTTTTAGGGTAATTTAGTATTATTATAATATTATTTTTTAACCCTTATTTACCGGATTTACCCTTAACCATGGTAAATAAAATATTTACCGCAGTAATTATTCAAAATGTCTAAAAATAAAAGTTACCTATTTACACAATTTGAACATCCTGATTCCAAATATGGAATCCATTTTCTTAAATTCAAAACACATAAGTGGAAGAAATTAATTTAAAATTAATTCCCGCTGTTAAAATAAAAAGCGTGTTTTTAAGAGATAATAACTATCAAAAGATTGACACTCGTTTATGTCTGGTTTAATTGTGAAATTATGTCCAATGACAAACATTAAATTAAATGGTAAAAATATATTCTAAATATACTTTAAAACCACTCAAATTCATAATTTATCAATATTAATTATTTTGATTAAAAAAGTTGTTTTTAATTAAAATTTAGTAATTTTCACTATTCATCAAAATATAAAAGTTATCCGAAAAGTACCAAAATTTCACCCTAGGCTAATTTCGATATTCCGAATCCAAAAATGAAGTCCATTTTGAAATATAAAATATATATGATTTCAAAAAGTAGGTATTACTATTCACAACGGCTAGTTTAATTAGTTGTGGTGTGTGTTAGAACTCGAGGTTGCGTACAACACACGCTATCGCATTATTCGAAGGGAAACGTACCATGGAAGCTTGGGGTGTTACATTCTCCCCTCCTTCAATAAATTGCGTCCTCGCAATTTTTAAAATTTTGCTTGGTAATATAATGGAAAGTCCCACATCGGAAAAATAGTCAATAAAACTATCACTTTAAAAGAAAGAAAGAGGGGTATAAGGGTCATCCAAGATAACCCATACTAGGATTCCATGTAAGAAAACATGGATATGGATGATAAACTAAGTGTCAAGCTCTGATGGAGAGGGATAGGAATCATGATCAGGAGAAAGTTAACAATGAGAAAACCACAAACTTGTGTTGGGACAAACGACCATTAGTCTCCTAGTAGGAAAGTAAACAGACAACATTTTTTTTAAGTTACATTACATAAGGAAGAGGAATTCATTTATGATATTGACTAAGAACATTATGAGATATACTTACATTTTAATTAGATTTTCATTTTTTAATAAATTTCCACCACTAACTCAATTTTTTTTTAAACGATGAGTATTCAAGAAGACTTGGTCACACTGGAAGAGCTAGAATAAACTTCTATAGAATCACATGATCCATGCAGGATAAACTATATATTTACATTGTCTTTGAATATTAATCAAAACCAAAATGGTTAGTGAATGATCTAATGATCCCCCAAAAGGATATTCATTGAGATAAATATGCACTAATATTAATTTCTAAAATTAAACCAACAATACCCCAAAGTTAAATAGATACCATTCAATAACCAATTGTCCTTAAAATCCTTTAATATAATCCAAACTAATATTGAAACCCAAATCATAGAAGAATTTGATTATGTAGTCTCCCATGTTACATTGTATCTCCAAATGACATCAAATACTCTTAAAGTCACATACTTAAAAGTAATTAACATCATCACATATTCTCTGTTATAGATTAATAATTTCTATAAATAACCCAAATCACTATAAATCAACAATAAAAACGTAGATAAAAAAAATCCACCATTACTCTACAAATGAAACCCCATTATATTCTATTTTCCTTGGGCATATAGTGTTTCCAACAAAGCGAA
This sequence comes from Viscum album, assembly GCA_963277665.1. Lineage (NCBI taxonomy): Eukaryota > Viridiplantae > Streptophyta > Magnoliopsida > Santalales > Viscaceae > Viscum > Viscum album. Next base: position 1,854,115,015 of record OY728163.1, on the reverse strand, counting down.
CATCTTCCAAAATAACATTTATCACTTAATCACCAAATCATTTTCCTATACCAAGGGTATTCATTTGATAAGACATAAGAACCCAAATCATCTTATTATTGATCAATGAAATCATTTAACAAAAAAATAGTCACATTAACCAGGGACTTCACGTAGTCCAGTGGTAGGCGATAAATCCCAATCGCACTTTGGTTGTGGGTTCGATTCCCACAGCTTTGTCCGACGCGACGGGTTGTCACACGGTCTACGTGTTGTCCTTTTTCAAAAACTATATTTTATAATATTACCAAAATGAGATAAATTCCTCAAAATAACATAATTTAATCACAAATGTTATATCATACTTTGCATTTTTATCCCAAATTATAATAACTTATAATTTTCTCAAACCCCAATGATCATATAAAACCAAATGGTTTTTTATACCTATATCCACAAGAGAAGAGACAATTCTTCCTCAAATATCATTCTCACATGGCAAACTGCGGGGTTACAAATACAAGAGAAAATTATTCCAAAGTAAACCCATCAATAAAGATCACTAACACTTTTAAACATTTCACCATCCATTTATTTCCACATAGGTTCTTCATCATATGTTCCTCGGGTTCCCACATTGCCTCTTCCATCTTATGATTTCTCCATAGATCTTTTACCAGACGAGTCATCCGGTTTCTCAACACTTGATCTTTGGTATGAAGAATTCTGATAGGCTCTCCAAAATAAGATAGATCTGGTTCCAGTTATAATTCTTCATAGGTGAATACATGCGTTGGGTCAGGCATGTATTTTGTCACTAGAGATATGTGGATCACAACATGAACTCTGGAGAGACTAGGCGGATTTTCCTTTCGGTAGAATGCGTTCATGTGTCACAATGGTACCTCAGGAATTTTTCCAAATCATCTACTTCCTTTACCCAAAAACTCCTCATCCATTTTGGATTATATCGATGGAAGCATCGATGCATCATAAAAAAATAGGTATTTCTTATATATAATTTGGAGACATCGTCTTTAACATGTTTTTTTAGAAAACTTCTCACTGATTCATCTTCAAATATTTCAAAATAAGGTTTTGGTAAATCAGTTTTCGTATATCCCAAAAGACATAAATATATAATTTGATACATATAGGCTGCTCGAAGGTCTCCCTCTTCTGCAGCATCTAGAAAATCATTTAGTGCATCGTAATTTTGAGATAAAGTGAATAATTTGAAAAGACCCTGATGGTACTTCCCACGCTTAGCGTGGTAAGAAAGTTGAGAGCGCAACATTATCCCACAGTCGGTACTTGATCCTTGAAAGAAGCATGCAATGCTAGAGGTATTGGATGTCTCATAAAGTTGTTTGCATGTAACTTGGACATTTGAAAAAGTTTCAACATCGTCTGCGCATGACTTCTGGATAATAATTGTAAGTAGTTCTTCAGGAAGAGAGAGAAGAGTTGTTCGTGATCTTGCTCCCTCCATGTTTCAACTAAAAAAATAAAATACAATTAGGGTTTTTTAATACTTATCTAATAGGAATAAAAAAAGACATAATAGGATAATCTTGTAATTGAACAATATATCCTAACTTGGGGTACCCTATGTTAAAATCTACATTATCCACTATCTACTTGCCGACATATATTCTTAGGGGCATTTTTTGTATTCCCTTAATAATGGTTTATACTAATCTTGTGAATTTACCAAAGCATATTCCCCCGGGAGTGTCGTAACCAAGAGTGCAGCAAGGCCCGTTGTCGTGTACCAGTTCTCGTTCGAGTCTAGCTCAAAGCGGTGTTTTCGGGTTTTATCCCTAGGTACATCTGTGCCAGAGCCACCTCTACCTGCTCGTATCCAGATAGGGATGTATTTCTTGGAAAACTCACAAAATCATTACAATACCAAAATTCTAGGAAGTTCTTCTATACTAATCCTCAAAGTTCATCTTAGGTCTACGTGCTCTAATCAGAGTTTATCTAAATCTCGCTTCCAAGGTTTGTACTAAACTTCCTCTGATACCAACTGTAACGCCCCGACCCTAGTTACCCAGAGTCGGTGCATTATTACATAACATTGGCATGATCATGAGAAAGATCAAGTCTCGAAAGACCGATTAGTTTAGTAGCCTTGGAATAACTAGATACATCCATAAATTTTTACATTACATCATAAAAAAAACATCTTGTCTTCATATCCCCTCATACTATCCCTGCAGGTCATTCATAAATTACTTCTTCATAATCCTGAAAAAAAAAACATTGAAAGGGGTGAGCTCGGATGCTCAGTAAGGATAACAATGTAGCGGAAGATTTCATAAATAAGCATAAACACTTAAGGCAATGTATAACTAAAACAAAAGCCTTTGAAACTTGAACTTCAGCATAAAATGGCAAAGGTAAAATGAAATAATGCCATTTACTTACTCACATGGATATTTTACTAGTCGAATGATCACATGCAATATCAATAACCACTTTCATAATGATGGAATGCATAATGCCAGACTATCATAACCACATAGCCAAGGCCTCGTGCCAAGACTACAAATATGATTTTGCCAAGGCCTTGTGCCAAGACACTAGTTTGTCTCATGAGACCTACCGATGCATCGAGGAGCTATAACGGGCTCCACCCGTCACTTATTAAGTCCAATGCATTCCTCATATGAACAGGTTTAAACATAACATAAACATTCGTATTAAAACTAGCATACGAAATGTCAATACTTCTACCACAAACCATGAATGGTATAAAAATAGCACATCCATAGTCAAACATAACTCATTCGATACAATATGGAAGATTGTATTGTATCACATTAACCTCAATCAAGAATAATGAAGGATGTTGACATAGATGAAAATAATCATCAAAACTATTTGAGAGAAATATCCCCCTTTTTCTTGAAAACTTTTAAAAGTCACACTATTTGTCAAGAAGACATTCAAAAATAGATTTTTGAATCAAAGTGTCCCATAACACTTTGAAACTTTTAAAAGGATTTTTAATTTTAAAACTTTAATGTCCATATAAATAAATCCTTAAAACCATTTTTAAAACATGGACATTAATGAAAAAGATTTAGATGAATAAGTCTTTAAAACATTTAAAAATGGTATTTTAGTTAGAGATTCTAACCAAAAGAGATACACTTGAATGAAAATAATTGAGGTAATCAAAACTTTGTAATATCATGAGAATAAAGGGAATTCATGATATACTATGTCAAATTACATTATATACACCACATAAAAGTGATTTGGTGTATATCAACAAAGAAGTCTCAATGGAATGTAAGTTGAGATGAAATCTCTCATAAAGGCCATATCCTTAGGTTAAGGATAAATCAACAACATAATTATGTGTGAAAAATATAAATACACTAAATATGATTGGATATTCAGTGTAAAACAATCAAAGTATATTCACACATATTCCTGTAAAAACAACACCAACGAATTGGATGTTTAACTCAACAAATGGTGAAAGAGTTAAAATTACTCTTATCAAATTCATATCAATGACTTGAGAATTTTCAATGGAGTGATTATGTGTATCAAAAGTATATCCACAGGAAGGGGAGTGGAAATTATGACATAATCAAATGAATAGTGATTCCACACATAATCTTGGGGTAATAAAATCAATGAAATATGCGTAAAGCCAAATGAGTGGAAATTGAAATCTCAAATTCCCTTATTGATTAGGTAACATAAGAAACAAACACCCATGAAAGAAAGATCATACCATGATGATGCAAATACCCATAAAATAAAGTATATTACACAATGAATACAATCATGGGTAGTACACATACACCACATGCAATAATTAAGTGGTGATCAATGGAATTCTCACGGAATTAAAAGTGAGACAAGAAACCCCTTACCACGTTAATCAACTGAGTCGCATGGCCAAAAGTTAATAACCACCAAATGATTTACAGAATAACATGAATATAAAGTGAATCATGATAATATATATCAAATGTAAGTACACAACACACCACTTTCAATAATTTAGTAGCGAACAATGGAAATCTCACGGAAATGAATTTGAGATAAGAGAATCCCTTACTTTGTACTTTTTCCTTGGTCGATGGTAGGTTTACCTCCTGTATAATGGTAAAATAATTGTTATTGAATAATACAAGAATCATTTACTTTAATATGATATCATATATGATCTTTTAACATTGATTTGTTAATATTATCTTAGAATTATCGTCATTTCGGGTGTTAACGGGTTCATTTTACTTTATATTCTTTGTTATGTGAGCCATATTCGTTATTAATGGGATGTATATTATTCATATCCAGAATTATATCAAGTCCTTAGATACTATTTTTAAATCATCAAATTATAATTATACTTGAATGGATATGATGGACAATGAATCTCATCGCGTTCGTGGAGACGGTAGTCCGTACGTACGCACGAACGCTACTTCCATTTAATTTTTCATTTTAAAAGTATTGAATCCAAATGATACATAGGTATATTATTATTCCAGTATAATATAATATTTTATATATGTTACTTAAGTTCATTAACACCATCCTTTATACGTTCCATGTGTGGTATGAACGAGTCATATCATTTTAAGGGGGCGGTAGTCCGCACTTCCTCAAATGAAATTATCGTATGTATATACAACATGAAACGAATAATGATATGAAATAAAATGGAATTACAGAAGCTTATATATAAAATATATATCATTAATATCATATTTAATTACAGTTCCATCATAATGGCCACCATGAGAGGTGGTAAGATGTATTTGAACAATCATCGTTTCGTGAGGCGTTAGTTTGCCATCCACAGAAACATTATGTTCATCATCCATTAGATGGAGTTGTGTGTATGTGTAGTTTAAATCCTTCTTATAACAACATCCTAGTATATTGTGGATACTGGTGTTGTTACAAAAGAAAGGAAATAAAAAGAGTTTGGGGGTCGGAGAAGCAAAATAAATGAAAATAATTTAAGAGAAATCGTTACCTTTAATTTAGGTAACTCACTTTGGTTGGAACCAAAGGACTTCTTGAAATGCTTTATGCCTAATGGGAAGATTCAAGGAGGAGGATAGGGATGTGGGGAGATTATTTGGGCAGGGTTTGGATGAGCCAAGTGGCTTGAGAGGTGTGAGGAATGAGTAGAAGTGGTCTCCTTTTATAAGGGAGAGGAGGGGCTCTTTAGGAAAGAGTGAAAGTATTACTTTATAATATAATTATATTCGGTTTATAATGGTCCAAAAATCATTGAGGTCGAAGATAAGATGACTCATATTCTAAATAACATCAACCAATAAGAATTGGACAGGTTTGAGATAATATTTTAATCATTATAATCTTATTTATTTAAATTATTTATTAATGAGGTAAACATTGCATCATTATTGTGTCATTAATAATTGAAATTATTTGATGTCTAAAAATTATAAATAAAATATCATTATGTAGGAAAGCTTTTTAGCTTTCAAATGAATATTTATAATCGAAAATCCAACATGTATAACCCTATGTAAAAATTGTTATGCTAAAAGATATATGCTTGCGTCATTTTTGTATTCATTTTAACTTAATTAAAATAAAGTATCATTATCACTTACAAGTGGATCCATGGGGTCCCAAAATCGACCCAAAGATGCCCATGGTCGACCATGTATCAACCAATAGGGTTAAGACACGTTTTAGGGTAATTTAGTATTATTATAATATTATTTTTTAACCCTTATTTACCGGATTTACCCTTAACCATGGTAAATAAAATATTTACCGCAGTAATTATTCAAAATGTCTAAAAATAAAAGTTACCTATTTACACAATTTGAACATCCTGATTCCAAATATGGAATCCATTTTCTTAAATTCAAAACACAGAAGTGGCAGAAATTAATTTAAAATTAATTCCCGCTGTTAAAATAAAAAGCGTGTTTTTAAGAGATAATAACTATCAAAAGATTGACACTCGTTTATGTCTGGTTTAATTGTGAAATTATGTCCAATGACAAACATTAAATTAAATGGTAAAAATATATTCTAAATATACTTTAAAACCACTCAAATTCATAATTTATCAATATTAATTATTTTGATTAAAAAAGTTGTTTTTAATTAAAATTTAGTAATTTTCATTATTCATCAAAATATAAAAGTTATCCGAAAAGTACCAAAATTTCACCCTAGGCTAATTTCGATATTCAGAATCCAAAAATGAAGTCCATTTTGAAATATAAAATATATATGATTTCAAAAAGTAGGTATTACTATTCACAACGGCTAGTTTAATTAGTTGTGGTGTGTGTTAGAACTCGAGGTTGCGTACAACACACGCTATCGCATTATTCGAAGGGAAACGTACCGTGGAAGCTTGGGGTGTTACATTCATCCTTTTTACAGACATCATGAAAGAGTCTTTCAATAGATCACTCATACTAGGTTTTGAATTTCTCAAATGTAAGCATGATGGGGTCCTGTTGGACATATCAGCTAGCATGTAGTGAGCATGGAAATGAAATTTTTTTTTGAAAAAATGATGTTCATGGCACCATTATTAGTAGAATTTGATTACCAATAAGTGGATTGAAATTCAACACTCTATGCTCACCCTAACTTCTGATATATATATATAATGGAGTTTCAATAATTATCGAGATGATATTTTTCATATTGGAGATGCACACACATTTATGGTCACCATAATAATTTCTTTATTTATGTTATTATACATTCTAAAGAGAAAATGTCAATATGGTAGTAGAGTTCTCATATTTCCTTGATGGGGTTTTCATATTCTTCACAAGAAGGATGTTTCAACATCAAATGATGACTGGTCATCCACATATTATATAAATATAGTGTAATAATTATTCAGGAATAGACATTTGGATATCAATATATGAAGTTTATACAAGTCATAACAAACATTTAATATTTTCTTTAATGAGTTTATACCTTATAATCCTGAAATTATTTTCATTTTTTTCAGATATTCCGTTACTTGATTTGACCAGATGGATAGATTCATGGTCACCATGTTGAGTGGAGTAGGATTGGTTTGAATCTTATCCACTATATCAAAGGATGAGTGATCAAAATGTGTTTTTGATAATGAAATCTCCCTCAGGATATCTCTCAGTTGAGATAGAATATCACCTGATAGAGATAAGGCACGTAGTTTAACTGGCCTCAATCTCTAGATTGCATTTTGATATGAGGGATCTTTCAAAAATTCTATTGTAAGGGGATGATCTTATTGTTGAAATGAGATTTTTCTCTGGGGAATAATATTGAAATAAAATCCATGGGGAGGACCGCCGTGGTCCTTTTGATATCAATGATTATGAGGGGGTATTCCATAATGGCTCGATGTTTAGTTTCATGGAGGACTATTGCAACATATAACATATGAAGGACCATTAGGGTGTAAATTGATTAGTATATAGATAAAAGTAGAAACATATTTCTAGGAATTTTTATTGTGGGGATTTTGAATTTCATATATCTCACTATGTGAAGAGTTTCCATGTTTGATCTTGATATTTTTATGGGGAGGACCTTAGTGGAAGAAACTATGGGGTGGACCACTAGATCTGCAAGTATCAACATCATAGGGTATAAATATTTAAATGAAATTAATTTCTCCTTACAATAATGATTCAATATGTTATTGAGAAACTATTGATTGATTCTTAAGGGCCCCAATAATAAAAGCATTTACTAGGGGAGGGATATGATACTACTCATCTACTTTAGGCCATCCATGGAGAGACATCAACATAGATGATCTTTATCGAGAAGTTGGGGTTGTGTGCTATTCATGATGGCCTTAACATGTGGGATTACTACTAGGTGAATCGTATGTTAATATCAAAATATTACGATGAGATTTATAAATTTAGTAGGAATATGGGCCTTACATGAAGTGGTTTCCAAAAAGAGCTGATGGAATCTAGATGGAATGAAGATTTCAACATAATCTAGTTTTCCATTATTCACCAAAACATGTTGATGGCCCTTTTAAATTGGGGAAGTAATATCTTCTTGATTCTGAGTAGATTGTGAAGAATAACGATGATACCTTTCAGTTGAAAGATAATGAATATGTGACTATCCCCTATTCACAAAAAGGATATGCTGACACCAGCCTTTTGATGTTGCTGCCAAAATATATTGACAACATCATTGGGAATGAACATGGATATGAGCCAACCCCTCAATCAATGCTATGATATGATAACCTGACTCTTTTATAAAAATTAGAATATGATCCCATTATTCCATAATATTGGGGATATAGTCCCACTCGTGTCTTCTGTTTAATATCAATACATATCAACAAGATTCCAATGTATGGGTTGGGATATGTGTTATCCCTTTGTTATAGTAGGATATGCCAGCATGCTCCTACTGTTTTTTTCTAGAGTACACATGAAATCTTAATGAGAACGAATAAGAATATATTCATTCTCTTTGACTACTGATTTAATTCAATGGAATAATTAATTATTGGAGGCATGGATAAGATCTTTCCTCCTATGATTAAGGGTTTTCTAGACCTGTAGATATCTCCATGTGCCTGGTTTTGAGTGACCAGAGCAAAGATCCCCAAGGTGGAATCCTATATGGATTGTTTAGGAATTTAGGCCACATGACACTGGTGGTGGTGGTGGCTATTAAGAGTCCTCCTAGGATACGTTTTTATACTAGTGAGGCCATAATCAACCCCATGATCACCCACTAAGATAAGGGATGTAGTTATTTTTTTAGGGAAAGGATATTGAAATGATTCATTGTAGAAATGTTAATAAATAATATCATTACTACCCACCACTAAGTATATGGTCAGAAATAATTCATTTCCAGGTTGGTTTTACATAGAACCTCTAGATTTGGGATAGTTGAATTTAAATTAAACTCCTAAATCTTCACAATTGTCACATGCCATTGCTGTCATTTCATTAACAACAACATTTCATTTGTTGGTTGTTTTCTATTATTTGTGAAGATTGAGGCATAATTATAAAATTGAGATTATATTATTATTTTTAATTGAAGAGGGATCTTTTTTATAGTCTTATAATGGTAAATAAACATTAATAATGAAACACATTAATGAACCATCTCAAGTATAAAATTATTTTTATCCAATAACTTCAATAGTTGAAGGATTCTTGTTAGGTTCAATATGTTTTTATTGTGATACATGTAGAACAAAATGGTCATAATCCAGAATATAAAAGATTGAGAAATTTTTAAGAGTTCACATCACGTTCAAAATAGTTGCATGTGATAAAAACCATTAGTACTTCCATATTCATGATGGTTTTACATGAACATCACTGTATAACTTTTTACAATGGAAGGTGGTCACTATAGTTTCATGTAATCAAATCTTTATAATTCACTTTATTCAAGAGGTTTAGTGTTTTGGATCGAAAATATTTTTAGTTGATTCTTTCATACTCTTGGACTATTTTATAGATTAAATAAATATTCATGAATCCTTCTAAAATCTAAACATGAAAATTATTATCCCTTTTCTTGTAGTTATTTAATAGTATGTATTGAAATTAAAATTTGTATAAATCATTGAATCTCTAACATTATTTTTTTATTAATTATTGATTCATTGGTTTTATGCCATATATATGTGGATCAAAGGTTTTTATCACCATACAAGTAAGTGATAAGGGGTTATAGTGTTTTCATCGATCCCTTGAACGAGTCTTTCTACATATCTTTATGAAAGAAATTATAACCCATATAGTTCAGTTCCACCTAATATGACTTGTCATACACTTTAAGGTTATATGACAAGGAAAACTCAATATAGTTTAATGTCACGTGGTAAGGAAAATTGTATGTTAGAAACCCAATATTGGTTGATGTGGCAATTGTGAATGAGTATCAATTTTGGGTTTATCTCCAATGAAATATATCCCAATGTGGATATGTACATTTCATAAGTATTTAACCTCTGTGAGGCGTGGGGTTTATTTGGCTAATAGAAATATGGACCACTGAGTAGCATATTGTTTCATCTAGAATATGGAATAACTAAGGAAATATAGTGATTCTTGGTGAGAATATGTCCCTCCATGTGGAGGATAGTTTTATTAAGAGTATGTACAAGAAAAATAATGGTTCATAAGGAATATGTACCTAGTAGAGGTAAATGGTTGCCTCATAGGCAATATAGACCAATGAGTAGGAACATCCAAGCCTTTAGAGGATATGACCTTTTAAGGATGGATATTGATAATCTTTGGAATATTTCCCTAGGATTATGTATTTGGAGGATTGGTGATGTTGGGTTTAAACCTTGGATGAAACCTATGTATCCTATTCAACATGAATCAAATCCCATATAGTTTGAGTGCATAGTTTATGGTCATGTTATAAGAATATACCATGTAGTTTAATGTCATGTAGAAAGGATATTCCTATGCAGTTTCAGATCATATGACTATAAAATTAGCAATGTAGTTTAAAATCATGATGTGGGGATGTATGTTTCATTAAAGGTTTGATATCAAAGGGATTATAGGGGATTATTAATATGGGTATACCCGAAGATATTCTTTTTCGGTAATATTAACATTTGAAGTTGTATAGATTATAGGGAACCTGGGTCTTTGATCATTGTTTCCTAGATTAGAGGTCCTTGTGAGGATGAGTTATGCATTACACATTGGGACTTACCTGAGAATAGAATGGATCATTAGTTGGGAAATGTGGTTAACTTTGATGATTCCATGGATGGGGTATACACAGAAGAGGAATACCTAAAAATTATTAAGAATTAGGATAATATATGTGGGGCCTAAAAATGATTAGGTTCACTCCAAATATGTATATACCTTGATCATTGATGTCTCTAGATAGAAAAATCATCAATGAGAACAATATTGGGGCTTATACCTAAAAATAAATCCCACTCTTGTTGATTGGAATCACGATCCTGGATGATCTTATTGAGATATAAAAAATTACACTTATATCACCATGATATGGACCCATGTTATCAAGGGAATCCATAATTGTGATTATCATAAGGGTTCTACCTATATAGGATGATAATTATTCCAACTACTTTTATAATGAAAATCCATGATTGAAGGTGTGAGAGCTGATATGAATGTCCTAATTATGTTCTTATTTTTTATTTCGAGGATGTATTTATTAATATGAGCCCAAGTAAGAGACATGGGTGAATATATTCTCTACCATTAATTACAAGATGAAAAAGGCACCTTTTTTTAGAGTATAAAGTGATGGTGCACCGTAGTAAAATGATAAATAGAATGCTTATAAAATTTATTTATAGAAAATGATGTGTCTCCCCATACTAAGGTGATATATCAACATAGGGATAATAGGGAATGGAAACACCTTAATATTAGAACATAGAAGCAACTTCTCCCAAGTGGCTAGATGCCCCATTAATTTGTTTGGGTATACGACACTCCAGTTTGTTTCTTAGTAAGGTCCCTTCACCCTAATGTTAGAGAACTAAGAAGAATTTGGTTTATCATAAGGGTTTCATAATTTATTATCCCTTAGGTAACACATTACCCTATATTTTGGTTAATTTTTTTGTCTTAATTATTATATTGTATGGGATTTAAATTCTAGGGCATAACACTTGGGAGACCAGAGCTTCATGATGTCTCTACATTTTCCAAATGTTTCCAAATGAGTATCCTTAGGGTCTAATTCGTAAGAACATAGAGGGACTTTGGAAAAGGAGGAGTATCATGTAGGAGATGTTTTTCGGTTTAATTTCACACATAATATATGTGTATAGGTAAACTTGGATGCACATATTGGGTAAACTGCAATAGCTTTGAGTGGAATCTTGATGCCTTTCCTTGGAACTTTCCCGTTATCATTTCTAAGAACTCACTCCAATTTAATGTATTTATCATTTTTCCAAAATGATATAACCAACCCATATAAAAATATATTATACTATTAATTAATAGATTTGTACCAAAACTTTTAGGAACATTAGAACCTTCAAATTAATCTTGATATTTTTCTAGTAAATACAATCTATACAGATTTATGTGCTTGATGTATTTGGGATGAAAAACAATATTTTAGGGATCTTTTTATGGTGAAAATTTTGTAGTATATACTCACCTCCTCCCTTGATAATGTGGTTGTTGTTTTTGATGTTTTACTCCTCTATGGTTGTAGAGTTGATGAATTTAAATCCATATATTTAGTAGAAATACATTTATTAAAAACTTATTTTTAGGGTCTTGGAATACCATCTACTCTAAGGTTGAGGTGGATGATTCCACACTAGATACAAAGTACTATGTTCCACTAATTTGAGTCTTCTTATATTTAAGGATATCATTGTAAATATATTTGTAAACATATATCTTCTTTCAAATAGATTGGAGAAATCTATATGGTATAGTTTCCAAATTTATCAATATGACCTTCAGCTCAAATCTCATCATTTTTAGGGTATACTTTATCCTATAATGATCAAAATATACCTTCCAAATAAATTTTCAAAATTTAAATTTTATCACCATTCATATTTCTTATCCATTATAGTGAATTGTACTGCTTCATCACCTTGATTTTACTTCTAGTTTTTCATCTTTTTACATTTATTGATAATTTATTTAGCTTCTCCAAAACATGGATCACCTCCACAAATACAGTCTTACCACAAACACTTATATTAAATTATCCATAAATAAAATAAATTAAACCATTTAAATGTTAAGCTATTTATTCTATAAATATCAGATGTTTTTTAGAGTGTTGTGATACCTTAGATTTTTAGCCATTACCTCTTTCATGGTATCAATTTATTCTTATAGATATGATTTTTTATAATATAATCCATTAATGAATCTAAAAATATAATTTAAAACCCAAATAGGGATATTATATAAATAATACTTAACATATTATTTATTTATTTATCAGATTTAATGTTGTCAGTCTGATATATAGAACTTAAATCCTTATAAGAAACACCTTCAATAGATTTAACAATGCACTTACCACTCTCACTACATTCATATTGTGGTTGTTCCTCCTTCCTTGAGAAATTTATTATCTTATTAAACTTTTTATTTCAATTGTTTTCTAAATTATATATAGATACTTACAAATCATTTTTAATGGGGAATAAATAAGAATTTTCCATATGTGGGTCTTCTTCAAACATATGAGATTTTAAATTCATATATTTGAAATAAAAATTCACAAGGGAGATAATTTTGTTTAGTCCAATCAAAGATTTCAATTTTAATGATGTTAATTTTTATAGAAGTAGTCAACCAAAACCAGAGGGATCCTACTCTATGAGACCACATGAATGTCCAAGTATACCATACAAACACACCTACATGGGTGAATTAGGTGATGTATATTTTTACCAAATTCAAATAATTTTTATTTAAATAATAAAACATGATCCTTTGAATATGGTTAATGTAGATGGATCCATCAATTTTTAAACCTATAATAAACCTATATTTAATTTTAATAATCTTTTAATGATGATATATGTGTTTTTAAATGGTTCATCGCCTCTCAAGAATATTACTTCATACCATTCTTGGGATATCTAAGTTATAGATTCTCAAAAAAAATATTATGATGAATAGAAGTATAGTTGTGGGATATTATTATCCTCAACCACTCTCACCACATAAAATAGGATAGAGATCACAATATCACACTTGTGGATATATGCTTCATCCAATAAAAGATCTTCAAACTGGAATCCCACCCGCTTGTATTTGTCAATAGTCATTCTCCTCTTTTTGTTGTATATCACTGCCTGTATAGGATTTCAAAACATCATAATACATATTTAACTTCCTCAAAAACATAGTGTCATTTAATACCATTATATATTCATATATTATCCATGAAACTTTGCCTTTGTTCCTTCCTAGCTATCCGATACTATAAAACTAAATGAAGACATCTCAACTTAGTATTCTTAAAAATATATATGGTAACACAAAATCAATTATCTTTTTTCTACATAGTATGAAACATAATATATCCTCATACTCCTCAGTTTGAGAGATTCAATTTACTCTCAATAATCTCAATATCTTCTTCTTTGAGAGTAATTTCTTCTCTCATGACTTATTTTTCTTTTCTTAAAGAGCTCTTCACTCTCTAGTATAAATCACATCAACTCAGTTTACCATAAGAAATAAAAACTCCTTATATCATTTTTAATTTATCTATTTTCAAAATTTCCCACATATAGGTGTAAATGAATTATTAATTTAACTCATTTACTATTTTAAAAAATAAAAAATGTGAATTTTTATTATGGATTACACAAAAGGAATATTAATTTTAAACTACTCATCGATCTACTTTTCTAAATCAATGTATATTATCAAAATAAATTTCTTTTTATATATATTAGTTTCTCATCTAAATATGTATTCCTTATTATTCTATAGTAGGCTCAGACTCACCTTTTTCCTCAAAATAAACATAAAAATAATCTACACTTCAATCACACTAGCAGTATGAAAAGTTTACAGTAACTCATATTACGGTAAGGAACCTTCATTTACAGTGTGAGAGATACAATTAAAATTATTACAACCACAAACCTTAGGTCTATACAAAACAACTAGTATCTAAACACATTATTCATTTTCTCAAACATTTTTTTATAAATGACTTAATCTTGGATGAACAGGTCCATATTTAACACATTAACATATGTATTATCATTTAAAATTAATTATTTTTTAACAAGAAAAGAAAAAAAATTCATCAAAATATTTGATTTATGAATATAAATAACCAATTATAGATTTTTTAATTATTTTAGTTTTTTATAAGATATTGAAATTCACACCGTCTGTGAGTCCATATGATCTTCTCTAGGCACGACTCTTCATCCTATGAATTTAGAATCATTTGATCTCTATGTACCATGTTGCATCAAAGTTATCTTCATAAGAAAAGGTTGTGTGCTAATGTATTATGATTAGATAAAGATATATAATGATTTATTATAATTGAAATCAAATTCATAAACCCAGCTCAATGTCTTATGGTGAACTCATATGATCTAGAAAATCCTGACATCGATGTTATACACTATAACTATACGATGTCTTAGAAGCCATACAATGAAAGTCTAACACTCAAAAAAGTCATCAATTTTTCTAAGAATTCTTATTTTTAAATTTCTAAATGTACAAAATAATTTCATAAGATAAATTCATACCCTCTATCATGAACAAATACAATTTTTAAGAAAAGTCATAAGATTCAGGACTTCTCATTTTTCAACTAAAACTCAAAATTATGACTTATTCAAATGAATTAATGGGTTCTTTAATATGATTCCATACCTTCTATATCTTTTAAAAATACCTCATAATAACATCAATTAATTATAGTAATTATTAATATAATTCTGAACTCATTTAGCTTGCTTCTAATGATTTGTTTAACATATGTACTCAAATTAGTGTATTTTTAAGAACACCATTGTATTATTGTTTTAGAAATACATGGTATATCATCCAAGGAAATTTTACAAATGATTTCATTAAAAAAATTTATAATAATTCCAAGGATAGTTTCGCAATCTTCAAGATTGTTTTGTCTATTACATTAAACCTGATTAAAACTATTTAAAAAAACAACAAATTTTTATAATAAATATTAAAAAAATCTTATTCTTATCATTTTAAATTATCCCAATATTATAAATATTATAGATATTTCATTTAACATCAAAAAAATTTTTCTTTAACATGAGGATCAACACTCCAAACATCAAATGTATGGACTACGAAATTGAAGAAGTCCAACTAGTCATTTGAGGGACGTCACATCATCACCCAATATACATTGAAACATCCTTCTATTTATTTTTAAGGAAACTAAATTTCATCAACTAAGACTATTTACATTTCATAGATACATTCAAATGAACATAAAAAAAGTTTAATTGAAAAAAATTCATCTTCAACCCAAGAGAACTTTATACTTTATTTTTTGTTGATTTTTTCTCATTTAAAAATTAAAAATAGAAAATGTTTATTGAATTAGATTATAAATATAGTATGTTTTTTTTTATAATTTTGATAAAATAATTAAAATTATAATACATAGTTCTTTAATTTATTAAAACCTAATAATGGAATTTATACTAATTATATTCAAACTTGTGCTTATTGGTTTTCTTGTAAAAGGAGATTTATCGAATATTATAGGAGTATTAATGATATTTTATCTTAATCATTATATGTAAAACTTTGGTTTGTATTTATATTTTATTCTATTGGTTTCACTTAAGGTATTAAAATTGTTAAATTTTATTAGAGTTTCACGGATCAGGAGCTCTGTCACCTCCGAAAATGAATCTAGTTTATAGGTCTCCAATCCTGGTCCTAAAACAACCTTGACTGATTTATCCATTATCACACACTCTCTTATGTTATGGGTTCATCATCTTCCTCACAAGTCGTTATGAGATCATAGAGGGTGACATCAGAAACACTTGAGGAATGATGTGGTCCTTTGTCTATTTTCTGTTTGGTTTGGTGGTGACTAGTTGTGTTGGGGTTAGAATCAAAATGGACATCATCTTCTTTCTAGGTTATTATTCAACTATAGGAGGTGGCCTATAGAAACATCAGAGTTTTCTTTTTCCTTTTCCTTCCAATTATATGTACCATTTTGGTCCATTTCTAGTGCATTTTTGTGTTATTGATGTGTTTACTCTTCTGATTCAATGTTCTCATTTGCTTCGGTGGCCTTCCATGGACACTAGTGGTTTTGAGGTTTGATGATGGGATGAGGGTGCATTGGGGTCACTGTTCAAGGTCTATCGAGGTGATATGAATGTTCGTGGTGTATAATGGATGTGTTTTGTTGTTCCACAACTTATCTTTGTTGGATTGTAGCATGGAGGGCGTGGTGGATATTTTTTCACCTGAGTGATGATGGGATGGGTCATGGGGGAATGTGAAGGGTGTTGAAGGGATAGGTGTGAGGCACGATGCCCTCGGTGTCTTTTTGGGTGGGTTGATTTTAGATGAGGCTCTTTCTCTGGTATACTTTTTTGTCCTTTGGATGTGGTTTTCGGGATAGATTATAAGGTTCTCACTCAACCAAAAATTTATTCTTTTCAAATTAAAAAAAAGTATTTTTTGGGATTTTATTTTTTGAAAATTTCTTATGGTTCTTCTAAATGTATCAAATGAGAGTTTATTTAACATTTAGAGGTGATAGAGTGAATCAATGGATAATTGTTAAATAATTTTATTTCCTTTTACCCCTATCCATATATTTCACTCTAGATTCCAATTAGTTCATTGATATAGAAATTATCAAGGGAATGATGATGATGCAAATGTGAGTTAGTTCAAGAAAGAAAAAAAGAATACATGTATAAGGTATTGCAAGGTTTTTGAAATTTTGATATCATGTGGGCTATCCGGGATGTTTAGTGGTTGTGATCCACCATCATAGATACTTTTTTTATTATCAATTAATAAAAAATTGTTAGAGTAGGAATATAGTAATAAACTTCAATATATATTCAATTAAATAGTAGGAAATAAAAAAAATTAATGACTATGAGAATGAATTATTTTCTTCCACCTACCTCATCTTCTTTCATGAAATGAATATTATGTGTATTGTTCATCTCTAAATCTGAAATTGGTTTAGGAGGATATCAACTCACAATAATTTCTTAATAATATTTTTTTAGTTGAAGGATCAAAGACTTAGTTCATATATTTTATCATCATTAATGGTCATTAAATTTTATATGATCTTATTATGGTCTATATTTTTAGTCTGTATATTCCTTATTCAAAGATGTTTAAATACTTCTAAAATATTCCATTTAAAATCCTTAATCTATCCCAATAGGATAAGGTAATAAAAATATTAATTTTTATATATATTTTTAATCACGATGTAATTGTTTGAATTATAGTTCACTGGATTGTCAAACCTAGTTTAAATAATTATTAAATAAATATTATAAAATACTCCAATAACTCTTTACCCAGATTATTAAAATTCACATATGTCAGGAAACATTATGGTGTAATTATAATTATCTTGGAATAATTATTTCAATGAAGATAATTCTTAGTATTCACTATATATTCATTATAATGTGGTACTAAATAGTTGTATCCTGAATCACTGATAAGAAACTCTAGTAGAGGAAACTGATTTTTTATTTCAAGATCACTATGGTTTAGTTTACAAAATTTTCACCACAATCTATGAAATTATAACATCAATTCCTGTTAATTAATCCATGATGTGTACTCCTACAAATTACACCAACCTTATCCAATCACACTATTGTATTAGGCATATCAAGTGAATAGTATTAAATCCATAATTATATATTACCGTAAACTCTAAAACCTCACAAACTAATCAATACAAAACCCTAAAATATTATTGAATGATGATTTGTTAATATAAAAAATTTACTTCCTCATTTCCATGTGACATAAACATTATTTAGAAATGAATATTTTGTGACAATACTTGATCAATTTCGTAGAATTAAATAAAAGTATAATGAATAGCCTATTACGTAGTGATTTTTTCTATCCTATTGTTCTTATGATTTTATTCATTCTGAAGTATTTATACATTCTTATCTTACTTCCATCATCTTTAAAATCCTTTAATATTAATTAAGATATTGTTAAAAAATTTAATATTCAAATTTTAATATAAGAATCATTATTAATCACCACTTTCTTCGTTATCTAGGTGATCTTTTCATAGGATACAATAAGATTATTTTCAGTCACCAGGTTGTCTTCTCCAAATTACTTATAATACAAAAAAATATAATATATATGAGTATTATATATATTAGTGTTTAAAAAAATCTTCATAATTGGAAAAATCCATATGAAACTCTATTTTATGGTTTATAACACAACCTAATTGGTTAAGATAGTTTTTATGAATTATCTATATCCGCTGGTGAGAAATAATTCTTATAATTGAGGTAGACGCTTTTTATTATCATAAGGATTAAAAATAACATTATTGATCCTCATAAACCATGTGAAGCTACAATAAAAGAGGTTTCCTTTTCCATGAGATAACAAAGAAAATGATGTTCATTAACATGCATCCAAAAGTGTTTCTATTCTCTAAGAGATATTTAGACCATTTTTTATTATCTTATAATGATCTCACTCATCAATAAAAAAAAATATATAGAATCCAACATTCATAGATTAATAAAATATCTGTTGTACCTTTGAAAACATCAATACAGTCTATATAAGAAAATAAAAATATCCATGGGAACATCAATCTCCCATAAGTGAATGGGAACATCAATTAACCCCTTTTTAAACGTTTTCAATCCATTTCAATTTAGTATCATTCTAAATAATTTTATTATCTTTGATGAACCATGAATGAAGTTGATTTTTTTAAAATCACTCATTATTATCAAACTACCATTGATTTTAGAAATTATAATTTTATATTTATTTTAATTTTCTTTATATTTAATAACATGTACCAGGTAAAAAAATTAGGGAGAAAGGGATTGGGATCTCATCCCAATAACTTCTCTTTTATGAGTTTTCAAAACCTCCCCTACCCATTTAATGATGGTTATATTGAAATTGCGAGGAATACAATTCATTTTCCACCATTAAATTTCTACTCCATATTTAACATGAAATAATTTTCTTCTTCTTATCCTTTAAAATAAATAAAGGTGTTTTCATAAAAAAAAATATAATATGAGATATTATTCATTTTTTAAAAATAATCTCATATCATGATCATCATTCATTAAATAATATATACCAATTTATTTAATTTTTCTAAAGATTATAAATAATTAGTATATTGTAATGAAATATTCACTAATTGTGTTAATCAAACAAGATAAAACTAGTTATAGGAATCATGAGTAACCAATTAGTATTCATAATTATTTAAGAAATGATAAATAATTTCTATGATTTATGAGTCTATGATACTAGTTATGAGAAAAAATTTGAGTTAAAAAATGATACCAAATTTGAAAAAGTAAAATGATATTCTAAAAAAACTCTGTGAAAACACTTTCCGATTTATTTATTTGGAATATAATTTTAAAGAAAAATATTCCATGGATTTTAAGTATAAATAATAAATGATTATAAAATGTAATAAGGTACTATAACACATATATAATGTTTATCGGGGATGATCCAATCCTATTTTGAAAAACATTACCATCTAAAGATACCAAAAATTTTCATTTAGACATTTATTAATTCATTTATTCAGGGTCTATATTTAGTTTTTTTTGTATCATTAAAAGCATGTTTTTAATTTTTTTATTCATCCCAAACCATTACCGTTTTCTATTTAATACCAAACATATTTTTGAGATGTTCATATGGTTCTCTCCATGGGAAATGTAGTTCCAAAACTATCTTTGGATTATAGAGATAATATTCAACTTCAAACAATATTTCATTTCTACTTTATATTTTTTTGGACAAAAAAATTATAAAACTACTTTCCATGGTTCTTTTAGTGACTTGTTCCTTTTTTTGTATGATACATCATTCTTTTAGTGGGTTCCTATTGTTTTAAATCTTACACAATTATAAGAACATCATTATGGCTCCCATTATATTGATAATTTTATTTTAAATTTATCTTTAACAAATCTGATAAAAAAATGAGATAAGTGGTGGTGTCATTACCATATTTTTACAGTTACCCACAATTCTTCTTGGGTTTTATAAGTCATATTTATTACCTTCTCCTCTTGTTTGTACTATTATATATGTCTCCTTAAAGAATTTATCTTTACTTTATCATTTAACAATACACAGTTTTACAAATAGTTTATAAATATATGATAAAATAAGGAACATATTATAGATAACACTTTAATATGTGAATCTTCTAGTTAATATGTGTTCCAATCATTTTTCAATATTTTTTTCATCCATGATTCTTAGTATTAGCCGTTGTACCCTCCTTTTGGAATAAAGAAATCAATATCGTCCTCTTATAATGTGTGAGAATACTACTAGACAATAGTTAATTCTCCATTGGTAGGGTATTATACATACCATTATTTTTCTTCTACCATTCCTTATATAAATCAACGAGTCTTCTCTAGAAATATTTCATTATGTTCATCCCATTATTATTTACCCATTCAAAATTAGGGTTCCCCATATTCAACATGCCATTACCCTTTGAGTAAGAATTTATATGTGGAATCCATCCTCTAAAATTATATATCAAAAATTTCTTTAAATAATCACTTTTTTAAGATATATTGTTTTGTTCAACCATTTATAGATCTTATGGTTTTGATTTTGAGAAACCAATGAAAAACTATGATTATTTTATTATGAATTCATAATATTTTTTTATAAAAATATAAAATTAATATTTCATGGTCCAATAAATATATAAAGTAAAAATGCATAAAGTTAATCTAAATGGACTTAGAGAGTTATATATTTATATAATTTAATTCATAATTGAGTAATATCAAATTTGCCTCTATAAGGTCATCTAGTAATCCTTTGATAATGAATTGGTGAATAATCAAATACAATTTAAAAGATTATATTTCTTGATTAGTTTAGAATAAATATTAATTAAATAAATAGGGGTATTCTTTAGTAATATCAACATTTTATTATTGAATTAAAATATTCGTTGTATGGTTTTCATTTCCTAGTTCAATATTCTTTGAATCTTCTAAATCGACACTTGGTTTTTTAGCTGATAACTCTATTATCATATTTTTCATATTCTTACTTTAATTTATCAATTTATTTTAGAAAATGTGCTCCAAATTTACAGTAGATACATATTTATAATTTATTTTTTATAAATCCTTATAATTTAAAATAATATTAAAATTTTAAAATAGATTAATAATAAAGAGATATATCTTCAAATATTATGAAAATTTCCGAGAAATATGAAATATAAAAATCATCTAGTTAAATTAAATTTAAATACTTAACAAAAACTGATTAAATTAATCTACATGATGATAATGTTATTTAACCACATATATGATAGAATTAACTAATGAAATAATGCACCATTCGATGAAATATATCCCACACAAAATATTATTCCACTAATTTATAAAAACTTATGATTATAGAGAGCTTACATGGAACCTTTTTATCTAAAACCATTAGAGTAAAAAATTATTCTAATATAAATAAATAAAATATCCTTTAGAGACATATTTGTCTGATTACTACTTTATGGTCTCATGTGATAGATTCCTATCCATTAAAGGATGAGTTTTTGATTTTTTTTCAAATAAAATGTTTTAATATAATTTTTTCTTTTAAAAAACCATCCACTCAATACTGGTTAGTGTATATGTCCGCCAATAATCAAGGTACAGATGATGGTGATGTGAGATAGAACAAGAAATAAAAATAATATATAGACATAATTGATTGAATTTTTTTATACTCTATTATTATTAAGTAGCTACATCCTTGGTGTTCAGTTTGTTATGATCATAGTCCACACATTATTATATTATTATCTATAAATAATAAATGGTTGGAATAAGAAGGTAATCTTGAACTCCTACAACAATGTTGAAATGAAGAAACATTGAATAATATTAAAATTTAATATCCATGATCATGAATGGTATTCTTCTTCCATACTCATGAGCCTTAAATTAATGGATGTTGTGTGACCAATTTTTCTATTGAGTATAATCCTATTTTTTTGGATACATCCTTTCAAGAACCACATAATCATACCTTTCATAAAATCATGATCTTATGTTTATAGAAATTATTTATATATCTATATCAATAATTAATGGTCATGGAAAATACCTATATCCTTGATGATGTCATAATGTTCTTCACAGTAAGTCCATATATTCCTTGGTAAAAGATTCCTAGAATACTTCCAAAATATCCCAATTATAATAATTAATACATCCAAATAAGATATGATTTGAAAAATGGGATATTTTCTATAGATTCCAAATCATGATATAATATTATAAATTATGGGGTAATTTTTAACACACCCAGATCAATGGTTTGAATTTATTTATTTTTACTCTATTTTTTATTTAATTTTTTAAATTTGTTTGGAGTTAGAGGCTTGAAATAATCAAAAATTGGGTGGGGGTGACATTTAGGATCATATGTATCCAATGGTTAGTATTAACCATGCACCCATACTATTTTTGGAGTAAGGAACATTTGTTGTAGGGTTTTCATGATTAGTCCAAGATTCTCCAAAGTTTTTATATTTTTATACACATTAAGGAGAATCCATGTAGTTATAACCTTAATAAGGTTTTTATTTAATATTTTATCCAATATATGGGGCATAGTTCCCTAAACTGTGTGAACAAACCATTTAGATGTCATTAAATTAGTGGGTTTTCTCAAAGTGATAGTTTTCCAATTTGTGAATGGTTTCCCGAACCATGCATCCCAACTATGCGACAATCCAAGATGTTAAAATTATAAAATTTAAGTTTATGGACCCATTTAATTATAACTTATTTCCCCACCCCCATTCAAAAAATTTAGAATCCTATTCCAACAATGTGTTCTTATCTTCAAAGATCATTGGTTATCTCTCTTGATTTTTTTGTGTAAAATTATTCAAGGAAACTCTTGATTTCTTTTGGATTTATTCACCAATATTTCTGAATTATCATCCTCTTCAAGATTCATAATTTTTTACCCATTTGGAAATTATTGTTCAGTATATCACTAGGGATGGTTTTGTAGGTGAATCTCTTAGATTTTAAGGAATGTGAATGCCCCTTTGTTCCTTATCATACAGTGTATGAAGAATGTGAAGAGGTTACATAGAGAATGAGGTATGTGTCTCTACACAATAAATCCTTCCATCAGTATAAATTTTTTACATTGGTTTTATATATTTTTTTATTATGGTTATATTCTTGATATAAATTTTTTATGATTTATTAATGTTCATTAATTATGGTTCTTAGAATTTTGTTTTATAATTTGAGTGTATTACTTGTTTTTTTTCCGAACCATGTTTCATGTCTATAAGTTGTGTGTGAAAATGTTATTTATATTTTTTTTTGAACCCAAATTTATTTTAAAAGATTTTTTGAAAGAGGGGTATATTTACTTGATTTTTAATCCTTGTTTTCATGTCACAACTTATTAAGTTATGTGATTATTTGAGATCAATATTATACATATTTTGACAACTTATTTAGGTGGATTATTATTTTTCCTGATATCATTATATAGTGTTGGATATGTCATGATAATTAATAATTGATGAGTCACACAAAGGATCCTTGGTAACATATTTCTATAATTGGATGAGTGCTACAGTAGTTTAGATTACTGTAGTAGCTAGTTCCCCTAGTTGATATTATTACACTATCTATAGGAATTTTACTTAGGGAGACCAAAGGGTAATCTAGGGTTGTAAATATGTTTGGATCACAAAGGTTGACCTAATTTTCAATGAATGGGTTACATGTTACCCCTTTATTTTATTTGTTGGGTCCCAATGGTTAGTTCCCTTAAAATTTATTGTTGAGATATATCTTTTTCCATATTAATGATGGATGTTTACATGGTATTTATTTTAGTAATATTACATTATTCTATGTTTCTATCTAATTTTAATGTTTTAGTTTTTTATTTCAAACCAAATAGATATGAAATAGATTCCCAAAGATCTTTTTTTAGGAAGAAAAAATTTATTTTCATAAAATGGGTGCTTTAAGTCCTATTTTTAAATTTCTAACAACTCTTGGAGTGGTGAAATATATTATGTATTTATATGACGGTATCTTACTGAAATATTTCTTCACACCCTACTTACATCCTATGGGTGCATACAAACAAGGTTTCTTCGAACACAAGTATAGGTAAATGGGCCAAATATTTTTGTAAAGATCCCAACCCTAGTATCCCATAGTCAATGATTACTTTATTGCATTGTCATAAGATACAAAAAATCACATATTAGTGTACCAAATTTTTTAGCAGTCTTGGTAAAATAGATACATACTTGAAACTCACATTAAATTTGAATCATAAAATACAAAAAGTAATTTCCTTGGGAATTCTAATATTACCCTTATCATATCCTTACATATCTGTAACAAACCAACTAGGGTTTCCTTGAAACCCCTCATCTAACTTGATCCATCACATATCTGAAGTGCATTCCCGATCCCCATGGGTTGGTAACAAGAACCCATGCATCAAATGACCAAACTAAAGGAATGATTTCTCACAACATGAATGACCAAACAACATATATATAGAGCAAAAAAAGAAAAAGTTGAAGACTAAAAAATATATATTCCATAACTGTAAGGAAAAAAATGAAACAGAACAACTAAAAAAGTATCTAAAAACTCCAAATGACAAGTCTAAATGTAAGGGACTCTAAACCAAACACCTAATCCAATTTTTCCATGGAAAACCTCTAACCATCTCACCAGTAGCTACCCATCAAGATGACATGAACCTTACCGCCTCACTATGGCACCTTTCTTTTCCCTATACTAGAAGACAAACAAAGGTCTACGCACCACCAAAAAAGTGTGTAGGGTGTGATCTAACTGGCTCAGTAGGATCCCACCCAGGTGTTCCATATAAAGTCTCTGTATAACTATTCCTATATTCTTATTTAAAATTTAAAACAAGACATGATAAGCAAAAAAAATCAGTTTTATAGAAAACATGAAAAAATTCCCTTTTCTACAGATCCAAATAAAAGTACGTATATCAGTTTTGAAGTACATTTTCCATATCATTTTCCACAAGAATAAACATGCATATCAAGGCTAACATAGAAATCCATTCAATTCAAAATTAAGCATAGGTATCAAAACAGCAAGGAATACTACTGTTCTAGGTAGCAGACTACTCCTACCATAAAAATCAAGTGCATAAAAATGATCATAAAAAAGTGGGCCTTGGAAGAAGAGGAAAATCCCAAGAGTAATCCTCCCCAAATTTCAATATCATTCCCCTAGAACAACAGGTCTCATAAACAGGGGAAAGCCCCAATAAAAACCTTTTTAATAATCACAACAATGGATGATGGACTAAAGCTAAACCTTCCACCTAAGTACCCAATGTAACCCATGTTATGATTTTAACCATTCAATTTCAATGTTTTTAAAACCAATCAAAACCATTTCACAATCAATTTATCAAAATCCAGGGAAAACCCATTTTCTTTCAAAACCATTTTTCAAGACACAAAAAAACAATCATGCCAATTACATAAAACATTTTTATAATGAAATATCAATCAAGATCATTATCATAGGCTAGAGATGAAACCACCTACCTCAATGTTCTGGTCGCACATGTCCACAAAGGAATCCAAAAGAAATAAAACCCAACAACACTATCAGTGAATTCCCTAGAATTAAACCTATACCTTAAAGGATTAATTCGAAATAAAAGAAAAGGGTTTTCTATGTAGAAGAAATCCCATATACCTTAAGAAGGAACATCCACTTCACCACAACTAACCAAGGAACGACCTTTAAGAAAATATATCACAATATATCTAGATTAGAATAAAAAAAACATAAAAAAATTGATTTAAGGATCTGATAATTCAAGGCTAGGGTGCTATTACGATCAATCACATGGAAGAATCAGAGAGAACACATACCCGGAGAGATTCTTCGTAGAAGAAATGATGAAATAGAGATGATCAGATCAATATTGACGGTGAGACACTTCTGAAAATCACCTAGGGAGATTCTAGGGTTGAGATCAACAAAAACCTGATGAGAAGAATGAAACAAAATAGCCGAACAAGAGACTTAAAACTGGGTGTGGGTTGGGTCATAATGTGTACCCCTTGGTAATGGCATGTAGTACATGCTGGATAAGTACACTAGAAAACCCATCTCCTCAGGTTAAAAATATTCTATTTAACACCAACACAATGTGTACCTCAGGTAAACAATGCGTACCATCTCACAACAAGATCTCCCCATTCATGACCTGAAACTAACAACAAGTGCACTGCTTGTACTTCAGGTATACGACGTAGACCTAATCTTCATTAAACAGAAATCCCAAAAAAAACCTCTAAACATTTTTGACGAATTTTAACCAAAAGGGGTCTAAGAACAAAAAAAAATACCTGATCAAGGTGACAAGATGTTACAAACTCCCCACTATAAAGAATTTCGCCCATAGGATGCCATGTGGAAGATGTACGCCCTAGAAAAATATGAGGAAACTACTCCCTCATCAATGACTCATGTTCCCAAGTATAATGATAATCTAATCCTAATTTCTATAGAAATTTGAACAATGGAATTGACTTCCCATGCATAAATTTATCTTGAGAGTCAATGATCTCAATTAGTTTCTCCAAAATAGAAGCATATGGTTCTAACTCAATTTCATCCCAACACAAAACATGAGTGGGATCAGGGTGATTCTTATTGAGATGTGATATGTGGAAAAAATAATTAATGTTTATCAACTAAACTAACAGTTCTAACTGATAAGAAACCTACCCAAGTTATTATGTGATCACAAATAGTCCAACATATATCAGAGAGAAATTTACCTATTTTCCATGTTGATAGTGACCCTAAAGAGTAGAAACATTCATGAAAACCCAGTCACTAATATAAAACTTCAAAGGACACCACCACTGATCTGCAAACAATTTCTATTGAATCTAGGCTATAACCAGACATCGTCGCACATCCTAAATATTTGCTAACATTTCCCAAACCAAACATGATCCAACCAAAGATACTTTTCCTGCCTCTACCCAAGAAAGAGGTGATATGTAAGGGCGACCATACAATGGCTCAAAAGGATCCATTTTGATAGAAGAATGGTAACTATTTTTGTAAAAAAACTCAACCAGTCCTGGATGGATGTCCTATAATCCACCAAAATCTAAGATGTAGGCACGAAGAATAACCTCTAGGATCTGAATTAAACACTCCATCTAGACATCTGTATGTGGATGGTAAGTTGTTCTCAACTTGACCTGAGTCCCCATTGCCTCTTGATGGATCATATAGAACCTTGAGGTGATCCCATGATCCATTTCTAAAACAACGCCATAAGGACTCCCATGTAACCACATGATCTCCTACACATACAAATTACCAAGATCTTCAACTTTAGTTTTTTTCTTTAATTGGGATGAATTGAGCAGAATTCATCAACCAATCAAAAATAACCCAGATAGAATTTTTTTCTATGGTTATTCCATGGACACCTAACAAAAAAAATCAATGGTATTCTAGTCCCACTTCCAAACTAGCATTAGAAGAGGCTGAGAAAATCATGAAGGTTTCAAGAACTTTACCTTTATCTACTGGTAGGTGTAACAACGAGACACATAATATGCAATGTCACGCTTCTTACCCATCCACCTGAATCATCTTCTCAAGTCATAATACTGCTTTATAGAGGCTGGATGAATGTCCCAAGAAGTGATATGACAATCAATCAAGACTGAACTTCTTACAGGTGTTGGGATGTTAACTACCTTCTCAAAGTGAAATATTCCATCTAAAGAAAGAGATGAACCAAGAACTTTCTCCCCACCATAATGGTTTTATTGAATCCTTTAAAACTGATCATCTTGTTGTTGAATCATCATGATAGAATCTTGGAGAGATGGTGACAATTGAACACTGGTTCGAACCATACCCGAGACATCCTCATAAGCATCCAAGTATAACTGAACATAAATCTCCATAATATTCCACTCCTCCTTCGATTATAGAATAACCTGTGATGGTACCTTCCTGCTTAAAGTGTCTGTAACTAAATTATCTTTCCCCAAAGTGTAAGAAATGTCAATTTCAAACATCTAAAGGTATTCTACCCATCTTATCTATTTACGATTCAAGTCCTTCTGGGAAAATGTATAGCTTAAAATCTTATGA
The DNA here is from genome assembly GCA_963277665.1 of Viscum album. Taxonomy (NCBI): domain Eukaryota; kingdom Viridiplantae; phylum Streptophyta; class Magnoliopsida; order Santalales; family Viscaceae; genus Viscum; species Viscum album. The sequence goes on along the minus strand of OY728163.1, from coordinate 1,854,086,061 downwards.
GCATAGAAACCCATGAACTTCTCCCCAAAGAGATAGTGGCTTCAACATTTAAGCACATGTATAACCATAGTAAGATCTAAATAATGAGTGGGGTAGTTCTTCTCATGTGGTTGGAGCTAACAATATCCATAAGCTACAACATGATCATCCTCTATAAGAATGCATCCCAAACCAGCACCAGATGCATCACAAAACACCACGTACCCCTTACCGGGCTTTGGTAAGATCAGAACATGTGACAATGTTAGAATTCATTTTATTTCATCAAAAGAAGACTAAAACTTCACATCCCTCGATAATTTCACAACTTTCATGGTAGGAGAAGTCAATGGTGACACCATCTTAGAGAAATCCTTAATCAACTGCCAGTAGTATCTAGAAAGACCAAGTAAGCTTCTTATCTAAAAGACATTGTGTCGTTACTTCCTGAAAAAATAGCTTTTACCCTCTCTGGATAAACTGATAATCAATGATCAGAGATTCTATGCCCTAATAAATTCAAATCTCGTATAAAAAAACAGTATTTTGAAAGCATTCTATACAAATGGAGATTTATTAAAGTCTCCAAAACCAGACTCAGATGGTTCTCATGATCACTCTTGTACTTTGAATAAATTATAATATCATCCACAAACACTACAAAAAGTGTCAAGATATTGGTGGAATATATGATTTATCAAGTCCAAAAAAACTATAGGAGCATTAGTTAGACGAAAAGGCATCCCAAGATATTCATAATGGACATACCTGCTTTTGAAGGCTATCTTTGGTATATCAAACTCCAGGACTATGAGCTGATGATAACCTGACTGAAAATCGATCATTGTAAATCTCTCTTCTCCCTTTAACGGATAAAAAAATCATCTATATGAGGAAAATGATATTTATTCCTAAACGTTACCCATTTTAACTTCCGATAGTCCACACATTACTGAATTGAATCATCCTATTTCTTGGAGAAGAGCACAAGGGATTCCCAAAGAGAAACACTAGGGAGAAAAAAACCCTTCTCTAATTTGAAATCCAACTGAATCTTGATTTCTTTCAACTCTACTGGTTCCATACGATAAGAAGTCATTGATATTGGTTGCGTTCCCGACACCAGATCAATCGTAAACTCTATCTCTCTCTTTGGAGGAATACTGGAGAAGTCTTCTAGGAAAATGTCATGAAAGTATCAAAAAACAACAGGAATATCCTAAATAGAAGAAAAATCATCATACTCAAACCCAACTGCATGCAACAAACTCCTGAGAATTGGGTGGAAAGGCCCTGCATGACCTGACCTCTGGTACCACTCTCCCTGAGACACATGCGAGCTCCTATAGACAATAAGAAAAGAAACACATCGATGATAATAGTCAACCTTATCTTGATGAGCGTCAAGGAATTATATAATGATTATGACATCAACCCAATATAGATCAAGAATGAGAAAATCCCAGACCAACTCTGTGTCAACTATCATGAAAAAACAAGGACAAATGAACCCCTACTCTTTCTCTTTCCAAGAGGTGTCATTAACTCCATTATAAAGGGAATAAGTTCCATTGGATTTTTAAGAATATAAACAAAATATGCTGATATAAATTTGCGGAAGGAACCAATATCAAACAAAGTAGTAGCTACTGAAGATGAAATAATGAGCATACCTCTTGCTCTTGCTATACCTTCAACAAATTCCATTAGAAACTCCTATAATTAATGTAAATGCTTTAACCTTGAGTCCCGTGGCTAGAGCCCTATAATCTTTGAAGCTTCTGACTACACCATAGTATAATTTTTAGATGATGAACCTTGACCATAACGAGGCTTATTCATATCCTAATAGAAATACTATAGATGACCAAGACATCCACAACAATTGAACATCTTCATGATCATAGGACTAGAATATCTGGTGACCCCCTTTATGCAATGGTAGAAAGTTAAAGGCACACTGTTAGCAACAACAGATGATATGGAGGAGGCTCAAAGCTGATATCCACCTCCACCATTCCATTTATGGTCCTTACACATCCTCTTCTTCCTATGTATGTTATTGAATCTATCACCATTTGGAAGATAAGAGACGGTAATGCTGTCCTTTCCTGCCATGTCCATCTCTACCATCATTGCTCCATCCACTGTCTCCGCATAGGTACAAAGATTCAACCAAAACACATGGAATCTAATTTCTGATTTCAAACCCCACAGGTACTTCTGCACCTTCAGCAGGTCATTCTTTAACATGTCTGGAGAAAAATAAGAAAATTTCAAAAAATCGGTTGGTGTAGGCTAACACCAAACACTCTCCTTGCTGCAACAATAGGATATCTATAGATATTTCCAAAATTAGATACTCTAGAAGAAACTTCTAAAATAATAGGGTTTTGAAACCCTTCCAATCCAATCCCACATGATTGTCTGCCTAGACCATAGAGTCCCACCAAAACATACTGAAATCCTTGAATTTGAATGCTATCCACTTCACTTTGATATTCTCAAGTGTCTCCAGGATATTGAATATTTGATCGATCCTATCCAACCAATACTTTTCCTATTGAGGTTCAGTAATACCATTAAAGGATAGTGGATTATTGTGCAAGAAATCCTTTGATCGATCTCTTTCCCCTCCAGATCCAGGTTGTACTTCAACCATTGCATTCAAAACTCATAGAGAATCCTGATCGACAATATGGACTTGCCATACAATAGTCTTGATGAAATTCTGATCCACAGGTGGATATCCTTGAGGAGTATCAACTCCACATTCTTGAGGAAACTATGGATGTTTTTTTGGAGGCATAAAGCTATATATCAAAACATAAAAACAATAAGACAAAAAACACATCTCAGTTCTAACTAGAAAACCCATAAGAAAAATGGATAATTTTAAAAGAAAAAACCAAAACTAGAGAAACATATCTCGGTTTCCACTTGTAACTTGATTCTCTTTGTGACAAGAGCTGGCTAGACACTCATCAAAACATACCTCTCAACTCTCGATAATCCTATCTTTAGTCTAACAAACATCCTAAGAAAAGATTCTTGAGGATACTCCTCATATCACACCAAACTATAATGAACTGACCTTGGATTCCCTAAAACCTGGCACCCGACCCGATATGTCACATACCAGAAGTGCGTTCCAGATCCCCATGGGCCGGCAAAAAGCACTTAGGCATCGAATGACAAAATTGAGGGAAATACTTCACCAAAACTGAATGACAGCACAACATATATATAGATCAAACAAGAAAAAACAAAATACTACCAAATATATATGCCATAACTTCAAGTAAAACATTGAAAATAGAACAACAGAAAAAGTGTCTAAAAATTCCAAAAGACAAGTTCAACTATAAGGGACTCAAAACCAAATAGCTACCTCAATTATGGAATATATAAAATCCAAACATCTCACCACCAGGTTCCCACCCCAGCTGACATGAACCTCCCATGCCTCACTGTGGCACCTTGCCTTTCCCTGCATTGGAAGACAAACAAACGTCTACGCACCATCAAATTAGTGCACATGGTGTGAGCTAACTAGCTCAGTAAGATCCCACCAAGGAGTTCCATATAAATTCATTGTATAAAAATTCTTCTATTCTTATTTAAAATTTAAAACATGGAATGATAAGTAGAAAATAAGTTTTATAGGAAACTTGGTAAAAATTCCCTTTTCCATGGTTCTAGACAAACGAAATTATATCATTTTCAAAGATCATTTTCTACATCATTTTCCACAAGAATAATCATGAATATAGAGGATAACTCCAAAATCCATGAAATACAAAATATAAGCCTAGGTATCAGAGCACCAAGGAATACTATAGGTCTAGATAGTATAAAACTTATACCATAAGAATATTGTGAACAAAACTGATCCTAAAACCACGGGCCTTGGAAGTAGAGGGAAACCCCAAGAGTAATCATTCCAAAATGTCAATATCAACCCCCTAGAACATCATGTTTATAAAACATAAGAAATCCCCAAGAAAAACCTTCTTGATAAAAACAAAAATGGATGATGGACTCAAGATAAACCTTCCACCTAAGTAGCCAAGGTAACCCATGTGCTTAATTTCACAATTCAATTTCAATGTTTTTAAAACCATTCAAAACCTTTTCAGAATCTATTTATTAAAATCCTGTAAAAACAATTTTCTTTAAAAACCCTTTTTGAACACACACAAATAATCATGCCAATTTCATAAATCAATTTTATAAAGAAATAGAAATCAGGCTCATTATCATATGCCAGATATGGAACCACCTACCTGAATGTTCAAGTCGCACACACCCACAAAGTAATACAAAAGCAACAAAACCCAAAAACGCCATCAGTTAATTCCCTAGAATCAAACCTGCACCTAAAATGATTGGTTCAAAATAAAAGACAAGGGGTTGGCATATAGAAGAAATCCCACGTACCTCAAGAAGGAATGTCCGATTCACCACAACTAGCCAAGGAATGACATTCAAGATAAGATCTCATAATAGATCTAGATGAGAACAACAAGAGCCATCTAACTTGGATAAATGGATCCAATAACACAAGGCTAGGGTGTTATCATGATCAATCGCAAGGAATAATCAGATTGAACACTTACCTGGAGAGATGCACTGTAGAAGAAATTATAAAACAAAGAAGATGAAATTGATCTAGAAGGTGATATAACTTGGAAAATCGCCTAGGGAGAGTATAAGGTCAAGACAAAAGAAAAGACAACGAGTGGAATGAAATAAAATATCCAAACATGTGACTTAACCCTGGTCACTTGGCGGGTCACGATGTGGATGCCTTGGTCATGACATGTAGGACACACTAGATAAGTACACCGAATAACCCATCACCTCAGGTTGAAAATATGATATTTAACCCCTACATGACATGTACCCTTGGTACATGACTTTTACTATCTCACAACATGATCTCCCCATTCACGACTTAAAACCAACAACAAGTGCACGACATGTACTTCACGTACACAGTGTGTACCTATTCTACTGTCTATGGTAAAACTAGAAAAACACCTCTAAACAATTTTAAGGACTTTTAACTAAAAGGGGACTTAGAACAAATAAAAACATACCTGATCAAGGTAACATGATGTTAGAATATCAATCAGAAAACACTTCATGTTATCCAAGGGAAAATAAAAATTAAGAAATTGTTGAGCTCAAATGCCCAGTAAGATTATGAATACAACTAAAGCTATCATGAATAAATATTTATAATCAATATGGATAGATAATGAACTGAAAAAATTCCATTTAAATAATAACTTGATCATATAATGGAAATAATTAATGATGATAAAATATATCCATATAAATAATCACATAAGCATGAAACATAACCATAAATATTATAACTAATCAAATAATTACATAGATATAAATAATTGATAACATAATGAATTAATCCATTATTACAGACATCTAAAACATATTTTCTAGACCATTCACAAGACAATTTAAATCTATGGGTAGATACATTTCTAATTTGGATGGCTTATTTGCCTCATGAGACCTATCGATGCATTAAGGGGATATCTATAACCAGGACCCACCCATCATAATCTAAGTTCAATGAATTACATATATTAAATGGGTGAAGCATAATAAACCAAAAAATCATATTTAAAAACTAACATTCAAAATGTTAATACCTATCACAATCATATATATATAATCATAAACCATCTAGAGTAATTTAGTGAGTGGAAATAAAATTTAATATCCTAAGACAAAATAATTATAAAAAATATGAAGAAATAATGAGGATGATATAAACACAACATATCCCAAATGTATCATATATATTATAAACGGTTGATTTCATTTATGAATAGAAAATATGAGAAAAGTTCCTGAAAAATATTTTTGAGGAAAATAACCTTTTTCATTTTGATGTTTTTGTAAATAATGTTTTCAAAAAATTTTGAAAATAACATTAATTGAAAATTACCCACTAAAATTTTAAAACAATCTTTATAATAATTATATTATCATGAAGGTGGAAATTCCCCTCATGTTATACATGATAAAACAAATACTTCCTTTACATTTTCAGTAAAATCCCAAAGGAAATTGTTTGGAAAATGACATGAATGTTCCTTTGGAAAAAATTATAAAAATAAAAAATTGAGAAATAATTTTCCTAATAGTTCATTAGGATAATTGTAAAAGTATTTTTGAAAACATTTTTTGAAATCATGGATTTGGAATAATAAACATTTTTGACTGAAAAGATAAATCATGTTTCTTTCCATAAAAACATTTTTTCAATAATTTTAAATACCAAAGTGTGGATAAATGGTACTATTACTTGAAAAATTTCATTAATAAACATAGAATAATGAAATATACTTTTTCTAAGATATAAATATCAAATAATTACCCTAATAGATACTCAAATAAATACAATCTCAAATAATGATGAAATTATGAAATATACCCTTACTACTTTGCTAACTTTTGAATCATAAGCTCTATGAATGAAATAAATCAAAATTAATCATTAAATACAATAATAGAAATTTTTTCATGATATAACATATCAAAATGGTCATTATTTAATTCAAACAAAGGAATAAGTGATGAATAAGGCGTATGTCTCATAGATGTAAAAGTGAGATGAGAAACCCTTACCTTATGTTTGACATCCTTCGTATGTGTCCAAACTCATATATAATAAATAATGGTATATTATAAATATATCAAATAATCATACTAATATATCTCATACATTATATTATTTACTTTTAGTATTTTATCACCCATTTATTAACAATTATTTGTTAAAATCACTATTTCTGGTAAGAAATGCATCATTTTTGTGTCATTTTTAGTTTGGTAATTTTGGCCATTTTAATTTCATCATATTTACATAATATAAATAATTTAAACCATAATATAAATATCATACATATTCATTATATATACATTTATATTAATCCATTTATGTTAGAGATAGAAAATTTATTACGTCATTCATGGAGACTGTAAGTCGTACGTACATATGAATGATGTTTCCATTTTTCTTGAAAAATATAATGAAAAGAATATATATAATAATTATATATTATATAATAATTATATATTATATAATAATTATCATTTAATGTATATAATTTATATTAATCTAATACATCGTTATTACCATCCATGTAAAAATAAAATGAAAAACATTTCACATCGTTATGTGGAGGTGGTAGTTCACACATACACATAAGCATCGTTATTGTTTAACAAAAAATATAAAGTAAAAGATAGAAATGAAATATTATTTAAAAAATTATTTTAATATCATAAATATCAAATATATTTATTGACTTCAAAACTATAACCTATCATGTAACATGTTAGTGAAGAACGAATCACATCTCTTCGTGGGGTAGTAGCCCACTATACACAGGAGCGACATTATCATATCCCCCATAGAATAAAAATTAAGAATGAATATGTGATATAATGATTAAATAACTATAATAATTTCATAAATATAGTAAAAATATGTTAAATACATAACTATATCCATATATTAAAGTTGGTTATGGAAAAAATTGAATTCGTTCACGAGGTATTAGTCCTCCATACACATAATTGATAGATTCATTTATCATTTGATAGAAGTGGAGATAGATCTATTTTATGATGTAAATTTAATAAAATATAAGTATATTGGATATAAATGTGTTATTATATTATCATATTTGAAGAATTTTTGAAGGAGGTGGAAGAATAAATAAAATAAATACACATCTTTAATAATTTTACCTCTTCTTCGGAGAAACTCTTTAGGTTTATATCTAAAACATTATTAGGATGGAATAGAAATAAAAATAAGGCCACTAGGATATGGGGAGGTAATTAATGAATATATTTATATTTTTTCAAAAAAAACTTTTTTGGATGTGTGAGTGGTAAGAAGAGGGGGTGGCCTTTCATAAGCGTAAGAGAGGACGCACATGGATGTTTTGAAAATTTAAAGTGATACAACTTTTTCTCAATCCAAAAGACTAAAAAAGGAGTAATTATAAAATATTATAGGTTATAATGTAAACATATAGTGATAAAATGGATTTTGGTCAAGTTTTAGGTCATATTTATCCATTATAATCTAATATTAACCCTATAGTAAACCCATTTTTACCTAAACCGGGGTAATAAAATATTACGGTTCTCACTATTCATTATAATAAAAAATTATGTTGAAATTATTATATAATATAAATTATTATAATTATCAATATGGAATCCTTTTTCCAAAATTCAATGCACATAATTTAAAGAATTCAGTTTAAAATTAAGCCACATACAAGATGAATGGTAGGTTTTCCCAATAGAAAATTCAAATAAGTATATAATGATTTAATATAAATATTCAACATGAAATTGATTCCAATGAACTAAATTAGTTAAATTGTAACATAATTTAACTAATTTTACTTTAAAACAAAATTAAAATATAATTTAACATTTTAAATAAATGAAACGAATATGACTCCTTCAATAAAAATCAGTAATTTTCATTATTCATTAAAAGATAATATTTTCAAAAAACTCTAAAAAATTTACTCAAATATAATTTTTACTTGTAGAGTTAATTTTTTTTTAAAAAAATTAAATTTATAAAAATGGTAAAAATTAATTTTAAATAATGTGTGTAAAGCGTGGCTATACAACCCTTTTGAAAGATGCATTTCTCAAAAAACATTTATTTTTCTTGCAAATGATTAAAATTTTATTTCTAATTTTAAAATATCCATTGAATGTTTTTATACATGTGTAAACCATATAATGTTTTATACTTTTTATGACTACTCATACTTTCAGACTTAACTATTATGTTATACTAGTCACAAAAACATTTTAAGAGAGTTTTTGTTTCGTTTAAAACCTAGGTAGCATGCCTTGCAATCTATAAAAGGGATTGAATTTATTTTAAAATAAATATATCAAAAATTATTAGGGTTTTAAATTATCTTATTAGATTGATTTTTAGTTTCATGTATGTTATCAAAAATGATGTTCTTATTTTAAAATCTCAGGATGTTATATTCAGTCCCTTAAATAAACCACATCCTCACAATTTAATCTTGATCCCATTAATCAAGGGTTTTAAATTTTAAATAAATTTTTGGAAACTAAAATAATAAAAGGGGTTAATAAGACATAATATTGATAATAGGGAATGTTAAGTATAAATTTCATCTATAATAACACATTACTAGGTTTCCATGTATGAAAATACTTCTGGGAAATCAGAACATGGATAAGGAATAGAATACTAATTCCCAAGGAGTAATTGGGAGTGATAGAGAAAATGGTCTTAAGAAAGTTAAAAAAAACCTTAAATCTATGATGAGATAAAATAAAATAGATTCATATAAATAAAATTAATAAGATATCATTTTTTTCTCAATATCATTTTCATATTGTTTAGTGATTAAACTACCATTATGATTTAAAAAATTGGAAAAATACTTAAAATTACATCATTTGAATGTGATTAAATAAATTCATATATCATCTATTACTCCAAAAAATGAATATACAATAAGGAATTATTATTCTTGAAGTGCTAAAATTAAAATTAATTAGATCATTAGCAGAATAAAATAATGAAAAGTTATTCCTTATGCCTCTAGATATTTTACAAGGCCAAAATGGTTATCAAAAGTTATCTAATAATACCAAAAGACTAAATTAATTCATTCCATAAGTAGTTAATCTTAAAACTCATTCAAATTTGTTTTGACCAAATTCAATTTCCAAAACATTTGAAGGTAGTCCACTAAATCAACATAATATTCCTCAAGATATTTAAAGTGTCTCTTAATTTCACATTAAAAATATATAAATTACTAAATTACTATAAAAACATTATGAAAACATGAATTCTTAAAAAAATAAATCATTGGTTCCCAAATATATTCCATAAATCTAAACATCTGTTAAACTACAAAAAAATATCAAAAATCATTAACCAATTTCATGGTTACCAATAATATCCCATAAAAATATATTTTTCATTATTATCTCAACATCATCCATATATTAAGGGTTTTATTCCCTCAATATTTTTATCCAAAAACATTAACTTTCCACAGAATAAATTTTATTGGTTATTGTTAATATTCATCACATGATCTCATATCATTAAAAAAATTTAATTTCATAAAATACAAATACATTTTATGATTCTCATAATGGGAAAATAATTGACAAAATATTTATAAAACACTTTTCTGGAATCTAAATCCATGAATATTAATCATTATAATTTGGCTATATCAATAGCATAAGATTAACTTTGACCCCTTAATATCATCTAGATTAGTTTCCTCTATTCTTAGAGAATTCATTTTTACAGTTCCATATCTTCGTACTATTGAATATTTGATAAATGGAATCTTCTTTCTTACCCTTGTAATTATGAGCATGGTGCTAATTATCTCAACATTCGTAGAAATGTCCCATTCTCATTAAGAATGAAATATGATGTTTCTTCCCAAAATTCTCACAGGTGGGAAGAATTTTTTTTGCCTTATTCCCTTTCTCTATATTTTTCTCTTCCATCATCTTCTTCCTTTTCTTTCCTTTAAAGCTATAAGTCTTGGATAATTATTTATCTTTTAAAATATTAGTTTCCTCTATTGGTTTTAACCAATAAATTAAATTATCAATCATACTCTTTGGACTACATATATAGTTTGCATCATGTCTTACTAAACTTTTAATGTTGGCATAATAATTTAGTACTTTTTCATCTTTATTTTATCTTAGAAACAAGAATTGTATCTCTATATCTTCTCATTGATTGATAGAAAAATAATTCTCTAATAAGTGTACCTTAAAAGAATTTAATTCCATGTTTTGTATTTCTTTTTTATCTTTAATTTTTGAATCAATGAGATCTTTTGATCTAAATCTCTAGAGAGATGATAAAATACCGTGACAACCTTCCCCATTTCATTACGTCCCAAAGAGAGAAATATCTTTTTTAAAGGACCTAACAACTCCTAATCTACAAATTAATTTTTAGTCCCATTGAATGATGGATGTTGTTGAAACATAAAGTAGTCTAACATTGTTACACCACGTGGTGGATCTACATGTTTCTCTATAAAGGAAATGACATTTGTTATAACCTAAGTTTGCCATAGATATGGCTCCAGTTTTATTATCTTTCTTAGGAGGTAAATCCATATATGGGTTATGCATATTAAAATGGTTCCAAATAATTATACCAGGAAAAATATATAAATAATCACATATAGTAAATTATATCATAATAATATAAAACATAATGTATAATTCCAAAATTAGAAAAATAGTTAACATAATGTAAAAATATTTATGCATAGCTAATATCATAATCCTAAACCTGGTTTCTTTATGAAGGTTTTAAAATCACAAAAATACCATCAAATTATTCATAATGGTTTATAAAGAAAATATAAATTATCCAAATAATATCCCCTGATAGTGTTGAACTAGGTGTTTAGTGAGGCCCATTCTTTTGTTCCAAGTAATGATCTAGTCAATCCTAACATTCCTTTTTTATTGTTATTATAACTAGGTAGATTTTTTCTAGAACGAATTGCACTTATAGTATCAAAACAGGGATGTGTTACTATGAAATAATATAATTCTTACCTTTTAATAACATTATTATATTATCCTATAATTATAATTATCCTTAATGTATATCATAAGGTTATGTTTACTCATCTATGATTTATGAAATCTAGTTCCTAAGGTTTCTACTAAAATTCCTCTTATAAAAACTATAGATAACAAAACCGAAGTATCCCAAAGTCAATGGTTACCATATAGCATTGGCATAAGATACAAGGAATCACATCCTAGAGGACCAAAATGGTTTAATAGAGTTGGTAAACCAAATTAATACTTGAAATTCCCAGTACATTATAAATATAAAATGCACAAAGTGATTTTTCAAGAATTCCATTATTCCCCTTAGAATATCCCTACATATAAATCAAAAAACACAACCTGGTATTCCGGGGAAAATAAAACATAATAAAGGGGTGACATTAGAATCAAAATAAGGGTATTCATAAAACAGAATCAATCATGAATAAATAGTCATAACCAAAATGGAAAAGTAAATAAAAAAACACATTCCATTTAAATAATAACATAAGAATAATTTGGGAAGATTAAATAATGATCATATAAATACATACAAATAATGACATAAGATTAAAAATTATACATTTATATTCTAACTAATTGAGTAATCATATTGACATCAATAACTGATATCATAATGATGGATAGCATAATTCTGGACTTATGAAGCAGACTATCAAGACCAATCACAAGAACTTTTAAATTCGTGGGTAGAGAACATAACTAATTTTTCTCATGAGATCTGTCAATGCATCGGGGGGCTATCTATAACTGGGACCCACCCATCACTTTCATTTTCGAATACATTCCTCATAGGAAATTAGTGAAATATAATCAAAATAATTATTTGTATTGAAAAAGTAACATATGAAATGTTAATACTTTTCCAAATCAAATAAACATAATCATAAACCATTTGGAGTAATATACAGAATAGTAAAAAAATTGTATATCCTCAGTCAAACTGATAAAAAACAATTTAAATAAATAATGAGATGGATATCAATACATCATATCCCTAGTGTATCATAATTATAATAAATTGTTGATGTAATTGATGAATATAAATTCCATGAATGATTTAAAACATTTTTAAAGAATATTTCAATTGGATTATGAAAATATTTTAATAAATTTCCCTAACATGTTTGAAAATAATTTTCCTTGAAAAAATAGATATGAAACTTTTAAAATATTCTTTTAAAAATTGAGTGTTCCTAAAGGTGAAAATACCTTTCATTCTATACATGTTTAAACTAATATTCCTTTCACATTTTCGGTAAAATCCAAAAGGGTGTTGTTTTGAAATATATATATAAAGATTCATTTCTATTTAAATAAATAAAAAAAATGTATAAAAATTTATTTAATAATTCATTCATAAAGTAGTAAAAATATTTTTGATTTTGTTTGAAAATAAGGATTTGGAAGAAAAAAAAATTCGATCGAAAAGATAAATAAAGTTTGATTTTATTAAAAAAATGTATTCAATCATATTAAGTACCAAAGTGTGGAAAATGGTACTATTTCATGAAAACGTTCACAAATAACCAAAGTAAAATAAAATTGATTTTTTTAAGATATAAATAGCTAATAATTCCCCTAAGGGAGACTTAAACATAAACAATCCTATATAATGATGAGATTGTGGAATAAAACATTACCACTTTTGGTAACTTTTGAATCACAAGACCCATGAATGAAAAAAATTAAAATGAAATTTCTTATTCAATTATAATAAATAGGTTCATGATATGAAATATAAAAATGGGTAGTATATATACAATATAAATTAATAAGTGGTGAATATGGTGTATGTCTCCTGGAAGTAAATGTGAGACGAGAAACTATTACTTCTGGTTTGACCTCCTTTGTATATGTATAAAACTCTTATATAATAAATATAATTTTATTATTAATATATTATATCACCATAATCATGTATATAAAAACATATATGATTTAGTTATAGTCTTTATAACCTATTTATTAATAATTCCTTCATAAAATTACTATTTTGGGGGATAATTTCTTTTTTTTTCCATTTGTGATTTAATTCGACAGTTTTGGCCTTTTTAATTTGAAAATGGTTAAATAATATTCATAATTTCAAAAATTATATATATATATATATCATATATATTCACTATAAACTTATTTATAGTAATATATTAATGTTACAGATAGAAAATGGATTACACCATTAATCGAGACAGTATGTTGTACGTACGCATGAACACTATTTACAGTTTCCTTGATTGATGAAACAAAAGAAAAATAAATATTATATAAACTTTTAAAAATAATTATTATATAATATATATGATTTATATTAATAAAACACATTCTTATTACCATTCATGTTAAAATAAAAGGAAAAACATTTCACATCACTATGTGGAGGTGGTAGTCCACACGTACACATGAACATCATTATTATTTTCCAAAGGATTAGAAGGTAATAAGTTAGATGTGATATTATATTTTGATATAAATTTTTAAATCATAAATATAATATATATTCAGTAAATTTAACCTTACTACTTTTCTTGTAAATTGTAAAGGAAACCGAATCAAATGAGTTCGTAAGGTGGTAGTTCACTGTACACACGAGTGACCTTATCGTATCCCTCAATGAATGGAAAGAAAGAATGTATATTTAATATAATAATTAAATATGTATAATAATGTCATAAATATAATATAAATATGTTAAAACCATCATTATATCAATCCGTTAAAGGTGGTGATGAAAAATAAATTATATCGGTTTGTGAGATGGTAGTCCACCGTATACATGATCGAAGATCTAGTTTCCCAATTAATGGATGAAGATATGGATATGGGTTATTAAATTAAAATAATAATATATAAGTATATATTATATACTGGTTTTATTATATCATCATATTTTAATAAGGTTTTAAGGTGTTATAAGAATAAATAAAACAAGTGCCCATGTTTAATAATTATACATGTTTTTGGAGAACTTCTTTAGGTTTATTCCTAAAGCCTTATGAAGAGGAGTTATTAATAAAAATAAGGCCTATATCATATTATTATGTAATTAATAAAGTTATATGGGATGGTACTGGAATTTTTTTGATAGTGTGAAGAGAGAAGGAGATGGGGTGGCCTTTTATAAGTAGTGGATTGGACACATATGAAATTTTTTAAAAGATAAAATGATACCCACATTTTCCTTAGAGAAAACGCCTAAAAAATGTATAATTAGAGAACATTATATGAGATAAGAAATATTCATAGACATAAATATTTTTTATTCAATTTCCATTTTATTTTTTACCCTTATCTTCTTAGTTCCCCTACCCCCAATACAACAATTATTACCTTAACTGCGGTAATTGATTATTACTGTTTTCAAAATTTATTTTGGTAAAAAAATCAGTTGAAATTATTATAAAATATAAATTATTCCTATTCCAAATATTTAATCCATTTTCATATTAAATTCATATGTATTACATAATTCAATATAAAATTAAACTGTTGATGAGATGAAAAAGCAGTTTTCAAAAGAGAAATTTCTTATATGTATAAAATTTTTTATTATACAAATTCACTATGAAATTGTTTCCAATGAAATAAATTAGTAATATTGTAATAAAATTTAAATATTTTTAGTTTAAATCAAATTTAAAATATATATTTTATTTATAAATAATTTATATGAAAAGGATATTTTCAATAGAAAGTAAGAAATTTTCACTATTCATCAAAAATAAATATTTTTCAAATTTTCCAAATAATTTTACAAAGATAATTTTTACATTTATATTTAAAAAATGAATTTTATTTTTTCAAATAAATTTTATGATTTTGGTAAAAATTAAATTTTAATATTAAGTGAAATGCATGAAAAAACAACCTTTTTGAAAGATGCTGTTTTAAAAAATCCTTTATTTGTATTTCAAATATTTTTTATTTTATTTCTAATAAATAGGAATCCATTAAATTTATTTTTGTCATGTGTAACCATAAATTTTTTCATAATTTTTTTATTTCTATTCAAACCTATCATCTTAACTATAAGGTTTTAATGGCCAAAGTAAATTTTTTATAGAGTATCATGTTTTGTTCACACCTAGTGTTGTTTGTATTGTAAGCCATTAAAGAGATTGAATTTATTAAAAAATAAATATATCATAAAATCTCAGGGTGTTACATTTTACTCTATAATTGATATTACGTGTCACATACTCTATCTAAGATGATGTTCCTCTTTTAATATATTGTGGCGTTACACTATTTGAAGTGATTATCTATGCCTCTTAATTCTTCGTGGCATTATGGATAGTGGTGAACCCAAGTTAGGAGAAATTGATCGAGTTGAGTGTTTTAAAAATCATCATATAATGATTTTTTGTTGTTAATGTATTATAAACTCTTACATTCTAATGATTTTGGGGTTCATGAATATGGTGTTTATGAGTCACTCTACATTTAGGTTATACTGTATAGATTCACCTATGAATAAATGGTAAATAAAAAATGTGAATTTTGATGTCTATATATGTCCTGGTAGAAGTCAATATTATGTTATAGAAATTTTGATAAAAATAAAATAATTTAGTCAATATCAACATATATCTTGTCACCAATGTTAATAGAAAAACATCTTTTGGAAAAAGGATGATTAGATTTCACCATTCCATGGTGAAGACTGTGGATGACACCAAGAGATGATGATTATGAATGTACAATAAATTATTTTGGAAGTGTAAAAAATATTATGAAAGTAAAATCAAATATTATATAAATAATTCACTATGTGTGTAAATGAACCTACATAGAAGCTAATTGACACATACTCTTATTTTGAAAAACACTTACGCACATTATAAAATGACTCATACAAAGTCAAAAATTATTTATGTGTATAATAACATATACATACATATATAATCACACCTATTAAATAAATGAAATAAAAATTATGTTTAAGTAGAAATGAGTCATACTTATAATTTTCTTATTCACTTTAAATCCATTTTAGAACATTATTTCATGATATTTTTAATATTTATAATTTCTATAAGTTTATAAAACTTGGGTTAAAATATTTTATTAAATTGAAAATTACATATGTTTTCTAATGATTCAATTAAATGTTTTTTATTAATAATCTGATTGTAGAAATATATTATGATAATTTATCATGGATGTAAATGATACATTCATCCTAATATTATTTTTATAACTTGGAACTGTATGATTTTATATCATTAAATTCCCACATAATTGATAATTTTTTAGATTTAATGAAGATATATTTCTCCATTGTAATGATATCGTGGAAACACAATTAAAAATAATGACTTTAATCATTTGATAAGTAATCACAAAGAATATATGACATATTTATATATTATTGAATAGATAAAATTAAAAATCCTAAACCTATGTTATTATTAATATGTGATCATAACAAAACTTCAATAATTAATCCTTTATTGAAGTTATCAAAGAGAAGAATCAACATTCTGATCCTCATCACACATTTTCTCTTTATAAATTAACACTTGTTTTCATTACTATATTATTTTTTATTTTTTGTGCTATAAGTTTATGGTTTATGAATTTCCTAAATGAAAGAATGTTCTTTATCTATTATAAATCCTATGAAAAAGGTAAGTCCATATTTTCTAACTCTCAAAAAAAATTTAGTTCTTTTGGTTATACTTTAATCAAAATAATGGAATGTTAAATAGGGTAGGTTGTAAATCCAAGTAAGAACAAGTGTTTTTAATAAATGGTTATCACACATTTTAAAAGTTAGGTTTCTTAGAGAGTGCCATTATTCTTTCTAATTAGAGAAGAGTGGAGAGTAAATATAGGATCTTACTGATTTGAACAACTATAAAAATCCTTTGTCCATATTTTTTATTTATACTAGATTTTATCTATGAATACCATACTACATTAAAATGTTCTATATATGATATTACTACTTTTATTTTTATTTTATTTTATTTATTCTATTAATGTTTTAAAATCTCTATTCACCACCCCTATATACTAGTGTTTCTATATTAACTGGGAAAACTAGGGATAAGAAGATTTCCATTGGGGTTTTCTCGATAGGACCATAGTTAACTAATTTTTTCAGGTTATCTTACATACAAAAAAATAGGACCAAAATTATGAAATGTTTTTTATTTCATACTAAGGTGCACATTTTCAAAAAAAATTTAGAAACCATGTCTCCAAACTATGTGGATATTCTTATGTATGTTGGTCTTTCTCACTATAATAACTACATGGGTGGCTTGTGTTTTTTCAAACCATGCATCCATCCTAGATTTTAACATTATTAAATATACCTTTATTTACTTATCAAATTATAATACAATTACTCTCCTCCTAATTTAACCCATAATTTTATTACATAAATATTACATCTTATTATATGAATATTCATTACTTAACTTTACGATCCATGTAGAAATAGTGTACTTTTAATGTCTTTAGAAATTTAGATACATAAAAAACATGTACATACAAGATATAATCCAAATATATATTATTTATTCATAATAAAAACCCTTCTTATACATATCATACTTAAAAACATTATTCATATGTTGAGGAAAAGTAAACATAATAATGGTTGAGATTAGATGCTCACAAAGGGTAAACAGATGAGATATCAATGATCATCTATATCTAAAATGAGAATAATAGAATGATAACATGATCTTAACCATTTAAAACCATACACAATAATTCACAGACCATAGTCATGAGTCAATGAAAAGTCTTGGAAGTTCATAAGTTATGAATCATAAAGGAATCAAAGAACATGATCCATGAGAACATAACATTGACATATGATCATGTAATAAAACAGTTGCATAAAGTGTTTTAAAATAACGATAATGAAAATATTATGTCATGTATACCCACTAAAAAATTCATTACATGTATTTCTTGGGATAACTACCCATGTACCTACTTTGAGCTTGGGATAACCTCTATAGTACCCTCTCTTGAACTTGAGATAACCTCATGTGTACCCTATTCATTGATTTGTAAAACTGTTATCATACCAATTAATATCATTAAAATTTTATCTTTACACATTTAATTAGAGGTATATATAATTTTGGGGCCATCTATCACATAATCAGAATCTCATCTTATATATGCCACAATATCCCAAAAAATCATCATATCATGATAAAAAAACTGTTGAAAAAAGGTTTTGTAAAAATATCAACTTCAAAATAATAACCTATAAAAAGAAGGAATAAGGTTGTTATCTCATAATAATATCCTTATTAATGATTATCTGACATCAAAGGATGTTATCATATATGAAAAATGACTTGAAAAGATCACTGAAATTTTTTTGGAGGAAAATACAGTTTTTTATTTTGAAATAAATTATTTTAAATCATAAAATTTCCAAAATATTAATTCATTTTTAATTGTATTAGATTCTTGAAAAAATATTAATGTATGATTCAATGAATTTAGCAGTCATTAAAGTTGGAAATTCCACTCACACTATGTATATTAAAACAATGGTTCCTTCCACATTTTCAATAAAAATTTCAAAGTATCTCATTTGGATAGAAATTAATAAAATGGTAGGAATTAAATTTAAAAATAATAATATAATACTAAAAATATTTATAAAACCATTTTAATGAAATCATGGACATAGATGAAAAATATTCTCAACTAAAGAGTAAATAAAGAATGTTTCTCTTAAAAACATTTTCCAAATAATTTAAATTACCAATAATAGAATTGTGGTAGTATTACATGAAAATTAAATGAATAAACATAGGAGAATAAAATTAATGTTTCCTATTAGATAACGATAATATAATTTACCTCAATGGAAATTTTGGCATAAAGAATATTGATTAAAATGATATTGAATCATAAAACACTTACTTCTTTGGCATCTTATGAATCATGATTCCCATTAGAGAATAACTTAAGAACATTAAATAACATGAAAATAAGGATATTAATGGTATAAAATATAAAATAGATATTAGATAAACCTCACAAATATAAATAGATTGATAACATCAAACAAGCATGAATAAAATAATTTTGATATGAATAATCCTTACAACTTAGGTAATATCAGAATCAAAAACTCATTTAAGAGAGAACACTGTATATTGTTTTTTAATTTTCATGAAAATATTCAGAAAAAACATTAAAAGGTATTATATAGACTATAGAAAAGATACATGTAGTGAATATAACATATGTATCATAAATGTGAAGGTGAGATGAAAATCCCTTACCTCACATCTGACTTACATTGCATGTATTATATCCTACTTAAAATAAATATATAATTATTCTAATTATATAATAGAATAATTTAATTAATTAATATCTTATATGATCCACTTATATCATTTCAACATGAATTTATTAATAATTCCTTATTAAAATTATCGTTTCCCGATGTTAACTATTTTTTTATCATGAATACTTTTGTTCTAAAATTATGGTCCTTATGATTTAATCATGGTTCATTCATCTATAAAATCATAAAAATTATATATCTATAATAATTAATAATTATATATAATTTTTTAACCATTCATATAAAGCTGTGATATAGAAGGAATTACATTACTCTATGGAGACGGTATTCCGTACATACACACGAGAAATGTTTCCACTTTTCAATGGATGAAATGAATGAAATTAAAATAAAAAAACCTTTAAAAATAATTATTAAATCATAAATATAATATAAATATATATATACATAATTTTAATCTACCCATATTACAATTCATTTAATTTGTAAATGAAAAATGAATCACATCGCTTTATGGAGGTGGTAGTCCACACGTATGCATGACCGATGTTATTATTATCCAATGGAAGAGATTGTAAGAAGGTAGATAAGTTATTATAATAAAATATAATATTTCTTTCATGAATATAATATATAAATATTAAATCCACTATAACAAGAAACATCAAATAATGGCAATGGATAATGAATCATATCACTATATGGGGGTGCTAATCCCCATGAATGCATGAGCGATCATTTTAATTTTTAATTTTATTGAAAGGATTTTTAAAATTGTTGACTTTTCATAATAATAACAATATATTATGTTTAAGAAATTGATTTAATTATTTTATAATGGATACCAATGATTTATTGGATTTATAAAAGTAAATAAACTCTAAGAGGTCAGGTAAGAGGATACCCACTTACTCAGTAAACCACCATTACATCCCTTCTTATGGACCACTGAAATGATATTTTAAGAAGAACATAACCTTTAAATCATGTATAGGAAAATTTAAAAGATTTTTTTGAATATTTATGTTGATCAAGGTTTCTTAATTTTTTTTAAATATGAGAGAGGATGGGTTCCCTTTTATATGTTGGGGGACATACACAACATGAATATTATAAAGTATCAAAATATTTTAAAGTAATATTCCAAGAAAATTATCTCATAAAAAATTAAATATAAATAAAATTGTGGTAATTTTATAAATACCATAATATAATAAGAATTAATATGAATATATATGGACTTATGTATTATTTTAAGCGTAGGTGAATCTGATTTTCCCCTTTAAGGAGGTAAATGTTTTTTTACTATTTTTCCATTTCATTATGGACAAAAATTAAGTTGAAATTATTACATAATATTAGTTATTATGATTCAAAATAATAAAACCATTTTATAAAATTAATTTGACATAATTTGTGGAATTTAATTAAGAAATAAACCTATAAGACACAACGAAAGAGGTTTTCTAGAAAAAATGTCTTTTTAAGTATAAAATATTTTTATAACAAAAGAATGCATAAGAGTGATTTTAATGGCCTTAATTTTATTATTAAAAACATAAATGAACTTATTTTATTTATTTTTTTTGAAATGAAAATTTGTAAATTCATGAAATGAAATGAATGTTTTCAAGAAAAATCTTTATTTTAAATATTCATCAAAAAATAAAAAATTTACGAAAATTGTCAAAAAATAACTCTACATTATTTTTCATAGAATGATATTAAAAATAAAGTTATTTTTTAAATAAATATTCATAAAATAATAATAATTATTTTTATTATTTTATCAAAAAATATGATAAAAAAATTTGAGTAAAATTTTATATTCGAACAATAAATTGATTTTATAGAAAATTGACTACTTATTTATCTTTTAAAAAATCATTACATTTGAATTAAAATATATATATATATATTAATAATTTGGTTCTTAGTTTTCATATCTGTTAATTTTATTTCAAGATTATAATGCTCAAATTTATATAATATTAATTTTTTAGTATATCACAGTTCTCATAATGCTCAATGATGCATGTTTTGAATGCTACAAGAATAGTATTCTTAATTTTCGGGGTGTTACACTTTCCCCTCATAATTAAATTATTTCATATAAATTTTTTATCAGTCATAAATGTTTCAAAATTTGAATGTAACATTTTTAAAAGCCCTCATTATATAAAAGGATAATAAGACAACCTTTGGAAAAGGGGATTGGGAAGTATAAACGTTACCTAAAATAAAAAATATTTGATTTCTAAAATAAGTATGGCATTGGTGTATGTTAAAATATAGAAATATAATAGAAAAATAGTCATCCAATGACTAGTAGAGAGTGATAGACAATATATTCATGAAAACAATAATTTTCATAAAAAATATATCATTAGGGAGTGAAAATACAATTAATTATTCAAAAATGAATTTTAAAGAATTTTTTATTTCAAGGTAAATTTATTATTATTAATGGTTTATTTTATTATCAAGATAGTGAACATGATAGAGTACACATACATGATTTATTTCCATCTTATAATCATAATTTCAACCTTTGGTTTTCCTTCAATCAATTTCCACTTTTGTCACATTTCTTATTCATTTAAATTAATATTCATGATGAAATTTTCATGAATAAATCACTCAAATTAACATCTAATGGATAATAAGATCAATAAAACAATTAAAATCAATTTATCCTATCTTTATAAATTTACCAAAATAAATTTATTTCACAAGTTATCAAATACTGACAAATATGACCCATTAATCACTAAAACCTCAAAAACAACACCAAACATTTAACAAAATTTATTACATAAATAGGTACCCTTAAGTGTAAGATATTGTCATATATATAGAGATTTACCACGAATATTTTTATGTAAAAATTTACCTTTGTTTTGGTATATCTTTTTGGGGGTTCACTTTTGCGAGTTTTTTGGTGATCTTTGAGATGTTTAGAGGGGTTTTGGGATGTTCACAGTTGGCGCATGGTTTTCCCAAACCATGTGACCTACACCCTCAAACTATTTAACCCTAGACATAGGGGTTTTTCATTATTGGTTCAAGATTTTGGTAACATGGTTAGGTACATGGTTATTGTAAACCGTGCACCCCATAGAGGAAACTGTGCACAAGGGATTTTAGTCACCCAAAAAATTATAAAAACTATCAAACCCCTTGGTATTAACTTTTAATCACCCAATATTGGACCAAAACTAATTACCTCATTTTGAAGCCACTGGGATGATTCTAAGGCCTTATAAAATTTGTCCTTGATGAATTAAAGAATGGATTAAAGAATCTTCACATATCTTGGTAAGAGATTCTAATCCAAATTGGTTTCCTTCCTCCCTTCTATCTTTCTCTCAAATATTGAATGGATGATTTCCTCAATTATTGATGGTTCAGTTCTAGGTTTCAATTGATCTAATATGTATGACCTAGGATATAGGTTTTGGGTCTAGATATCATTATTTATTGTGCACTTAAACCATCCACTTCAACTTGGGGATTTCTATTGGTGAGCATTTATAGATGATCTCAAGGTAGTTGGTATAAACATCAATTCCCACAATATTGATTTATTTAAATTAATTTAATTATGCAATATTAACTTCCATGACTGGGAAATCTTATATATAATTGAATATATTAAATTAAATTTCCATGTGTTAATGAATTAGGTTGAATTTGGGGAAATTGAAATAGGTTGATTTTTTTATTATGAAATTTATGGGATAATGGGGTTATGGAATTGGTCAATTGATGAGATTCTAAAAATTATTAGTTAATTTAATTTTGAATTTATTGATTAGCAGGAATTAAGTAATGTTTGTATTATCCTTGAATAGTTAAAGGGTTTTGATTAAATTTTGATAGATGTATTAATGGTGAATTGATCATATTATTCTATGTTATTAAGGTAAATAGTAATTATTGATTTGATAGTTGAGATGGAATACCCTGATTATAAATATTTATAAGAGGGTAAATTTTGATTAACCTTATTAAATACAATATATGTGACAATTTTGGATGATTAATAAATGGTGTGTGGGAAATATAATAATGATCCAAATAACCACAGGGTGATATCCATAATGATCTAGACCCAAATGCATGAATGTGAATATTATTGTATGAGATAGGAAATGATGCTCTAAATACACATGGGGTGTGGGACATGATTGATGCTTTAGATAACTATGGGGTGAAAGACATAAGGTTCTACTCACATGAGATTTTCATTGGACTATGGTTACAAATGGAAATGATATGAATTGAAATTAAATGGGTAATTAAAGACTATGTGATAATCAATTGTGATTCTCTATGTGATATGTGATAACTCTTGGGGAGAGTTTAGACATTGGCAAGGGCCAAAGGCGGTATTGATGGGGTGGGTATCTTCATGAACCTGAGAAATTATGTGGTTAATTAAAGAGTAATGAAATGTGATAACTATTTACTTTATGAATTTTACTTTATTCTTAATAGAACTTCGTACGATATTATTAACTAGATATTTTTTTAGATTCCATTAGTGGGTTTCTATTGAGTTGTACTCACACCCTACTCAGGCTACCTAAATGGTTCCCGAATATAATTTCCATTTCCATGACAGGATAAGGGACATACCCATGTGTTAGATGGATGAGTTAGGACGGATCTTTGATAAGGAGACCAAACATGGTGTCATGACCTCCTTGGGAGTGTCAGTGTGTCATTATTTTGGGTTATGATTTGAAAAATGACATGTAATTTTCATGACATATCTACTATTTTGTTTTGGATATTTTTTTCTTGTCTTAGTCATCATGTGAAAATGGTTTTATATTGTTATTAGTTATATCATTTTGGTTTTATTATTTATTTACTTTTATAAATATGGTATAACCTCCCCATGGTATCTATAATATACCATCGCTAATATATGATAACCACTCACATATGGGGAGGTGCACTTCAGGTCATGTAACTGAGTAGATAGGGGCACTGGTCTGTGGCACCTGAGTTGAGACGTTTCAAATTGGTATTATGTGGGATTTCTTTTATTTTATTTTTTATTACTATTTGGGAAAGGTAGAATGGATACTAGGATGATTCGAGCCTTGTTTATGAGCTCGTGCATGTGAGTAGCTAACCAATGTGTGGGGAAAACCCAAGTACCCAGCTTCGGATTATTGTTATCGATGCGTGTTGTAATAGTTAGATGTTATTTCAACTTGATTTATGAACTTGTAATGTGATGTGACTATTTTTACTAGTATTTTTCGAGATTTGACTTATTTCCCAATATGACACATGAGTTGAATATCCATGAATCATTATAGGTACTCTATAATTATTGTAACATGTATCATTTTTTGGAACACATGGGAAAAGAAGGTTTTGGGTATGTTTTTTAATGAAAATTATTTTCTTTTCTTGTGTAATTAAATGAAAAATGTTCCCAATATGAAATTGAATGATGTAAATGATTTTAGATGTGGAAAATGGGTGTATAATAAGAAACATAAAGAATGAGAATATTTTTACCCTTTGTGTACCATGAAAAAGATGCATGATGGTCATGGTTTGTGATAGTTCATCATTTTTTATCATATGGAGGGGTTGGGGGATGAATTTTTATCACTTTATGTGAATCCATATAATTTAGTATTGTTTTGAAATGTTTCTTAAGACGTGTGTTTTGGAATTGTAGAGATATGCCTCCATGATGTTTCTTGTTGAGAGGAATATAAGAGGAAATGGATAGATATTTTCCTAGAGTAGTAGAAACCAACGCTATGATATTTCTGGGTGAGGAATCTAGAGAGTAGTTCCAGGAGAACTTTTCTCAATTCATGTAGTTTGTTGAAAAAGAACCAGGGAATGTTGTAAGTGTAGGATCAAAATGTATATGTATATTTCTCAATTACAAGAGTGGGTTGAATTATAAGTTAAAAAACATTCATTTTTATCCTAAATAAAATATATGTGTAACAAAGTTAAACAATATGGATTCACAAACCCTTTTTAGTTTTTAATAATGAAACAAACGTGATTATGATAAAAAACACAAAACAAGTTTACTAAGGGAAATATTCAACCTTGAAAATTATAGAATCTTATTTATATTAGAGTATACAAGAACAAGAAAGTGTAAGAAAGTAATACTTTATAAATTTAACATAATATTATAGAATTAAAATTTGTAACAAAATAGGAAAGGTATAAGAAATAATTTATCCCAAAGAGAAGGGTATCCAACAACCCTAGATAAAGGTCCCTTGATTTATAATTTCAAGAAATTCTGTCTCACCCATACTAGGGTAAGCCATCAATATAAATATAGGTATCAATCTTGTTATCCCCATAGGCCCTCTATCTCTAAGGTGATCGGTACCTATATCTTCCTATCCCATTAATCCCTTGATTTATCAACAATAATCAAAATCAAACTAGGTAGGTTGAACAAGATGTTCTCAGCTTGAACATGTTCTTCACAATATTCACACATGGAAGATTTGAGAAGATATTTTTCTGAGTATCAATTCATTCTAGAGACGAAAAACTCTAAAAAAACTCTAGCATTGAGGTCGTTCAGATTGTTGGGTATTTATAGGAATGGATTCCAATGGTAGACATCTTCCTCCAATATTTATATTTTTCATTAAATTTTAGAGGGTCCGATACACATGGCACTCAGACAATAGTTGAGTTAAAATAGATTGGATGATACTTTTTTATATAAAAAACCAGGAGAAATATTACTAAGATTAATGAACTTTAATACATTTAGGATTCGATAAAATGAAATGTTACATTAAGGAAATACGATAAATTAAGAAAAATAATTTAATTAGATTCTTAAGATAATCAAAATCACAGTCTAAAAAAATTGGTAATCAGATTCTAAAATAATAGAGAATCAGATTCGGATTTCTAAAGAAATCTGAGTTTAATATCAGATAAAATTGGAGTTTGATTTCAGGAATATCGAAGTTTGATTTCAGAAGAAATCAGAGTCTGATTTCCGATGAAATTAGAGTCAGATTTCAAAAGAAATTGGAGTTTGATTTGAGAAGAAATCGGAGTCCTATTTCATAAGAAAGAATAGTATGATTTCAGAAGTAATTGAAATATGTTTTCATAAGAAATCAAAGTCCAATTTTAGAAGAAATCATAGTCTTATTTTAGTAGAAATCATAGTCTAATTTTAAGATAAATCAAATTCACAATTCGAGGGAAATCAGATTCTAAAGAACTGTAAGGTTTTGAGTCAGATAAGGATTATATTTTTTTTCTATAAGAAAATGCTGGTAATATATAGTTTTATAAAATATTAAATAAGGCATTAAATATTATAAGTAATGTCAAAAACAACTCTTAGAGAATGAAAATTTTCCTTAAGTAAATTCTTCTTAGAGAAAGATAATTTTCATTACGAAAATGTGTTTGTGATTTTCAAAACTTAAAGGAATGAAAAATCCACTTGGAAACTTATTTACTCAATAATATCCCATTTTTTGAAAATCACAAACTACATTTCATAAAATAATATAAAGGACTAAGGTTTTCATTTTTGTACTTCAAAATAAAAACTTATCTCCCTTTTTGTTTAAGACTGATAATGAATACAGCTTTCTCCCCCTTAGATTAAGAAATCCCAAAGGGTAATATTCCAATATTTATATGATAATTAAATATTCCTTACATAAGAATTTCTTCTTTAAGTAATCTACCCCTTTCTTTGGTGTTTTCTTCTGTTAAATTAATATTCAATTAGAATATTCTTTTATCCCCCTTAGTGATTTTCAAAAATGAATGGTGTGAAAGAAAAAATTTTCTCTTGAAATGTTAGGAAACAAACAATATGAAATAATGGAATGATATATAATTTCATTAAGATCATAAATTTTTCACAAAGGAAATTAAAAAAAATTATTGGATTTGAAAAAAAACTAGTCAACCTTATTTTTTTCCTTTGGCATCAGCTTTTTCAAGGTGGCCTTTAGCTTCTTCAATTATTTATAATCCTCTTCAAATTTCATGAGGATCTCTTCCTGATACTAATTTTTCTTTTTGATATCTTTGAATTTTTCTTTCCAAGACCTCCTTATTTCATCTTGATACTTGATCAAATATTCCTGAAATTTTGGATTTTCAGTAATTTATTCACTGGGTTTCCTTTCTCTTTTTCATATTGAGAGAAACTAAATTCAGTTTCCCATTGAGATCTTTATTTTCCTATTGGTTACCATCTTTTTATTCATTTAGTTTCTCTGAAAAACTTATTGAGAGATTCTTTATTCTATTATTAGACTTATAAAAAGCATCCTTAACTTAGTAAGTGAAGTTATCACAAATTTTAAGATCATCTATAACTGAATTAGACCACATAGTTATTTCTTTTCATAATATCCAATGAGCATCATAACTGATATGAAAGGTCTTCAACTCTGCTTTGAGTTTTATGATCTTTTCTATAAGAATATTTTTCGAATTTGACTTATTATTTATTTTCTCTTTAAGTAGTTGACATCTGGAGTCAATGATTGAAGATAAAGGAGTGGAATACACAAGTTTCTTCAAGGACTGAACCACAAAATCATGTCCTAAAGAAGTGGAAGACTCTGAGAAATATTATTTTATTGGAGGCAGAAATTTATCTTGCTCATATTATTTCCTTTTTGATGTTCCAAAAATATCCTTCTTCACATTTTCATCAAAAACATTATTTGGGGAATCAACAACCACTTTCTTACCTTTATCATCTTTAGATACTTCCTTCTCAAATTTGTGAGTCTCATGTTCACTATCATAAACTGTAACTATTTTATCATAATCAACATCAACTTGTTTATCATTATATTTATCTCCAATTTTCTTATCATCGTTGTCATCAAATTCTTCAAAAATAACATCATTACTTATTTCATCATCTAAAGGGGTTTTATTAATCTCACTTTGAAAACACAATTTTTATAAACATATTGTCTTTCTAAAATTATATTGGTGGATTCAACTTGGGAAGTTCATATAGATAATTTTTCAAAAGGTCTATTCTTCTGCTGATATCCTTCAACCATTCTAATCATATCACCACTATCCTCATATTTTCTTATACTTATTCTTGGATTTATTCTTCTTTAACTATTTGTTTTAGAATTGAAATATCCTTCGTTCTCTTATCTGTTATCAGAGTCTCAGTTGGCAGTGGTTCTTGTAAGAAAGATTCTAGAACCTGAAATTTTTCAGATGAGTTCTTGGTATCTCTTAAAAAAGTATTGGATAATTTCAACCTCTAACTTTTGCTTCTTCAACTTCTTATCTTTATCTTGCTTATCACGCTCTTCAGCTCCTTGTATTTTTAAGGCCTTATCCTTGGGAAGATCTAATCTAGAAACTGCATCATAATCCTTCTTCTTCTTTTTTAGATCTCTCCATTTAGCTACTAAATTTTTAGAATAACTCTTTTGCTTCTTGGTATTTGGTGGAGAAGATATTGGTTCAGAAGATGATTCTGGTTCCAATAGTTCAACAACATTATCTTTTCTTTTCATAGGGGCTGACATGGAAGATTCTATAACATCACCATTCTTGCTGGAAGCCTGGTTATCATTTTTAGAATGTTCAAAGAATTCTACTGAGATAAAATTAAAGCCAATCTTCATTCCTCTCAGAGTATTATCACTTAACAACATAATCGTAAATGTTTTGACCTTGAATTGAATGGTATTTTGAAGGATTATAAGCATAAGACAATGATATTAGATATGATTACAGGGTATATAATGATTAGAGACCTGATGGTTCCATTCATTATATTTTGGATGGTCAAAAGAAAGTACATGATGAGGTTCAAAATCCTTACATTCACTAAAAATTCCATCATGAAGAAATCATATATCTTAGGATAATCCTTGTATCCCTTTCTTGGAATCATAAAACCTTTCATCCAAAGAGCAACCAATCTTTGGTTTGTTGAAAGATGATAGATCTTCAGTGTCTTTACTCCTTTAATCCCAAGGCACTTAGTAGACTAAATTTTATTTAAAAGAACTTTTTTATCTAGAAATATATGTGACAAAAATATTTCATCACCTTTATAAGGTATATCCAAGATACTTGTAGTATTCTTGAAAGAATAAGAATAAGTCTTTCCATAAAAATAGAATGAAAACATTCCTCTTCCTCAATGTTCATAAAAATTAATTGTTTTATAAAATTGTATAACCAAATTGGCATACACTGGATACTGATTCTTCTCCTTGGTTACATAGAGGATTTCCCATGCATTCTTCTTTATGATTACTGAATTCAAGGAGTCATACTTGGAAATGAAATTTGGGTCCAACAACCTTCCCTGATGATAAGTCAATCCTTGGTTTCTTTGTTGTACGTATTCAGAGTCTATGAGGAATCTTCAAGAGACATTTGGAGTTGTAGATAAGGGGAAACTAAATATCACACTTTAAGGGTGGTAGATCTTTGGTGAAAAAAATCACTAATAGAAAAATACCCTATACAAACAGTTTGGAGGACCATTGGCTGGTTTGGTGTTGGATAGTTCTATACCAACGGTTCCTGGAAAAATGTTTGTATAGGTCATATTAAAAACCAATACCAATGGTTTCACAAAACCGTTGGTATAGGTAATTCAAAAAAACCTGGCATAATTTTGATTCCAAGACCTCCCATTTATAATCCAATGAACTAACCACTAACATAACATTACTTTTTTGAACATAATATCATCAATATATATATGAATATCCATTAGTATTTTAAATTTTTATTTAGTTAATGTTATTGGATAAAATATTACCTAAAACATATGTGTACCTATACCAACAGTTCTCAAAACCATTGGTATAGACCGATACCAATGGTTTTGAGAACTATTGGTTTAGGTTCCTTAATTTTTGAGCTATACCAAAGGTTTTGGTGAATCTTTTGGAATTGGGTGGACCTATACCAATGGTTTGTCCAAAACTGTAGGTATATGGTCACTATAATGGACCTATACCATCAGTTTTGGCCAAAACTATTGGTATAGGTTCATATATGTGACATATACCAATGCTTTTGGCCAATTAGTTGGTATTGGACCAAATTAGTGACCTATACCAACAGTTTTGGCCAAACTGTTGGTATAGGTCCTATTTATAGTGGTTAATACTGAGAAAACTTATGTGGGTCGCTAATAGGGGGTCCATTTATATAGGCTATGTAGTGATAGTTCACATTACCAAGTTAATCCATTGATTGGGAGTTACTATATCTGATCCAATGGTTGATTTATATACCAAATAATAATGTACAAGTTCTTATATTTTTTTGTTTTAATGATAAATAATATTTAAGGAAGGTGAATATGATACGGTATTGTTAAAAAATGATTTGAATACCAACAAAAAATGAAATTACAATGATATAAGTAAGGAAATTTACCTTCTAGATTTCTCAGAAAGATTTTTCAGTATTGATAATGTTCTCATTATATAACATAGGTTCCAATATTTCTTATTAGGGAACGAAAAAAAATTATGTTCCGAAATAAATTTTGGAAAAGAAAATAAAAGAGTAATGCCCACTATGAAAAGAAGAATGTTATTTTTTGGAGATATGTTTCAGAAAGAAAATTAAATAGGGATGATTAACATACCATTATTATTCATAAATTTTGTTTAATGTATTCAAATCTATCAGAGGGTAAAGTTTTTGTAAATATGTTAGCAAGTTGATCTTGCACTTTGATAAATTTAAGTATTATATCTCCTTTAATTGTGTAATCCCTAAGAAAGTGATGCCTTATGTATATGTGCTTTTAATGAGAGTGAAGTGAATGGTTTTTTATTAGAGAGATGAAACTAGTATCACACAATATCTGTATCTTGGTAAAACTAATTCCATAATATGTGAGTGTGTGTTGCACGCACAACACTTGAGAACAACAACTTCCAGCTTATATACATTCAAATTCAATAGTAAAAAGTGTCACTGAGTGTTTTTTATTTCATGAAAAAGAAACCAATGAATATTTTAAGAAATGAAACGTTCTAGATATAATTTTACTATCCATTATACATCCACCGAAGAAATATTATGAAAAACCATTTAAAAAAATCATTTCTAGATGAATATAAATGTCCAAAATCTATAGTTACCTTCAAATGGAAAACAATACTTTTCACTAATTTTAAATGGGGTTCTTTTGGATTAAATTGATATGTTTCACATAATCATAATGAAAGCATTAATTCTGGAAAACTTTCTATTAAGTTTAATAGACTTTATATCATACCTCTATAAGATGTATTATCTACTGGTTTCCCAATTTCATCAAGATCAAGAGTGTTTGAGGTACCGATTAGAGTACTTATAATTTTAGTGTCATCATATCCATACTTCTTAAGAATATTTTTTATATAATTATGTTGAGATATAAAAGTTCCTTCTGGGTTTTGATAAATTTGAAAACTATGAATAAATGTTAAATCACCCATCATAATCATTTCAAACTCATATTTTATAGGATCCAAAAATGAATT
Organism: Viscum album; assembly: GCA_963277665.1. NCBI lineage: Eukaryota > Viridiplantae > Streptophyta > Magnoliopsida > Santalales > Viscaceae > Viscum > Viscum album. The sequence continues at coordinate 1,854,053,544 of OY728163.1, read as the reverse complement.
AGTTAAGTATTATTGAGTTGATCAAAATATAATGTCATCAACATAAATTTTAACAATCAAAAAAATTTTCTTATATTTATTTATAAAAAGGTTTGCATAAGAAGTTCCATTATTATAATTATATTGTAAAAAAATCATGAAAGTCTATCACACCAGGATCTAGGGGCTTGTTTAAGTTGATATAAAGATTAGGTAAGTCTGTAAACATGTTCAGGATGTTTTGTGTCTTCAAAAATAGGATTGTTTTCAACATAAAATTCCTCTTGAACATATCCATTTTGAAAATCACACTTGAAGTCCATTTGAAAAAGTTTTAAATTAAAAAATACTACAAAGTCTTATAGAATATTAATAGATTTGTGTATAGATAATGAAGTGTAGGTTTCTACATAGTCTATTCCTTCCTACTGATTGTATCCTATAGCAACTAATATTTCATTAATTCTTACAATAATTCCATTTTCATAACATTTATTTCTGAACAACCACTGTACACCAATTACAAAAGTTTCTTTAGGTCTTTCAACCAAGGTCCATACTTTGTTCCCTTCGAATTAATTTAGTTCATTATGCATAGATTTAATCCAATCATCATCACCTAAATCTTCCTCAGTGATTTTAGGTTATAATTGGTAATGAAATGATAGATTCTATACTTCATTTCTTATAAAAATTATAGTCTATATAGGTCAATTTACATCACTAATGATACTATCACTGGGAGGATTTTTTTGTAACAACTGATTTGGGTTTTGTAAAACTTGTTCATCAATATACGGTAAAAAATATTTTGGGGTAAATAATTCAAGAAAAATTTCCTAAGTATTTTCATGATTAGAATAATCTTCCATTAATTGTTGATAATCAGTTTTTGAAAACACATATGAAGATATAGGTTGAGGATGTTTCAAAAAATGGATCAGTTTTATCAAATTTAACATGTACTGTTTCTTCAATAGTATAAGAATTTATGTTAAAGACTCTATAAGCCTTAGAAGAATTTGAATAGCCTAAGAAAATTCCTTCATCGGATTTGGGTGAGAATTTATGTAATTAATCATTATTATTCGAGATAAATAATTTTCATCCAAATACTTTGAAGTAAGAAACCTTAGGTTTTCAACCAGTCCATAACTAAAAAGGTGATTTATTAAGAAAAGGTCTTATTAAAACTCAATTTACAATATATGAAGTAATACTAATGGATTTAGTCCAAAAGTTTTTAGCTATAGAATATTCACTCATCATGGTTCTTTTTATTTCTTTAAGAGTAATATTTATTCTTTCAACAACACCATTTTGTTGAAAAGTTCTTAGATCTAAGAAGTTATGAGTAATTCCTTTATTATTACAAAATTATTCAAAATATGAATTTTGAAATTCTCCCACATGATCTCTATGAATAGTTACGAGTGGAACATTTTTCTCATTTTTAACTTTGGCTGAAAAATATTTAAAATATGAATAGACTTGAGATTTATTTTCAAGAAAATAGACCCATGTAAATCTAGTGTAATCATTAACTAAAAAGAATATATAAAATTTGCCTCCAATACTTACAGTTTGTATTGGACCGAAATTATCCATATGGACTAGCTATAATGCATCATAAGTTGAGACTTCCCTATTCGATTTAAAAGTTGACTTATTTTTCTTTCTATATTGACATGGATCAAAAACATTTGAAGAATCAAATACAAGATCTGGTAGATCCTTACCAATTCCTCTTATTGAGAGTTTTTATAATTTCCTAAGGTTAGAGTGTCCTAGTATTATATGTCATAATAAATATTAATCTTCTATTTCACTATGTCAATGTAATTAATTTCTCCTAATGTATTCTAAGTTAAATGTATATACATTTTCACTCTTATGGTTAGAGAGAATAAACTCATCCAAGTAATTTTTTACTAGGAATTTATCATTCATAAAATTCATAGGGTAAACTTCATCACATAATTATCTTATAGTTATAAGGTTGTGCTTAAGACCATTAACAAATAAAACATTTGAAATTAATGTTTTTACAAGAAGAACAATGAAACCTATACCAAACATTTCCCCTTAATCATTATCTCTAAAAGTTACTTTTCTACCTTTCATATTAATAATATTTTCAAAGAAGTTTTTGTCACCAGTCATGTTCTAGGAACATCCACTATACATGTACCATGTATTGTTTTTGGAACTTCCTTTTTTTCCTAAAAATAAAAAAGTTAAAATTTCAGAATCCAAACATTCTTGGATCTGAAAATGTTAGAAATTAAAATCTTAGGTATCCAAACTTTCTTAGAAAAATGAGATTTATGAACACCTAAGGGTTGGGTTTTATTCACAGAACAATTTTAATCCCAAAATCCACCACATTGACCCTTGGTGCAAAAAAGAAAACTTTGGGGTACAAAATAGTTGTGATTAAAAATAGGTTTTGAATGGGAATAACCAAATCTAAAACAGTTGGTCAGTGTAGAGTACTCAAGAGGGGGGTGAATTTATTATCTACAAAAATTTAGGTTAAGAATTATTTCTTTGAAAATTTCCCCATATTTTAAATTTAATCCATGTTAGTTTGTAGTGAATTTGTAAGAGTCTCGAATGTTCAAATAAAAATTCAAGAGATTGATTAGTTCTTAGCTATACTAACCTAGAGATTTATATAACTTTTGAAAGTAACCTACTAGTTCAAAACTGTTATAAACACTTACTAAAATAACTATCAGATTTTGAATTTTTTATGAATGAAATTAGATATAAAACACAGTAAATTGAAATAACAATAGGCACAATGGAATTTAAAACAAGAGGTTCATCCTCATGACGAGACATAGTACTCTCTACATGGTTATCACCTACCACCAAGAAGTTTAAATTACTAAAAATGTTTTATCCACACCCTGGATCACGGTTCACAGTAGTACACAAGGCTGTCTAGGTGAACCTTGACCTCAACCACTGTTCTTCTTGGAAAAAACAAAAAACATGTCACACATGACCTCTTCCACAATTCAACATGGGATACTAATGAATAAATAGAGTGTGATATTGAGGATATCAAGTATCCTCTAGTTATGAACAGGGGTCAGTTTGTGTGTAACAGAAAAATACACACACTACTTAGAAATGTAAAAAATGAACACAACAAAGATAAAGGTGTAGAATAAGGTTTAGAATGCTCTATGTGTTATGAATTGTAGCTCTGGACTTTTGGGATGTAGTTGAATTGATGTTTGATTCCTCTTCGGGATGTTGACTCCAAAATAGAGTGTTGGAGCCTTTGTGTTCTGGCTTCCCGGATTATGATATCTTAAGTTTCTTATTCGAAATATGTTCAAAGAATCATCAACATGTCTAGCTGGATTATTGATCCCCTGTATGCTCTTCCTTTTGTGTTCTTGGGGTTTGGAAGTATTCTCGGGATTCTCAGGAGTTCTTCTATACTTTTTCTATAGTTTTCACTACCTTGAATGATCTTGCTGGTAATTCTTTTATACTTCATGGTCCCGTAGACATAATGATTTTCCCATGTGCATGTACCTCATAATTTACTCTGAATATCCTACAGACAACATTAAATAATGTCAAAGACATTAATTTTTCTAAATATTACCATTAGATATAAATATGAATTAAAAAAATAAAAATATTTTTTATGACTATCGGTGGGTTATAAGTATTAGTGAGTCATTAGTATAAGTCTATCAACATCAGTGACTCTCTATTTTGGCGAGTCCATTCCATTGATATCGGTGACTCTAGGAATTAGTGAGTCATTTGTACTATCGGTCTATCCGGGCATCGATGAGTAATCATCAGTGACTCATTTTGAACTATCAGTGTGTCACCCATCAATGTCTTGTCCACCACTAAGTCCTTTGAACTATCGGTGTGACCGATCATCGATGAATTGTCCATTGGTGTGTCATTTGTTCTATTGGTACGGCTTGCATTGATGTCTTATTTATTCGGTGAGTCCTCATTGGTGAGTTATCCATTAGTGACTCCTTTGAACCAATTGGGGTTTGAATCATTAAAAAACATTCAAAGTGTCTTTCTTATACAGAACAATATCAGATTAAGTGAAATTCATAATTACAAGTAAATATACACTTGTAAATATATGAACCATAAATATCTATAATTTATTGACCTACTAAAATGTATTATACCATGTGACATAATCTATTCATTTATAAATATTCAATGATATGATAATCATTACTTAAAACATAATATATGAATTGTCATGATTTGTAAATTGGTATGATTTGTGACTATTAAAACAATTATCTCTCAAAGGGTCCAATAATCTCTCCCTTTTTGATAATCACAAATCATGGAATTAATGAGTTATCCATGATGTTAAGAAATAAGAATGAATTGACCTAGCACACTAACAGGGAGTGTGAATTCTCAATATCACTATAAGGTCATTCATTTTATGCTCCATGTCTGTATCAAAGCATATATAGAGGATTCTTATGCCCCCCCTTATATTATTGTATTAGATTATATCAGAGATAGAATATATATATTCTCTTTTGATTAATTTAAATATTTCCTATATCAGAGATAGTCTCCCCATTATATTAAGCGTTGATTCCATCCATTAAGATTTTATTAAGAGTTGATTCCATCCATTAAGAGTTAATGTCATCCAAAGATATCTCCCCCTTTCGGGATTAGAAAAAAGGGGAAAAGAAACAGAAAGGATGAAGAAAAAAACAAAAATAAACATGAAACATATGGTATTAAAATTGATATTAATTAAAGTACAAAGAGTACAAACATCATAATACACCCATCAAAAAAGAAAGGTACAGACCCCTATCAACAAATGATCTATAGATAAGGCTTGGAGTGTTGAGGAGATTTCCCTTTGTTCGAAGGGTGAATAGTTGGTTCAGAAGGTGGTGGTGTGGATATAAGAAGGGCAGATCAAATGGTGACACTAGGTAAGGCAATGGTTTTGGGAACATTAGATGTAATGCTTGGTCTCTGCTCTGATAGAACACAACTTTGAGGCTTCACTTGGATCACTGGCCTGATTTGAGATATGGATTGAGACACTATCATTTGAGTAGGAGGTAGGGAACCGGGTCTGATGGATGCCACTACAGGGACCACTATATCCTCAGACTGTACATGCAGGTAGGGCTTCAAATGATTCATAAAATCATTGATGATTTCAACCCCATATTTCTTGGCCTTTTTAAATCCTCCTTGTTTTCCGTAAACTACTCCAAGGTTAGTGTAAAATCTTTCAACTGGCTCACTTGCTTCTTGAAATCTTCGTTCACCAGTGGTTTTTTGAGGTTCTTAGTCATGTACATAAAGTTGTTATTCAACTCATTATTTGTATAGATTTTAGTGAAATACTTGTCCACTTTGTCCCTGATCTCCTTTTAGAGAAGCAATTTCCGCATTGGCACATTGTCTCACCATGTTATAAAAATGATCACTATTCCTTTTCACTTTGGAAAGAGTCTCTTTATCAGATTCATTTTGGATATCCATGATCTCTTCTCTTATTATTATCTTGAGGGACGCCTTATCAGTGGCAAGCCTGGTAACTCTAGAACTAGATGGACCGAAAAACATTTTTCCAATATCTTCTTTCAACATTATCAAATCGGTATTTAGAAGATGTGTAACAAGGTTTATAAGAACCTTCATTACACCATCAAGTGAGGTCATGAAAAAATTGTATAAAGATACCATTTCATGACCCATTTTTTTACTTCTTATCTCAAAATTGAAATATTTATGACAATGGTATCATCTATAGTGATAAGATTGGGCTATATTTCATGAATTACCATTATAGAAATCTGAGAAGCATCTGCCTCTAAAATAATTATTGAAGTAGAAGATTCATTTCAGACTCTAATAGAGGATCTCACATATTCAAATATATTAGCTTTGAATTGTTTGAGATCAGCCTTAGTGGCATAATCACTCTGCACCAAAGGTAGAACAGGATCATCAAAGGTAGATAGATCAGGTGAAGTAGGAGCAGTCAGTTCCACATTAGCTTTTGGAGTTGGAGGAGCTACCATCTCCTCATCCAAATCATAATCCCTCCCAAATAGGATATATCCTTGATTTTTATTCCACTCACAAGTATAAGTCAAATCTCTAGGCTCCACAGTATCAATTCTAACTCTTTTCCTTTGATCCCCCACCCCCTAATTCTAAACTTCAACTTATTCCTCTTGATATTCACCCAAAAATATCATTCTTAGGAACTAGTATAATCTAAAATTGAGTTTCTTCATGAACTCTAGCCACTCTTGTCACTTGAGGATCCTCCTCATTCTGAGACATAAGTGTAATTTGAGCTTCACTTTTTTTCTTCTGGTCCTCCAGCCATAATATTAGAAAGTTATTAAATAATGCCAAGAGTAACATCAGGGTGGTCATGTCCATCCCCATTTCCATCATTTCCATCATCATGTCCATCATGATCAACAATATTCATCCTGTCTATGAGCATCATCATCATCTCTATGCATATACTCCTAACCTGAACTAACAACTTCTTGTCTTGCTTTCCGTGAGTCACTCACATGATCACCATCATAATACTCATCATTAACATCATCATCATCATCTTAACAATCACCATAATTATTTCTCACATAACCTTAAACTCTAGTGACTTCAGTCTCTTCCTCATCATCATCTAATAAATGTTCAGTAGAAGGTAATTCTAATGGTGGACTGGAAGGTCCATATGTCATGTCTCTAAAGCTTTTAGCAATATCTGGGTCACTTCTATCATCTATAGGAGACCCCTATTCCCCATATTTCTCATGTTCAACTTGTTCTTCATCTGAATACACAACCATCTCACTAGGCTTAAGACCTGGATTAGCTTGATCCCTTGGTCTGATAGGATGATCAATGGGATTAAAATCCTCATACAATTTCTCTTTATCTTCAACCCACATTCTCCTCCATGGGTTCCAAAATATATTAGTATTTTATAGATATCTTTTTATAGGAAGAATCCACTAAAGGAAGTAATAAATTTATCTCTATCCTCCACACATCCAAGATTCTTATACAATGTATAAATCATCCTTGTGTAATATAAACAGGTTTCTTTAATGGAAGATTTTATTATTTTCCAAATATGTACCATAAGGTACCCAAAAAAGATTCAATTTTACCTCATTCTCAGTAAATAAACCATGTAGATATCTTGATATTTTTAGGTATCAAAATCTCCCTTCCTTGGGAAGAATTGGTGTTGGATTAATTTGAATAGAATTCTGGCCTCTTCATATAATTTTTAAGTTGTTTCTCTCCATTATTCCTCATTTACAGTCAACTCTTTTAATGAATTTTTATAAGAAAATAAATCTGAAGTTAATGGAATGTTACCCTGGTAGATATTGATTATGCCCTCACGTCACATCATTAATTATTTTGCTCACTCCTTTGAAGATAATGAAATCTCTTTTCCCTTTACCATAGATTTCATCAGAGACTCCTTAGATCCTTCCAAAAGAACTTTCAAATGGAGATAGAATTGGTGTACCTGCATGGGATTGAAAGGTCTCTAATTTTTTAAAAATTAGATAATCCAACCTTGTGATTCCAAAATTTTTAGCAAGAGATACTTTCTTGATAGAACCCATTAGACAGAGACAACTTTCTCAGGAGTTAGTATGCAGCTTCCCAACTCCGGATTCATATAATGTATGGCACTACTTGATCCTATTTTTGATGCTTGAATGACTGCAATTCACTCGGTCCTTCTATCACATGATTTTTCCTCCCCATTTTGATGGTTCGGTTTTGAAGATGGAAGTTGAAAGGTCAAAGGTAGTGAGGTAGAGTCGGTATTTTAAAGGTTGAAGGGTAGAAGTAGTGTGGATCAGTTTAATTTTTTCATTTAGGTATTTTACTTAATAAAAATATAAAATAGAATAATGGTAAAATAAGAAAAAGTAAACTATGTTGTTTTACCTAAAAGATACAGACAGACATATTTACTAAAAGGTCCCCATCAGTATAGGTTTTAATGTAACGATATCGGTCTCACCTGATCGGTTTCACCAGATCAGCTCCACCTGATCGGTTTCACCTGATCGGTTCACCTGATCAGTTCCACCTGATCAGTTTCACAGATAAATAGACTTTTCTAATGGGATAAGAATAAAGAGTCTTCATAAATTTATCATTCATAGTTCATGTATGATGTATCCAACTCTCTCAAAGATTAAGGGTTTGGTAAAGATTTTCACAAGTTGATGTTTAGTCCAAATAAACTCAAGAGATATATCACCTTTTTGATAGTGATCTCTCAAAAAGTGTTGTCTTACATCAATATGTTTTGTACTTGAATGAGAAATTGGATTTGTTTGAAATTTTAATATCACTTTTATTATCACAACTTATGGGGATATTTCTGAATTGAAATCCACAGTCTAATAAAGTACGTTTCATCCAAAAAAATTGTGCACAACAACTACCAACAGCAATGTTCTCTGCTTCAGTAGTTGATAATGCAATAGAGTTTTTTTACTACATCATAAAATAAGAGAATTTCCCAAAAAGTGACATGTTCTAGAGGTTCTCTTTATATCTTATTTACACCAACAAAATTCAGCATCAGAATAGCTAACCATATCAAAAATATTTCCTCTAGGGTAGAATTTTACTAAATTAGTTGTATATTTGATGTATTTGTAAAATATTTTAACAACATTTAAATGTGATTCTTTTGGGTTTTCATGAAATCATAAACACATAAACACAAGAAACATGATGTTTTTTCTACTAGAAGTTATGTAAAAAAAACTCCCAATCATTCCTCTTATAAGCAGTTTGATCAACTGATTTCCCAATTTCATCAAGATCCAACTTACAAGTAGAACTCAAAGGTGTTTCACTACTCTTAATGCCATGAAATCCATATCCTTATAAATATGTTTATCATATTTACTTGGATTTATCATAATACCATATTGTTTTGAAATATTTTAAATTCAAGAAAATATTTATTCCTACCCATCAATGTTATTTAAAACTCAGTTTGAATCATATTTTAAAAGAAATTACATAATTAATTTTTAGAAGATCCAATTATAATATCATCTATACATATTTGAGATATTAAAATATATTTATAAATTATTTTTTAAAAAAATGTAGGATCTGCAACTCATTTTATAAAACTTTTATAAATAAAAAAGTTACTTAACCTATCATACCAAACTCTTAGAGCCCGTTTCAAACCATATAATGCTTTAGTTTATTTTACAACCTGATTTGGAAAGAGTGGATTTGTAAAACCAAGGGGTTGTTTGACAAAAACATCCTCAATTATATAACAACTTTATGAATGCACATTTGACATCCATTTGATAAATTTTGAGATCTAAGTGTGCTGCATAGGAAAGTAAGATTATAATGGCATCAAGCCTAGCTACCGGTGCGAAGGTCTCCTTATAATAAATTCTATATTATTGATTATAGCCTTGTGTAACCAATATATCTTTGTTTATAACTATATTTCCAGATTCATCTACTTTACTCCAAAACACTTATTTAGTTTCTATGGTCAATGTATCTTTTGATCAATCAAAAAGCTCCTAGACTTTATTTTTCTGAAACTGATTAAGCTCTTCTTTCATAGACATCACCCAAAATTCATTATTGAATGCATCAGTAATATTTTTAGGATTATATTTTGAAAAAAATGCTTGATGATGTTAAAACTGCTTTCTCATTGAAGCTCTAGTTTGTGTTCCTCTATCTAAATCTCTAACTAAAACATCAATGGGATGATTTTTAATGGTTCTAGTTAGTCTAGTGAAAATAGGTCTAGTTATTTCAGGTTCATTTCTTGGTTCTTGTTCATTATGGCTAAAATTAGGAGAATTTCTAGAACTATAAGTTTTAACAAATTCTTTTATAGGATGGTTAGAGGTTTTTTTTCATTTCCATATTGGACATATCCTCTTTATGATTTTCTAGAGAGGTCTTAGGTTCATGTGGATCTGTTTCATCAAACATGAAAAGTATAGATTCCAACACACATTTGTCTCTTTTATTAAAGACTCTATAAGATTTTCTTGATGTTTAATATCCAAGGAATATTACTTCATCACTTTTGGAGGAAAATTTATCTAGATTATATGTTGTGTTAAGAATATAAACACTTTTAAAAAACATTAAAATAATTTAACTCGGGATTACTATTATTCCATAGCTCATAAGTATTTTTCTTAAGGATATGTTTGATTAAGAAACTATTTATTATATAGAAATCTGTATTAATATTTTCATTCCCAAAATGAATTGGTAGGTCATTTTCATTCCGCACAGTTCAGGAAATTTCTTGTAGGGTTCGATTTCTTATTTCTACTATACCATTCTGTTGAGGTGTCCTAGGGGAAGAGAAGTTATTCCTATAGACATTTTGTGAGAAAAAAGATTCAAAGTTTTGATTTTCAAACTCTTGACTATGGTAACTTCTTAATGATTTAATTTTATGTCCACTAATATTTTCTACATTCTTAGCATACTTGGTAAAATGAGAATAAGCCTCAATTTTGTGAGCTAAGGAAAAGGTCTAAGTATACCTAGAGAAGTCATATACAAGAACATAAACATAGTTCTTCCATTTAGAATTGAAACTCTAGATGGTGTAAATATGTCAATGTGAACCAACACAATATGATTAGAAGTTGTAACTTCTTTATTTTGTTTGAAAGTGACTTTGTGTTGCTCTCCCTTTTGATAAGGATTTAACACTCTATTTTCTAGAAACTTTAACTTGGGAAGGTCCTTAACTAAAACTTTTATGGTTAATTTATTAAGGTAGTGTACATTAGAATGTTCTAGTATTCTATTCTAGAGCCATGACTCTTTATGAAAGACACTTAGGAAAAAACATTCTATGATGTTAGTGGGTCTAAATTTATAGCATATACATTATCATTTCTAAAAGCAGTAATTACTAAGTTATTTTTGGCATAAAAAACAAGGCACAAATCAATTTCAAATTTGACATTAAATCTATCATCACAAATTTGAGATATGCTAAGTAAGTTAAATTTTAATCCATCTACATAAAGTGCTTTGGAATTTGAAATAGAGTTGGGGTTACCAATATGTCATAAGTTAATGATTTTTCCTTTACCATTGTCACAAAATGTGACATTTCCTCCATCAATCATGATGAGATTCTTGAAGCTTGTGTAACATTCAATCAGGTTTCTTGAACAGACACTATTAAAGTACCAAAGTTTTCTATAGTAACTCTTTAGGTAGTTTACCAACAAAACAATTCATCCAAGAAATAATTTTGGCACCCGTATTTGTCTGGGTCCATAAACATTAGTAATAAAGGATTTAGGAACCTACAATTTTCTTATAGGTTTCCAATATATAGAATGTAATTTATTTTAAAAATAAACTTTATTTGGTCCCGAAAAACTTGATATAGTAAAAATTTTTTCAGAACAAGAACATGTAGTAAAATCATTATTTTTGGATAGAGAAGTAGATTTTCCCATACTTTGTTATAAAATGTGTTTTTAGTAAATTTCATTGTCCTAGATGATATCCTATTCTAGTAGTATACCAAGGAGCTATTTGTTTTCCATGTAATTGAGTATGTGTGTTTTTCCCATTGGTAAATTTTTTTAGATCATTCTTTAATTGATCATTAGATAACTTTATGTCATTATTTTCCTCTAAAAGTTGTGTATTTTTATATTTCTCAATAGTAAGTTTAGACTAAATATTTGCAGAGAGTGCATGTTGTTTCTTTAATTATTTATACTGATCCTTCAATTCATAACAAGTTTCTTATAGATTATTACAATACTCAAATAGTTCATCATTTTTCATATTTTCAAATTTAGATTCATCTATAGAATAATATCCATTAGGTATTGGAGAGTTTAATAGTACCTCTGATTTATTTTTCACAAATAACTTGTTTTCCATATCTTCTTTCTCATTTTTAGAAAAAGAAAATTCACTGGATCTTTCCTTAGATGTATTCCAGGTGGCCTTCATTTCATTCTTGTATTTTCTATCTTTATGCTCATACTTCTTTTTATACGTTAAATTAGGATAGTCACCTTTGAAAATCCCTCTCCTTTTGTATTCATAAAAACTATTTATTTTGATTTTTCAGGCTTCTTCAGTTACCTTTTCCAATTTTCTTTGTTGTCATATTTTCCATTATATTTTTTTCTTTTGAAGAACTTTTTCTTTATATAAAATTATATGAATCTCTTAGCCAACTGGGCCATTTCCTCATCACTATGTAAAGTTGATTCTTCATTACTTGTGCTCTCAAAAATAACATGTACTTTCTCTTTTCCTTTTCCCTTAGAAGTGGTAGTCTTAAAGGATAATATTTTTATTTTTGGCACTTCATCCTCTTGATTCACCTTTTGTTCCTCTTCATACATCATTAATTTTCCAATTATTTTCTTCACTAGTATTTTATCAATGTCACATGATTCTCTTATATATACTGATGTCCCTCTCTATCTCTCTAGTAAGCATCGCAGAATCCTCACGATCTTCTCCTTTATTGTGAAAACTCTTCCTAAAGTGATCATGGTATTCAAAATTTCATTGAACCTAAAATATATATCAGAAATAGATTCATCAGGCATCATTATAAAGTTTTTATTTTTTATAGTATAAGTGTTTAATCGTATATCTTTCACATTAGTTGTTCCCTCATGGGAAAATAACTAAAGTTTCTGAAATCTCATGAGTAGTTTTATAGGATGAAATTTGATTTAATTATTCATCTCCTAGTTCATAGTAGAGAGAATTCATTTCAGTATAGTTATTATTATAGGCAGTTTTGGTAGCTTCATCCCAAGTGTTTCTAGCGGTTTCAGGGAGGTCATATTTTCTTTCAACAGTAGTCTATATTTCAAATCCCATGCTTTCTAAATGTATTTTCTTTTTAAGGTTCCACTGAGAACAATTTTTTCTATTGAAGAAATTTGGTCTATTCGTATCATCTCCTTATAATCTATTGTCCATAGTATAAATTTGAAAAATATTTCAAAGAGATAAAAATTTAGTACTAACAGATATTTTAAGATATTTCAAATACTACTATAATCACAATTGAAAAAGTTCAAAAAAGATTTGAAGACTGAATAATTACTAAAACCTTTGATACCAAATATTGGTCGGAGTATAGTACTCAAGAGGGTGGTGAATTGAGTATTTATAATTTTTTTTATTAAGAATCAATTGTTTGAAAATTTCCCACAATTAAAAATATAATCCCAATCAGTTTGTAGTGAATTTATAAGAGTCCTAAATGTCCAATTAATTTCTCAATAGATAGATTAGTTCTCATGTATACTAACATAAAGATTAATATAACTTTTGAGACTTACCTATTGATTTAAAACTATTAGAAAAAATTGTTAAAATAACAATCAGACTTTGACTTTGTTTGAAAGAAATTGGTAATAAAACATAGTAAATGAAAATAACTATAAGCATAGTGTAATTTAAAACATGATTTTTATTTGCGAGCCAAGAGTTAGTCCTCTCCAATTGGTGATCACCTACCACCAACCACTTGAAATTAATAAACAACTTTGATAATCACCCTCGATTAGGGTTCACAATAACACACAAGCCTGTTTAGGTCATCCTTGACCTCTAACATAGTTATTTGTGGGAAACAAAATAGGTCACACAAGACCTCTTCCACAATTCTATGTGGGATACAGATGAAAAAATATATTGTGATATTGAGGATATTAGGTATTCTCTAGATATGCACAAAAGTTAGTGTGTGTGTAATAGAAAAATAAAAACATTGTTCAAAAATGTAAATAAATGAACACAATAGATATAAATATGTAGAGTTCGGTTTAGAATTCTCTATGTGTTATGCAGTGTAGCTTTGGACTCATTTGATGTAGTTGAATTGAAGTTTGAGTCCTCTTCTTGACGTTGACTCCAAAATAGAGTGTTGAAGCCTATGTGTTCTGGCTTCCAGAAGTATGAGATGTTCAACTCCATGTTCGAAAGATGTTCAGGACAACTTCTGTAGGATTATTTTGATTTCTAGATCACCCGTATACTCTTCCTTTTGAGTTCTTGGGTGTTGGAAGTATTCTCGTGTGTTGCAGGAGTTCTTCTGCACTTTTCACTTGTTTTCACAACCTCAAATGATCCAACTAGTAATAATTTTATACATCAGGTTCCAATATTCATAATGATCTCCCCATGTGCATGTACCTCATTCATTACTTTGAATATCCTACTGACAACATTAAATAATTTCAGAGAAATTAATTTTTCTAAATATGAATGTTATATATAAATTTGAATTAATAAAATAAAAATAGTTTTTATGACTATTGTTGAGTCATAAGTATTAGTGAGTCATTAGCATCAGTCTATCAGCATCGAGGACTCTCTATATCGGTGATTCATTTCCATCGATATTGGTGACTCTGGGCATCAATGAGTCACTTGTACTATTGGTCTGTCTGGGCATCAGTGAGTCATCATCAGAAGGTCATTTTGAATTAATGTTGTGTTGCTCATTGGTGTCTCATCCATAGGTAATTACTTTGAACTATCAGTATATCTTCCATCGGTGAGTCCCTTGAACTATTGGTGTGACCGATCATTAGTGAATTTTCCATCAGTGGGTCATCTGTTCTATTAGTGAGGCATGCATGAGTGTCTTCTTTGATCGGTCATTCCTCAGCGGTGAGTCAGCCATCCGTGACTCCATTGAACCAAATAGTGTAAGAAACATTGAAAAAATTACAAAGTGTTTTTCTTATTCAAAATAATACCAGATTAAATGAAATTCATAATTACATGTAAATATATAGTTGTAAATATATTGAACAATAAATATCGATAATTTATTATATTATTGAAATGTATTATACCATTTGATATAATCTATTCATTTGTAAATATTCAATAATATGATTATCATTACTTAAAAAATAATATGTTAATTATCATAATTTAAAAACTGGCATGATTTGTGATTATTAAAATAATTATCTCAAAATGGGTCAAACAAGAACTATTACTAAAATGATGAAGTTGTTAATAAATATCATCAAAACCTTCATTTCCATGAGTAAAGTTTGACCAAATATTCTTTAAGGAAAATATTTCAAATTTTAGAATGATGACTAAATTCATATCCTTATAGTCATTAGTTTTAGAATTTGAGTTAGTCTCTAAAACATTTTTATTAGAAATAACTTTTTCAAGGTCCTAAAAATGTTAACCTTTTTACAATTTACTTCCTTATTGTTTTTGGAAACATTTTCAAAATCAAGAATTTTTTTATCACGATCTTTTGAATTATATGATACTTATTTTGTTAAAATAGATGTTCTAAAATTTTCCTTATCATGTTTCTTATTGATATTACTATTTTCTTTCTCAAGTAACCTATAAAATCAAGATACTTCTTCAAAAAAAGGTAACGTATTCTCTTATGAAGAGGAAGATTATTTAAATGAATATTCATAATATTCTTCATTAGAACAATTTCAATTTAAAGAAACATCGATTAAGGATTCAATAATATTTACCTTAGCCATGAGAAATATATTTTCTATAAGAAATCTGGCTATAAGACCAATATTATTATGACCAGAATATTCAATATCCAAAGATTCATTAGAAGAAGAACCAAAATTAGAACTGCAGGTTTGATTAGATATCAGTTCATTCTTAGACATAGACTCATTTCACTTCTTCTTGTTTGTTTCTGAATGTATATCATTTCATTATTTCCTATTGATAATTGTATAGTATAGTCTTATTTGACCAACCCTCTTTCATTCAAAAAAACATACTTCTAAATATTTCTTATCCTTTCTATATTTATTCTTGTATCTGTATTGGAAATATTTCTTTACCATACTCTTTTTAATTCTTCGAGCACGATTGGAAAGTTCATTATCATAATGATCACTGTCACTTGACTCAGAAATAATAGTATATTTCTTGTACTTTTATGATGTAACTATTTCAGGAGTCTTGGGTTTCATATTATTTGATGTAGTAGTGAAAGAAACACTTCTATTACCATTATTTTTCTTATTGATCATTGTATCTCTCTTCATTATAGTTTCATGTTATATAAGTGTCCTGAATAACTCATCAAGAGTGATATTTGAAACATTCCAATTCTCGTCAATCACTATTCTTTTATATTCCCATTCATTTGGAATAATATCTATTATTTTATCCACAAGAATCTCATCATCAATTCCTTTCTAACCCATAGACTGAAGGCTGTTGACAATAGTCATAAATATTTATTGAACTTTACCCACATGTTCTCTATAACAAAACCGAAAATCATGATATTCATCTCTAAGAATATCTCTTTGTGTTTCCATAACTGTGGATGTGACAAAATGGTTAACTATTAACTTCCTCCTAATGCTATTAGCAGCTTCATATGATGAAATATAACTGCAGATGTTATTGGTCATATAACATAATTAAGAATTTTGTACCTTAAAGTTAAGCTGATACTCTTTTTTTCTTGATTGGTGAATTTTCTTATTTCCTTGTTTGGAATCTTGTAGTCTCTAGTTTATATAACAACGTTATCTAGATTGTTATTGGAAATAAAATTATTCATCCAATCTATCTAGTATTCATAGTCATTTCCATCAATTATTTGGGTTCTTGTAGGATGTAAGTTGTCTATTGAGCCAATGTTAATTCCTTCCATTTTATAAGAAAATAAAAAAATATCACTTTCACAAAAAGGGTTAGTAGAAAATTCTTATAAAAGAAGATTTTATAAGGAAAAACATTAATAAAAACTTTAATAAGAAAAGTTCAGCAAGAAAATACGAGCAAGAAAAAATATATGTAAGTTTAAGTATTTCAAAGACCTGCTCTGATACTTATTATTGGATCAAAATTTATATGTATATTTCTCAATTACAAGTGGGGGGGGGGGTGAATAGTATGATTAAAAAATTTTGATTTTATCCTTAGGAAAATCTATGTATAACAAATTTAAACACCATGGATTCAAAAACCTCTTTAGTTCTTAATAAAGAAACTAACATTCTTAAGATAATGAAACATAAAACATGTTTACTTGGGAAAAAATTCCACCTTAATGCATATAGAATCTTATTTAAATCAGTATATACAAGTATAAGAACATGTAATAAAGCTACTCTTTTTAACTTTAATAAAATGCAGTCGAATTAAAACTTGTAACAAAATTGGAGAAGTATAAGAAAAATATTAACCCAAAGAGAAGGGTATCAAACAACCTTGGATAAAGGTCCCTTGTTTTATACTTTCTCAAGATTTTGTCTTACCCACACTAGGGTAATCCCTCAATATGAATATTAGTATCTTTCTTGTTATCCCCACAAGGCCTCAATCTCTAAGCTTATCGATACCTCTATCTTCATATCCAAAGAATACCTCGATTAATAAAAAATAATCGAAATCTCACTATGCAGGTTGAACAAGATGTTCTCATCTTGCAAACGTTGTTCATAATATTCGCACAAGGTAGATTTGAGCAGAGATTTCGCAGAGTATCACTTCATTATAGAGATCAATACCACTAAAAAAACTCTAGAACTATGCTTGTTAAAATGGCTGGGTATTTATAGTCATGGATTCCAATGGTCGACTTCATCCTCCAACTGTCATATTTTTCCTTGAATTTTGGAGCGACCTGTACTCATGGCACTCAGAAAATGATTATGTTAAAATAGTTTGGATGAAATAATTTTATATAACACACTATGAAAAACATTACTGATCTTAATGAACACTAAAACATTAAGGATCTGATAAAATGAAACGTTACATTAAGGAAACATGATAAATATAAGAAAATAATTTAATTGGATTCATAATAAAATGAAAATTAGAGTCTTCAAAACGATATAATAAGATTATGAAATAATAGAGAATCAGATTCTGATTTCCAAAGAAATTAAATTCTGATTTAAAGAGAAAATAGAGTCTAATTTCATAAGAAATCGGAGATTAATTTTAGAAAAAATCAAAGTATGATTTCAGAAAATAACTAAGTCTAATTTTACAAGAAATTAGTGTATGATTTCTGAAGAAATCAGAGTTTTATTTTAGAAGAAATCAGAGTCAAATTTCAGAATAAATTGGAGTTTTATTTCAGAAGAAACGAGAGTATGATTTTAGAAGAAATCAGATTCTGGTTTCAGATGAAATTGGAGTCTGATTTCAGATAAAATCATATTCCCAAATCTAGAGAAATCAGATTCTATGGAACTTTAAGGTTCTAGGTTCGACAAGGATCTAATTTTTATCTTTAAGAAAATTATGGTTAGGCTTGGATTGAGAAAATAAAAAAAAGGCATTCAAAATCATAGGTAATGTCAAAAACTATTCATAGAGAAATACAATTTTCATTAAGATAATTTTTCTTAGAGAAATATAATTTTCTTTAATAAAATGGGTTTGTGATTTTCAAAACATAAAGGAATGGAGAATTCATAAGGAAACATATTGACTCAACAGTAAGAATTATATTTGATATGATGGAGGAGTTTCAATTGCATAACCCTCCAACCGTCCCTAGACAGGGTGGACCTAATGTAGCTAAGTTATGGATTGGGTCTATCCAAAAAATTCTAAATAACCTGGAGGCTACAATTGAGAAAAGATTCAAACTAGTAGCTTATATTTTGTGAGGATCTACGAAGCACTGAAGAGATATTAAAACATAGAGTGAGCATCTGAAAAACATGGTATAGGAGGGATTCCCATAGAATTTCCGAGAGAACTTTTATCTAGTTACTCTGATACATGAGAGGGCATTAGATTTTATAAGGATGAACCAAGGAAGTATATCTATGATGGACTATGCTAATCACTTTTGAAAATTGAAATTCTTTTCTACAACACTAGAATGGGATGATACAACTATGGAAATATGTTTTCAAGATGGGATTTAATCCAAGAATAAGTCCCAGGTTATCATCTTTTGGTTAATGATTCTTGATAAGTTAGAGGATTAGAATGTCATATCTAAGGGAAACCAGAAGGAGGCTTCCAATGGAAGACAGGTGGTTTCTATTAGATGGTTAGGTAGTACATATTTCGAGGGTTGGATGCACTATTATGAGAATGTAGACAAGAGAAGTGGTAAATAGAGTGGATAGAGGTATGGATCATTTACTCAGGATATTACCTGAGTTCTCTACCACTTGTGTGATAGATCGGGTCACTTTTGTAGGAATTTTCTATGACCACCGGTATTGTGCTGATATTGCGACATGATGGTACATCTACAAGGGTTTTTCAGAAACCCATGACATATGATAAATGATAGAGTAACTAGGCCGAATCAATATGATAGAATGGGGCCTTAACCTGAAATCAGTCTGGATGTTTGTATTCTACTGGCCCTGGTGGTTGAGTTATTAGATGAGGTGATTATTTGAAAGAGTGCCTATATCAATAGATTTTTATATCTATTGGGACTCATAATGAATCATAAGGAATAGGGGAATGACCATTTCATGTAGTAGATTTTATAATTGGGGATAGTGAGGATAGACCATCGAAAATAGATGTAATCTTCTTGTAGCTTCTACACTAGCTAGTGTTCTATTTTATACCCACGACTCTCATTATTCTATATATACAAAACTTGTGAAAATTTTGAGTCCTTAAGTGGAGTTTTTGAGTGGGTTTAGGATGATTGATACACCATTGGGAACATAGTCGAGAGACATTGGTTTATGCAAGGGGTGTTCTCTTAATGTTGGGGAGAATCAATTTCAATTTTGTCTTCAAATCCGTGAATTGTCAGAATTTGGACTAATTTTGGGTATGTGTTGTTTAGTATCTTACCGAGACCACATAGATTTTCATCATAAGAGAGTGAATTTTATATTTGTTAATGGTGAAAATTAAATACATCGTGGAGAGTGGGATATCCAAGAAGGTCATGCTAGGATAGTTTAGAAACAGGTGAGAACACAACTGAAGTTTCAAATATCTAGTTTCATGATGGGGGTGAAGGGAATTATTCCTTTCCACCCATAGTTGATAGGATATAGGATGTGTTTCCTCAAGACTAGTTAGGGCTTCCACCTAAGAGAGATGTAAAATTTTCGAATGATATTATTCTATGGGATAAGTTTGTTTGAATTCTACCATTTGAAATGGAACCAACAGAGCTTCCAGAGATTAATAATAAACTACAATTTCTAATGGATATAGGGTTTATCCATCCAATTACCTCACCTTGGGGTTCTATAGTTTTGTTTCTGCAAAGATGGATGAAGGTATGTTTCACTAGTTTAATTATTAGATTAATTTGAACCAGATGAATCTGAAGAACAAGTATCATTTCCACTTGTAAATGATATTTTTAACTAGATTAGGGGAGATTAATTTGAATCCAATATTGAAATGAGATTTGGGTACCATTAATTGAGTTTTCCACCTTCTGATATACCTAGCACGAATTTCAGAAGTAGGTATGACCTATATGACTTTGTTGTGATGCCGTTGGGATGAAAAATGCACTAGTAGTGTTTATGGAATTGATGAATAGAATATTACACACATACCTATATCGGTTTGAGGTAGTATTTTCATATGAAGTATTGGTGTATTCCAAGACTCATGATGATAATGGCCAATACGTCGAAATCCTCTTGTGTAGACTGAGGGAGCATTGACTATACACCAAGCTATTTAAGTGTCAATTATGGACTGATCAGGAACACTACTTTGGTCACATCATCTCATAGGAAGGTGTTCCAGTGAACCCAGAGAAGGTGTAGGTAGTTGTATCTTGGGAGAATCCCAAGAACATTTTTTATATTCACATTTTTTGGGGACATCAGTTTATAGGTTCATCCATGAATTTTCTCGATTGGTATCACATATTTAAAACATGACCAAGAAGGGGATAATGTTTGAATGGTTTGTAACATGTGATAATTCCTTCTTGGAGTTGAAGAGGTTATTGAAAAGGGATCCAATCTTGGTCCTACCCAACTTGGGTGGGGAGTATATAGTGTTTTGGGATTATTTTGGGATTGATCTTGGATTAGTGTTTCTATAGGGATATCAATTTGGGGTTTTTGGGTCTTGGAATTTGAGTGCACATGAAAACAATTACCCTATGAATGAACTTGAGCTAGCTGCGACTGTTTATTACTTGAAGTGTTTTTTGGTATTATATTTTAGGAAAAAATTTACTATGTATACGAATCATAAATGATTAATGTATATCTCTTCACGATGAGATTTGAATCTTTCGTAGTAGATATGGGTTGATTATACCAAATTATTTAATTTTAATCTATCGTATATATTAGGGAAAGGAAAAAAAATGTTTCTAATGTATTGAGTATAGAAAAATATCATACAGTTCAGGATTATAGATTTTAGTCAAATATTATGAACATACTATTTGAGATGCATGTCATGGTTTATGAAGTTTAAGGGTAAATGATCATAAAATAAATTTAAGTGGAGTCCAAACTTCTGAGCTAGATCATAGAGAGTTAGGATGTGATTCTGAAGTGTTTGGCATTGAGGGAGATCCTTGAAAGTGGGAAGACACCTTTTAATTGAACTATAGATGATGATGAGATCATCTATGTCTAGGGCAATATTGTTGTGCCTAATTATATGTTAGAGGAGATGATACATGAATTCTATGCCTTGAAGTAGGCAGTGAATATACGTGTGACAAAGATGTATCATGACTAGCATATGTAGTATTGGTGGTCGAGGATGAAAAAAAAATATTGAAGGGTTCATGACATGATGAAACACCTGTCAAGAAGTGAATTCCTAACATCAATGACCTGGTGGGTTACTATAATAGTTTCCTATTTTAGAATGGAAGTGGGACGACATGACTATGGACTTTATAATGGGTCTCTGAAGGATGCCTTAGAAGAATAATGTTATTTTTGTGGTAGTGGACTGACTGATGAATAGAGCACATTTATTTCTCATGTAGAAGACATTCTCAGTGGACCAGTTTCAATATTTGTATGTTTGAGAGATAGTACATATGCACAGGGTTACATAGAGTATAGTTTTAGACCAAGACTTACATTTTTATTCATAATTTTGGAATGGACTATAGAATGCACTTGGTAAAAATGTTTTCCTAAGTACAACATTCCTCCCACATACTAATGGAATGATATAGTGTAATATTCAGGTGTTTGAGGATATTCTATGAGCATGTGTTATATAATTTGGTGTGTATTGGTAAAATAACATACTACTTTTTGAGTTCACCTATTAAAATAGTTTTCAGGTAAATATTTAGATAGAACCATATGAAGTACTTTATGGTTGGATATGAAGATCACCTCTATGTTGGATGGAGGTAGTTGTGTTTGAGCTATTGGGACTGAGTCTTATGTAGGAGATTCCAGAGAAGGTTTATCTGATTTAGAAGTATTCGGTTATGGATCTGATTAAAAGTAAGTCATATATGGATAGAATTTGATAATCCCTTGTGTTTACATAAGGTGATAATGTTTTCATTCTAGTTTGGACTTTATTGGGTCACCATAGGATTCAGAGATAGGGAAAATTAGCACCCAAGTTTGTTAGACCTTTTGATATTATGGAGAGAATCAGGGTGGTGGCATACAGACTGGATAATACACATTGGTATAGTTCTATTAATGGTTCCTCTCATATGTCACACCTTTGACTGTATCACATATATCATTCTCATGTGATTGATGTTTATTATGTTGAGATTGAGGCCAATGCATCCTTTGTGGAGCATCCAATACTTGTTATGGATCATAGTGAGAAAGTGTTGTAGGGAATGGCCGTTCTGATAGTTAGTTTATTGTCACGACATGGTAATATTAAAAAGGAAACATGGGAGAGTGAAGTGGATATGCGAGGTTAGAGGCATGATCTTTTCACTTATGAATCTTAGAGATGTTTGGGAGTACAACATGAGGATGATCTGTTATAAGATGTGGAGATTGTAAGATCCAGAACTTTTTATAGAGATATCTGAAGATCATTTTCAGGTACTCTTTTTCTTTATTTATGGAATATATTTTTCGGGGTTTACTTTGGGCAGTTTTTGGGTGATCTTGGATATTTTTTGAGGGATTTTGTGATGTGGGTGGTTGGTTCACGAATTTCTAAAACTGTGTGCCCAACATCAGCAAACCGTGACACACTAGACATAAGGAAACTTCATAGTTGGCACATGGATTTGGAAAATATGTTCATTATTAGTAGTAATTGTCTGACCCCTAAGAGGAGGATCACAGTTTGGCACCTGATTAGGGAAAATCAGGTTCCCCATAAAAGAAACAGTGCACATGGGATTTTAATCCCATTAAAATTGATTAAAAAAAAACTTAAAACCCTCGGTATTAACCCCTAGTCTCCCCACATAGACTTAAAATCATTAAATCATTTTTTGAAGCCTCTAAAAGGATTATATGGCCTTATGAACTTATTTATTGATGAATCAAAGACTGAATTGAATAATACACACCTCTCCCATTAAGTGATTATAATCCTGATTGGTGTTATCTCTACCCTTCATATTTTTATCAATATTAAAGGAACTATTTCTTAGATTATTGACGGTTTAGATATATGTTTTCATGGATCTAATCTATTTGGTCTTGGATATAGGTTTTGGATATAGATCTCATTAATTGTTTTGTAATTGAATGTTCTGCTTTAATTTGTGGATTACCATTAGCGAGTGTTTGTCAGTGATCTTGAGGTAGGTGGTCTAAACAGAAATTCACATAGCCTTGATTTAATTAAATACATGTAATTGTTAAATTTGAAATTTACATGATTGGGAAATTACATATGTAATTTAATTGAATAAATTAAATTTCCATGTGTTAATGAATTTGGTTGAATTTAGGGCAATCAAAATTGGTAGATTTTTTATTATGAAATTGATGGAATAATGGGGTTATGGAATTGGTCAATTGATGGGATTGTGGAATTGATTTATTAATTGAATGTTGAATTTATTGATTAATTGTAATTATGGGATGTTTTTCATAACCATGAAGAGTTAATGGGTTTTTATTAAATCTAGACAGATGGTTTAATGATTAATTTTTCTTATTATTCTTTATGATTAAAGTAATGAATTATGATTTTTTTGGCTAGTTTAAATGGTATACCTTGATTAGAAATGTTGATAAGAGGGTTAATGTTGACTAACTTGTTAAGTGTGATATATGTGATAATTGTGAATGATTTGAGAAATGGGGTGTGGAACACATACAAATGCTCCAAATACCCACGAGGTTTTATCCATGACGTTCTAGACCCAAATGTATGACTGAAAATATTATTTTATGGGATTAGGAATGATGCTCCCAATACCATTGGGGTATGGGACATGGACTAATGCTCCAAATACCCAAATGGTGATTGAAACGATTTTCTATTCCCATGATATTGGAATTGGAAAATGGTTCCAAATGGTCATGATATGAATTGAAATTAAATGGATAATGAAAGACCGTGTTATAATGAATTGTGATTTTATATGTGATATGTAACAACCCTTGGGGATAGTTCAGAATCTAGAATGGGATAAAGTATCTACTGATGGGTTGGGTTCCTTCACAAACCTAGGAAATTATGTGGCTAACTAATTAATAAAAAATTGGGACAACTATTTACTTTATGAATTATAATTTGTTACTTATAAAACTACATACACTTTTTTTGACTATATATTGTTTAAGACACCATTTGGGGTGACCTACAGAGTTGTACTCACAAACTACTCAGGATTCCATATTTACACTTAAATAGACTTCATGTTTTCAAGATAGGATAAGGGAAATAGACCTATGTTAGATTGCTGAGTTGGAATAGAGCATGGATGAGGAACCAGACATGGTTTCGGGACCATACTGGGTGTGTTAGTGTTGTTTTTTTCGTTTTTAAATTGACATAAAACATGTACTTAGAATGAAATATCTACTATTTTTTGGATATTCTATTCTTATTTAATTCATCATGTGATACTAGTCCTGTCTGGTTATTGGTTATATCATTTGGTTATTCTTATTTATTTTTGTTGTTGTGATGCTTTGAAAAAGAGGGTATATTCACCCCATGGTATATATATTAGACCCTCGCTACTAGTTGGTAGCCTCTAGCATATAGGGATGCTTTCTTGAGGTCATGTAATTGTCTGGATTAGGGAATTGGTGTGTGGCACCCGGGATGGGATGTTACATTAAGACTCCTCTAAAATATGTTTGATCAAATTCAAAACCTGAACATCCAAAGGATTTTATCACATATACTTTTAAATGATCAACTTTAACATATATCCCCAGACAACATGAAGTATTTCATAATGTCACACATGAAACACATGAATACAATGATCATATATGCTCTTAAAACATTCTATTCCTTTCCTAAAATTACCTGAATCCCCATAAAACCTTAATAAAAACATAAATTCTACAAAAAATATTATCATTTCATATTCCTTCACATATTATCTAATATATTCCATAAATCTAAAAAATATAGTAAAATTGATCAAATATAACATAAATCATCTGTATTCAAAAAATATCTTGTGACATCTAAGTTGCTTTTCTAGTTTATCAGTATTATTCTATCAGGTTTAGCAATAACACAATTCCTTCTTGTTCCATATATTGAAGAAAACATAAAATAATAGCATGGAAAAAATAATCACATTAATAAATAATGAAAAATCATTCATTTTATGGCTAAATAATAAATCCTTCTTTTTAAATCTATGACAACTTAGTTTTAACCTAGGCCATCCCTGGTTATCATCTATTCAACTATTTTTTAATGATTTATAAAAAAATGTTAATTAACCTATGAATATCCCCTGAGTATTTTTAAAATGGTGTAGGTTCTTAGACCCACTAATCATGAACTAGTGATGATCTAGTTAATACCCAATCCATCCAATTTAGAGTTATTAACCACAGGTTCATCTATACCACAACTACATCCGCTTTTTAGTATCCATATAAGTAAGTATTTTCTAAAAAAATCAAACATATTTATTTACAATAACTTATGATGATGTAATATACATAGGATTATGATATGTATTATCACTAATATTTTCTCTTCAAGGATTCCAAAAATAACTTAAACTTTTTTAGATACCAACTACTACAACCCAATATTTTCATACATAAATATTACATTTTATTAGATGAATATTCATTACATAACATCATGATCCATTCCCGAACTATAAAGGTGTAGTGTATTTGGAAACATGGATTAATAACGAACTTGTACATGAAATATCTACATCATCTCCCATATAGTTTTTCACAACCATCACACTTCTTTGAAATATCATAATTCAAACCTTTCTTCATATCCTAAGGGAAAGGTAACATAACAAAAGATGATCTTAGATTCTTAGTAAGGATAAAATGGGAGATTGTAACAACCCAACCCTTTATCAATTGAATTCCACTCCTTATAATTATGTTATATGGTAAAAAAACATGTATGTCCTTGGTATCCCAATAAAAACTTTATTCTCATAAAAAAATAATGAAATTAGAGATATTAGAAATTAATGAACCCCTAGTGATTGAATAACAGCTTGACCTTTGGAATAGTAATATGATAGTTAAGAATAGTAATCCAACCAATAGAATAGAAACCTCACCTATGAAAGTATAAATAAAATTTTGGTATCGTAAAAATGATAATATGATATAATTATATCATAGTATATGTAAATAAAATTTAATAAATTATTAATTAAGTGATGGTATTTTTTATAAAATATAAAATTTTATTTTTAATGTTATTATTAATATAATGATTTTAAAGAGATTTTATTTACATAAAATATATTCATAAATTTTTTTGTGTGATATTATTGTTATAAAATTTTATTATACTTCAATTATTTTTTCAAAGTATTATAAAATCAGTTATAAAATTAGAAATGGTATTTTCCAAATAAATGATGATTTTAATTAAAAAATAAAGTTCTCTTATTAAGAAAATTAGTTTCATAAAATGGATTTAATTCTTCAATTTTTCATGTAAAAACATGGTTGGGGTGATTTTTAGCGATTTTTTTTAAAAATATGAATTTTTTTAGAATAGTAGAATACAACAATTTTCAACATTTAACAAATACATGAATTATTGATTCATAGTTAATATATGACTGATGTAAGACAATAATCTAAAAATATAATTCAATTTTTATTATATTTTGTTTTAAGTTTCAAAATAATATAATGATTAAAATAATAAAAAAACACCTCTCTCCTAAACTATAAATATCACCCCTGAACACCTCTTCTCCTCACACCTAAAAATCCCTGACACTGGTATAGATTCTACCAAATCCCCTTCCCAAAAATCTCCACATGTCTGGAAACCTTTGTTATTAAAAAAGTATCACATCCAATTTCCCTAACAAGGTTCTCAAGGAGAGTAATTGAAGAGGTAAAATCCTCTTTCAGTTTCATTTAATTTCTTTTCATTTTATTTTATTTTCTTATTCTATCATCACACCCTTATCGAAGTGGAATGATAACTCCAATATATTATATATACTATAATTTTATTATGTTAATATAATAAATCACCATTAAACCTCTAATCCTCTCCCTTTTAATATGAAAATGAGAACATCATCCATGATGTGCCAATCTACCACCATCATAGATGATGTAATTTAATTTTTCTTTATCACCTTCAGTTCTTGTGATAAAATAATTACTATGGTTAAATAAATATTTTATTATACATATTATATGTTATATAATGTTCTGTATGAAAAATAAAAACATGATATTAAATAAAATTATACAAGTTTATGATGGTCGTATGATCCACCAAATAAATTAAATCATTTTCATTTACTATTTATCTAATGATTCATCCTCATAACATATAAAAAATGGTAAATAAGATAATTTAATATTATATAAGTTTACTAATAACATATAATCTCAAATATCAAAAAATATAATAATCTTACACAAACTTCCGTACATGTATACAAGAGAACCGATCATGAAAATCAAGAAAACCAACACTCTCAGAATGATATAATTGAGCTCTATAACAAATCATAATATCCATAAATGAACATAATAAAATTATAATAAAAAAAATACATGTATAAGAGGATTTTTTTTATTTAATCTTAATTTATTATCTAGGATATTAAAGTGAAAAAATCATTCCAACATAAGGTAAGGGGAGTTTTGAACACAATTTTCTTTTTTTGGGTTATTACAGTTTTGTGAGAAAAATCAGTATGGATGTTCTTTCAATATCCGTCAAATATAATTTCATTGTAATTATATTTTCATTTCAAGTATATACATTCTTCAAATTTTATTTTATAACAAATGAAATGATTTTCCCAAAATAACATTTCCTTCTAAAAAACATCTTTTACTTCTCTTGAGATTGATTCTTATTCAATCATGATTGAAGATTCTTATACCAAGTATGTTATTAATATTTTCTTTTGGGAACCATAATGTTTATTCATGAATTTATTCTTTATTAAATTCTCATGATGTCTATTTTCTTTCCATGTGTTATTTTATGTCTAATATTGATTTACGTTCTTTGTGGCCTGCATGATTAGGTAAATGTTATGATGAGAAAAGTGCACCCTTAATTATATAGCAATCCAATTAATTGGGTAATGTTATTTATCTAATGAAATAGTGTGAAATATACATAAACATGATGCTAGATGTTTTTCACAATAATGACATTGTGGTTATGAACACATTCTATACATGAACATGATTCTTTATTTTTTCACAACTATGTTTGGTATTTTACCAAAAATATGTGATGCTTTATTTTTATACATTTCTATATTCCATGCCTTTATCTAGTGATTCCTATCATGATTATGATGTTAATAATATTCTTATGTTATGATGACGATGATTATCCTCACCCTATGTTATACTGATTCCAGTTCTTATCTAACCTCTTACTGGGATTTTATCTCACCACATTCATTGATGTATATCCTTAGGATATTAAATATACTAAGGATAAATAGAGGGAAACTAAGAATCTAGAGAATATGGAATTAAATAGTGTTTATGTTTAACTAAGTAAATGTTATTATTGGTCCTAATTTCTTCAAGACACTAAACCTTCTGGATGCTGGTTTTGTAACACGATTATATTGTTTATCATTAATATGAAGTAATAGTAATGTTATAAAAATTAAATTCATTATAGTTTGTGTCATATAATGGTTTATTTAATTTGGGGATTAGGATAAGATATCATTAGTGAAACCCCTTAGTATTTTACTAAGTAGATGTAAGAACCCAATAAGCTTGGCTTTAAAAAAAATTACCCATAAGGATCCCAAAGGATATGACTTTAGAGTTAATTGTACAATGAAAGAAATTATTAATTCATGGCTTGTTGACATATGTTTTCTTAAAACCATTTATATTTTATAAAATGGGGGGAACCAGGAGAAACATGGCCAATAACTCTTATGAGAGGGAAATACAACGATTGTCGAAACAACATCCCCAATACCATGGAAGACAGTTTTCAAAACTACATGGAGATTCTTATCCAACTATCTCGGGTTATGAACAATAACCTAAATAATGTGGAACATACTAATTCACTTAAGAGGGAGAAATTGGATGTCAAATCTTTTATACGGAAATAACCAATGATGTTTAGCAGATCTTCTAATCCACTAGTCACAAAACATTGGTCCAACTGAATAAAGAAGATATTTTTTGTTCTTCAATGTTCTATGATAGAGAAGAAGACTCTGTAAGTTTATCATTTACATGGAGAGGTCGATCAATGGTGGGTTTTGATTAAATATAGTAATCTAAAGGATGGAATTGAAGATATTGAGTGGGAATACTTGATGAAAATATTTAAAAATATGTATTTCCATAGAAATATATGTCAAATTATGGAGAGAGAATTATTAAAGATGAATCAATGGGAATGATAATGTCTCACAACTTATGAAGAAAATTTCACAAGTCTTTTAAAGCTTGCCTCATGTTTTTTTATGAATAATGACATAAAAATAGATTGATTCGTCAGTGGTTTAAAACCAAATCCTATAAAGGATATATAAATTTGAGACTTTTGGAGTTATGAAGAAGTTATTCAATGTGCACTCAAAGTGGAGATGGATTTTATATAATGATCCCATGGGCATGGTGATAAGAAATAAAATATGTTGTTTCAAGCTGGGGGATATAATGAAAAATTATGAAAAAAACTCAACCACCTACATGTCAAAATTGTGGGAAGAAGCATAATGGTAATTTCCTAAAAGGGTCGGGGAAATTCTTGAAGTGGGGGGGTGGGAGGATACCAATCTCCTGAATGTTAAAGAGAAATTAGGAAGCTATAAAATGTGGTAGAAGAAAAGTGGGAACCACCTATGCTTCAGTGCTTCAATTCTAGGAAGAAAGGGAAATATTCAATCCAGTGCACTAAACCTCGAGTCCTTGATGGTAATCATCATGAGCAGCCACCAAATCCAATGGAGAAAGGGAAGGATTATGACATCACTAATATAGAGGTGGATCCTAAATATGATGTTGTGATAGGTATGTTGTTTATTCATTCAATAATAGATAACATACTATTTGATTCTTGTTATACACATTTATTCATATCTTACATGTTTAGTAGAATAATGAAAACACTACATAAAAATATGGAGGTTGATTTATCTATGAGAATAAAAAATGAGGTAATTATTGAATCTCAAGTATATAAGTCCTCCCCAGTTAATTTTTGTGGACAAAAACTCCCAAAAAATCTTTTCCTATTTCCTTTGGGGGAGTTAGATGCTATATTTGGTATTGATTCACTATCATTATAAAAAGACAACATCAATTTTTAGGAGAGGGAGATCACTCTACGCATCCCAAGGAATCCCATAATTCTATATAAGTGTAAGGATGATGATAAATTTTCATCAGAATCATCATCTCAAATTTGGATATTATTTCCTTATGAGAAATCATATCAAGAACAAATGATTGAGACAAAGGAGAGAATCTTGCATGAATACATGCCCATTGTAAGGGAATAAAATGATGTGTTCCCTGAGTAGTTTCTCAATACTCTTATAGAATCAAAGGTTGAGTACTCAATTAAACTTATTCCTAGATCTCTACCTATATCAAAGAAAACATATAGAATGACCACCATTGGGTTGGTGGAACTGAAGAAGAAGGACAAGATAATTTGTAAAAGGGATTTATATTCCTGGGTACTTCACTATGGGGTGTATCAGTCATATTATTAAAGAGGAAGGATATATCAATGTGCATCTCCGTTGATTGTCATGATCTGAAAAAAATAACGACAAAGAAAAAGTACCCCCTATCATATATAAATGACTTGTTTGATCAACTATGTGGGGCCATGTATTTCTACAAGGTGGACCTTCAATTGGGATATCCCCAATCAAAGGTGAGGCCTACTGATATTCCCAAGATTGAATTTTGAATGAGGTATGGGAACTTTAAGTTCAGAGTTATGAGTTTCAGACTCAAAATTTCTCCAGCAATATTCATGGACATAACGAATAGAGTCTTTATGTATTACCTCAACAAATTTTTGGCAGACTTTATAGATGATATTCTAATATACTCCAAGATCAAGGGGGAATATGGGAAGCATTTGAATACTACGCTAAAGTCTTTGTGAAGGGTTAAAATTTATGAAATGTATTGTAAATGTGTGTTATGGATGGAAGAATTATCATTTTTTTGGGCATGTTATCCATAGAAATAGAATACCTATTGTCCCTTCCAAGATAAAGGCAATCAAAGAGTAGCCTAGGAAAATATCTGTAATAGAGGTTCATAGTTTCCATGGTCTAGCTATATATTATTGATGACTTGTGAAGAACTTATCACAATTTTCATTCCCACTAAACAAGATGAATCACAAGGGAGAATGGTTTGTCTTGACAAATGAATGTGAATAATTCTTCAAGTAGTTAAAAAAGGAATATAATTGTGCCAATACTCACACTTTTGACAAGTGGGGAACTCTTTGTGGTATACATTGATTATTCAATGAAATTATTAAGTTGTGAACAACTTTAAAATTATAATTTTATTTCCTGTGCCCCAAGGTAGTTGAAAATTAATTAGTAAAACTATCCCACACATTATTTGGTGTTGGTAGTTCTGATCTACATGTAGAAAATATAATGAAATTATTTCTATGGAGGGATGTTTCAGATATATAATTATCATAAGAGACTTAAATATACATTCAAATAGAATGAAATTAATACATTCTAGTGAATATGATTAGAGGTCATCAAGGATTATGACTGATAATCCACTACCATCCTCCTAAAGGAAATAAATTTATGGATTTTCTAAGTAGACAGGATCTAGTATATTCAAAAATGATATAAATTGAGAAGGATCCAATATTTGAAGACTTTCAAAGGATTGACATGGGAATAATTAAGGAAGTAACATCCTCAATCTTTTCTTAGGTTATTTCTTATTCATCCCTCATGGAGAAAATTAAGGATGCCCAAATAAATGATGTGGAAATTCAGAAGAATGTGAAGGATATAAGAAAGTGTAAATCCTTAGAGTTCAAAAATTGACAAGGATGGATTGGTCTGATTTGGGTCATGAATATGTGTACAATACAATATAGATATAAGAAATAGGTTCTAAATGACTCACATATCTCAACATTACATATTCATCATAGGAGCATAAATATATATCGAGCTCTCAAAGAGAAATATTTGTGGGACAATATGAGGAAGGTGATCACTGAGTATACATCAAAGTGCCGATATGTCATGATGTGAAGGATGAAAAGAATAATACTAAAGGTATGATGAAACCATTAATCATACCAATATGGAAATGATAAAACATCGCCATTGAATTTTTCACAAGAATTCTAATTAAATCCAGAGGAAACAATGCTATATGGGCATGGCGTACAACATCTTACAAAGACATATCACTTTATCGAAATTCATGAGGACTTCTCACTGGACCAACTAGCACATATATAAATTAGATAATTGGTAAGGACAAATGGAGTACCAATCTAGACTTTATCTGATTGAGATATGATATTCACCTCCATGTTCTGGAAAATTCTGCAATATTCTATAAATATTGAGCTAATCTTCAGCACGACCAATCATCCCCAAACTAATGGCCAATATTAATGGAATTTCCATATTTTGGAAGACATGTGGAGATATTTTTATATAGACCTCAAAGGAAGATGAGACCAATATCTACCTTTTGATGAATTCTCTTACAAAAAAATTCAACTCAAGCAACCAAATGACTCCATATGAAGCCCTTTATGTGAAAATATACAGAGCACCAACATGCTGGGATGATGTTAGTGAATTTAAGCTTCTTGGATCTGAAATGGTTGATGAAATTGTAGAGAAGGTGAAAAAAATTTCATAGCACATCAAGGTATCCCAATGTTTATAGAAGAGTTATGTAGACAATTGTCGATGAGACCCAGTGTTTGAGGTTGGAGACATGGTATTCCCCCACATATCTTTATGGAACAAGATTATGAGAATTAGGAAGAAATGAACGACTAGTACAAGGTACATAGGCCCCTTATAGATTTATTATCTTGTCAGAGCTATGTACTATCGACTATCACTTCTACCAATCATGTCTCAAGTAGACGATGTATTCCATGCATCTCTCTTGAGAGTGTACATACCAAATACCTCACATATAATGAATCCGGAGGTGGTATAGTTATAAAATAAAATATCTTATGAGGAGTAAATGGTGATGATATTGGAATATAGAGATAAAATTTATACAAAAGAAAGAAAATCACATGGTCAAAGTACTATGGTGAAACCATAAGTACAAATATGAAACATAGGAATTTGAGTAAGTGATGAAAGATAAATACCCTCATATGTTTATGTAAATTTAAATTTCTAGGGTGAAATTGAAAAAGGGGGGAAGAATATACCAAACCAAACGTTTATCAATATAATTTGTGTTCGTTTAATTATATTATATGGTATTAAATAAATACATATAATTTATATCCCAATAAAAACATTATTCTCCTAAATTAATAATGGAATAAGTTATATTAGAAATTAAAGAACCTATACTGATGAAATAGTAACTTGATCTATGGAATTGTAGTGTGACCAAGAGGAAAAGAAACCTAGACAATAGAATAGTTACATCACCTATAAAATTATAAATAAAATTTATGTAGCTTATAAATTATTATATGATGTAAATATATCATAGTATACATAAATAAATGTTTTAAAATTTATTAATTAAGTGTTGGTATTTTAATAAAACCTAAATATTTATTTTCAATATTATAATTAATATAATGATTTAAAAGAAAGTTAATTTTAATTAAATATATTCATAAATTAAGGTTTTGTTGTCGTATGATTATCGATAACTTTATGGGACCTTAATTAAATTTTCAATGTATTATAAAATCAGTTATAATTTTAAAATCAGTATTTTTCATGTAAATGTTGATTTTAATTGAAAATTAAATTTATCATATTTATAAAATAATTTTCATAAAATTTAGCTCATTTATTAATTATACCCATCAAAAAATGGTTAGCCTAAATTCTTGGGTTTTTTTGGAAATGTTGAATATTCTGTGAAAAGGGAAATATGGTAGTTTACTGTATTTAACTAATACACGAATTATTGAGTCATAGATGACATATTTCGAACCTAATCCCATAATATCAAACTTTAATTAATTATTTTAATATATTTAGTGATTAGGTAAATACAATTTATATTCCAGATCCAAAATAATAAAATAATTAATAAAATAATAAAAAATATCCCTCTCATCATCTATAAATTCAAACCATCACCACCTCCTCTCATAAAATCATAAAAACCTTGAATATTTTCATGAATATGTCCAATTCTCTTCCGAACCCCCTCCCCCACATTGGGATCTTTATTTCTCAGTAAAAAACTAAATCCAATTTCCCAAAGGATGTTCTCTTGGAGAGTAATTTAAGAGGTAAAATCCACTTTCAGTTTATTTTAATTTATTTTATTATTTTCTCCTTATCTTCCCTTATTTAAATAGAATAATAACTCCGATTTCATATATATTATATAATTTTATTATGTTAGTTTAATAATTGAGCATCAAACCTGTTATCCTCTACATTTTATTCTGAAAATTAGAATATCATCAGTGATGCGTCGATTTACCGCCATCGTGGATAAATAAATTTCATTTTCCATTACCACCTTCAAGGATGGTCATTAAACTATTAATCTTGTCAAATAATATTTTATTGTAAATATTATATGTTAAATAATATTTAGGATCCAATATATATACAAGATATTCAATAAAATGATATGAGTTTGTGATTGTCATAAAATCCATCAAATAAATTAAATCATTTTCATTAACTATTTATCTAATTATTCAACCTCATACCATATAACCAACTTATATATAAGACCATTTAATATTATGGGAGTTAATTAATAACATATAATATCAGAAAATTATCCTCATTTCACGTAAACTTCCATACATATATTTAAGAAAACCGGTCGAGAAAACCAAGAAATCAAACACTCTCAAAACGATGTAATTGAAATCTATAACACATCATAAAGGAAATAAATGAACTTAAATAAATTAAAATAAATAAAATACATATAAAAATGGTTCTATATTTTTTAATTAATTAACTTCATTTTACTATCAAAGATATTAAAGAGAAGAAAGCATTCAGATATGTGGTAAGAGGATTCTCGAACCCAATTTCCATTCTTTAGGTTATTCCTCTTTTGTTACAAATTTTAGTATAGACATTCATTTAATATTAATAAAATATTATCTCATTGTACATAACTGTTAATTTTTGGAATATGAATGTTGCTAATAAAAGTGTATGAAAAATAAAAATATTTTTCCAAAATAACTCTTCTTTTTAAGAACACATGTTTTACTTTTCTTGAGGTTGTTTCATCATCACTCAAAATTGATGATTCTTATTCGAGGTATATTATTCCATTTTTCTCTTGGGAACCAGAACTTTTTTTCATAAATTTATTTTTTGTTAAATTCTCATAAAATACATTTACTTTTTAATGATTTATTTTATGTCTAATATTGATAAAAGATCTATGTGCCATGAAAGATTATGTAAATATTATGATGTAATGGGCGTGGCCAAAATTATATAACACTGTAATGCATTGGGTAATGTGATGAATCTCATGAGATAATGCCAAATATTTGTTTACATGAAGCTATCTTTGTTCATAATGATTATTCTATGGTTATACACATATGTTATTCTTTAAAATGATGTTAGATTTATTTACAAATATGTTTGGTATTTGACCACTAAGACATGATGATCCATGACATTATCTAATGATTCTTCTCATTATTATGTTTTTGATACTATTATTATGTTATAATGATGATGATGATTATGATAGCCCCATGATACATTGATTAATGTTCTTATCTATCCTCTTACTAGGATTTTAACTCACCCCTTTATTTGATGTATATCCTCAAGATATTACTTATACTAAGGAGAAAACAAGGTCCAATAAGAATCTAGAGAATAAAGAATTAAATAATTTTTATGTTTTGTTATGTAAATGTTATGTTTGGTCCTAAATTTTACAATACACTAAATATTTTGGATCTGGGTTTTGAAACACTATTATATTCTTTATCTTTTAAATTATGTAATAGTAATGTAAGAAAAAGAAGGGTTGTGGTAGAGATATTAATGATCATTTACTTATAACATGAGTATAAGGGCATGAGAAAATTATATTAATCATTGAAATCCATACTGATAAATTCATGGATCATTATAATGTGTCATGAAATAGATCATGGAAGTTCATAAGATAAGAGTCATAAAGGAATCAAAGAACATAAGTAATAAGAGAATAAAATTGTCTAAATATCCTGTCATAAAATAGTGGCATAAAGTGTGTAATAATCATAATCATGGAAATATTATTTCTAGGATACACACAAATATATTCATCACATGTTAGTCTTAGGATATCCAACTTTTTATGAACTTTGTGATTGGGATAACCTCCCTTGTACCATCTTTAGTGCTTGGGATAACCTCCCGTATACCCTCTTTTGGGTATGGGATAACCTATACTGTGCCATTTGAGATCATAAAATATTTATCTTTACAGAATTAATTATAGGAATATAGGATTTCGGGCTTTCCTGGGACATGATCATAATCCATTCATAAGTATATTTCATGATCATAAAAAATTCATTATGTCATCAAATCAAAACCTGTAGAAAATAAAATTGTTCGATAAACATATAATCATAATAATAATAAAACATATAGATAAATAATAAGTATGGTGTATTAGAATCATATACCCAATGAATCATATGAAATATTAAAGGATCTTTTCATAAATAAAGAACGAAATTAAAATATCACAATAACATTTATTGAAGAAAATATCCTCTATATTTTGAAATCACATATTTAAAATCTAATCCTTGCAAAAAAATTAACAATTTTTTTATTTAAAATTGACCAAATATGATTTTAATGGAATTTTCAAATCAATAAAAGGTCATGATGGTGGAAAATTATATTCATGGAAGGTATGTCAAAACAGATATGCCTTTCACATTTTTGGTAAAAAGTTAAAAATACCTCATTTGGAAAATTAAATGATGATTGTTTCAAGAAATTAGTATTTAAATAAAAAAATAGGTAAAAATTCCTTCAAAAAATCATAGTACAATAGTAAAAACATTTTTAAAAAAATTTCCATAAACATGTTCAAGGAAGAAAAAATATTTAACCAAATAAGAAATAAAGTATATTTAAAAAAACATTTTTCCAACAATGTAAATTATAAAAGAGCAGATAATTGTAATATAAAAAATAAATAAATGAATAAATAGAGGCCAATAAAATTATATTTTCATATTTTATAATGCTGAAATTGTTTCTCATAATCAAAATTCCATCATAAAAAATCTCGATTAAAAGGAGACTGACACGTAAATCCCTTATATCTTGGGTAAATTTTGAATTGTGGGTCAAATAAAAAATTACTTCAAATTAAACTGTATATTTTATTAAAAAAATTATATTCAAGATATAAAATTTAAAAGGGGTGTTATATACACCTTATAATCAATAATAGTTACATAACATCATACATTTCTCACTGAAATGATATTGTGACAAAAAAACCCTTACAACCTTTGTAATATTTGAATCCAAACCTCATTAATGGGAGAAAATTATAAGGATTTGTAAATACACATCATTTTAATTATAATAATCTTAGAATAAATTCATGGATAGTATATACACAAATTTGTATTATAAGTAGTGAGTATGGCATGTGTTTCATAGATATAAAAGTGAGATATGAAACTCTTACATTTTGTCTGGTTTCCTTTTTAAGTTGATTAACCTCATGTAAAATAAATTTTCATTTACTATAATTATATAATGAAAAAATTTAAATACTTATAATATCATATATTATATACTTATATTATTTAAAAACATATTTATTAAAAATTCATTTTTAAATTCAATTTTTTTCTAGTGTTAACTATTTCATATATCATAAATGTTTCGGTTCGACAGTTTGGGTCCTTGTATGTTAATCCCGGTTCCAATATATCTAGTATAATTATTGTGTCATAAATATATTATTTAATCATTATATAAAATTTTATAACCATTCATATAATGTAGTGATTAAAAATCGTTTATATCACTTTTTGGTGACGGTAGTTTGTAAGTAAGCATGATTAATGTTTGCACATTTTGATAGATGAAATTGGAGATAGGTGAATAATAATTAACCTTTATATAATCATTAATAAATAATAAATATGATATATATATATTGAACCTATTTATATTATCAGTCATGTAAATTGGAAGTAAAAAATGTATCATATCGCGTTGTTGTTGTGGTAGTCCACACATATGCACAAGAAAAATTATCAATTTCCAAAAAATGATATGAAAATAATGTATATAATATATTTTTATTATAAAAGAATAATTATATTAGATATATAATATATAAACATTAAATTTATCATAATGGATAACCTATAATTATTGTGATTGAGAATTAATAATATATCTATATGGACGTGGTAATCCTCAAACATGCATAAGTGATAATTTTCATTTATTATTTGATGGAAAAGTTGGAGAAAAATAGTTTATTCATCATAATAATTAAAATTAAGTTTATTAAAAAATATAAAGATATTATTTTATAATGTATATTATAGATTTATTGGATTTATAAGAATAAGTAAATTAAAAGAGGTTGGGTATGACAATTACCTCTTCATTGGGAGAAGTCATTTAGATCCCTTCTAAATGACACTTAGAAAGAAATTTTTAGAGGAAAATCACCTTTAATTTGTGTCTAGTAAATTTTATAATATTTTTGGGCTAGTTTTGGTAGATATAGGTTTATCAAATTGATGTTAAGAAGAGAGATGATGGGTGTCTTTTTATAACTAGGGGGAGTGACACATCTTTAATATTTTTAAGGATTAAAATATTATTAATAAATGTTGATAAAAAAGTTTCACATAAATAATTAAATCTCTTGAATAAGTTGATAATGGTTAAAATAACTCTATTTAATAAGAATTAAGAAGAAATTTTTTTTCCATATCATATAGTTTTAACCTAGGTTACCCCAATTTACCCTTTTATTATGGTGATAATGTTTTACGGTTTTTACTATTCATTAGGAAAAAAGGTAAGTTGTAAGTATTAAATAATTTTATTAATATTATAGATAATTTTTAATCCATAATAAAAAAATTCAATTCACATTTTTGGAATCATTTAATATAAAAATAAAACTGAAAAATGTAATGAAAAGTTGTTTTCCAATAAAAATGTATTCTTAAGTAAAACATGTTATTACACCCAAATCATGTATAAAATGGATTCCAATAAAAATAATTGGATTATTAATAATAAAAAATTAATATTTTTAATTTGAAAATATTTTAAGACAAATTTAATCATTATAAATCCTTGAAATATAAAAAAAAATCAATAAAAATCAATATTTTTCCTTATTCATCAAAAAATAAAAATTTTCAGAAAATTATCAAAAAGTAACTCTATAATAATTTTTACATTCTAATTTAAAAATTATTTTAATTTTTTCAAATAAATTTTTTTATTATGGAATAAAATAAATATACTATTTTCTAAAAATAAAAAAACCATTTTTGAGGACAAATGTATTTTTGAAGCATAAAATGGATTTAAAAATAATTGAATGCCCCTTTATTATGAATAAATAAATCATTTATAAATATATAAATACTTTATATATAATTGTTATAATGTGTATATTACTATTCATACCTTCCAATTTAATCATTAGTTAATAATAGTCACATATAAATAATATTATTTTTATAGGATATTAAAATCCACTTCATGCTCATCGTTTCATGTAAATAAATCAATAGAAAATTTTAATATATATATCTAGGGTGTTAAAAATTGTACCAAATTCTAATAAATTAAATCCACTTATATTGATGGGTTGTTCTCAGCCAATATATTTGGTGATATCTCCTGACTTCTAGTTTAAATAATCAAGGTAACTTATAATTTCATATAGATTTTTTATCTTCTATTTCTTTATCACCATATTCATCAAGATTCTTCTTGTTAATTTTCCCTAGTAATCCATGATCAATGAGTAAATTTCTAGGGATGATTTTATAAATGAATATCATTGCTTTTAGGGTTGTTGTGGGTCACATTATTCTTTATATTATTGTGTTTGAATAAGGAAAATATGTATCATCCTGAATATCCCAAAGGCCTTCACATTTTTAATTTATAATTGATAATACCCCTCTCAAGGGTGAGGGGTAATACATACAAGTCTTGAAGGATTAAGTGACAATTACATGACTCTTAGATCTTAGAGGAAATCAATCAAATAAGATAACTTGGGACAACCCCTCCCTAGAAAATGATGTGATATCAGCACTCCACCTTCGTAGGGTTGTTTAGGAAGTGGTACTGTACAGAGATGCCCAAGAATGGTACTGATGGCAATTACATACACTCTCAATATTCAAATTCTAGTTAGCTATACTCTGGTAAATGTTCCTACTATGAATCCTCATCTAGAGAATTTTCCGTTATTGTCTGAATGGATCTATCTACATTTTTCCTGTGGCCCGAAGGACATGGGGTGTCTTGATGGCCTTGATGTGGCATGTAGGCCCTGGGATACTCTATCTTAAAGTCTTTGGGTGGCCCAATGTCCTTTTAGATCCTAAGGAACAAATCGATGGTCCAAAGGCCCAAATTGATGAATAGTTCTGGATGCTACAGTACCGAACAGTACATGCAACAATACTACTACCGTACCTTGGAAATATGCCTCACCATAATGAAGATTTTCATTGAAAACATTCATTAATTGTTTTTTCTATGTTTTATATTACCATCATATAATTTAAATAAATAATTTGAAACCATTTTGTAGTCAATCATTGTGTATCTTGGATTATTTATTTGAATGAGTGTGGTTTTAACATGGTTTTCATAATATAACCATTTTTATACTTATCTGGTTTTTGATAAAACAAATTTACTGTATATTTGGATATAAAATGTATTTTCAAAGTAATATTCAATATAGGATTATGTTTCTTTGATGTTAATCCCTATTTTCAAATTAATTATTTTCTTATTATTCAATTAAATGATATTGATCTTATTTATCTTGTTGACCATTTTTTCAGATAGATTATTATGTTTCTTAATAATATATAAAAAATCATATTTTGGATTAATTCATTAATATGTATTTCACGAAACAATTTATAATTATGAATATTGTGATTCATTACCCCCTGTTTAAAAATTAATAGAGGTGGTTTGAAATAATTTCATGGTAAAGAAATAATAGTGTTTTTTTTTTGAAATAAATCCCATTAGTATGACTATTAGAAATAGTTATTTAAAAAAGGATAATAATTAAATTATATTTTATAAAATCTTTTTCCTTACCATTTCTCACTCACCATACTGATCATCTCTTATCACTACTTCTTAACATGTCCCACACCCACTAGGACCCTGTCCTCAGCCTTTAGTGAATAAGGGATTGACCCCTAAATCTCGCCAATAATAGTACATGGGTTAGTGAATAACATAGAGGGTATAAATCACATAAATGGGATAAATTAACCTCATAAATCCTAGAAGTTTAATAATGAAACCACCAATCAATGCCATAATATAATGTTATAATGAACAAGATACAATTCATGTTATGTTTTATAAAAATTCGATCCGAAAAATTAAATACCAAAAAAAATCCAAAGGAATAATCTCTATTCAAAACCCCCAACTCTTAAATATTAATTTCCATTTTGTTTTCTAAATACCTCCTAGAAACCTAGAAAATATATTTATATAAATTGGGATGAGTAAACATTTATACTCATTAGGAACCTCCTCAAGAGCTCTCATGTAAATACGGAAGAAGAATACTAACACCTTGATGAATAAATATCAGAACCAACATGAACATATATCAGACCAACAAACCCAACCACATAAATTATATCTCACCAAATATCACATGATTTTATAACAAAATAATATCAAATAATATAGAAAATGGGTACCCTTCAACCACCTCCACTAGTTTATCACTTTCAATCCTTGAATGAAAATTTATTGGTGCTCCAAATCCCTTCTACTACTATGCTAAAACACATTAAATATCACATCACAACCACACACTACATATGAAAAACATATCATCATATTCAAAAAAAAATTATTGTTATCATTCTATATATTTTCTAAAATATATAACATCACAACCGTATATCACATTTCCAATGCAGTAGGTTATCAAGAACATGAATACCGTCAACTTTGTACCCCCCCTCCTACCACGCTTTCCCCCAACATATTTTATTATCTCAATGACATGATCTGGTCAATCAGTATATCACATAACAAAACATTAACACATTAATATTGAAATTATTATACCTACCATGAGACATGAAAACCTATACTATAATTGGTAGAGTTGGGAAGAGGTATTTGTTAGTTATTGTTTCCCCCAATAACATTGATATTAGGGAAAACAAAAACAAAAATTGAGCATTAGAAATAATCTTACTCAGTTGGGTTGTGTATGAGATTATAAAAAAATAATATATATATATATATATATACACAACCACACAAAAAATTACAACCAATGTGTTTTATACCTAAACAACACTACCATTTCCCATAACCATAATCCTAGGAATTCCAACATTCACTATCAATAACTATCATTTCTATAACAAAGACCAACCTAGTTTCCAACATAAAAATAATTTTAATAATATTAATATTTAACTATTAATCAAATCAATTAAAAATTACATATATACCATTTACCAACAATATTTCATTATCTATACCATTCAATTTGATATTTATTTACAAACCGATATTTAGCCACTAACTATGATTCATTCCACCCATTCCATAATCATTTAAATAATCAACACTTCACTAAAAACACGTAGACTATTCAATTATATCA
The DNA here is from genome assembly GCA_963277665.1 of Viscum album. Classification (NCBI taxonomy): domain Eukaryota; kingdom Viridiplantae; phylum Streptophyta; class Magnoliopsida; order Santalales; family Viscaceae; genus Viscum; species Viscum album. The sequence continues at coordinate 1,854,009,820 of OY728163.1, read as the reverse complement.
TACATCCATTACCATATTTATTATTACAATCCAAATTCCATAGACATAAGGAAAATATACACATTATATATATCAACCGAATAACTAACAAATAAACTTACACACATCCTTTATAAAAGACGAAGACAAACAACTGATTCCCAAGAAAATATCAATACATATACTTATATTATTACATAAAAACCATTACACCATTTCAAATAAATAATTTCATCTTTATATGTGAACTATGGAAACTAGCCACAACTCCTACTTCCCAAAAAATTCCAACACCTAGAACCAAAAACAAAAATCCACCACCAAAACAACAAAATTTTCAAAAAAAAAACACACACCACTAACATATAACAACCAATTTAAACAGAAATAACCATTAAATTTATCATTTTATACCATTATTTAACAATGATTAAATATTTATTACACAATTTTCATTTCTTCAATTTCAAATTCCACAAAACTAGTTCATTGGTATAATTTCGTGATTAAACTTTTATTAATGGAAATTCCATCAATTTAATTAAAAAACACACGCACAAAAACACATACAAATATAACACAATAATAATAATATATTATAAATAATAATAAAAAACAACCAAATAATAAAAGGAATCATGTATCATGTACAACCCATATGAACCTCCCATCCCGTTCAATTCCATTTAGTGAATTTAATTATCTTAAATTGGCTAATCTGAACTATCAACCAAAAAATTTCAAAATTATGCAACATGAGAAATTTATAAAAAATAAAGGGGTGTAAGGGTAAAATTTTCAACTTTAATCAAATATTTACAATCACTATGAGAGAATAAGATGATAGAGATGGTAAAAAGATGAGATCACCCAATAAGGGATTCAAAAACCTAAATCATAGTAACTTACCCACCATTACATGATTGAGCATCACCCAAAACAGACCACAAAAACTACCATTAACTATAATAATTATAAATAGATATGTAACCTTGATTAATATTGGGAAAACTCACTTTAGATATTGAGAAATTTAACTCTTGACGTTTAATGCTAAATCCAGTCAAAGGAAGTTCGAAATCATCTAAGAATGATCCTATAACCTCCCGATGATCAGGAAAATACAAAAAAATAAGTATAATTTATATCATATTATAAATTTATAATGGTTTTATAATTCACAGTATTGAATTATGATAGTAAATGGTCATCCTAAAATAGTTTTATGTGAAATGAAATACTGAAATAAACTCCACAATCTACTTCTCTCAGATGAAATCTCAACTCCAACTCCTTCTAACTTTATACATAAAATATCTTAAAACTACCATTACTAAAATGATGCATTGTTTCAAGAAAATAAGGGTTGTAAAATTATAATAGATTCATATCAAATAGTTCTCATCCTCAAGAATAAAAATCAACACTTAAAATAAAATTTCAACTACTTAACCAGTCACTCCCCCATGAGATACCTGTCAAATAGAATGATTCCATTACCAAATCATAGTGAAATATAAAAAATTAATAATATTAATGAGTTATAATCCATTCAAGAAAATATATCATTTAACATAATAAGGTTAAAAATATGTTATGGTACTAATTATATAGATACCTGTCATGATCTGATGAACAATCCTCCAAGCCACTATGCCCCCAAAAATAAAAACCAAGAGAATAAAACACCCACACGACACCTTATCCCTAGGGTCTTTGAATTCAAAATTACAACTCTATGAGTATATTTTATCCTCTAAATCAAAGTCTCTCTAATTAATGAAATTTTATCTATCATGAAGATATCAATATGGAAATGACACATAGAAGACATCTTGGATATGAGAAGCACTAACTGATTCACCACTTCACCAAGATTTTCCCACACCACAAATGAACAACTAAACTAGACAGATAACACAATCCCCTAACAAAAACTATCAAATATATGACAGTGGTAAACCCAAAAGAATATGTGATCTCCAAACCCAAGCTCTTATGGTCTCCTCATCTAACCAGCATATATATTATAATGGTCTTATACTTCCTTTATCCCCTCTTGAATCATCTAAAATTCTTGTATCATTAAATGAACAAAATATGGAATATAAATAATGATTCTCAATCCTCAGTCAAAAAAAATGGAGATCTACATGGATTCCCATAAAACACATAGAACAAGGACATGCCAAAGGAAGAGTATTAAATGTTATTATAATAAAAGACAACTAAAGGAATGCTATTTAACCATGAACCACTACAATTCAACAAATAAGTGTGTAATAAATGATTTTTAATATAAAAAGTGTGATCTATTTTACTATCTATCTATAAATGGAAAACATTGCAATGGATTATCTTGGAGACAAAAAAATACTGAAAACTTCCCTAGAATCATGAGGCAAAAATAACCATAATTAGAGATGATATTCCTCTAAACTATGTGATGCCTCAATATCATTTCAACATACCACCTCACCAATACCACCACATCATCTGATTACTTAATCAATATAAAATGAGATGACTAAATTAATCAATATATTATCACTAAAATAGAATCATATCCTCCCTAAACATGAGGAAAACTTGGAAAAAATAGTTCAAAATATCATCACACTTCCACATGGGGACATTGTGTATTAAAAAAACATGAAATATGAGTCTCTAACTTCACCTACTAACATCCCAAATACTGGGACACAAACTCTTCCATATACCACTACTTCCTTGACCACTGGAGCTAACTCTTTAATGTATGCCATGTCTTCTCTGTGTATGGATTAAAAAATAAGGGTTATCTATGAAACTCATGGAGAACCACCCAACAATTCACCAATGAGAAAAAACACCATCCTTGAAAAAACATATGTTATTATTTATCTTCCAACAACCCCTCATGGGCATCACTATATATGACACAATCCATCATCACACCCACCTTTATGTCACCCCATTGAGACTCCACAACCTACTTCAAAAATGATGAATTCACCATTATTTGGTATGTAAAAACTCTTCCACTAACCTTATCCCCATTGATATGTGTTGAATTAAACTACCACATCAATCTATATTCATTTACAGACTTCTAAACAACAACCTATTAAGAATTTATACTTAATGAATCAACAAATTAGTGCATATTTACTTGGGTATATGATATCTCAATGTTATAGTACTATTATATCTATACCCGCCACTACCAATGAATATTAAAATACCAATGTGATAGAATATAGATCATGATATTTTGATCAATAAAGAACACAAATCACTCACCGATGAGGCAATTCCACAACATTTTAGAGAAAATACCACACCCTCCAACTCAGTATCATGGGTGAAATAATTAATATTAGAGATAAATTAGTATCTAAACCCAAATGAGACAACTTCCCTCTGTTATGTTAAGAAACATCCCAATCGAGAAAATATGCATCATATAAAATCCCAAAAATCATTCCCACCTTTGGTAAAAGAAGAATTAGAGAGCTAATATGCTTCCTATTTTAGTAGTTGAAATCTACCTGACTGTGATATGTCCAAAAGTAATATTGTTAATTAATGTTTGAGGAAATTAATAGTGCTATAGTCCTAGAAAAATTAGACACAAGCCTTTTATAATAAACTTATAGTACAAGGAAACATCAAACCTCTAAAATATTATTCATTGTTTCCAATGAAGCAACTACATCTATCTTTGAAGGATGGATTATCACTCTGGGCTGAGAGACCACATCATAGAGAAAATACATATAGTTCATCAAAATCCTAAACATGGATATATTTACATAGAGTTTATGGTGATAAAAGTATTCTAAAACATCCCTAATATTCTCAAAATTCTGTTCCTTTGGCATAATTATATGATAATTTCATTGATGTACACTTCCATGAACTGATCAAGGAGCTCATACAACATTAGGCTCATGAGTCCCCAGAATATAGATGGAATGTTCATATCACTAAAAATCATAATGATATTCTATTAGTGCCTATAATATCATTTAAAGGTGGTTTTTGGATATCTTCCACATTCAACCTCATATACTAATACCCATTCCACAAATTAACCATTAAAAAAATAAATATAACCCATGAAATATTATAATAAATCATTTATTCAAAAAAAGGATAAAGGTTCTTCACCATCACCTGGTTCAACCCCTGATAGTCTATGCACAACGTCAGTACACTATCTACCTTCTTAATGAACAACATTATATCACCCCATGATAACACATTGGGTGAAATGAAACATTTTTGTATCAAGTAATACATCTAAATTCTCAACACCCACAATATATAAGTAACCATCTGATTAACATCTATAAAAATATGAGAGGAACTAGTGATGTCATGTCAAGGGGTTACTGTCATAAAAACCTCTATATAAACATCTATAAATTACTTAATAAGCCTGGGAAACTCCATTTCATGCACCACTACTAAAAATAATTATAACGATGCTAGATTATATAATATAGGATCTGAATTCCAATGTACCATCCAATAATTCCACTCATTAATGAACAATTCATACTAACCTTATACATCATTAAATTTGATTATACTCCTAAAATAATGATTAATTAATGAATTTAATAATTCTATAAGATTCCTATAATGAGATCATAATGTTGATTTTGATGAAAGAAGAAATACCCAAACAACTGATTCTACCCCAACATCATCTAATGACCACTACAAACATCAAATAGACTAATCTAACATCCAAAAGGTATAGTAAACACTAGGGGCACTAAAAGCCTCCCCTCATTGAGTCCCATTGAACAAATTAAGGTTTGTGAAAAAAAGAATTGTGTTTGTTATCCTAAATAGCTTAAATACCCTTAGAGGGATGGGGTGAATCAGGGTATGATAGATTAAAAAAATACCCCTCCAAATCATGATTAATCATTAAAAAAAACAATAATCTCTCAGTTTATCATAGAAATGTCTTAATAGAAATTAAATAATGCATGAGAAACAATAATTTTACTTGGTTTATAGTCACTGGGATATGTACATGGAGTTTACAATGACAATGTTCCAATGGACCAAGTCCACTAAGACTCATTGATAAAATACAAGGTTGGAGCTAGACCACTTCTATAAAAAAGATCAATTTCGTTATAATTTTTAGGGTCAACTCACATCTTTCCCAAGGGTCACTCCCTAACTCTCTATAAATGGATCACAATCAGTGTAATGGATCATCTTCATCCTCTTCCTTTGCTCACTACTCCGGAAAGGATCCACACATAATTTCTGGACATATAGGTCCCTTCATTATTACTAATGAAGGAATCATGTATTATAGGAAGATTATATTTTGAATATTATTATTGTTTGCTCCTTAACTCTTGTGAAAACACCTAGATGTAAAAATTAAAATTTCTAGAAATCTGGAACAATGTTCCTTTTATCGTGAAAATAAAAATTACCTCTACATTGACAATATCTTCAAGAGATTCTAATTCTTCTTTTAACTACTTTAAATGTAGCTATAAATAAAACCCTTCTAGATGCACTGTAGAATGGTTCAGATCCTCTATCTTCTATTTATCCTTCAAAATTTATATATGACAATGATACTTATCATAGGGTAATGTGGGTGAGTATCTCCATGAACAAGCTTCTAGAGTGATACCCATGTGCAATACACAAGCGTGAATCCCCTTGTGTAAGATCCTGTCACATAACCTCGTGAGTGAGATCCATGCATATAACCCCATCCATGTAACTCTTTGCATGAGATCCTAGCGTGAGACCCTAGCATGAAATCATTGTGTGATACCCAAGCATGAGTCCCTTCCATGAGTCTGAATTCATGATGGGCAAGGGTTCCTGATGCAAGACCGGTTTCATGGTTTGTGTGTGTCCCTGATGCGTGACTGCTTTTATTCTTTTCATGATATCATCATGCTTGTTCTCATTCACGAGTCCTCTTTTGTGATTATAATTTAATTATTTTTGAAATACCCTATTCTGATCACGTGCAACACATACATGACATCAATTGAATATACTCCTTTGTGAGATCTCTCTGTGAATCACTTTCACTAGATCACTCCACAAAACTCCTTCCCAAACAATGTTTTAGACCATTATTTAATGAAAAACATCACAAATATTTAATGATGGGGTAGGGTGTATTTATCACCTAAAATCCACCACCTTAACTCCAAAAATCATAGAAAACCATCCAACTAAAGGGAATCACATGATTCGCGAGATTCGAGCAAGAGACCCTAGTTTAAACTCTGGTGTGAGTCTACATTCACGCTTTGTGTGATTCCATGGTTTGTATTCATGATTTTCACAAGATCTGAAATTCTATCATGGGATTCATGAGATCTTTAATGACTACAACATACCAACTTCATTTCCATATTTTTATTTTTAGTCATGCGGTTTTTTGATATCAGAATCATCGAGATCCCATGAAAATCATGAGAACTGGATGAGATTGAATTAAAATCACATGCTTCATGAGATCCCATCATGAGATCACTAGTGAATCTTGTGATTATTAGTGTTCTTGTCCTCAATTTCATTGGGTGATTGATCATGAGGTATAAATACCACTATGAGTACTATGTGATATTAGTTCATAATTCACTCTTTAAACGAGATCATACATACACACTTTTCACATGATCAAAAATCTATCCTAACTCTCAATGACTTCTTTGAAAACCATCCTTCATCAACAAACTAAAACCATGTAAAAAACAAAATCAACCCAAAAGAACCATCATGAGGGATTTTTTCCTAACAATATCCTCTTTTAGGTTTACTAAAAAATATTCACATTTTGAAACCACATTAAGGATTCTTCCATCTTATTTCAAAAATGTTCTTCTTGTGATTCTGATAGCGATCAAAGAATTACTGAACACTCACTCTAAGGACATATGATACAATATCAACATGATAAAAAAGAGTATATTGAAAAGTTCATCAATTAAACACTTCATTCCAAAACCAGTCATTTCCTTTCATCACAAAACTCATATATCATGATATTTAACCATTAATTGATAACCTTTAGCATCATTAGATTTAAACCCCCCTACTTCACTACTCCAAATATTATATTATCCCCTTATATTGATTAATATAGTTCTCCCTTTATATAGAAAAAAATTCTCTCCCTTTTTCAACACACCTGAAGGTTACATAATTGTGGTCTAAAATAGGGCAAAGAACCCAATTCAACATATCAGGGGAAAAAATATCATACCTCGAGGAGAGGGGTCAAACTTCTATACATTTTAGGTGTGGGGAGTCAACTGGACTCTATGATCTAGTTGATTCTATTCAAATACCCCTTTGGTTAATTAATTTCTCAAAATTCCTGCAACCTATAGTTATGTAGGCACATACACCAACTTCAAAATCCTTTGCTCCACGAAATACATGATGAAATAATACCTTAATTAAATGTTCTTTGTCATTGAGTGATGGATGTTATTTTTTTCTGATATTTATACCACTTGAATTATAACAATGGATTCTGATCAAATACTTCACTAAAACTACCATATCCTCAAATTGACACTACATAAACAATAACTACATGAAATATTTAATGGACACACAATATTATACTTTTTTGATGCATAATGAAATGAAATTTTTTTCTTACATAGGCAAAAAATACACAATCCTCTAAGATAGAATGCCCCACCTGACATTGATTTTCTTCCATATGGTCATCCTGCCCAATCTTCATCTGTATAGACCAATAACTCTTTCTATTATTTTTAATTATACATCGAACTAAAATCCACCATACCTTTCATATAACAAATTATTCTTTTCATTATAAGAAAGTGTGTTTCCTTGTGATTTCATTGATATCAGGATTCTTGGAATGTGGAAAAAAATATCATGTCTTTTTTCTGTAAATTACAATAGCCAACCAATGATTTTCCTATGTTCTGTGACATTAAAAACATTTCTATTACCATCCCTTCACTATTTCATTAGGGTAGCCACCAGAGTCATCATCTCCTTGGAATTATCCATTCCAAATATTCTCAAAACCTTCTGGGAATATTTAGATTGCGAAATTAATGTGCCATTATTTTCTTATGTCACCTATAATCCATGGAAAAACCTATATTCACCAATAATTGACATTTCGAACACACTTTTCCTGAATTTCATGAACTGATTACATTGCGCTTCATCTGATCCCCCAAATATTATTTCATCAACATATAATTGGACTATCATCCTTTGATTACTCCCCCGAATGGAACGAAGGCCTTATTTATTATTGATTTTTGATAAAACTCATTTCAAGGGATGTGGGGGAACCCTTACAAGGACCGTAGGCTTAAAGATTACATGACCCGTAGGTCATGGAAAATATATAGACTATACTTGGAATTGTTCATCCCCTACTTCTTCATCGTGATGTCTTCTCTTCACCTTTACATGGATTATTTGGCTAGGATTTCTAGGAAAGAACAAGCTGGTACCGATGGCAATGCTATACCCTATCTTTCTGAAAAATCTTCTTAGCTTCTGCACTGGTGAATGCGCCTTCTCTGAATCCTCATATGGGGTCTTCTCCTTGTAATGTTTTTCCTGATCATTTAAGGACAAGTTCAGGTGTCTGAAAGGCCTTGAGATGACTCGAAAGCCTTACTATCCCAAATACCTTGGTAGAATGATGGCCTTAAAGGAATTGAGGCCCAAACTGGTGGCCCAAAATCCCCAATGGATTAATAGTTATAGTTTCTATAGTACCAAAAAGTGTCTTCTATTGTACCTACTACAATACTACTACAGTAACTCGAATATTATTTCTCCACCCGGTTTTGAACATTGGTCTCTTGGATGCACTTGTTGAGTCCTCACCAACTAGGCCGAGGCTCTTGTGCTTCTTTTTATTACTCTCATGGCTGACATATAGATTGTAATCAACTCCACCACACTATAAACTGAGATTCTTCAAAAAAAAATCTAGTATTGACTATAATTCTGTTGGTTCTTAAATCTTTCCATATAACTCCTTCCCCAACTAACAAACTCCATTCATAGATTCATGAATGAGAAAGCCATCTGGCTACTCAATAAAAAATTATTCTTCCCGAACCCCATTCATAAATGATAACTTGACCTCCATCTGGAAAACATTGAATGTTCTTTTCACTCCTATGGAAAATAATAGTCAGATTGTCTCTGGCCTTCCAGTAGGTGATAATGATTCATCAACATCAATAACTTAAATTTGGGAGTACCCTTTTCATAATAACCGTTCTTTGTTTCAATTAACTATACGATCTTTATTCATCTTATTGAGAAATACCCATTTGGTTTGAATGATATTATTATTTTTTATCCTCAATGCATTCGACCATGTCTGATTTATCTCAATTTGGTCAAGATCTTCATTCATATCTTGAACCAAGATTTCATCACTAGATACTTCCTAAAAAAATTTAGGGTATACCTAAGATTAAAATGATTCTGGATATAGATTATTTATCCTCATTGTCTACAACGGTACTATTTGATCACTGATTTTTTTCTATCTGTCAGTTTCAACTCTTCTCTTTCATATTTGTGCAGATAATGGTTTATGGTTATCATTTTTATTATCTTAATCTTCTTCTAAATTAGCCTCTAGAACTGGAACATCTCCTGATCTTGTGATATCTTCATCACTATCCTTCTGATATTGAGCTTGTATTTTCTGATGATTATCCTCATTCTATATTATAGTTACATCATTTATTTCAACTACCTTTCCTAGCTTCTTATTGAAGTATTAATATAATTTTATTTTCATTTATTATCTAATAAATATCCTTTCATCTCTATGGGATTCAAACATCCTATGTTTCTCCATATTGAGAATGAGAGACTTACATCCAAATACTAAAAAGTACTTTAAATTTGGATTCTTTCCATTCCATAGCTCATATGGAGTCCTCTATTTTTTTGGGCATAATAATTCTCTATTGGATGTGTGAAATTATTTCATCACTTCTTCTTTCCAAAAACTCCCTGGATGGAATTTATCAATGAGAATATTTTTATCCACATTGTTGATAATTCTATTTCTTCTCTCATCTACTCCATTATAATGTAGAGTTCTTACATTGTAAACTTGGTTCCTTTTCCCATGTTTCTTGAGATAATCATCCACTTATAAATTTTTGAACTATATTCCTTTAACTATTTGGATCATCATGATTTTTTGAAATAACCTCTTCTCAAACCCCCTTCAACAAGTTTTTATGCACCGGGACACCTCGAACTTGTGATTGATGACCAAAAACCATGCCATTATATTGAAATCATCAACGAATAGAACAAAATATTTCTTCTAATCAATAGATATTGGTGAAATAGGTTCTAAAACACTAATATGAACCAACTCGATCAATTTTTTTTTTGACGTTTTCTCTTTTCCCTTCAATGTATTTAGAAAAATCTTACCATATTGACAAGAATCACATTAATGAGTATAATAACAAGATAAACTAGGGTGGTCATGAGAATAATCATATTTCCCAAGATCTTCTAAGGAAATTTGACTCAAGTGACCGAATGAATTTATTCTATAACCTGTTTTATTCTCCATTGGATGGAATGAACATATATTCTTCTTCACTCACAAGTTAGAGATTTCCTTTCGTACATTTTCCCTATAATAAAACTGCACCATATTTTTCCTTGATGACACACGATTTCTTATAAAATTGTACGTAATTTATTTAATCAAAAAATTGAAAAAAAACATAGTAAATAGTGACTGATACCTTGAACAACCAAGACATATTCACATCTTATGTCTTTTACCCCAAACATTTATTTTCCCGAGAAAATAATTTTTAGGCCTTCATCATTAGAAAATATCATAATACCTTACTTATAATATCAAATTGTTATCACTTTAACTTTTTTCATTTCATATGAGAGGTTTATCCTCTATCAATGATCCATATTCTAGTGTGATATCATGCTTTGAAAGAAACTTCTTCAAACACTACATGTTCAAATCTCTTCTTTTTGATCTAATTTTTTGAATTCATACCTGGTATGGATTGATAATATTGATTTTCATTGGAATATGATAGAGAAGCTTCATATTGCAGAGCTTCAAATGGATTTTTCATTTTCAACTCATTTTTTGAAACATTTTGCAACAGTTTATGCTCACATTCCTCCATCTTTGACATTTTTATTTTCATTTTTAGTGAGAAATATCATGCCATGTGTCTGAATACTTTAAACCTAAAATAGTGACCATGAAATGATGACCTAGAATATTGATCTCTATTAGGATACCTTTATTGGTCTTGTTCCCTTTAGACCCTCTTAGCTGCAGAATATTCATTTTTGAGTGTCCTATTTTTTTGGGACAATACCATCTAATATGGGATGAATTCCTATGTGTCATGACTACACAACTAGTTTTCTTTTGGGTTCTCTTAATATTGTAGTTATTATTCTTACCCAAATAAATATTCAATCTAGGAGTGGGTTATTGTGGTCTAACGTTTGTTTTCGATCAAGACACATACCATCCTTATCATTTGTGTTTGACTGTTTCTTATGTTACACTAGACATCCATTCTCCACTTGCATGTTTTCTATTATCTAAATGATTTACTTTCTTGATGTTGAACTGAGAGTGAATAAGACTTGACACTTCATCACAGGACTATGACTTCCACTTCAAGTTATTCTATATGTTTGAATTGATCTTTTCCAGTGATAGTCAAAATATGGATATAAATTTTATATTATTCAATTTTGATCTTGTACTAACCACTCTTTTCTAAGTTCTATGGTAATGAATACTTTATATTTTTTTTTCAATTTATCCATTAAAATCATACTTATCTTCCTAACACTACTTCATATAAATTTTGGTATCATGAACCACTTTGTTGGCTTTCATTGTTTTGTCTCTACATATATCCTTTTCGTCAAGTGTGGCTTCTAATTCAGCCTTCTTATCAACTATTCCATTGAATTTTTCTTCATCACTATTTCTTTCTTCCCTTTTATGGGAGAAACTATAAAATAGCATCATAATATATAGTTCATGATACTTGTAGACCAATAAATCTCCAGCTTTAGATTCTTCTGAACATTCATCTTATTTTGAAAATAGATTCCACTTTTTGAATAAATTTTTTATAATTTTTTTCTTACCTTCCACATAGGCTGAAGATTTCTTCCTAGGAATTTTGACTTTATACTCATAATTATATTTAATATTTTTAGGGAACCACACTATAATATGTAAAACTTTTCCATATAAAAAGTGATCAAGTGGGAGTTTCCCTTTGTACTTTATTTTTCTTCATCATAAATTTTATGAAAGGAATGACTTGAATTCTGGTAACTCTTCCTCTTCCTGACCATATTCAATATACAACCTCTTAATGGATTTTAATTCCACTTATTTAGGATTTTCAATTTACATAAACTCATTATCATAATTTCTCATCTCATATGAAACAAGAGTACTGTGAAAGCTATCAAATGTCCTCGCCTTTGGATCTTTATCTTCCAAAATTGAAAAATTTAGACTAAACTGAGGTGAAATTCTTCTCAATATTCACTTGATAATACTTAAATCCTCAATAATTTATCTAATACAACTCATTTCTTCAAAAATAACCTTCACCTATAAAATAATACACAAAAAGACTCATTAGAGTGTATTCAAAGATCCTCTTACTTGTTCCATAGTACATTTTACTATTTTCTATGACTTTTGAGTCCACTCATAAATATTTAGTAACTTTTACCACATATAATGTGATGAATTGATAGAAATTAACTTTTAATAGATACCATTAGAAAGGGATCACCATAATGAAATGATTTATTGCGTTTCATCCTCAAAATACCTTCATTCAGATTCTGATAAAGTACCAATTTTGATACTAGCTAAAATTCCATGGATCACTACTATAAGTACATCCATTTTTAAATATTGGAAGTAATTATAAAACCTATTCATTCACAATTGAAACTTTTTACAACTAAGATCAGAATCCCTTAATGATTGGTAGACACAATTTCTTCTACTGAGAGAGAACCACTAACCTTCATCCACTAGCTCTAATACAAATTATTCTCCCAACTAGGTGAAATACCTTGAGGGGGGGGGGGAATGGTGAATGAAAGAATAAAAAAACCTTCCCCTTTGGATCTTATTTCATCATTAAAAAAAACACTCTTATCTCCCATTCCCATATAAATGTGTGAATAGAAAGGAAAGTGTGCATGAGACACAAAAATTGTACTTGGTTTACTGTCACTAGTCTACATCCAAGGAGCATACAATAAAAATGTGTTGATATTCCAAATACACTAATGATCATTTAAAAAATAAAATATTTGGGCTAGATCACATGTATTATTTGCATAATCACCTTTATGTTGTTTAGGGTCAGCTCACTACTTTCCAAGTGTCACTCCCTAACTATCTTTTGATGGATCACTGCTGGTGGAAAGGATCACCTTCATCCTCTTCCTTTTCTCACTACTTGGGAAAGGATCCACAAATATTTTATGGAAATTTTGGTCCCTTAATTTTTAATAACGAACACATCCTCAAATATAGGTAGATTCTCTATTGAATATTTTTCTAGGTTATGCCTTCACTCCAATTAAAACACCAAGATGAAAAACTTCCACTTTTCAAAAAACTAAAAAAGTGATTTTTTACTATGGAAACAATAATTTCCTATACTTTAGAACGATCTTCAATAGATTCCATGAATTCCTTCCACTTCATTGAATATATTAGTGAATAAACCACTTCTATAAGTGTGGTCTAATGGTGTAGATCCTTTTCCTTATTTTTATTCTTTAGAATCTATATTTGAAAATGATACATCTGATACGGTAATATAGGATCATTTTACCATGCACAAGATTCTAATATGATACCCTTGTGAGAGACCCAGGTGTTTATCCCCATGAACAAGATCTTGGAATTTAACCCCATGCATGAGATCCTAGTGTGTAACCTCTTGCGCATAAATCCTTACATGAGATCCTAGCGCAAGACCTTGGAATGAGAGCTTGGCTTGAGACCCTTACACGTGTCCCTTCCACAAGCCTGATATCACATTGAATGTGAGTTCCTAGTGTAAGACTGCTTTCATGATTTACATGATTCCCTGATGCGATTCATCTTTCATGCTTTTCATGAGATCCTGGTGTGAGTCTTATTTCACGAGTCCTCCTTCACAAGTCCACTTACACACTTTTCACTAGAACCTATTTAGATCATATTCAACACTTACATGATCTCAAATGAATATAATCCTTTGTGATATCTCTCCTAAAATCCCTTTGGTGAGATCTATCCTTTATCCTCCTCCACTAACATGTTTTAGATCAATATTTTATGAAAAACATCATCAATGTTTATAGACGAGTTAAGGGGTATATATTGGTATAAATCCATTTATTTAACTCCCAAAGTTGTGGAAAAATATCCACCTCATGAGCATCACACACTCCATAAGATCTAGGCGTGATACCCTATCATGAACTCTAATGTGAGTCCGCATTCACACTTTGTGTGAGTCCCTAGTTTGTATTCATGATTTCCATGAAATTAAAAATTCAATCATGTGCTTCGTGAGATATTGGTAGTCCATGAGATACTTCCATAATTTCCATAATTTTCATTTTATTCATTCGCTTTTGTGAGATCAGGATTAGTGAAATCCAAAGAGAATCATGAGCGCTGCATGATGTCCCATCCCAAGATCCAAAGATAGTCATGTGCGTCATGAGATCCCATCATGATATCACAAGTGAATATTGCGATTGTTAGTGTTGTTGTTTTCCAATTATTTGTGTTGTCTATCATGAGATCTATATCCAACTATATGTGATATGTGAGATCAGTTCAATATTCATTCTTTGCACGAGCTCAGACATACACACTTTTCGTGAAATCAAAATCTATGATAACTCTTCATTCCTTCTTTGACAATCAACATTTGTCAAAAACCTCCAACCTTGTAAAAAATCATCCCAAAATCAATATCAGGAGGGATTTATGACAAAAAAGGATACTCAAGATTAAACTAAATAGAAATACATAGCACATGATATGAATATAGTACCTCATAAAATATTTGGCCCTTCTTATATTGATATATCCATAGATTGAAAAAGAACATTCTAGGTCCCTTTTCCTCACCCAAACTATTTATGACCAACTCCTTTTATGAATTTATCCCTATTTCATTTTGGATATAATACACCATAGGGATTCCCCCATACTAGATCAATAATCTCTTAGTGGAAAACATTTTTTCCTATGTTACTCATAAACCATTGGAGCAATTTATTTTGAGGATAAATTGGAAACTAACCACCTTCACCATCCCAGTCCCCACGGATTATTGGGATCTTGTATAACCGATGAAAAAGAAATCCAAAAGAAAAATCGTAAATGATCTCCTGATGGATGTGTGGGAACATATATCTCCATAAAAATGTGAGGAATACTATTGAGGCATACTCCATGCCAATTAGAACCATGACTATCCCAAAATCATAGAACTTCAATCAACAGATCTAATCCCCAAGAATCCATGATGAACCCCCATCTAAGAACATCAAAATTATGAATGAATCCTCTTAGTCACTTCTACCATATTTTAGACCTCCAGAAACAAAAGAAAGATAAATGGGATAACAACATACCAAATTATGGGATAGTGTGTATCCTCAAGGAACTTCCCTCTTAACACCTCATTGGAAATAACACAGTGGAGAAGAAAAGAATGTGCTTGAAGAAAATACCATGATACCAAATATTTAGGCTCCCCTATTAAAGGAAGGGATACATTTGCGCCATTTTGGATATCAACATCAATGAAATGTACTTTGTGTGGAACTACATTTGACAATAATCCGAAAAATATCAATCTCCTTCAGTTCTCTATGATAAAAAATAAACCACTGGCACATGAACCCACTCATCTGGATAATAGAAAATGGATATCACTACTCTATCCAAGAATGGATTAGACTTATGGAGATCTAGACCTCCACTATCCAATACACCATCTCTAAATTGGAGATTCCCCTTAAACATTTCCAATGTCTAACATTGTATCTCAAACAACATACATCTCCAAGACTCGTTTTACTTTTTCAATTCAATCCTCCTTCGTAAGCCAACCCATCCTAACAAACTTCACCAACATGAGATATATATAAATAATAACCAGAACATGTATTTTTATGCTTGAAAAAAACATTAAAGAATATTAGTATGGTATACATTTAAAACACTTTTTAATTTTCCTAAAATCACTCTAATTCAAACTTAAGAAAAAACTTTTATGATGAATATACCTTTCATAGGTTTACTTCCTGCATTCAGCATTATATCATCATGGATGTGTCAAAATAATAAGGTAATTTCATCAGATCACATGATGAATTAATCTCATATTTCCATGTTGGTCTCTGTTTCCACTTCACACATTATGTTCAAGTAACACTCTTATCCCACATAAGTTATGAATTTATCACCACTTCTAAACCCCAATTTGCATCCTAAAGATAAACCAAAGACTTGATAATATTTTTTCATGGTCCACCACCAATATGAACCCCTCCTAATACTATATTGAAGATGTGAGCGACCCCTAATGCCTACCTCTAAAAGGTCATTGGTTTGAAACTAGAACTATGGGTATAAATCAAAAAAATGTGAAGAATTACGCTCATAAACTCCTAGAACATAATAAGAAAACTGAAAATAAATATCATAATATCATTTAAAAACCAACATAAAATAATTCACGGTAAATTTAATAAAAATACAAGTCTCTAAAGTAAATACTAAAACAAAACTTCTAAGGAAACAACTACAACAAAAGCTCCTAGCTTTAATTTAGTAATTTCCATCATGATCTCCAAATCCATACATAAAAACATTAATGTAAATATATATAATTTGGTTAGAATAAATATATAATTAGTAGTATCCTTATCAAAACACTTACAAAAAACTTGTGGAAGAAAACTAATACCTTGGTGAATAAATTGTAGAACCAACATGAACCCATACCTGGTAAACTAACCCAAACAATCAAGCCTATCTCAAAAAATATCACATCCATGTATAATAAAATAATGTCAAGGAATATAAAAAATTGGGACCCTATAAAAACTTCCCCACATATTTATCACTCTCTTGGCCAAATGAAAATTGTGTTGGTTCTCCCAATCCGTTTCACTAGCATGCCACAATACAACATTTCTAATATCATAATAATACACCACATTCCACATCCATATAAGAATCATTATATCCATATCATAATAATCACATATATACACTACCACATATAAAATTCCATCTTAATATCAAATTTCCATTACTCTAGGGTATTGTGAACTTGAGGAATATAATCCTTGTTCACTCATCGTACATCGAAATACCCCCACTATATTTCATCATTTAATAATATGATCAAGTCAAACAATATATCATATAACATAATATTAAATCATTATAGACCACATGATTACACCATATATGGTCCATTATAACATGTACTATATCTAATAGGGATAGTGGGTAAGGGGGAGTAATCAAAAAATTGTTCGCTCACCAACAAAGATGTTGGTGGAAACTCTGAAAACCCAAAACATTTGATCATAAAAAAGAATCCAAATCTAGTTATGGGTATATAAAATAAAAAGAAAAAATAACAGAAATTTATATAGCCACACACACAAGACTAAACATTGGATTTTATACAACAATAAAAATCAATTTTCCCATAACAATCATCCCATAAATTCCACCATTCACAATCATTCGCTACCCTCTATATGAAAAACCAACCCACTTCCCCACACAATGACTCCAAAATAATATCTATATTTTCGTATTTATCACATCCTTCAACCTTTCTAGATTTATCATTTACTATCTATATTTTATTAATTATATCATTAAATTCCATATTTAATGAAAACCCATTATTTATTCCCCAACAACATTTATTCCTACCATTACCAATTCATTTTTGTCATCAATATTTCATTGAAATCCCATAGAATAATCAATTATATCCCATACCCTTACTAGATTTATCATTATCAACTACATTCCATAGCCTCTATACAATAAGAAAAAATCCCCACATCAACCAACCATCCATCACATCAACCTTCACACATCCCCTGCTAAAACCAACACAAAACATCCTTCTTCCCACCCAAACAACCATATGGACACTTTTTCTATCACATAATATCCCATAATCCATGCCTCATCTCCAATTAGATATCTCCATACCAACCATGGAAATCAAAAACATCACCCTCCACCTAACACATGCCAATACCCCAAACCACCCCCAACACACTAAAAAACTATAATTTAGCAACATTTTTAGGAACATTTTTTAAAAATGTCTCTACATTTATATTTTGAATCATTTTCTTAAAGTAGAAATAATTTAATGATATTTTTTAGAAAACATCTTTAATTTTGCCATGTTTTTTAGAAAATATCGCTAAATTTAAAAATAACCACAATTTTAAATTCTACTAAATTATTGACATTTTTACTACTACATTAAAACATTCTTAATTATATATAAGTGTAGTTCTATTAGTTTACACATACAAAGTCATATATATATATATATGTTTATATAACACATAGATATATATATATAAATTTAAATTTATATACAAAAATATTAACATATATTGGAATATCTTAACATTTCTATATATATATATAAACATAGACACACATACATATAAATATATATGGATATCTCTCTGGGTGCAGATCAATGTTAGCGAACCTTATGGTTCTTAGGTAGGTATTGAGTTAGAGTCTTGTTGAGTTATTATCATTATTTTTGTGTTGCCTGTTTTTGTCGGCAATGTGTCCAATTTACGCACATTGATGTGAATATAAATTTAGATATATATTAATATATGTAAACACACACACAAAAACACACATACATATAAATATATAAATATATAATTATATAAATCTAAAAATATAAAAATATAAAAATATAAAAATATAAAAATATAAAAATATAAAAATATAAAAATACGAAAACATAAAAAATATATAAATATATAAATATATAAATAGAAAAATTTAGAAATATAGAAATATATTAATATAGAAATATATAAATAAATTTATATACAAATATTTATTTATATCAAACAAATATATTATAAATTTGACCATGTTTTTAAGAAAACATGGTTATTTTAGTGATATTTTCACCAGTGTTTTAAAACGTGGATAATTATATATATATACATATAATTCTCTTAATTTACATATAAATAAAAATAAAAAATAAAAAATATAATTAATCATATGTATACATACATAGATATATTTTTACACAAAAACACACACAGACACACATATATAAACATATATATATATATATATATTAAAATACATACAAACAAAAAAACACACACACATACACATATATATATAAATATATAAACATACACACACACAAACAAATATATAAACATATATATATATATAAACACATATAAACAAGTACAAATATATATAACCATATATAAACACACAAACACAAATAAATATAAAACACGCACAATTATTTATATAAACATATTACCACATACAAATATATAAATATATACAGATATATATATATATAAGCACACATACATATATATAAAATCATATAACCACACACACACAAACAGATATATATATATATATATATAAACACATAAAACACATATATAAACATATATATTTAAACACACACATATAAACACAAGCACACACACATATGAAAAAATATATAAACACATATAAACACACAAACACACACATATAAAAATATATACATATTAATACATATAACCACACACACACACATATAAATATATATATAAACATATATATGTATATAAACATATATAGATATATATATATAATATATATATATATATATATAAACACATATATATACTATCTCATATGTATAAATACAAGATAATATATTATTATAATAAAAAATTTGTTAGTTTAGTTGGTATCTTGTTTGGTTTCTAGGAAGCGGGTCGCTATTTTGATTCCCTGCAGTTTTGAGATTGAGTTGGGAAGTAGGAAGAGTGGGGGCCCTACATGAGTGGAGGATGTAGAAATTTGTGAAAAGTGTAAAAAAATTCACGATGAAGTAAAAAACATGAGAAGGCATGGGGAAGACACACACAAGTAGATAAAAAAGTGACTTTTTTGAAAAAAATATTAATTTAAAAAAATCATTTAATGATGTTTTTCAGAAAAGTTGTTAAAATATGAGTTAGTTAGTGACGTTTCTCAAAAATGTTAAGTAATGTGTCACTAATTGGAAACATTTAAAAAATGTTCCTAATTGTTAATGTTTATAAAACACTTCTAATTAAAGAAACATCATTTAACAACATTTTCAATAATCATCGATAAATGAATTAACAACGTTTCAAAAAATCTCAAATGAAAAAAATAACATCACTAAGTGTCATTTTTTGTAGTGGAAATCAACTATCCCAAACATATAGGTCATGATAATTACAAAAAACATACTAGAAACATATCAAATCAAACTTTATCAATAATAACCTAAATATATTCCATTTAATGTATTATTTTACATTTATTCAATCTTTCTTACACAAGTCACATTACATTAATTTTAGATTCAATTCCAATAGTTCATTACCATCATTTAATTACTAAAATTTTATGATAGGTGATTCCAAAAATTTAATGACAACAAGTGCACACACACACACACATATATTTCAACAAAAAAATCAAAAAAAATTATTAAACAACCACTAAATCATAATAAACATTAATAATCATGCCAATATAATGAAAAGCACCCTCCAATTTCAATTCACTTTAGTGAATTTCATTATCATTATTAAGTTAATCCTTACCATCCTCCCAACCAAAAAATACTCGAAAACTAAAAAATTTACTATATAAATAATAATAGGGAGGTAATGAATTCCCCACCTAAAGTGATGCTTCACAATAGTTTTCAATGAATAGGGTGGTGGAGATAATCATAAAAATGAAATCACACAAGGAACGCATAGAAAACCTAAATCACAATAACTTTTCTGTCGATACGTGACTGAACATCACCCAAAGAAAACCACTGACACTACTAAAAACTTATGAGAATGAGGATTAGGGATAAACCTATGAATAATATAAGATAGTACCATTTTGGACCATAAGAAACTGATCTCTTGAGATATTAGGCTAAAGTAAATAAAAGGGTTTCCAAAATATTTCAAGGATGCACCATTAATAACCTGATTTTTAAGGGGAAATAAAATAAATAAGAATAATTTTGATGCAATTATTAATTTATATTATATTTTAAAATTAAAACCTCATGTAAAAGATTTTATTAGTCATAAAACAATAGTTCTTTGTCAACTTATATCATGTAATACATTATGTGAACTACTCCTCTCAATTTAAATTTCATCTCCTTCTCATCCTTCCTCCATCTAACCTTCTCCTAATACATATGACACTAAAAATACATCATATAACATTCAAGGAAGGTGTGGGGAATTACACATCCCCTTGCTGATCTTATCCACTCATATAAATCTATTCTGCTTCTCCTTGTCAATGTCCTTAATCACCATCTAGTTCATCAATTCGTCATGATGGTTTTTCCCAGTGAAAGGTATGTTATCAAAATCAATATTTATCTATTATATATATTACTATTTCATTTAAATAAAGTCTTAGATATTTATATAGTTATTTCAAATTGGGGATGTAAATATATTCCATGAAATGCTATAAATTTTTTGTTTTATCCCAATATTGGATTATGTGGTGAAACTAATTTTTTGGAAGTTTTGGTTGACTTAATGTATAACTTCCACCCTCCATTTCCATCTTCCCCCAAATAGTCTGAATCTAGTGATCTAGTAATGTGTTTAATATTTTTAAATTATTTTTAACATTATCCATTATATAATATGTAATTAGTGAAAAATTTGTAGGGTAGTTTTTTTGAACTATTTTGTATTAATGTATTTATGAATTTTTTTTTATTTTCTATTTTATTCACTAATACATTTTATATTAATCATTATTTTAATATAGGAATTTTGTTTTTTATTTCCATAGGTGTCAAAATATTTGTTTTTATTTTTATTTTAACTATATAATAAATGTTTTTCAATTTTTTTATTTGGTTTTTTTTATGATATTTTTAAAAATTAGAAAATAATTTTTTTTAAATAATTTTGTAATATTTTAATCATACATTACTTTTAATTTAATATTTTATGTTTTCAAAAATTATGAAATTGTGTTTTTTATTTAATATACAATCATAATGGATGTAAAAAATAATTGAATAGTTTGAAGTCACAAAATTAATGTATAGTGGAAAATGACATAAAATATAACTAATGTAAATTTATGATACATATAAAGAATAATATATGCTATTAAAACAAGATATGTGATTTCAATTTATATAGTCTGTTATTTTATTTATTTATTTTATGATATATGTAAATAATTAAATATGAAATCTTAATATTAATTGATTATATTTATAATGTATTTGATGATATTTTCTCAAAAAAAATTTATAAACACAAATACTTTTCCAATAATAATGTTCTTTAATTCTCTAAATGTCATGTTTAATTTTTAACATGATTTATTTAATTCATGTGTTATATTTTTTAGATATATATTTATCGTTAGGATACAAATGGATATAGTTTGGATTATTTAAACTTAGAATACACATTATCATGTTAATGAGTTTGATGATATTACAGTTTTTTCAATTTCAAATTGATCCATAGATTAAAGAATAAAATTTTCACAACTTTATTATAATTTTTTATGATGGTTGAAAATACAAGAAGTCTTTGAGAATGTGATATTAAAACAATTCACTATTGGATAAATGATTTGGATTTGGATAGAGGAAATGGATATTGTAATGGGTTGACATGTGAACATCATCAAAATGAACAACCCACTACCCTAATAGTGCAATATAAAATTATGAACATGATTAATGATGTTTTCATCACAACAACACATCATGATTAGTATTTTAACATATCTATGTTGTATTTATAAAATTAGAAAGTTTCTTAAAATAGTTAATCTAAATGGATAATCAATTGAGTTTTATGAATTAGTTAATAATGAAAATAAATACTTATTTAATGTATGTTGAAAATAAATAAAATTTCACTTTATATTGAATTTTTTCAATATGAGCTGTCCATATAAAATTAAAGATAAAAATATGGTGATTATATTGTAGTTTCAATATAATAAATTAATTGATGATAAGATACTTCAATAATTTTATTATTTTAATAATATTGTTAATAAACATAATCTCAAAATTAAAAAATATATTTTCATGTTGTAATGACTGTTTGTTGTATGAGGGAGAATATTCACATTTAGAATAGTATAATATAATTTATTCTTCGAAATAGTAATTCATTAATTTTTATGAATATTGAAATGATATTATTATATAGAAAAATCAAAATAAAACTACTATTAAGGTTTTATGATACCTTCTATTATAAAAATGAATGTAGAGATTGTTAATATATTATAAATAGAAGAAAAATTAAGTGGAATGCTATGAAAAACAACAATGATGGGTTTATAATACTTACACGGGGATTTAATGAAAACATTCATTTGATTATTTATATCAAAAATATATTTAATTCCAATTAATTTTTATTAAAATTTGGGTACTGATGGATTTATTCCATTAAGTACTTGAAGTACAACATATAACATATGGATAGTTATTTTGGTCACTTGAAATCTACCATCATAGATTTTAACAAAATAAAAATCATTCATTATTTTGATGATCATTCAAGAAAAAAAATACTAGAAATAGAATTTAGTTATACCTTATACATATTAAAGATTAATTGAAAGTGTTTTGGAAAACTAGTGTTAAAACATGTGATTCATCGAAACTAAAATCTACAAAATTCATATTATTGTAATGTGGATGATTATATATTTCATTGGATTTAAAAACTTGTTTAGTTTTAACTATATCATTGTCTTGGTATGCCCAATTTGTAACATTGATTTTGATATTAGAAGACTAAAATATAATAGAAAGTGGTGTTTCATGTGTCATCATTGATTCTCGGTAACAACCCAATGATATTGGTTTAATTATTAATAAGTTTATAGAAGAAATGAATTGATCTGGATACAAAAATTGTTATTAGATATAGAAAATTGGTTATAATTATCAATGATTGATATGAAATTTTGGAAAGTGTAGTAATAGAAAATTTATAGTTATTTGTTTAATGATCATCAGATATATTTTTTCCATAATAATGGAAGAAATATTTAATTTTTTCCAAATGGACTTATTAAAATTTCAATTGTTATGTCATAATCTTTGAGTATGCAGATTGAAATTAATGTGTGTGACATCTTGGATTTTTAAAATATTGAATGAGTATGGAAAATCAAAAGATCACTCTAATTATCACAAGTAATAATATAAAATGAATAAAATACACGATCTATTTGAAAATAAAAATGTAAAGTATTCTATAGTTTTTTGGTATTGAAAAATTAAGAAAAACATGTTTTCTTTAAAAACCGAAAATTTTGAATGCACATGATGAATATTAATGTAATATTTGAATTTATGTCAGTTAAAACATCATAATATACAAAGTATCACAATAAATGGTTCATATATTTTTATATATAAATTTATTTTTTGGAATTATGTTACTTAATTCCTTATAATATCACAATATTTTTAATTGAAAATTTATAATTATTAAAATAGTTATTGAGAAAAAATTAAACCGCATTATGCTTGAAAAACTTCTTGAAATAATTTTAATAGAGAATTTTAATTTTGAGATGATATTTTCCCAATACCTTTTCACTATTATGTTAAAATAACTATGAATTTTATTAAGTATATTAATGTTGAAGGCCCCATACATTACTATTAGAGATATACCATAGATAAGAATTGTTATATTAATTTTCTATCATAAATACATTGTAATTTTAAAATTAATTATATATATTGTCTATTATTATATGTTTTCTTCTTTAATTAGCTATCTTTTTTATTCTAAGTCTTTTGTGAGATAAAAAATTCAACTAAAAGGCTATATAATCAATGGTTATGTGGTCAAAGAGTGCGTCTTAATTTTTTCATGGTTACTAGATAATATTGAGAGGGTATTAAATTATGTTATATATTTTGATAATAATATAAATATATTTCATCCCTACTTTTGATAAAAAAACATTCTAATGTTAAGTCATAAAATTTGAAAAATATCATTAGTTTTGTTGATGAATAGAGCTTATAAAAGAACATGGATATGTGCAATATAATAGTTTTATTATATATCATTTCATTGAATATTTGGTTATGAAAACAAATAGAGACCATTAAAGTTGAAAAAAATGAGAAAATAAAAGAAAATTCCATTAACAAACACATTATAGATTTGTTTTTACATCATATAAAATCATAATAAATTTCAGATTTATAATATGTTGATATAATTAATTTATATGACTAATAATATTCCATATTTATACATATAGATCAAGATTTTTGATAATAGAGTAGTATTTCTTGATGATTTGAAATATTTTGATCAAGTAACATTGAAGCTATCAACAAGATGTACTGATTTTAATATTAATGATTTTATTTTTTATATATTTTTTTATAATTAATTTTTACAAATAAAAGATTATAAATCATCACAGAATTCATATTGTTGGGATACTATGAAATGTTTATTTACATAATCAAGTAATATTATCATGGAAAATTTGTAGTAGTTTAATTCAAATGCATGTTGGTCGATATTTACAGGGGAATAAAAATGTTTTTTATAATTTAATAATGTAAACTAATCAATATTGAACATTATTATTCGTCAATAATAACATAATCCATATATTTTTTTCATTATTTATCAAATGGGTTATTATATAGTTGATGAATTTGATAAAGGGTGGAGTATTTTATTTCATGTAAATCCAAGAGAAATTTATTGTATGGATAATAAAGTTGGTTAATTGTTTTTTTAAAATTGAACCACATCAATGACAAGAGATTAATATATATATATATATATATATCCATAAATTTATTGAAACAATCAAAATTTACAGAGACTGTGAAGATGGTGAAATCATGTTAGTGGTAAAGGATAAAAATAATATTTTCAAAGATAAAATAATTAATTGTATATTTATTAATATTATTGTAAAAATAAATGATTATGTGTTTATTTCACCATTAACATATATATTATCTATTTTTTATACTACTTGAATTAAATTAATATAGGCATAACTATTTTTAAATTTTTATCATTTTTTTATCATATATAATGTTCTATCTTGTTTTATTTTCCTTTTGGAATTATGAATTCTGAAAAAAAAAATTAAATATATGATAAGGCCTTCCAAAATTTATACACTAAAAAATCCATATGATATTCTCACACCACCATCTAGCACACTCTCTAATTTCAATATTTCCCCTTTATACCAATTGATTCCACTTGATATGTTCCTATATTAATTAGGTACACTTCATAAATCCAGTGCATTACCTTATACTTTAGGGATAATGGTTGAATATGATGGAGTAGCTAAGAAGTAGTCATCAACTAAGCATATGGTTTCATAGTTATCATCATGAGGGAAATGGACAGAGTGTGTTGTTGGTATGTCATTATTAATGTGAAAAATATAATTTATTACATATGTATGATAATTTTTGAAAATTTTAAAGTGGCATGATTTAGAGACACTGGGTCACATCCTTTTGATTGAGTAATACTTGAGTTTTTTTATATAAAATAATGATTTAATTAAGATATTATTTAATATTAATTATTATATAGTAAAATGTGAAGATATGTTATTTTTTGAATAAAATATATTTTTTTGGTGGTCAAATGATTAATGTTATTATATTTAAAATTTCAAATTCTTTTTTAGAAAATATGTTTCAATGATTTTTCATTTAACATATTTTTTAATTGATTTTGATAATTTTTAAATTTTATAAATATAATTCTCTCATTAATTCCATTTTTTATTTAATCAAATTTTTATGGAATTTTTGATTATTTAAGGAATTAATTTTCAATTTATTTTGGAAGTTATAATTATAATTTTAAATAGATGATTTTCACTAAATTTAGTTTTTTATCTTTTTTTGAAGTAATGGATGGATCAATCGTGAAATAAAATGAATGAGTGATCAGTTCATCAATATAAATAAGGATGTCAACGTACTATAATAAATCCCCCAAGGCTAGTTAACTGGCCATACAATAAAATTTTGGCAATATATTAAAACAATCAGAAGAGAAAATTCCAAGTTACTGTGTATGTTTCCTCTAACCTACTGTGTAGCTAAGAGACCACATGTTGAAATTAAGTAACAATAAGGTAATGCATAATTGAAAATGACCAAGGGTAAAATTAATGTTACTATATGTTTATATCCAAGTCACAATTCTATTTTCATATGACCAAATGTGATTTAAAATACCACATGATGAATTAACCAGAATGTTCCTTAGAGAAGCATTCAAAAGAGCACTATAACTGTCTATGGGAATGAGAATCTACCAAATGACAAAATTCAAATGATCTTGAGGTAATCAATCGATCATGACTCCTCTACTATCAATCATTTAGATCAATTACCCCATACCCTGAACTACCCTGATGGGAGATTGATGATGTCAAATAACAACCTGATCATGAGATAGATTCTACCAACACATTTCCATGAAAATAAGATTTACATAAATTTCATGAAGAATTGTTTAAAAAAATAAAAAATAATACAACCAATTGAAAAATACCCTGGTTCCATTGAAAAATTTAGATGTTATTATCAATGTTGGATTTGGTGGTTATGGGTTTTGTGAGATTGATTTGATACTGGAGGATATGATATACAAATCGACATCATATTTGAATGTGGCCTGATGATTTTCATTGATCAAAATTAAAATTCAAGGAATTAGATATGTGGATTTAGATAAATTATTTATTAAAATGAAGACATTAAATCCTGGTTATAATTTCCATTGAATTAATTTTATAGGATAATGTATGGTGAAGTTTAATTGAATGAAAAAAGAACATAAAAGTAGATCAATATCCAAACAAAATTGTGGATCAACCTAGTTTGAATATTTTCATGTGAAAATATATTAATTTTTTTTATATAATTTCTTATTCAAGTAGAATAGTATTTATCAAGAGGGTTAATTATTTTTCATTGAGTATGAAGACCAAAAATCAAAATTTGTGAATTTATTCATGTTAATATTGAAGTATTTTTATCACTGGATTTTATACTCACTCATTTTTATATGAGTAAATACAATCAAAAGAATCATTTCTGTGTTTGGGAATGAGTTTTCATATAGTGAACCAACCCCAGATAGCCTGAAGCTGGTGTATTCTATCAATTACATTGGAATTATTACAAGTAATCAATCCCCTAAGGACAAATCAGTTTAGTAGTCTCAGTAAACCAAATAATGAAATGAAAATTTTATTACCATTGGATACAGAAAGTATAACATATTGTTTCTTCTTCTAGAAAAATAAACAACTTCAAGGATAACTCTAATCCATCTAATATATTCCTACATTACATTTATAGTATGATTATTTGACTTCTTGGGAATGAAACATAATAAGGGTGAGCTCAAATACTCAGCAAGGTAAAAATATAGCGAAAGCTGAGATGAATGAATGTGAATAGTCATTATGGAAAGGTAAATAACAGAAAACACATGCCATGTAATCAATAATCTTAATGAAATTACATAAGTAATATGGTAGGGTGATAATTGGAAATAATTTCTATTACAATGACTAGATATGAAAAAATAAATACGGTAAGGTACGAAATAAAAACACATGCCAATAATCAATGAACTAAACTGAAATGTATCTATAGATTTGTCGATGTAGAATCTAATGGATGAATGATAACTAAAACTACTGTTAGGGAAATTATTTTGTAATTTATTTCATTTATAAATAAAATTATGAACTTTTACCATCTAGACCTTTCACAAGATAGTTCAAAACTAAGGTTAGAAACCCATTTTCACAATTATTCATATCATGAGAACATGTCGATGCATCAAGGATCTATATAATGTCTAAGATTCACCCATCATTTCCAATCCAAATAATTCCTCATATTGAATAATCAAAATAACTAATATTCCTTATCAACTAAACGTATTGAACGAGAAGTACTTATTTATCAATATTTTCCCAAATAATCAAATAAATGTCAAAGTAGACACTGTATTTAAAATGATATAAATATTAGTCAATAAACATATCCATGATAATTAATATGTATAGCTAGAGGAAATTCATTTTTCAATGATCATAGGAAATTGAATATTTCATGAGGACTAAAAGGAATCAATGAAGTGAATGTGAATATTATCCTTGGATAAATCAAACATAAACCATCCAGAGGAAGATCAATGATGGTGTCAATGCAACAAATCCCATGTGGAGTAAAAAGATGTTTCTTGTTGTTGATGAGAGAAAAGAACAAATTTTATAAATATTCTTGAGGAAAATATCCTAATCATATAAAAAACCATTTGAAAATATTTTTATTTAAAAATAAACCTTTCTCACTTGAAAAGAAGGATTCAAAAAAAACGACGAAGGATGTTTGTGTAAATGTCATATGAGGTGAAAAGTATATTCCTTTTTTACAGAAAAATGTTAGAAAATTACTCATTTAAAAAGAGATAAGAATTTTCATTTGAAACATTGGTAAATGAAAAAAAAGGTTAAAAATGTATTTCCCAATTCATTTTAAAAACATTTTTTAATACCTTCAAATTGAACATGTTTTTTAGAAGAAAACGGGTTCTCCGACTAAAGGGAGATATAATGTTGGGTTTTACGAAAAACATTTTATATAATCATATTAGTACCAATTTGTGGAAAAATGGTAATAAAAGATGAAATGGCCATTAATAACCAAATAAGAATGTAATTTTTTGTTTTAAAATGGTTATATAATTTCCATGAATCGAAATTCCATTGAAAGATCTTTAGGATTTTCTTCGAGGAAATTAATCTTTAAACATTCCAAAGTGTCACATACAACTTTGAAACATTTTTAAATAAAAAAACCCCATAATATAATAATATTAAATGAAATTATTAAATACCATGAATGAAAAATATTTTATGGTATAATATATCAAAATGGCCAGTAGGTACACCACATAAATTATGTAAGTGGTCAATATGACATTTCTCTCATGGATGTAAAAAGTGAGATGAAAATCCTTACTAATGTAGTAACAAATGGATTGGAAAACCCAAAGGTAATATTCCTTAAATAAAACATTTAAATACTATGAATATAGTAGAATTAATAATCTTATATGTCATTGTGGCAGTAAGTATACCATATATAATAAATTAGGGGCACAATAATTAAGTATGCCTCAACTAATGAAAACGAATCATATACCATGTACCTTGTATTTCCTTTCAAGTGAAAGCCATTTAAACTTTTGTATAACAAATTTATCCTAATTTTATAATTTATTAATAATTTTTTTAATTTTTATAATTAATTTTATTTCACTTATTACCATGTTTTGTACTACTTCATAAACAATTAAATTTATGTCGGGTGTTTTGACCATATTTAGTTTATGTTCCAAAAAAACTTTAATAGGTCAACTCGGGTCATATGGGTCAGTATATAAAATCTACAGAATAATATTCATGAAATAATTATCATATTTATATATCAATTATACTTTTAAAATAAATTATTAAATATGTTTATGAAAAATGAATCAACAATATAATCATGGAGACAGTAGGTCATACATAAGCATTAGTAACGGTCCCATTTTTCAATGTTCATTATAAAAAAGGTAGGTAACACCATATAATTTAATAATGATAATTATATAATAAATAAAATATCATTTAATCTTACAAAATTATATATAGAACTATTGTGATGAAAAAGGAATCACATCATGTCAAGGAGGCGGTAGTCCACACATCCACAAATAACATTATCACTTTTTAAGTGTGTGAAATGGTAACACAAAAAACGATATATACATATAAAAACAAAAAAGGTAATTTGGTAATTAATATCATATTATGTTGTTAATGTATTAAATTTTTAATTAAAAATATCCCTTATATGTTCTATGATTATTTTCAATGAATCACAATGCTTTGAGTGGGTGATAGTCCACACTTCCTCAAACGATGTTATCATATTAACATAAAATGTAAAGTACTAATGGTATGTATAATAAATGATTAAATAAGTATAAATAAAAACTAATTATCATATATAATATATATAAATATATTTTCCCTTATAATGGCCACCATGAGAGGTGGTAATGGAATAATTAACAATCACATTTCGTGAGGCAGGAGTTCACCATCCACAGAAACATTAGGTTCATTACCCATTAGATTGTGGTGTGTATAAGTATAGGTCAAAATATCATCATAAAAACATACTAGTATATTGATTATACTTATTGTTTTATTCAATAACATAATAAAGTGATTTCAGGTGTTGTCGAATGGAAATGAAACTAGAGAGATTCAGAAAAGACATTACCTTTTAATCGAGTAACTTATTTTGGTTTAAAAAATGGAATAAATGGAAGGTATTATACCAAAAGTTATGATTATAGGTCTAGGGGAGGGATATTTTGAGGCCATTTTTTCAGATATTGGACAAACCTAAGAGGCTCTAGAGATGTGAGGAATGGGTAGAGTTGGTGGCCATTCATAGGGAAGGAAAATGACTCAATTGGTATTATTGAAAAGAAGTTAGGTGTGCACATGTTATTTCCTAGTGAAATTCATAAAAAACAAAAAAAATCAACAATTTAAGGTCCATGGCCGAGATATGGCCTTCCAATTTGTGTTTGACAAGTTTCTAGGACATTTGTCCACTTAAATTAAAGGATTTATCCTTTATTCAGATTAATTTTTCCTTAATAATTGTAATTAATTTTAGTCATATTAACCAATATTTTTGCTAAAAAATAGTTGGTATTATTAAACATTATAAATCATCCTGATTCCAAATATGGAATTAATTTCATACAATTATAATCACATAAGAGGTAGGAATTAAATTAAAATTAATCCCATAGATGAGACGACAATGCAGGTTTTTAAAGTAAAAACGTCTAGAAGTTTGAAATGTTTTTATAATAACTTTTAATGTGAAATAGATCCCACTGAAACACATTTTATAAGTTGATATAAATATTATCTAATTAAACTTTAAAACCAATTAAAATTATAATTTAACCTTATAAATGTAATGAACCAAACTTTTATTAATAAAAATTTCTATTGATCTAATTAAAGTGTCTTAATATATAAAATGGTTATATAAAACATATAAACATACTTGGTTTTATGTTTTTGGATATTAAGATACCATTAATAATTGTAACCATTGTTAATATATCCATTTAATAGTGATAACATGATTAGTATAAATATTGGGCTTTAAAAAAATCCAATTTACTCAGAAAAAGGAAGCGATGGCATCATCCCGTAGAATGTATCCATAAGATGCCCACTTTTCAGAGCTGAGGAAGGAGGTATCATCACTAGGCTTTTGTCTAGACCAATACAAATATGAGAATCGAAATTTTATGCTTTAACAAAATCGCATATGGGAGAAGTGGAAGTTAATAGAGATTACAACCTGAGTGATGTTATCCGAGCCGCCCTAAGAGTTGGTCACTATCACACACCTTACCCTTAGGTCTTATGCAGGTTTTATAAAGGGTTATGTAACACGACCCCAGGACTATGATTAAGTACATTGTTTTTGTAGAGAATAATGAATATACATTTATTTTATTATTGTTACTTTGTAAATGGTTTTTAAATCACAAATTGTATTTTTAGTTAATATCCTATTAAGATAAGTATTTTGATGAATTAATGGATTTATGAATTAAATTACATTTTAATAAAATATTATTACCATGTTACTTTTTAATAAATATAAATGATTATATAATTTATATACAATTTTAATTTTTATTATGGTTTGAAAGCTATTTTTGTGAAAATCCATGAATTTTCAATAAAAGATGGTTTTTATTTTAAAATTAAAAATTCACATATTTAAAAAATTATTTAGATAAAATGAATATTATTTGTGGATTTAGGATGTTGAAATTATCTATGGGTGATTTTTTCATAGTTTTTTGAGAGTCAAATTTTTGGGTAAAAAGTAAATACCATTTAAATATATAATGTGTTTTATGACATAATAATTTCCCAATAGTGGTGTTATAATATACTATAAAAGGTGTATTCAACCAATATGTGTTTGAACATTAAAATAATGTCATTTTATATTTGTTTGATTAATTTTACAATGCCTTAGTGGACCATCAAAGACCTATAAAATATTTAAGCCTTTTAAAATGATTTCCTTGAGAGTTTAACTCATCGCCACATAGACATGCCTAATATTTTTATAAGTTCACTCATTGGCCTTATAAAATAATTTTTTTCCACTCACCCTTGGAAAAAACCATGGGAAAAAACAATGGGATGGTTTGTGGTTTTGAATATTTAATTATATAGATTCCAAAACCTATGTTTGTAAAATATTAAAGAATTTCCCTCTCATTTTTTATATAATCCCATCCAAGATACCACTACCCTTTATTAAAAATCCTTAAAGCACGTCCCTACTATCCCCACCTCTCTCTAGAATCCTCCAAAGGAACCTGAAGCTCTCAAGAATCCCCTTATCAAGCTTTTGAAGTCACAAACTCATGTAATAGATCTTCACTTTCCTTCCATCCTTATTTATGTTCAAGTTTCCTTATATTGTTATGCAATTTTATTTTCAATGAAAAATGTATGGTAGGATTTCAAACCTCCTTTATAATTCCCTCCTTATTTTTGAATGATGATAGAACCATTTCTGTCTCATTAATGCCTCCCATTTACACCTTCTACCGTGCTGAAATTTCGTAAGGAGTTTCTCTCTCCTCATTTACATTCATGCAATTCGTTTATATTATGCATCTAAACTCCATTAAATATGTTGAGATATTATGTTACATTACCCCTTACTATCCATTACTTGTATAAATTATGAGAGATCCATTTCTCTCTCATCATCCCATTTTACAATTTCTATTTGACATCATTATGCTCTTAAATTACACCAAAATTTCCCATGCCATAATCATCATGTATGTGAATACCATAACAATTTTACAATCAAGAGTATTCACCATTATACACATGTACATGTTGATTTAGGACTTATATTTATGTATTTCACATCTCTTGTTCCTGGAATAAATTATGATGTTTAATGAATCCATGTTGTATGATCTATGTGTCACACTAGTGCATGAAATGAAATTATTAAGAAGGGTGCGCCCAAATAGTGATCCAATCCATTGGATAAAGAATAGTATCCTGATACATCATGTGAAATGAGTTCTAAATCATGCTAATTTATTTGAAATTAGGGTTTAATCATGCTAATTCATGAAAAATAATGGTTTCCTCATGCTCTATGTTTAACAAGGCTTGGATCATGCTAATATCATGTTAATTGTTGTTGCCACATCTCCATCATGCTATATAATGCCTTTATGTTCATGTTTCTCTTATCCTCCATTAATATGTATGTTTTCTAACTTGTATTATATACTTCCTTTTATTCCTTTTTACTCCCTTACTAGGCTTTATAGCTCTCCCTTTTCTTATGAATGTCCCCAGGTTATCCCAAGAAATTCTAAGTATGAAGGACTGTTGTGCTCTTGAAAAATAAGTTTTCAATAAAGACGATTTATTTTGTATATTAAGTTGTCTTTTATTGTTCCTTATTTCCCAAGACACTAGACCTATCGATCCTTAGAGTTGTCTTAAGTTAATGTTTATGTAATAAATCATGTCAAAGTGTGTATTAAAGTACATTGTTGTTAAAGGTTGTATCAGAGGATATGTTTAGTTATTTTTGGGATTATGATTAGAAAATCCATGTGAAATCCATATAGATAAGAATAAGTATAATAAAAACATACCTAATTTTTTTTGATTATAGAGTAAGTGGTTCATCTATCAAATACATCCATATCTGGATATTAACAAGTAGATGTGGCTCTGAAAAAAATGTACCTAGGGGTAAAACTTAAAAAAATTCTTTAAGCTAGACTCGAACGAGAACTTGTGCACAACAACAGACCTTGCTACACTATTGGTTCGAAACTCCTAGGGGATATTCATTGGTAAATTCATAATCGTAGTATGAACCATTATTATGGGAATAAAACAAATTCCCCTAATAATATGTTATGGGAAGTAGATTATGGATAACATAGATTGAAGCCTATATATTCATATATTAAGGAAATAAATGTAATTTACAAGTTATCCCTTTTTTTCATTATATTTTTCTTATATGTTACCCATAAAATTCCTTTTATTCTATCTAATGTACGGTAATAGGAGGACTCAGGCTAACAACGGATGTGAAGATCAATGTGATGACTGTTCTAATGAGATTCCCAATCTGATGGGAGTGGGAATCACAAAATTTTTCATGATACTATCTCAGTTAACTCAATTTTTAAATAGAAAAATGGGGCAAGAGGAATGTACAACCCCACCTAAGAATTAACAATATGAAATAGATAACTTTATGAGACGATGGCCTCTTACTTTTAATGGTTCATTTGATCCCTCAATCAGCAAACAATGGATCAACTCCATTAAGAAGATCTTTTCCATCCTTCAATGTTCTAAACAAGAGAAGGTTCTTATAGATGTTTATAATATGGATGGTAAAGATGATCAATGGGGGACATTGATCAAATATACAAATCCTGAGGAAGAGATCGAGGCATTGGAATGGAAGGATTTCTAGAAAATGTTTTTCGATAAATATTTTACTCACACCTTCTGACTTAAGATAGAAAGTGACTTCTTACCCTCAAGAAAAAAGACAACGAATCCATTAGATTGTATGAGGAAAACATCATAATGCTTTAATGATACACCTCGGTATTTCTTGTTACCCCCAAATTCAAGGTTGACAACTTCTTTTGTGGGCTAAAACCTTTCCTACGAAAAGCCCTAACAATCCATGACTTCAATTGATATGAAGAAATTGTCTGATGTACCCCCAATTTTGAAATGGAGATCAGTGAATCTCATGGGTATCATGTGGATAAGATGTGGAAAGTGGACTTTAATTATGGTTGTCTGATATATATATCCAACAGTGCTAAGAAATACCAGCACCCCACTTTCCAAAGGTGTGGAAAGAATCACCCTGGAAGTCGCTTGAAGGGGATGAGGAAACATTTTAGGTGTGGAAGAGAAGGGAACCTAAATATTAATTATCGATAAGAAAAACTTTCTACAACGATAGAGGAGTGGAATTCTCCATTCGACCCTCAATGCATTGTTTATTGCTTTAACTACTAAGAACCGGGGCACTTAGAAAACTATTTCCCTAAGCCAATGATTTTCCGAGGCAACCAATAACATCCAAGGTAGCAAGCGCAAGATTTTTCTCTCACTACCACCAAAGTGAACCCCTAAAATTAAGTGGTGACATGTACGATAGTTATTCATTCAATAATAGAAAATTTAATATTTTATTCTAGTTCTACACATTCTCTTATGTCCTAAAAGTTTAGTAGAACAATACCAACACCACAAAAAATCATCGATGTAGAGATGTTATTGAGAATAGAAAATGGGGAAATTATTGCATCCCATGAAAATAAATCCTCCCCTATCACAATTTGAGGATTGAACTTCCTAGAAAAACACATTATAATCCCTCTAGTGGAATTTGATTAAATTCATGGCGTGGAATGACTTTCTCTATATAGATCCAACATAAATTGCAGTGAGAGGGAAATCACTATCCATATAGAGAATCAAACCCGATTTTGTAAAATTAAAAGGAGGAGGATGAATCTTCTTTAGCACCATTATCTCAACTGGGGATATTAATACCCTATGAGAATGAAAATATTGCTCAGATGATATAGTATAAGGATGAAACCATCCTTTATGACAATCCTATTTTGAGGGAATTTGTAGAAGTGTTTCCTGAGGAATTTCCTGGTCTTCCTCCTATAAGATATATTGAATTCTTGATTGATCTTATACTTGGGGATTTTTAAATATCCAAGACCCCATATATAATGGATGTTGTATAACTTGCCAAGATTAAGAAACCACTACAGGAGAATCTAGATAAAGGGTTTATACGCCCAAGTGCTTCACCATGGGGTGCACTAGTCCTCTTCATTAATAATAAGGATGGGTCAATTCACCTTTTTATTGATTTTCATGAGCTCAAAAAAATCACAATAAAGAATAAGTATCCTCTTCCATGAATTGATGAATTGTTCTATTAGATATGTGGAGTGAAATAATTCTACATGGTGGATCTGTGGTAAGGATATTACCATGTAACGGTGAAGAAGGAAGATATCCCCAAGACTGCTTTTCGTACAAGTTACGGGCACTATGAATTCATAGTAGTGCCTTTCAGACTCACTAATTCTCCAACAAACTTCATGGTATTGATAAATAGAGTCTTTAATGTTTACCTCAACAAATTTGTGGTAGTCTTTATAGATGATATTCTAATATACTCCAAAACCAAGGAGGAGAATGAGGATCATCTAAGCATTATAGTAGAGACCTTTCGAAAGGAGAATCTTAATGAAAGGTATAGAAAGTGTGATTTCTCGTTAAAGGAGGTCTCATTATTGGGCTATATCATCACAAGAAATGATATATATGTGGATTCCTCCAATAAAAATTAAATTGTGGAATAGAAGAGGCCAATATATAAAACAGATATTTATATCTTCCTTGGGTTAACTAGGTATTATCACTAATTTTTGATAAATTTATCATGATTTTAAAACCATATTACCACGATGAGTCTAAATGGAGTCACTTTTTCATGGAGTGATAAATGTGATGATAGCTTCATGGAGTTGAAAATGAGGGATATCATTGAACGCATTCTCACACTAACAACAAGTGGAGGACTTTTTGTGGTATTATTGATGCTTTGAAGAAGGGATTGGGTTGTGTGTTGATGCAAAATTGAAAAGTCATTTCCTATGATTTAAGGCAATTGAAATTTCATGAGTAGAACTGTCAAACACATGATATGAATTTAGATTCATTAATGTTCTCTTTGAAATTTTTGTAGCATTAACTCTTTAGGGAGAAGCTTGAAACATATACAGATAAAAAAAGACTCAATTATATATTCACACAGAAAGAGTTGAATATGATCCAATGAATATAATTAGATTTGATCAAATACTATGAATTCTCAATCCATTACCACCCTGGGAAAGAGAATAAGGTGGAAGATGATCTAAGAAGAAAGGACCCAGTGATTCTATCATTTATGAGAATTGAAAAGGATCTAATCATATTAGTTTTGATGAATATAGACATGGGAATCATAAACAAGGGAACATCATTAATCATTTCACAAATGATTTCTCAACCGTCTCTTTTGGAATGTTTAAAGGATTCCTAAAAGGATGATGTAGGAATTAAAAAGAAATTAAAAACTATCAAAAAAGTGAATTCCTTGAAGTTCAATTTTAATGAAGAAGGAATTGTGAGATTTGGGACAAGACTATATATTCCATAAAATCCGGTGTTAAAGACTGAACTTTTGGATGAGGCACATAGTTTGAATTTTTCCATTCACCCAAGAAACACAAAGATTTATCAAGAGCACAAAGATCATTATTGGTGGGAAAACATGAAGAAGGATGTCACCGAGTATACATAAAAGTTCCTAGTGCGTAATCCAGTGAAGTCTGAGAGGAATAAGTCTAAGTTGATGATGAAACCATTACCCATACTAAAATTGAAATGGGGGAACATCACAATGGACTTTGTTACCATAATTCTGAAGAAATCCAAAGGAAACAATGCTATCTGGGTTGTGGTGAATTGTCTTACAAAGACTGCACATATAATTAAAATTCGAGTGGATTTATCATTGGATCAACTGACAAAGATACACATCAGAGAAGTGGTTAGGCTACATGGAGTTTCACTATGAATTATATTTGATCGAGATCCAAGATTCACCTTTATGTTCTGGAAGAGTCTCCCACACACTTTGAATACTGAGTTAAACTTCAGTATGGCTTATCATACTCAAACTAATTTCTAATCTGAGTGGAATATCCAAACAGTTGAGGACATGTTTAGGGCATGTTGAATGGAATTGAAAGGAGGATGGGATCAACATCATCCTCTTGTTGAGTTCTCTTACAACAGTAGTTTCCTCTCATTCATCCAAAAGGCACTTTATTGCGTCTTTTATGGGAAGAGGTAAATAACACTGGCATGTTGGTATGAATTTGGGGAGAAAAAACACCTAGGTCTAGAAATGGTCAAATAAATTGTAGAGAAGGTTAAGACTATCCAGCATCACATTAAAGCTGGTCAGATTTGAAAAAATTTCTATGTTGATAATCATCGATGACACCTAGAGTTTGATGTTGGAGACAATGTATTCCTACAATATCACTGTGGAAGAGAGTTATGATATTTGGTAGGATGTGAAATCTTAGTTCAAGGTATATCAACCCTTTTGAGATCCTTGATCACATTGGAGTAGTGGCCTATCAACTAGCACTCCCACCAAACTTGTCTCAAGTACAGGATGTATTGCATGTATCACTCTTGAGGAAGTACATACCTGACTCATCACATGTACTCATTCTAGAGGAGGAAACATTGGATATTGACCTCCCCTATGAAGATAATATGGTGATGATTTTAGATCATGGGGGAATAGTTCTACGAATTATGACAATTCCCCCCATCAAGGTGTTCTGAAAAAAACCACAAGTTTGAAGAAGAAACATGGAAATATTAGGAAGTGATAAAGTAGAGTTACCCTTATATGTTTTAGTGTCGGAAAAGTAATTTTTAAGGGTGAAATTTCTAAAGGGGTGAAGACTGCAATGACCCAAAGTTTTATTATTGAAAATTATTCCTGATCTAATTAAATGACTTATTATGTAAAATGGTTATATAAAACAGATGAAAATCTTTGGTTTTATGTTTTTGGATTTTAAAATACGATTAATAATTATTTCCATTGCTGATATATCCATTTAAAAATGATCACATGATTAGTATAAATATAGGGCTTTAACAAATCCAATTTACTCAGAAAAAATAAATGATGGCCTCATCCAGAAGAATTGATCCATATAAAGCCCATTTTTCAGAGCTCGAAAAGGAGGTATCATCATTGAGCTTATCTCAGGACCAATACCAAGATAAGATTCAACATTATACACTTGAACAGAATTTCTTACAGGATAAATGGAAGTTAATAGATATTACCACCCAGGGATGTTATCCGAGCTACACCAAGAGTCTATCACCATCAAACACCTTACCCTTAGGTCTTATGATGGTGTTATAAGGTGTTATGTAACAAGACCCCAAAACTATGTTTATATGCATTATCTTTTCATAGAATAATGAATATAAATTGATTTTATTATTGTAACTTTATAAACGGGGTTTAAAGAACAAATAATATTTTTAGTTAATATTCTATTAAGAAATATATTTTGTTGAACTATTGGATTTATGGATTAAATAATATTTTAATAAAATATTATTAATAAATTATCTTTTATTAAATATAAATTATCATATAATTTTTATACAATTATAATTTTTATTAAGGTTTGGATGTTGTTTTTTTCAAAACCCTTGAATTTTCAAAATATTAAAGTTTTTAAAAGTAAAAAAATTAACATATTTAGAAAAATATTTAGATAAAATTAATATTATTTTTGGATTCAAGATGTCGAAATTATCTAATGGTGAATTTTTCATAATTTTTTGAGACAGTCAAATTTTTGGGTAAAATTTAAAAACTGTTTAAATATATAATGTGTTTAATGACATCATAATGACCATATAGTGAGGTAATAGAATACTACAAAAGGGATATTTTGCCAATATATTATTAACCTTTAAAATAATATTATTTTAGATTTTTTTGATTAATTTTATTACACCTTAGTGGGCCCTTCAAAACATATAAAATATTTTAGCATTTTAAAATGATTTCCTTGAGTGTTTTACTCACATCCATATAAGAAAGCCTTACATCATAATAATTTCGGTATTTGGGCATATAAAATAATTTTTTCCACTCCCCTTTTTAAAAAACCATGGGCAAAAACCATGGATGGTTTGTGGTTTTTATTATTTAATTATATAGATTCCAAAACCAAAATTTCTGAAATATTAAAGAATTACTCTCTCATTTCCTATATAAACCCACCCAATCTCCCACTTATCATCATTAAAAATCCTTTTATAAAACCCCTACTCTTACCTCCAATTTTATAATCCTCCTAATGCACCACAATCTCTCATGAAGACCCTCATAAAGCTCTTGAAGTCACACACTCAAGTAAGGGATCCTCACTTTCATTCCTTACTTATTTATGTCCATGTTTTCATATATTTTTATGCCCTTTAATTTTCAATTAAAAATTTTGGGGTATGATTTTAACCCCCCTATACTTACCTTCTTATTTTTTCAGTATAGTAGACCCCTTTCCCTCTCATAAGTTCCTCCCATGTACACATGTTACCATACCAATATTCCTTAAGGGATTTCCCTATCCTTATTTACTTTCAAAAAATTCGTTTATATTATGCATCTAAATTTCATTAAATATATTTTGATATTATGTTACATGAACCCCTTAAAGTCTATTTCATGTAAAAATTATGATATACACATTTATCCCTCATAAAACCATTATACGATTTCTATTTGATGTCGTTATGCTGCCAAAATTATACCAAATTTTCCTATGATAAAATCATCATGTATGTGAATACTATACCCTTTTCTCTAGCAAGGGTATTCACCTTTATGCACATATAATTGTTGATTTAGGACTTAAATTTAGGTATTTCACATATATTATTCTTGGAATAAATTATGATGTTTAAAGAATCCTTGTTGTATGATCTACGTGGCACACTTATGCATGAAAATAAATGATTAAGAAGGGTGTGCCTTGATAGCGCTCCAATGCATTAGGTAAATAATTGTATCATGATACATCATGTGAAATAAGTGTTGAATCATGCTAATTTATGTGAAATGAGGTTTTACTCATGGTAAATCATGTTTAATGAGGGTTTACTCATTCTTCAAGTTCCATGAGTCTTGGATCATGCTAATATCATGTTAAATATTATTTCCACATCTCCATGTTATGATAATCATTCTATATCAAGCCTTTATGTTAATGTTCCTCTTATGATACATTGATATTTCAATTTCCAAAAATGTATTTTATTCTTCATATAATAATTTTTTTACTCCCTTACTTGGATTTATAGCTCACCATCTTCATATGAATTCCCTCAGGTTATACCATGAAATGCTAAGTATAAATAAGTTTGTGGTCATGTAACAGAAGTTTTTAATAAAGATGTTGTATTTTATGTCTTAAGCTATCATGTAATGTTACTAATTTTTAAAGACACTAGACCTATCTACACTCTTAGTTTTATTAAGTGAATTTATATGTAATAAATCATGTTAAATTATGTAATAAATTATAGGGTTTTTATAATAAATAAATTAGATAATAAGCATTTTTGAACTAAAATTCAGTATTTTTAACTATTCATTAAAAAAATGAAATTTCATAGAAAAACACCAGAAATTAACCATAAGAAAATTTCAAAATTCTGAATTCAAAAATAAGGTATATTTTATCACATTTATATCATAAATGTGTGAAAATTAAGATTTAAAATTGATACACCATTAAAATGTGGAAAAATGCCTTAAAAATATAAGTTTTCGTGTGAAATATTGGATTTTCTCGTGTCTTATACATACCAAATATATTGGATTAATAAAAATAATCATTTATTAAATATGTAAAATATTTAATAAATTAATAACACTCATTAATTTAAATTAATTTAACTTATTATTGTAAAATAGCATTGTGAGCAAAAAAATAGTTTTATATAAAAATATCCTTTTAATAATAAATTATCTCTTATATTCATTTATAATTTATATTTATCCAATTATTTAGTTGTATAAATAATATATTTTCATAATTTAGTCAATAAAATTCATAACGGCTAGTTTATATCTTATTATATTAAATAATATTGTTTTAATTATAGATTGTTTCTCGTTAACACTTGGTATTTTGTATAGTTCAAGCCATCAAATAATGTAATTTTTTCATGTAAATCAAGCTATAGGACAAGGTAGTTATTGTGTACAATGCACACTAACATAATGTCACATGCATTTCAATTTAACTAGGAGATTCATACATCGAAATATATATAATATATTTTAAATAGTAAATATATTATAATGTATATGGATATTATATTACATTACATGCTTAATATCATGTATTATACACACTATTGAACACAAGGTTCTTACATTGGGTTTTTAGGGCATCACATTCTCCCCACCTTATTTAAATTTTATCCCAATAACTTCAAATCGATAATGGGGATATATTGTTTGATTCTACTTATGTTTGCAATCCCATATCATGAGAGGGGTTCATAAGTAATCCTCTATAAAAGGGAGAATGTAATGTACTAAGTTCTTATGTAATACCATGTAACTAGGTCTCCATGTATTAGAAAATCAGTGGAAAGTAGTTACATGTGCTTGGAGGAAAAATGTAAATAATTTTAGGGATTGAATGAGGTCATAAATCACAAACATGTGAATGATAAATAGAAAGATGATGGCCTGAAATCCATAAATATTTTATTATTTATAAAGTCATTGGTTTAATGGAAATTTAGGTATTAGAAAGAAAATTATTTAGAATCCATTTTCTTAAAGTTTGGGAATTATTTTACTGGCCAATAATATAACAAAATATTTTTACTCAAAAGGTTTAAATCTAATGTGAACAATCATAAAATTTGGTTTTTCATTGATCAAATTCTACGTAATCCCTTTACTCACAAAAATTAATTACCAAAAAAGGATTTTCTAATTCCTAAAGCACTAAAATGTTCAATTAAAGGATTATAAGACCTAT
Organism: Viscum album; assembly: GCA_963277665.1. Classification (NCBI taxonomy): domain Eukaryota; kingdom Viridiplantae; phylum Streptophyta; class Magnoliopsida; order Santalales; family Viscaceae; genus Viscum; species Viscum album. The sequence continues at coordinate 1,853,965,492 of OY728163.1, read as the reverse complement.
AAAAGAGTGAAAAGTCTAACTATTTTTCTGTAACTATCATTCAAAACTAACATAGTTAATAGATTAATCCATAATTCTCAAATGTGATATTAATGGTTCATCCTTAACATTTATTCATCAAATTGTTTAAATAAAAATAAAAAAAATAACTTGTACATTGCATAGGTCAGTGGTTGGCATGAAACCCTTATCATCCTTCGGTCATGGGTTCAAGTCCCACTACCTTTTTGGATTTGATTGGTTGTCCCCTAGATTATAGGTTGTCCTTTTCTAAAACCATATTAATGCAACTTCCAAATATATATATGATGGGAATCCTTGAAATAAGGTTAATCACTAAATAGACTTTTAACTAAGGTTCTCACTATCGCCTCAACACATAAATACCACATTCATTTTATTTCCACAAATGTCCTTCATTGTTCTAGGGTTTATCTATAATTTCATTAGTTTTATTTATAAATCATTAAACACTATATTAAATCTCAAACTTCATAGTTTTAGCATATGTTACCTATAATGCATCCAAATCCTTCAAAATGGTTCGTAAATAAAAAGTGGATTATCCTATGCATATCCCCTAGGAGTGTGAAAATAGGTGTGCATTAAGGCCCATTGTCATGTGCCATGTTACCTTGAGTCAAGCTCAGATTTGTTACTCCTACATATATTTTTCCTAGAAAAACATCAAATTGTTGTATCTAGATAGGGATGTGTTGAAAGGAAGACCCAAGTAATCTACATTTTACTAAAATTATAGGGGTTTTATCTATAATTCTTCAAATTCTACCATAGGGTTATGTTTTATAATCTTGGATTTCTTGAATCCAATAACCAAGGTTTCTACTAAACATCATTTGAAACCAACTATTTTGAAATATCCCCAGATAGCATACAGATGGTGTTTGCTAGCAATTAAATTGGTATGATTACAAGGAATCTTGTCCCGAATTACCAATCAGTTTAGTAGTTTTGGTAAACAAGATACATAAATGATAATTGTAAAAAAATGGATACACTAATTACAAAATATTTTGTTTACTTATAAAAAATAAACAACTTCGAGAATAATACTAATGCATATTGTATATTCCATCATTTATTTCGTAATACAATTATTGGATTCCAGGGGAAAGAAAAATAATAATGGTGAGCTCAAATTCTTAGTAGGGCCAAAATATAGTGGAAGCAACAATTAATCAATCTGAATAGTCATTATAGAATGGTAAATAATTGAATACACATTCCATGTAGTCAATAAACTGAATGATGGTACATAGAAAATATATTGAGGTAATAACTAGAAATATATTCCATTCAAATAACAAGATAATGAAAAATAAATATGTCACGGTATGAAACTAAAAAACATTCCATTAATCAATGAACTCAAATGAAATATATCTATAGATATGTCAATGCAGAAACTCATGGATGAATAGTAACTGAAACAACTATGATGGACATTCATTCTTAATGGAAGTCATGTATAAGTCACATGGTGACCCATTACTATCGATACCTTTCAAAATATGGTTTAAAACTAAGTCCAGAAACACATTTTCACTATTATTTGTCTGGTGAGAAATTGTCGATGTATCGATGAGATATATAAAGTCCTGGATCAACTCATCATTTCCTTTCTAAATCATTCCTCTTATTGAATAAAAAAAATAACCAATATTCGTTATCAATCAACCATATTGAATGGGAAATAAATATTTATATATATTTCCCCAAATAATCAAATAAATTTCAAAGTAGCCACTATTTGTTAAATGATATATGGTTTAGGTAATGAACATATCCCTAATAATTTATATGGATAGCTAGGGGAAATTCAATGTTTAATGACCATAGTAAATTGAATATTTCAAGAGGACTAAAAGTATTCAAGGAAGTGAATGTGAATACTATCCTTGGATAAATCATACATAAACTTTCTATAGGAAGATTAAGGATGATATCAATAAAAAAATCCCATGGGGAGTAAAATAGAGGTTGTTGTTGTTGTAAAAAATAAAATAAAAATTTTAAAAATATTATTGAAGAAAATATCTTTTTAATTTGAAAAAAATTTATATTTTATTTCATTAAAAATAAATCTTTTAAAATTATGAAGGATTCTTCAATGAAATGATGGAAGATGAATTTGTACATGTCGAAAGAGGTAAAAAGAGTATTCTATTTATATGTAAAAATATTAGAAAATTACTCATTAGAAAATCAACAAAAATATTCCTTTGAAACATTGTTAAAAGACAAAAAGTGTAAAAATTTCATTAAAAAATCATTTTAAAATCATTTTTTAAATCCTTTAATAAAACATGGTTTTTAGAATAAAATATGTTCTCCGACTAAATAGAGATAAAAATTCGGGGTTTTGAAAGGTGTTTTCTAAAAACATCTTAGTACCAAAGAGTGAAAAAATGGTACTAAAAATTGAAATGATCAAAAATAACCAAATAATAATGAAAATTTTAATTTGAAAATGTGTATATAATTTTCTAAAATAAAAATTAGTTTGAATTATCATTAGAAATAGTCTTGAAAAATGTTATTTTTATCATTCCAAAGTGTCCCATACCACTTTGAAACATTTTTAAATTACAAACCAAATAAAATAATAACATTAAATTAAAGTGTTAAATACCATGAAGGAAATTTAATTCATGATATAAAATATAAAAATGTTCATTAGGTAAACTACACAAAAGATTTATGTGGTGAATATGACAATTATTTTATGGATGTAAAAAAGTGAGATAGAAATCCTTATGATTATAGTAAAAAATGGATTGGATAACCTAAAGGTAATAATCCATAAATAAAAAATTTAAATACAATGAAGATAATATAATTCATGAAATTAAATAAAAATGTGGAAGTAAGTACACCATATATAATAAATTAGGTATACATCAATTAAGTATGCCTCACGTAATAAAAATGATACAAGAATCCCTTACCATGTGTTTCATTTCAGGTAAAAGTACTTTAACTTACAGTATAAAAAATTTAGGTTAATATTCAACTTGATTTAGAAAAATTTTCATGTTTTAATTAATTTTATTTCACTTATTTTAGTATTGTGTACATATACTTAAATAATTAATTTTATTTCTGGTGTTTTGACCAAATATAGTTTATTTGTCAAAAAAAACTTTCCCAGGTCAACGATGGTAAAAGGGGTCATTATATAAAATATCAAGAATAATAACCCCGAAATAAATATCATATTTATACATCGATTATACTTTTAAAATAAATCATTAAATATGGGTATTGAGAATGAATTAATGTTCCAATCATGGAGATAATATGCCGTATATTCGCATGAGTAACGCTTCCATTTTGTAGGGGTCATTATGGAAAGAAAGTAAGTTACACCATATCATTACAGAATGATCATAGTATAATAAATACCATATTAATTAATCAGAAATAAATTAATATATAATTGTTTTGATAAAAAATGAACCACATCTTGTCAAGGAGGCGGTAGTCCACACATATATGATTAACGTTATGACATTTTATGTGTGTGAAAGGGTAATAAAGGAAATGATATATATATAAATATATTCCCAGAAAATATTTTTTTATTATTAATATCATATATAATTTTTATGACTCAGATTATTAATTAAAACCACCCTTTATACATTCCATGTTTAGAGTGAATGAATCACAGCGATTTGAGGGGGATACAGTCCACTCTTTATCAAATGATGTTGTTGTATTAACGTAAAATAGAAATTATAAATGTTAGGTGTAATATTAGGATTAAAAAATTATGAAGACACAATAAATATCATATATAATATATATAAACATATTTCTCTTCATAATGGTGACCATGAGAGGCAATAATAGAAGAATGAAAAATCATCTTTTCGTGATGCAATAGTTCACCGTCCACAGAAATATTATGTCCATCAACCAATAGATGGTGGTGTGCATAAGCGAAGGTCTAAATATCATCATAAAAAAAAATAGTATATTTATAATACTTTTGTTATTATACATGAATAGAATAATTATATTTTAGGTGTCGTATAATAGAAATGTGACTAGAGAGATTGAGAAAAGACATTACCTTTTAATTAGGTAACTTCTTTTGGTTTAAACCAAAAAGCCTCCATGGAAGGTACTCATCACAATGGGAGGTTTATTGGTCTAGGGTAGGTATTTTGGGAGGCCATTTGGGATTATTTAAGTAAAACTTAAGATTCTTGAGAGGTGTGAGGAAGGGGTAGAGGTTGTGGCCTTTTATAGGGAAGGAAAATGACTCACTTTGTATTATTGAAAATAAGTAAGGTGTACACATTTTATTACCTTATAAAAGTCATAGAAAACCAACCGAAATCCCTAATGGATGGTTAATGGGTGAGATATGGCCATAAAATGGGTTTTGGACAAGTTTATAGGTCATTTGGGCACTTAAATTAATGTATTAGACCTTTATTAAGCTTAATATTTCCTTAATAATTGAAATTAATTTTAATCACTTTCACTAATATTTTTGGTCAAAAACCAAAGTTGGTATTATTATATATTATAATTTATTCTGATTCCAAATTTTGAATCTAGTTTTTTCAATGATAATAAAATAATTGGAATAAATTAAATTAAAATTAATCCCATAGATGGGACGACAATGATGTTTTTAATGTTAAAATTTCTGAATGATTGATATGTTTTTATAATCAATTTCAAAGTGAAATTGATCCTAATGACACAAATGATATTAATTTATAAAAATATTATCTAATTAAACTTTAAAACCTACTTAATTTATAATTTAACCTTATAAATAAATTAGATAAAAATGGTTTTGAACTAAAATTCAGCATTTTTAACTAATCATTATAAACTGATGTTTCTCAGAAAAACCCAAAAGATCAGCCTATGATAATTATGACATTATGAATTCAAAATTTAATTTAATTTTATCAAATTAAATTTTATTTTATCAAATTAAATTTTATTTTATCAAATTATATTCAAAAAAGTGTCAAAATTATGATTTAAAATAGTTTTCATCTGAAAAGGCGATAAAAATGCCTTAGTAAAAATATAGGTTTTTAAGTAAAATATTGTGTTTTCTCTTATGTTATGATTACAAAATCTATTGGATGAATATAAAAAAATAATTTATTTAATATGTAAAATATTTATAACATTAATATCACTCACTAATTGAAATTAATTTAATCTATTAGGGTAAAACTGCTTTGTGAGCATAAGAATATTTTTCTATAAAATTATCCTTTTAATATTAAATTGGTTCTTATATTCATTTATAATTTATTTGTAACCAATGATTTAGTTTTATAAAACATATAATTTCATAATTTAGTAAATAATATTCATCACAGATTTTTTATATCTTATTATATTAATTATTAATATTTTAATTGTAGATTGTTTCTCGATAAGACTCAGTATTGGGTATAGCGTAAGCCATCGATGAAGGTTTCTTTTGTATGCAATGAAAGCTATAGAGGAAGGTCGTTGTTGCCTATGATATTTGAAAACTTAGTGTCATGTGAATTTCAAGATGACTTGGTGTTTCATGAGTTGAACTATATTGAATATATTTTAAATAGTTAATATATTATAAAGTTTACAGATATTATATTACCTTACGTTCTTGCTGCTGCGTCTCATACACACTATCAAACACAATGTTCTTACTTTATCTTTTTTGGGCATAAAATTTCACATTTGTGTATTTGGGGTAAAAATATATGTAGATTTAATCCTGAATATCTTCCATGAAATAATCAATCTTGTGCTTCCCAAAAAATATTGTTAGATGAATATACCCACATCTAGGGTGCCCAATGATGAAAACATGTGTTATTTTTTCCATAAAACTCCACTTCATGTTATTGGGTTTATTTAAGGGAAGTTTATTTGTTCCATAATGGAATATGAAATAAGATTATTATTAAAATATTGGGCCATTGAATGGTACTTTTCTCTAAATGAATGTTTTATCATGTATGCATATTTTCGTATTGGTCAAGATAAATCCAGAAATATGATCACCAGTGTAAATACCCCAAACATAGTAGCCTAGAGTTAGTGGTCACCATATTAAATTGGCAATATATACATGGAATCACATATTTAAGGTCAAAATAGTTTAGTAGTCTTAGAAAACTATATATATACTTGAATCCAATATAAAAATTGAAAACAAAAAATAAAACATGATATTTTTTTGAGAAATCAATAATTATTATTATCATATCCCTATATATAAATCATAATACAAATCATGTAATCCTAAGAAAGAAAAATATATAAAATGGTGGAGTTATAATTCTCAGTAATGGTATGGGTACAGTGTATGTAATTGTAAATAAATAAGGAATAATCAATATGAAAAGTTAAATAACTAAACACATTCCATTTAATAAATAAATTGAACATGAAGAATAATATAGAATGAATAAAAGATTATGAAATGATTCTATATAAATAATCACATGATATTGAAAATTATCCAATTATATTCAAACAAATCAAATAATCACATGGAACATCAATAACTAATCTCATAGTGAGGAAATTCATAATGAAAAACATAATAACCATACCATCTAGGACTAGTGCCAAGACATCATTCATATTGGGAAAGGCATCGACAAAATACACAAGCTATTTTGTCTCATGAGACATACTTATGCTTGAATGGAATATAGTTTCACTCACCCTTTATTTACTAATTGTAATGAATTCCTCATATTAAAGGTGTGAAAAATAATGAACATAATTTTTTTATCACATATGAAATGTTAAATCACAACTTAATTAATAATTATAATCCTAAACCATTCAAAGTAATATAATAAAATGGTATCAAAATAGTATATCCCTAGTCAAATTTATCATAAAACATCTATAAAAATAAAATAAATGAAATAATTATAACATATTACAATTATATAATATGTGAAATAATGTTTTTTTGTCATTTATGAAAATAAATACCATAACAATTCCATCAAAAAAATTCTTGAGGAAAATATCTTCTTCACTTATAAATTCTCATAAAAAATAAAAAATATTAAGAAATAAAATCTTTAAAATATGATTTTAAAATTACACAATAATATTAAATGAAATTTGTTGTTATAATGGTGGGTAATTTTGTATAAGCCATATAAGTTGAAAAAAACATTCCATTCACATTGTTGTAAACAAGGATAAAAAGTGACTCATTTTTAAAAAGAGATGGAGATGCATTTCAAATAGTTTATTAAAGTGTAAAACATAGGCTAAATGTAATTAATTTACAAAATTTAGAATGATGAAATAATTTTTGAAATAATTTTTAGAAAACATAGACTTGAAAAGGGATTTTCAACTAAAGAGAGATATAAATCCATCTTTTTTAAAAACTTTGTTTAAATAAATTTAAGTAAAAATTAGAGGAAAATGGAAATATTAATTAAAAAATTCATGAATAAAACGAGGATAATAAAATTAAGGAGTTTCTTTTTATATATATTAAAATATTTCATCATAATAGTCTTAATAAAAAACAATCCGGATAAATAATGAGATTATAATTGTAAAACCCTTACCACTTTGATAACTTTTAAATTGTAAGACCCATGAATGAAATAACATAAAATAAAACTTAAAATACCTTTAATATTAATATATTAATTATTTAAAATATAAAATTGGAAGTATAAAAACCGCATAAAATAAATAATTGGTGAATATGACATATGTCTCACATAAGTAAATGTGAGATGAGAAAGCCTTACCGTATGTATGATTTCCTTTGTAACTATTTTTATATCCTCTATAATAAATATATATTTATCATAGAGGTATTTTATAACCATAATAATATATTTTTTACCAAATATTATTTATATATAGTCTTTTGTGACCTTTGTATTAGTAATTATTAGTTAAAATTACTATTTCAGTTGGTAATTTCTTCGTTTTTTATATATGTTTTTCTTTTGTAATTTTCATTTTTATTCTCTGATAATGGTTAAATAATTTAAAAAAAATTTACCATAAATTTAATGTCATATATAATCATTATATAAGTATTTATAACATTCCACAAAATATTGAGATGAAGAAATGAGTTACATTGTTCATAGAGATGGTATACTGTACGTACACATGAAAGATGTTTCTATTTATCCAACATATGGAATGTAAGAAAGGTAAATAATATATCAATTTTATTGAATAATTAATATGTAATATATGTATTTTATATTAACTAAATATATCATTACTACTATCCATTTCAATATAAAATGAAAAACATTTCACATTTTTACGTGGAGGCGGTAGTCCCCATGTACACACGAGCGATGTAATTGTTTTCCAAAGGATTAGATGTTAGGAATTTATATGGGATATTTTAATTCCATAAGTATTTTAATGTTGTAAATATCATATAAATAAGTTAAATATATCATTATATCTTGCTGTGGGATGCGGTGATGGAAATTGAATCACATCAGGTTGTGAGGTGCTAGTTCGTTGTAGACACGATCGAAGGTTTTGTTTCCCATTTAATGAAATACGAGATGAATATTTATAATTAAATTAAAATAATAACATATAATTATATATCATATCATGTTTTATTATTTTATCATACCTTGGGAATATTTTAAGGATTTAGAATGAGTAAAACGAAAACACATGTTTAATAACATTACCTCTTCTTCAGACAACCTCTTTAGGTTTACACATAAAACCATCATATATTGGACTAATAATTAATAAAAAGGCCCTAAAATTTTTAGAGGTATTTATTAAATATATTTGTTAATATATTTTACTAAAAAATTGGGAGTTTTAGGAGGAGAGGAGAGGTGGTGGATTTTTATATGTGGGGGAAAGGACATAATATAAATTTTTGAAAAGAAAAGGTGATACCCAAAATTTTCACATTCCACATGGATCCAAAATGGATAATTATATAATAATAGATTCTATGAGTTATAAATATTTTCATAAACTTTTAACATTAAATATTTATAGGTTATTTCAACTCATGTATTTTTCTTTTAACCCCCAATAAACAAGTTTTGAACTTAACTGCGAAAACTATATTTTACAATTTTTACTAATCATTATGAAAAAAATTATGATGAACTTGTTATATTATATTAATTATTCTGATTCCAAATATATAATATATTTTTCAAAATTCAATTCAGGAAATTTAAAATATATATTTAATATTAACTCTCTAAATGTGATGAAAAGGAAGTTTCCAAAGAAAATATTTTCAAAAGTATAGTAACTTTTAATATCAAAAAACAATATGAAATTGATTCCAATGACTATAATTCTATTTATTAAAACACAGTGAAAATAATTTTTTTATAAAATTTTTAAATAGAAATTTTACTTTAAAATACATTAAAACGAAAGATAGTTTTCATCAAATACCATAATTTTTCAATATTCATCAAAAAATTAATTTTTTAAACAATTTTCCAAAAATTCACTCAAAGGTAATTTTTACATGATTATTTTAATAATTAAGTTCATTTTTAAGATATTTTTTAGAAAATTGATAAAAATTAATTTTAATGTATGTGTGCAAAGTACCCTGAAACCACCATTAAAAAAACATTATTCCAAAAAATATTTATTTTTTTAAAATATTTTTTTAATAATTCTAATCCATAGATAACCATTGAACTTATTTAATAAATTTGTAAAACATATAAACTTATTAATTTATTTTTTATGATTCATACCCACCAATTAAATGACAATGTTATAAAAGAATGCTATATTACGTACATTTAGACTCGAGGTTGTGTGTATTGTAAGTTATCAAAAAGGATAAATTTAACAAAATATATTTCATGGGTCATTTATTCTTGGTTTTTATTTTCATATATTCTATTGAAAACACTAATATTATTTTTAAAATATTGGGGACTTACATTTTTTAATGACCTGACATTTAACATTACATATTATTGAGACATTAGACTATATTTAACTTTCTTTTCGCAAAGATATTTTAGGTTTAGAGTTTTATAGAAATAGTTTATAAATATTGTATAGAAAATCCATAGATTACAAGATGGAAATTTCTAATCAATACACATTTTACCCAATAAATAATTTTTTTAAAATTTCAATTTTTTTCTTTTTTAGGACATATCTTCCCATTTTTTATTTTGACCTCATAACTATAAATAATGATTCTTAAACCCTGTGATTTTTTAAAAAAATATGGGATGAGCACAGAAATATTAGTAAGGTAAATAAAAGGAAAATAATCCACTATTCTATTGAAAATAATAAATAATAGTAACATAATTACCATTATCATATTATTCACTGAGCTTATGGAATAAATCATTTACATATGAAAAATCCACACTTTTTTCTGAATGAAAATTTTTAAAACCCATAGAAAACATATATAAAACATATTGGAAATGTGGTGAATAAATGAGTAACTATTGTGGTTACACATATAATAAAAATCATGGTTATAATTAGAATAACCATTGTAGTATATTCCCACAAACTGTTATGATAAAACCAAACAGCTAAATCTGTCCCATATTTGGAATAACCATTAAATTATATTATATAATCTCTTTAGAGAAACCAAATAAGTTAGATCCCTCCCAACACATAATTAATTGGAGTGATATAAGAGGCCTACAGAAATTTTTTTAATCACTAAACCAACCATCATTATAAACAATTACAAAGAACCATAACATAAGGCATATAAGTTTGAATTATAAAAACAATCTTTGATGAAAATAACCTTTTAATTTTGAAATAATTTCTTAAAATATAAATATATAAAAATATTAAGAAAAATATTTTATCTGAAAATAAATTTTTAAACATGTAAGGGAAACACTAAATCATTAATACATCATGATAATAGGAAAATATTATCATACTGGATAAGTTTAGAAAATCATTCCTTTCAAACTATTTAATAGAAGGTTTAAAACAACCTCATTAAAAAAAAGGAAATATGATTCATTTTAAATTTTCAAAAAAGTTAATAAATAGTTAAATATTAAATTAAAAAATCATTCAATAATATTAAAAACATTCTGTAATATATTTTTATAAAATATGGACATTGAAGAAAAATCTAGTTTTATGGGATACTTTAAAAAGATAAATTTTAAAAGAAAGTCCATTACCTTGAGTCCAAATCATCATGTACGCTATTTATATTCCATAATAACAACCCTTGGTTATTTATTTAATTATTTAAGAAAATTTTACAATATTATTATTTATTTTATTTTTTCTCCAACCATGCTATATTTAATTTATTAATAGAATACACTTACATCAGATGTTTTGACAATATTTGTTTCATAAGTCCAAAATGTCGTAAGTAAGTTTACTATGGACAAAGTGGTCATTAATCTAGAATATCCAAAATAATAATCATGAAATAATATTAAATTTTATAAATAAATGATACTTTTAAATCCTGTTGTTCAATTATTTATGCAAAATTAAATATATTACAATCACAGAGACCGTAGGTCGTACGTACATGTGAGCAACATTTCTATTTTCAACGATAATTATGGAAAAAAAATATAAGTATTATTATATATTTTAAAAATTATAAAAATATCATAAATATCATATTACTTATTCATATATACTTATATGTATCATCCATGTGATGTGGTGTTGAATAATAAATCACATTACTTCATGGAGGTGGTAGTCCACACGTAGGCAAGAATGACGCAATCATTTTTTTAAATAGAAATTTAAGATGGAAAATGATATATTATATTTTTATCACATTAAATTTTCTAATAATATAATATATAAACATTAATTACATATTTACAACCTTAATTGCGAGATGGTTATGGAAAACGAATTATATCGGTTTGATGGGCGGTAGTCCACCGTAGACCTGAATGATGGCTTTGTTTCCCATTTGATGGAATATGAGATGGATATAGCTCATGATATTAACATAAAAACATAAAATTATATATATATAATTGTTTTTGTTATTTTATCATGGTTTAAAAATATTTTATGAAGGTGAAGGAGGAAACAAAACTAAAATAATCCCATTAAACTATACATCATCTTTGTAAAACCTCTTTTACTTAACACATTAAGACCACTAGGGATGGTGTTATGCCTAATAAAGAACCAATATATTGAGGGTTTGGATTATTCTAAGTAATTTTTGTAGGTACTTTCTAAATAAAATGGTTTTTGATAGGTGAAATATTGGGAAGAAGAGGTTCCCTTTTATAAAAGAGGTGAGGAACACTCTTGGAATTTCTTAAAATATTAAACTAAAATAAATTATTTTTCAATTGAAAATGGATTTAAAGTGGGTTATATCTAATATAAGATGTTTATGTGCTTAAATAACCTCATAAAATAAAAGGTACACATGATTTGACTATATTTATACACTTACATTTTGGTTTTAACACCAACTTAACACTTTTAACTCTCATCGTGACATCATGTATTTTAAATTTTTGAGGGTTAATATAGTTACAATAGAATTAAAAAAGAACCATAAATGGACCATGGATTATATTTAAATCTTATACTACGGACGTCACTAAATTTATTTTTTTATAAATATTATATAATTTAATAAAATAAGTTTTATTATAAAACTTCTCAAATTTCGATTTTTAGAACTATTCTTTGAATTTAAAATAATAATATTAAGGAAACATATTAAATTAAAAAAAACTATTTTAATATTTTCATAAAATCTCATGATAATCTATAAAATTATTTTATAAAATTATTTATCTCAAATTATATTTTCTTAATATATATAATATCATCTATTTGATGTTTTCATTAATTGAATAATTATTGCATCAATATTGTGTAATAATTTTTGATAATTATTTATTCACTAAAATTTAGAAATAAATTACCATGAAGTGTATAAATATTTTAGATTTTAAAATAATATTTATATTATGTAATAACCTATATATAACTCCATGATAAAACTAATTTAGTTATTAAAGAAAATAGTGTGACATGCATGACTTTTCATTAAATAAAATATTATAAATTTCATAATCACTTCCATATGGAATTAAAAGATCATAAATTTTAACTTTTCATGAATATAAATGATATATTATCATAAAATAAAATTTTACTAATTATTAAGGTTATTTTATAGTCCATATAATTTTAATTTTGACTTTAATTACAAGATTTATGTTTTACCATGGTAAAACAAATTACCAAGTTTACTATTCATCCTGAACAAATATAAAAGGGATATATTTAATAAATTTTGAACCATTCAATCCAAATATGGAATACAATTTTCCAAATTCAATACAAAGTTTATTTTATAATTTAATTTAAAATTAATCCCGCAAAACACAATGAAAAATAATTTTATTAAAAAATGCATTTTATGCCCAAAAAGTACTTATATCAAGATAAGGTATAAAGAATATTAAAATATGTTTAATTATATTATATCAAAAATATATTACATACAATAATTTTTATCAAATTCAAATATTGAGAGGGATTTTTAATATAATGAAAATAACTATTTTATAAAAATCATTATCTTTTAGTAATCATTGAAAAATTAATCAATTTAGAAATTTATCAAAAAAAGCCTAGGATAAATTTGACATTATAAATTAAAAAATGAAATTAATTTTTTCAAATAAAGTTTCTAAATTTTTTATAAATTAATTATAATCATCTCAGATAAATAAAATACAAATCAATTTTGAAGAAAACTTATTTTTCAAAGAATAGATTTACATTACTAAAAAGTAAGTGATTATTTTATTAGAATTTACCAGTACATTAATATTTAGGAGCTTTAAATTTATTTTATAAATTAGTTATTCCTATTTATACTCTCTAATTTATCGGCTATATTATACTAGTCATATTTAAATAATAATATTTAACTGTTTATTGAATATTTTTGTTCCGTATCTCATATACTATCAGAAAAAGTATTTCCTTTTAATATATTTGTTTATAAGAAATTCTAATCAACTTTAATAAATTGAATCATTTAAATTTTATAATTATATCATCAGTTAATAATTCATCATTTTAAAATACCTTTATTAAAATCCAACATCATAAAAAGGGTTTATAAAACATTCTCTTAAAAGGGGGAAAGGGAAATACAAAGGAAATTATGAATGATACATATCATGGTTTCTATATAGGAGATAATTGTTTGATATTGAAAATATAGACATGGTAGGAATGCATAAATAATTATGTATAGTGATAGGGATGATTGATCATAAGAAAATGAATGATCAAGAAAAAGTTAATGGCCCCAAACCATAAATATGTGATAAGTTAAAAGAAAATAAGTTCATTAGAAATGAAGGTAATATGAATTTCTTTTCTTTCAAGGTATTTTTCTTAGATTTGCGTTATTTTATTACTATCTTGATAGATTAACATAGAAAATATAATTATTATTTCATCATTTTGTTGTGATTTGATAAATTTCCACATCATTTATTACTATAAGAAATGAATATCTAAGATGAATTGTTTTATAATAGAAGAAATAAATGGTTTAATGATTTTTCAAATATAAAACATTAATCTATGAACCTCAATAATAACACCTAAAGTTAAAATTAATCAATTATGTAAATATTTATACAATAAATAAATTCACTAAAAGTGATGTTAAATTAACTAGGACAACACATTGGAAAGTGGTTGGCGCTTCAACCTTTTCATCATTTGGTTGTGTGTTCAAGCCCCACACCGTAGCCGGATGAATTTGTTATTCACCCAGTATTCATGTTGTCATTTTATCTAAAACCATATTAATATATAACCTATAATTTTCTCAAAAAAATTATGAATATATTAAAAATTAACATTGGTCCTCAAATCACATTTTAACAATAAGGTTTCTCAATAAGACCTAAATTTTTTCAATGAAATTAAATAATATTAGATGAATATTATTACCTTGAAAATAATGATCATATTGACTGAAAAGGTTATCAATTCCTTTAGTTTTATGTCAAAAAAATATCAAATAATTATTCCTTAAATAAAATTTTCATTAAAACATATACTATACCTAACGGTTTTATTACCTTAAATTTCACTATAAATATGCTTAATATTAAAAAACACCCATAACATGATGCCAAAAAAGTGATGTTTAAGACATTGAACTTATGATAATCCAATAAATCATAATCCAATGATGGTATCCATAACTATTAAGTTAATATATGCTTCCAAAATTAAGAAAATACAAATATGCTTCACGATTCTTATAACCAAAATATCATTGGTAAAAATAATTTTACAACAAAATTCTTGAATCCAAATACATAAGAACTTTAATTATTCCCCTTAAATTATACTAATAGCATATTATTGTGCTTGATCCCTTATCTTTTTCAAAGATAAATTTCTTTAATTGTGGGGAATTTTTTTTCACAGTTCCCTGTCTACTTACCATTGATACTTTTAACATTAGAGGTTTCTTTCTTACCCTTTCATTTATATTCTAGATGACCTTTATCATCAAATTAATGAATAATATCATTACCTTTATTATATTAATTGGGTGTTTCTTTCCGCAATTATCACATGTGGGAAAATCCTTCTCTTCCTTCTTACCCTTATCTATTTTCCTCTATCAAAATATTCTTATGTTTCTTACCTTTGATGATATAAGACTTGAATAATTCATTCAATGTATTTATAGAACATGATACTATATCTTTGTATGATGAGAAATTTTGGGAGAATATTTCACTTTGATGTATTGGATGCAATATATAAAATAAATCATTAATATTACTCTTTAGATTTAGTACATAGTCTATAACATGACTTTCGAACCATGTAAGGTGGAATTTATATATAAAAAAAATTTATATTCCTTTTATATTATATTCTGGATCTCTATCTCCATATCTACTTTTTTCTTGTGAGAAAAATATTTTTCCAAGAAGAATACATTAAAAATATTTAACTCCATGTTTGATATTTCTTCATCGTCCTTTATGGTTTGAATCAATGATTACCATTGATCTGAATCTCATAAGAGATGATAAAATTCCATGAAAACCTTAACTCATTCATTAATTTCATGTGTGAGAAATATATTCTCCAAGGAACTTATCTATTTCCAAACTACAAATGGATTTATAGTCCCATTTAACGACTGAGATTGTTGATTCATGAAGTGGTATAAAATTGATACATTGTGTGGTGGATCAGAAGTCTACTACATATAGACAAGATTATTGATCATAAAATGAGCATGTGACCACAATATGGTTATAATTTAATATGATCTAGCTGTATCACTAGCCCCAGCTACATTATATTTCCTCAGAGGGAAATCCCAACATGGAGCACGTGAGTTGACAAAATTCCCATTCCTTAATCATGGAAAAATTTATAAATAATTTAATACAGATTATTAGATCATGAATTTATCAAATAGAATGTATATTTACAAAACTAGTGAAACACTTAACATATATTGAAAAATTTATGCACATATAATATCATAATCATAAAAAATTTCGTTGGGAATTTTTTCAAATCATAAAAATATTTTCAAATCCTTAAAAATGCTTTGTAAATAAAATGTGAATTATTCCAATCATATCCCAAAGGAGTAACAATCCAAGTTTATAGTAAGGCCTACTTTCATGCACTACGTAATGTTTGTGACAAAAACTAGTGCACCCTTTTCAGAGTTATTACACCTTGGTAAAAATGTTTCATAACCGCATCCACTTTTTGTAACCATATTGGGATTAATTTCTAGTTTAAAACACATATTATCTACCTTAGAAAAACATTAGGATGTTCTTATATAATTATCCTAAAAGTTTATCATTGGGTTACGTTACCTAATATATGTTTTCCTAAATCTATCTCCCAAGGTTTCTAATAATCTTTCTTTTATTCCAATTATAATTACCCTAACCCTAGTAGCTCAAATTCCATAGTTACTTTATTATATTGGCACTAAATACAAGGTATCACATTATGAAGGTCCAAATATATTAGTACTCTTAGAAAAAAGATACATACTTGAATCTGATGTTACAATTGAAATCATAAAATTTAACATGGTGTATTATTTGAGGACACCATAATTCCAATTTTAATATCCCTACATATCAATAATAATATAGATCATGGAATCCTAGTAAAATGAAACATAATAAAGGAGTGAGGTTTAATTCACTATATGGGTATGCGTATAGTTGAAGATATCATGAATAAATAAGGAATGATAAATATATAAAGGTATATAACTAAAACACATTCCATTTAATCTATAGTATGAGTATGAAGAATAATATATAAGTAATAAATGATGATAAAATAATTCTATATAATAATAACATGATTATGAAATGAATCCATTAATATTATATATAATTGAATAATCACGTGTAACATAAATAACTAATCTCATAATGAGGAAATGAATAATTTCAGACATCAAAACCAAACTATCAATTCCATGCGCAAAGAAATGTTACATAAATGGGTAAGGCCTCATCTAATGGGACATACTAATGTATCGAGGGGTATAGTGGGACTTTCCCATCATGTTCTACGTCTAAAGAATTCATCATATGAAAGGGATGAAACATAATCAACATGAACTTTCATATTGAAAAACATGAAAAAAATGTGAATAATTTCCCCAATCAATAAATAAAATCATAATTCATTAAGAGTAACATGATAATTACTATCAAAATTGTACAGCCCCCATAAAACTATTCACAAACCATCCATATAAGTTATAAAAATGGTATCATTAACAAATATTCGCAATGTATAATATGTTAAATAAGGTATGTGGTTGTTGATTAATATAAATTCCATAAAAATTCCATTAAAAACGTGGATGAGGAAAATATACTTTTCAATATAAAAATCAAATTCAAATCCCAAAAAATTCCCAAATATTAAGGAAAAATTTTTATTCAAAAATATAATTATAAAAGGAAAAGAGGAAGAATAAAATAAATGAGTGGTTGTGATTATAGTTAACTTTTTACATGATGTATAAGTTAAAAACATTATTTTCACACTATTGTAAAAGATTTAAAAAGTGCCGCATTCAGAAAATGATAAATTGATTCTTGTCAGAATTTTTTTTTACAAATTAACACTTAGGAAAAATAGTTTTCAATAAATAATTCTGTGAATGTTAAAAAATTTGAAAACATTTCTTGAAATCATTTGAACGAAGAGGGAAATAAAGTCTTCTTTTCTTAAAAACATTTCCTCGATCATTTTACATAATAATGAGAGGAGAACGATACATTTACATGAAAGGATAAAAAATTAATAGATTAAAAGAAAAATCATATGTTTCCCAAGATATGGATCATAAAGATTCATCAACATAAGCTTAATCATAAATAATATTGATAAATTATGAGAGTATAATTGTGAAACCCTTGCCAATTTGGTAACTTTTAAATCATAATCCAAAAGAAATAAATAACATAAAATAAAATGTTAAATATCATTATGATATATATTGATTATGTAACATATTTAAGGATCATTAAATACACCCAACAAAATAAAAATACTTTTAATATGGTATATGTCTCATAGATGTTAACACGAGTTGAGAAAACCATACCCATGGATCAATTTCCTCTATATGTGTTTGTACCTCCTATAAAATAAATATTAATTTATTATAAAATTTTAATATAACCATAATCATATATTTCATACAATATATTATTTAATTATAGTATTTTATATCCTATTTATTAAAGATTATTTTTTAAAATCACTATTTCATGTGATAATTGCATCATTTTCATGTAAGATTTGGTTTGGTGATTTCAGTAATTTTTATTTGACCAAGGTTATATCATTTCTATAATATTAATAAAAATATAAAAATCTTATATAATCGTTATATAAATATTTATAATAGTATATAAAATATAGATATGAAAAAAATGAGTTACGTATTTCATGGAGATGGTATGCCATATGTATTCATGAACATTGTTTCTTGTTTTCCAAAAGATAGGATGTTAGAAAGGTAAATAAAATTCCAAAATTTCCAAAATATTATTTTATAAAATATGTATTTCATATTAAGTAATTATACCCTTATTACCATCTATCTCAAAATAAAATTGAAAACATTTCACATCATAATGTGGAGGTGGTAGTCCACACATACACATGATCGACCTTACCATTTTGAAATAGATTAGATGGTCAAAAATCTTTTGTGATATTATAATTTAAAAATTATATTTATGTCATAATATCATATATATATATATATATATATATATTAAATCCTTAATTATATCTCCCTATGAGAGGTGGTGATAAAAAATGAATTACATCAGTTTTCAAGGTTTTAGTCCTCCACACACACAATCGACAGTTTCATGTTCCATTTATTTAAAGAGGATATGGAAATAGGTTATACAATTAACATAATAACATATTAGATTATATAATAATTTTTCCTTGATTATTTTTTCATATTTGGAGTCTTCTTATGTAATTATAATAAGTAAAATGAAAATGCATGGTTAAGAACTTTACATCTTCTTCATACAACCTCTTTAGTTTTATACCTTAATCCGTCATATAAAGGATTTCTTATCTACCAAGAAATATAATATTTGGGGAGGGATTTAAGAAATATTTTTATGTATGTATTTCTTAAAAAAATTCCTTGGTAGCGTGAAGAGGAGAAGAGTGGAGGTGGATTTTATAAGTGTGGGACAGAAGACACTTTAAATTTTTGAAAAGAAAAAGTGATACCCCCATTTTACAAATGGAATAGGGATCCAAAATGGATCATTATAGAATCATTGATGAGTTATGGTCTACATAGAGATATTAAATAGGAATTAGACAAGTATATAGGTCATTTTAACCCTTACAGTATTAGTTTAACCCCTATTAAACCTGTATTAACCTCAACCGCAGTAATTAATTTTTACACATTGTATTATGAATTATGACCAAAAATTAAGTTGAAAATATTTTATAATATTAATAACTATATAATATTAATTATTATTACTCAAAACATAGAATCCATTTTTACATATTTAATTCAAATTGGTGGAAAATTTTAATTTAAAATTTATCCTATAAAGGCTACAATAAATCAATTTTCCAATGAAAAAGTTTTCATGCATATAGAACATTTTAATATTAAAATTCATTATGAAATTGATTCCAATAATATAAAATTTATTGATTATTATATAATTTTTATTATTTAACTATTATTAAAATTTTTAATTAAACATTAACATTAAATTCTTTAAACTAAAAGACAATTTTCAATAAAAACCAATATTTTTTCACTCTTCCTAAAGAAATTACGATTTTCAGAAAAATCAAAAAAATTAATTCGAAGATATTTTTGACATGATAATTGAAAAATAAATTTAATTTTGTAATATATGATTTATAAATGTTTGATATATTAATTTTTAAGTATGTTTGCAATGATCCAGGAATCCACCTTTTAGAGAAATATAGGTTTTCAAAAAAATATATGTCTTTAAAATTATTTTTATTTTATTTCTAAAAATTGAAAACCATTTAATTTATTTTATACTAGTTTAGAAACAATAATTTTCATAATTTATTTAGTCATATTCATACCTTAAAATTTAATTTGTAGGTTATAATAGTATAGTATATTACAATTCATTTAAACTTGAGGTTGCGTGTATCGTAAACTATCAAACAGATTAAATTTAATGAAATATATTTGATAGTTAGATTAATATTAGTATTTCATTTTATATAAACTATCAAAAATGATCTTCATTTATAAAATATCAAGGTGTTATAACAAGGGTGTCCATGAGGATGGAATCTAGTTTCTTAAAAAAGAGTAACTTGATTAAAAATCCACACTACATCTATTGCTAATGGTCTGGCCAAATCAGGAATGTTGATCTGAAGAAAAGAAGAAGAAAATCATTTGAATGGAAGGATGATTCCACTAATACTCACTTGAGAAATCATGACCCTTTAAAAGTCATTATGGAAAACGTCAAGAATTGATATCATGGTCACTACTAAGAATACATCTTTTGGGGAAGCATGTTTAGTTATGAAGGATAAAATTATTTCATTAGTGGTGAGTGATATTTACAATGAATATTCCACATGGATGATAGGGAGATATACATAAATAATTTATTATGAGCATAAGGTAGGGCATTATGATTATATTTTATTCATTTGACACATTTCTAGGAGGATGATGGGGTATATACATGTGTTAGGGAGATACACCAGGATCCCATATAGAAGGTTTAAGGATCACAAATGATCAAATATTTCTAGGGAAATATGCTAGAAATATAGCATAATTAGGACCCACGAAGTGTTTTGGATCATCTTAAACAAATAAATTCTTTCTCTATTTATTCATTTATAATTTTATTTTTCTTATTTTTTGTGATGGATTTATTTAAATATTTTGATGAAATAACCACATCCATTAGATATAATCTTCTAGGGAATGATATTGTGTTCATGAATTTTTGACTTAATAAATTTTTGATTTAATTATAGTAGATACCCTAAAATATATATCATATAAAATAATTTTTTGAAAAAACCTTGAACTAGTGAAAATTGATACCATTTTAATTTAACTTCTATATTTTTAATCATATGAGAATCCTTTGAAAATAGATCAACTCATTGATGTTAGAATGTTAGTATCATCTTAAATTTTTTTTCTGGATGCAAGGCTAATTTCATCATGTTGTATATGAGTGTATACTATAGTTATAGAATAGTATGATTCAATAAATCATATTTTGTCCATTTATAATAATATACCACCCACTCTCAACATAAATCTAGTGTATTTTGGTAGTTCATGAATGCCTGAAAATCAGTTTGAAACTGACCAATCAAATTCCTCTATCTCACCAATCATTGTTCTTTATTGCTTTGTGATTTATGTTCTCCTGGTATTTTTTTCACATTCCTTGATACTATTTTATTCACCTCACTATAATTCCCACTCTATTAACTAATGTTAAATTTGGGTCTTTTTTTAGTTTTATTTAGAAATTTTATTATTTCTTTGGTCATACACTCAAAATGGAATTCATTCCCAATTGAACAACCCATATCCCCCACTAAAAAAACTTATAATATGGTTTATAAATAATTAAATTTCCAAGACTCAATGAAAATCCAATATAATTTTGGTTCTATTACAAATGAATTTAATTTTTATTTAAATGATAAAAGTTATCAAGAATTTTTTTAAAAAAAATGTATAACATCAAAAGTTTTTTTTAAAAACACAAAAAAAGCATCATGAAATTTCAAAATGAAAAGTTTGTTTATAGAAACTAGATATTATTTTTAAAATATTGATCCCTTTATATCATAAATTTAAATATATTTCTGATACCTTAAATAGATAAAGAGAAATAAAATGGAATAGATTATGTGGGATGATAACCTGAATAACCAACAAGATAAAATCAATGACTCACCTCAACCTAGTTACAAACCAAAAGAGAGCGTAAATCATTGGGAGATTCAAGTTTCAATAGTATATAGTAATCAAACATGTATTTAGAATAATATTAGGTATCAAAACAATGAAATAATTAAATATCACTTGTCTATGCTTCCATAATTGTTTGAATTACCTAATGAAGACACTATTGACTTCATTAAGGAATTATATTGTGTGATAAAGCAGATTCCACATATAAGTATGAGTGAAGAGGATATAAAACTAATAATTACCACTTTCTTTTGATAGGTAAAATTAATAACCTAGTTTCAACAAATCTATGAAATGTTATTTGATACATTGGACCAATTGAATAATGATTTTGACATAAGGTTTTTTCCTAAGACAATGATCACTAAAACAAGACATAATTTCACTTGATATATCCATGATAAGAGTTATTTGTTAAATGAATCTTGAGAAATATTCAAGGAATTACATAGCCAGTGTCTAAATCACAAATGAAACACATTTCTCATAGATACATTTTATAATAGTCTTAATGTTGTTGACACCTGCCAAGTGAGAATTGGGAAATCATAAAGGAATAAATACCTAAACATGTATATTATTTGTCCCCCAAAAAGGTAATGAAAGAAGAAGGTTTCTGAGACTTTTGGATCATGTGATTATCCAAAGGTCTCACAATCACATGACTATTATAAGGTCAGGTGAAGACTCCACATTAAGCCCATAACCTATATCAGATCTCCTAGAACCCCTTTCAACAAGAAATCATGCTCTTACAAAGGCGTATCAGACAACTATTGGTCACACGGTGGAAGTTGGATAATCTCCTCTATCCCATGTGTATTGGCGGTGGTAATTACCTAACAATACAACATAAAAATCCTTCAAAAATAAGTAGAAAAATATCCAAAGGGTGGAGTCCTCTAGCAGTCATAATGTTCATGAAATGCATAAAAAATTTTAAGTGTAATTATCCTTGACAACATCTAAGAAATATTGCATGACTGTTAACCATTGTATAAAACAAATAAATGACATAATAAGGGAGGATTACGGAGCTACTCATGGTTTTAAATATCTCATGATACACCCTTAGCAGTTCTCAAGACAACATGAGTCCATGGAGTCGTACTTGCCTCATCTCGTGAAAGCACTTTGTCTTTTCAGTCTCATGACACAGAAATCCTTGGTTATGTCTAAGAAACCATGGGATTCCATTTTGGCTCAATATATAAAAACAAATTAATTTTTCTATGTAATTATTTCACCCCCATAGGACCTTTTTTGGTCATGTGACACATAATGAAAAAATAGATTAATTGTCCTTGAGATTACTCATGCAAATTATCATGACCTAGAGCCTTCATAAAACAAAAAAAAGGAAAAAAATAGGGAGGAGGAATAAGCCTGTCATGGTTGTAAATTTTTTGTGATTCACTAAGTAAGTCCACAACATTGTCCCATGAGACTCCTAGGAAAGAATCCTTAACCTCACCGAGACTCCCAAACAAGCCACCCTTTCCACACAAAATGTACCAGGAACGACATCAAACATATCACGGATGCCTTTGAACGTGAACTTTGATCTCGGGAAGGCCCTCAAGCATTTCATTTTGAAAATATGGAATTCCATTGATATTCCCACATGATCAAACAGGTCCACACTAATTATAAATAATCCAATAATAGAGGCATTGATGAGAGGGAATCACTGTTGAAAAAATCAGGTGACGCAATCAGAGAAATACACAGAAAATGCCTACGAATATTAATGGTGCCAAACCCCTTCACTAACTCCATCTTGGATCATCTCTAGATACTCCACACAAACCGATGAACCTCCCAAGTGGAGTGGCCTTTAAATCCCTCACCCCACCATGAAAAATGCACAACTAACTACAACAACCAAGAGTATAAACTCTAGGAATTTCACACAAGCACCATAAAAGATTTCTCAGAGTGAATAATCTCATGACCAAAATGTTTTCCATTATGTAATATACCAGTGAACAAAAAGAGAGATCATTCACTATTAATAAAGAACATCACGTGATCAATCATAGATCACACGAAGGACTTTTGTCAGAGCACGCTAAGATCATCACACATGTCCACAAGATTAGGTGAGACATAAAATAAAAGAAAAATAAATAAATCTAAGTAATTCATGAGAAAATTTCTAGAATAAAGACTAAAGGTGAAATAATTAAACAAATAACATGTTCTTTAGCACTCATGCACTTCACGTGAATCATTCAAGACACACGATAGCAGTGGGAAATGTTCCCAGATCTCTCAGCTCTCCTTAAACATGCTATTTTGTTAATGAAAAATATTCAATAATTTTCAGAGAAAGTCACACAGGCCCCCCTAGGAATTACACTTTAGTATGATGAAGCCCTCTCACCATGTCTCCCAAGCCCCGTGAAATCCTTCTAATACATCACATAGAACATATAACAACCCCAGATAATGTCATTTAAGTATCAAGTATGAGTCTGTGCATGTTAATAAATCCCCTGTGATACCCTCTAGGAAAGTCAGACGAGACTCGCGAGACCCACTTGACATGTTGTTCAGGTCTTTCGACGCCTTCTGTGGATGGTATCCTAGACATGAAACACCCTTTGAGACATGTCATATTGACTCCGAAGACACCATCCACATGGTTAAAGACAACTCTTGTGAATGAAACTAGAGAAATTCAGCTGGAAAACGTGACACCCTATAGACAATGAATCCATGACATGCTAATGTTTCCAAGATAGACCACCTGGATCTTGTGATGTACCGAAGACAAATAATTTTTAATAATGTGGAAACCTTCAGATATGCCACCCAGGTTATGCAAAAAAATTTGTAAATACCATATTGATCATTTAGTTTTCTTTATATATTCTAGGAGTATACTCTCCTACATATTAGGAGAAGTGTAAAATAGACACATGTTAGGAAAGAAAAAAGGTCATAAGGGAAGCCTTTGAGAATAATCCACGACTAGTGAGATAACCTGACTTGTCCCAATAGTTAGGGAAACCTCAGTGCATAAGACCTGATCTAAATAACTACGACATCTTTGATTCCTACCATACTCAGGATATGTAGGCCACTACTACCTAAGGTTCATGTTTAATATTGATCATTTAGGTAGATTCCATTATTTATGTCCCTTATTCACAAAATATTTTCATTGATTAATTTCTATCTGTTGTTCCCATAATGATCATGGATCAAGTGGTCATAGGGAGTTGCAATGGACATATCATCTCCACTGTAAACCTCCACAAACTATAGAAAAATCTCAGTGTGTAAGCCCCGATCAATTAATCTTTAGGAACTCTGATTCATAAAATAACCTAGATACATAGGACGCCTTCCTAAGTACCAAAATCAAATCAACACATCTTTCAGTGTAATTCCTTCTATGACTCTAACATCTCAACCATCGGGACAAAATCATTACCATTAGATGATCACTCTACCTCATCCATCTTTAAAAAGAGGAATAAAATGAACTATTATGACTCTAATACCTTCCATAACCAGGATATGTAGGAAATATTTCTAAGGGCTGAGTTCCATAAGAAATCTTCTTAGGGTGGTACCATCTCATAAGTCCCATACCCTGAGAAATGAAAAAAATTATGATTTTCAATCCCATATTTCTCACACTGAGCATAGATCATATGGGCTTATGGAGATGAAACAATCATGTCATTTGTATCTTATGTATCTAAAATGAAAATGGAAAGATCAATGTTTAATCCATAAAAAAATGAACTACAACAACTCATATTCTTTCTATACTCAGGATACATAGGACGTCCCTTCAAGAATCATGTTTGAACACTCAGTGTCGAAGAAAACATGTGTACATCCTCTCTACAATAAATTAAACTACAAAGGTCTAATGAACTACCTGGATTTTTATTCCTATAATAACCATGATATGTAGGATGAAGCATAATGTCACAATCCCCTTCTTGAAATATTAACAACCTCCTCTCATGGTAGAACATTACGATTCACTTGGTTATTCATATTTAGTACATAAGAGACCCCCCATTACTGGAAAATGATGTAGATCCCCAAATACATATAGATGGATTCACTAAAGTCCCCCTCATTATTTTTCACATAAAAGATAATTAACCTATAGTATTTTGTTAGGGTAATCAGTTTGGTATCAGGATTAGGAAGAGATCTGAAAAAAATATCTTAAATCTATAAGTGAGTCCTGGAGTAGAAAAAAATTCCCCCTAAAAGGGCACAATGAGCCTAAACTCCCATCCTCTAGACTAATATGAGTCCCTAAGATTCGTTGGGTTTGAAAACTCAAATGACCATCAACACTTGGAAAGAAGTATTATACCCAGGTAAAAATAAGGGGACTATTAGGTGTTTTTCGTAGGAGTGGAAATGCTAACCCTATGTTCATGATTGTGAACAATACAAATACCCACCATAATAAAACCATCAGGTGGATCTCATCCCTACCTCAAACCCCAATGAAACAAAAATGGTGAACCCAATGTGAAACAACTACAATGACCAAATTATTGTGTTATAATCCATTGGTTCATTTTGTTTTCCTCTTCTCTATAAAAAAAATGGTGAACCTGATGTTAAACAAATCCAATGAAATATTGAATGGGTTATAACCCGTTAGTCCATTTTGGTTGCCTCATATCTATAGAAACAAAAATAGTGAACCTGATGTGAATATGTCTAACAATAAAATGATCGGTTATTATCCATCAAACCATTTTTTTCACACCATACACAAAAAATTGGTGTACCTGACGTAAATATCTCTAATAAAAATTTTTTGGTTAATAATGTATTAGAATAATTTATTTTTATACCCTATACAAACAAATAAATAAGATATGATTGATCTTATGAATGATCTATTATAACCGGGTTTCCAATAACTCTATCCTAATGTTGCTAAGTCAGGGCTAGAAAAATGGATAGATCTAGAAAACATGAAAATTGGGGTAACCATACATATATGATTGACCACATCATGCATATGAAATTTCACTAATCAGTAACCTTATTCCTTATTTTCTTCATGATTTCAAATACTGCTTTCATCAATAGCATCCCAACTTGAGATAATGTATTCCCCCTACAGCAATCACTCTGGGAAATTACCTATTATAGCCACTCCTAAGGGTCAAAAATCAATCTCACAAACTCGATATCTCTAATTTAAGGTGGAAAAAACAATGGTCATGGAATACTATTAACATGGTATAATCCCGACCATGGAAGCTGCATGTGAGGTTCCCTAAGCATGGTATCCCGTGAGTCCGCACAACCAAGGAAAATATGCCACTAATAGAGTACACCTTGTCTCTATGAACAACCACTTCAGGAGGATACCCTTAGATAATGAAAACTACCACCTTCATTCACTGATTAAGGTGGATCCAGATGCCAAATATAGATTTCTTTCAGTTCAAGAGCCACTAAGGAGCGCATTTGCCTAATGTCATCACCAACACCGCCCCACCTGTACCCACCTGTCACCTAATGAGGGTATCATCTAACACATTTCCACCTCTAATTTCTATGCTTGAGAAACATTGAAGAATCATCATAGGAGTTAGGTGATGGATATATAGGAGAGGGTTCATATCCCCACTCCTAATGACAATGCATTCTGCAATATTCTGGAAGGAACAAGAAAAAGGCTCATTTCCCTGCTGAATTGGAATAATTCTATGAGAACATTCCCAAAACAATCATGGGGGAGGAAAATATCCCTAAAATTGTGCATGAATCCCCTTGGCACATTCCAATGGAACAAGGAGGGGAAAAGTGGGATTATTTCCTTGCTTTAACCAAAGATATCTTCTTGTGTATAATGGAGACAGAAACTATGTAGGCTTATTTCCCAACACACACTTTTCTATAATGTCAATATATTTTAGAAATAGCTAAAAAATCCCACTAGTATATTCTAGAACTTTTATAGATAAAGGGATATGCACATACTCCTATCCCTACATCTAGGGAAACTCAACACTCTAATAATCGTGAAAAAGTGGTTGTACTAGATAAAGCTCACACGATTTCTCCCATAGATGACAATTATTAGCATATTTTGATAAAGTATAAGGAATTAGACTAGAATCATACTCTCATTTCAATAGAGGATCTCCAGGTGAGAGTGGAACATCCCTCGGGACAAGGGCACAAGCCTATCAAAAAAGAATATTGGCATATTCCAAACACCCAAGATCGGTCTCTTATCCTTGTTCAAGTTGAGGATCACCACATGAGAGGGGAAGATGCCTGAAGACATACTCATATTCCTATCGAAGAAGTCTAGAGACATACTCCAAAGGACCATGATTGGGAATATATATCCATTTTGGCTAGGTCTGACCAAGTTAAAATTGAACAAGCCTTGGGACATGCTCATATTCCTGTAAGTGAATCTTCTAGGAAGATTCCACTAGATCATGGAAGCAAGGTTCATATTCCTACTTCTGCTAATGAGTGACCACACCGACATTATTACAAGGACACACTGGGGGAGGCTCATATTCCTTCTTCCATTCTAAAGGTCCATCGACATATTATGACGAGGAATGCATATTCCGACAAGCATCATATTCATGTTCCAACTGAATCTCACCAGGTGAGAGTGACACATCCCTCAAGGCATGATCATACTACAGCCAGGAATGTCTATTGGCATATCCCAAAGGGTCAATATTGGGATCATACAATTTTCTTGACTGAATCTCACCAATTAAGAATGGAACATGGTTTAGGACATGACCATATTTCTATCAATAATGATACAACATATTAGAATATTACAAAAATTTCTCAGTAACAGGATCATATTTCCACACCACCATACTGTTATATACAAGTTTCGGTGACCATATCACAATAGGATCATATACTAGTATAATTTCAATAGGAAGGTTGACATATTATGACCACAGTGCAGGATATGGACCGTATTCCTAATATTATCAATTCAAGTGCCCTTGAGGTCTTTTAAGAAATATTCTCAACACCATGAGGGTCCAACAACTCTTCTATTGAAGAATAAGAAAATGAAATTCATTATCATGACATTCCTCATCATGGTAGTGTTAGAATGTATGATATGGAATCTACTCTTAACATACACTATGGTCAACCTCTCCACGAGGATATCTCTCACAGAGAAAGAAATTCCCCCCTTCCCCAACACCTTTATATAGAGAGGTGTTCAAAACTCTAACACCATCATATAGAGAGGTTCTAGAAACTTCAGGGTTAACTGTATATTGTTCCCCATCAATTTTCAGTAGCACTCCACTCCTGTCAGAAGGTGACCATCAGAGAGATCTTCCATGGTATGACTAGATGGAGGTGTGTATGTTAAATGAGGAGGATGACATTAACATATGGATATAGTTGGCTAAAAACAACCTCCACATCATGTTCTATCCCCTCTCAACTACTAACTATGAGGTCCCGGATTATCTAGAAGAGGATTGCATGCCTTATATATGAAAAATATATGGGATAATCATCAGGGGAAAAAGGTTAGGAACCTCCCTTATCCAAGATATGAGGGTTACATTCAGACAATCAAAATACACTTTTGTTATCTAGAATTGGCTGCTATCACTATGGCTTAGGAACTAAAACCAAAAAATCCCAGCACAAATCTACAAGATTCTTACCACCACTACATCCTGACACTTCAAAAACTGATCCCCAATGCCAAATCATATATCCATATTTGAGGATGGGGACATTATGGAGTGTTACACATTTCTACATCCCTAGAATAATAGAACCTCGAAGAATCCTCGTCTTGTAATGTTATAACCTCTTGTGAAATGAGGGGACAAGGAAATGCTCATTCTAGTTGGTCACTACAATGGAATACCCCCACTTCAAAAATATTATGACATCATGAACAAGGGGGTAGGATAGCTAAAATGATTTAAAAATAGGCCCCTCAAACCAATAAGA
Source organism: Viscum album (assembly GCA_963277665.1). Classification (NCBI taxonomy): domain Eukaryota; kingdom Viridiplantae; phylum Streptophyta; class Magnoliopsida; order Santalales; family Viscaceae; genus Viscum; species Viscum album. Next base: position 1,853,934,924 of record OY728163.1, on the reverse strand, counting down.
ATCCCTTTCAATCATGGAGAATGTAGTTGCAATAACCTGAAGATATGTTAGTAAAGAATGGTTTTCATAATGGATTTCTATCACACTTAGACCGTATGCAAGCACAACTTCATGACATTAAATGGGCCATAATATCAGTTTCCATAGTATCCATCTCAGAGAAGACTCATTCCCCAAGGATAGGAGAATATCTATCATAACATCATCATCATTTATGAAGATGTTTCAGGACATATCCTCGTTTTCTACGAGCAATTCCCATCCTACTGGGTTGGGTGAATTTATGTCTCAATCACAATATCTAGGTTCATCAACCCCTGAGAGGGTCCTGGAAGACATAGTGGTGATTCCATATCACCACCATTCCACTGATTTGTGGGAATTTATAACTGCATATCCATCCCAGGAATCTTTATGTCCTCGAATGGATTTATTGGAACCTGAACAACTAGGTCGATCAATGATAATTGTTGCCTTTAATAACCCCCACCCCATAGGTATAGATGCCTCTTCATCATCATTATCACCACAGAGAGACTCATTGTTCTCTAGGTTGGGAGGAAAACAGTTGAAAACCACATATCCCTCCCAACATGAGGAAAACCACTACTACATGTTGTCTATAAGGAAACCATAATTGTAAACTCTCTCAAAGTCAATGTTCATAGGCTGAGATGGGAGGATAGTACGAAAAATTTGATCAGACCTCACTCGGATCACAAGCCCAAACAACCCAATATATCCAAGGGTTAAAATAAACACCCTAATGAAGGCATTGTAGAAATAGATTGATGAATTGAAAGTAATGTCACAACCACCATTTCCCATTTTGACATTTAATATCATCACTATAAACATGGAATACATTGATCAAGACACAAATGTCGAGGTCTGTAGCATATAGAATCTACCCAAATAGGTGGGTGATTTGGATGCCCCCAATGAGGTTTCATGTACCCAGAACCAAAGAAGGATCGAAAATATAGAACCATCAAATATTGAGTTTCTACCTCAACGATGGAACATTTATAAAGGGAAAGGTATGAATTAATCCCAATCAACACAAAAAATAATGGAATTTCCTTCCTCGATTTTCACAATATGAGAGTGAAATACAAATTTTGATAAATCAATGTGGAGATACTCAAGGGAATATTCCCATTGGGTATCATCTTCCAAGAAAATATGAATATTCTCCCTCCCATAGCCGATCTTCCAGTAAGATTGGTATCTGAGCATCTGATTGGATCAAGATCTAGACAGTCAGTCTACATAAATGAGGATGTTAAAAATGATAATAACTTACCTATATTGTAGTGAAAACCTCTCCATATCTTATGAAATCATTCTATCATATGATGAATTGAGAATAAATGGGATATTAAGAAAGAACCACATCATTATCCCCCATTCACTCCATGTGGATAGAAGACAACTTAGACAGTAGTGCCCTCCAATTTACATAACATCATCAAGTTCCTGGCGACTCTAATGGAATATATTGAAGGGTTACACATACCTATGTCAATTGAGAAAAATCTATATCTTGAATGGGTGGGTGATACTCCACCTCTACCCAACATTGGAAATCTAATCTTCTCTACTATTAACGTTGAAGGAGGCCTTTAACAACAACCCACACACATCATATCCCATTTTGGGATAATGATGGGCCCTTGAGAACAATAGGAGGTAAAAATATAAGGTGTTTCATATAGAATCTGACAGGGCCATCCTTTTTTTATAAAACATCCTACTACCAAAATCCATTACATGATTGGAATACCTTCATTGTGAGTTCCATTATCTGTTCAGCTCCACACTTAGAAAAATAATCATCATAAACTTAAATAATTGAACACAACACAAGAACAAGAGGGTTTCTGATTTCATAGGAAGGTGAAAAGTTCTAACCTATTCACACAAAATCTCTCTTTAGCAAGAGAAACTACTAGAACTCTATCTTGAGAACCTCATTGATGTGTTTTAGACACCAATGATCCCCATGAAGTATCCAGGTACGTTACAAGAGTTTTTGGAAATAGAAAAAAATATTAAGGAGGATATTCATCATATTTGATCCAAAACATGACTCATACCCACAATATAGGAGAAAAGGATGGTAAAAGTAGAAGCTGCAGTTTTCAATCTCCATCCAGGAACCAAGGTAGGCACTAAACATCCCATAACATCATGTTGAGTGGTGACAACCACATAATCACCCTCATCCAAAATCACAAAGAAATTAGGGTTTCTGTGGATTTGAGGAATAGATGAATAAAGTAAACTCCTTCCAAAATGAATATTTCTCTAGTTATTTCCTGTTTTCCATGGATAATAACCCTCTAATTCTTCCACAACCTATAATGATTAATGAGTTCAACCTCACCAACCATCCCAACTAATTCCCTTAGCGTAGATGTTTTGGTCGTAATATCTAGGATTGCTTCGTCTCCAAAGGAATCCTTCATGGAATGGTGGACTCTGGAAAGGTGGAATTAGACAACTTCCTAAAGTATGTGTCTTGCATAACTGTTGTCTAGTCAGAATAAGATGATGGTTTGAAGAAAGTTCTAGCCAAGCGTGTGAAAATGTTTTACAAATATATGATACAAAAAACATTCGATCAAGATCCGGACACCGTGCAATCATAGTTTCATCAACCTACAATAGATCCACCACCTAAGAAAGAAACATCATAAGTACCTCTTAAATGTGAGAGTGACCGCCAAATACTAAAAGAAAAAAAAGAGGAGGAATCATATTTTTCCCCAACACAAGACCTAATTCTTTTATATTTCTCCCTTGAAACATCCACAAAATGGGAACCACCACACAAAATAGAATCTTCATTAGATGAAGAACTCATCTTTGGTTCTGAAAACATGATTCATAGGCCAGTATCCTTATCAAATGATTAATATACCCATGAATATGAGTTTTCTACACATAACTGGGGAATGAGAGGCTGCATTCCCTATGACCAACAATTCATGAGACACTACAGATGTTGTCAAACCCAATAATTTAATCATATCCTCATAGAGGACATATATGTAGCTAAAACTCAAGAGCAAATACTGTAGAAATCTCAAATGAGAAAAAGTGGTTCCTTGGTGTCCCCCAACAATTTCCCGTATTCTATTGATATTCAAGACCACCTGAAGGTGGTTCAATCCAATCAACCTAGACAATGAGAATGACCAACATGACTAACACCATTGGTAGAAGATATCCCTTTAAATTATGAACAAGCCCCAAGCCTATACACCAGGAATGCCTTGGCTCCTAAACTTCATGCCCAAAAGAAACCCCATATCCAGAATAGATGAACTTTGGAACAAATGTACGATGTTTAGAAATAGGTGGATATAGTCCCATCCAAGCTTTAAATCATTTATGTGATCTATCTTTCCAAAGAACTCATAAAGGGACTTTTTGAAGACCTATATAGACCATAAGAGTTCTAGATAGAAGTCACTATAACTGAGATCTATCGAGTGGAGACTATGTCCTCAGAATATCATATCACCATCTCATTCACTGATAAAGATCATGAAGATTCCATCGAAGGATATATCAGGCCCCAATATGTTTCAAAAATACTGAATAATATCAATGTGAAATGGCTTCTGATTCATAATATATCTAGGACCAATATCTTCCCAGCTATAAAAATCTGATGTTTGGGATATGGAAAAGGAGACCTGTCTTCCAAAAAGATGGTCATTCAAGGGTTTGATAAGCATGAGCAAAGACCCCTCAGAAATATCAAACCTGAATCCCAATTTTGGGGAACTCACACCTAACACTGAGTTCAAGGTTATTCCGCAAGACACTGCATATAATGTCTTACTTGGGAGGCCTCAGATCCATAGCCACTTGGAAGTACCATAAACATTCCCTCAGTGTCTGAAGTACCCCATAGATGTAATATTCAGCTTACTACAAGGTGATAATTCCACCTTCATGACTTTAAAAGCTACATATTATGAAGAATAACTCTACAAGAAGGGAAGAAATAAACAAATGGTGGATGATGAAATACATGTTGTAGCTCTTAATGGCTTAGGGACCACCACCTTCGATCCTTGGAGTATGATCAACAATGACTATGAAATCCCTATAAATTTTTTCAGGGTAAAAATCTGGTCCTAGAGGTCCAATACCTTTATGTTCCCTATGATAGTGTGAAATGAAATCCGTTCTGGCGTCTATTTTCAATGACTCAGCCATTAGGGAATGATAATATCTATTCTCATGGCCTCTCTTAACCCAATAGTGATGTAAAATACATCATATTTCTAGATTCATATGAAAATTTCTCAAAAGAATCATAATTAAAAGAAGTTGATGATGTTCTTAATAATTCGCCTCTAGCATTCTAAGAATAAATCTTCACCACCATAGATGAGCTCAGGCAGATAAATGTTGGAGAATATGAAGACCCACTCCCAACACTGATTAGTGATTCCATTCCCCTCAATGAGAAAGAGATTTACATTTTATTTTTAAATCATCAACAATAAGTGTTCTCATTTAACTATAAAAAAATTCTTGTACCAAATTCAAATGTAGTTATTCACTATCTGAGGTTGTATCATGAGCATCAAGGAATCAAATAATCAGATAGGAGGACACATCCCTCTCATGACAAAATTGTAGAGGCAGAAGTTGACAAGTTGATCAAATCCAACATTTTATAAGAAGTGAAATACCCAAGATGGATTGCCAACACCATCCATGTCAAAAAAATAATGGAAAGATTATGGTATGCATTGATTTTAGATAACTTAATCAGCATTTGTTGCAGGATTAATTCTCATTGATGATCACAAAATTCCTAATCGATGAAACTGCAAGCTTCCAAGCCCTTTCTATTATGGGAAGGTTTTAGCACCCCTAGTTTGAGGTATGTAGCTTTTGGTAATTAATTTTTTTGTGCATAATTTTCATGGGATGAGTTGGTAATAATTTGGAGAGTTTGGAATGATTTTGAATATGTTTGGAGTCTTTTTTAAGGGCTCACGGTTTGGGCATGGTGTGGGGAAACTATGTCGGTTCTCCAGGAAACTGTGCAGGGGGGAATAACAGGATTCACATAGCCTACGCATGGTTTTCCAAACCGTGAGACACAACCGTGTAGATCCCTTCTCTCAAGAATGTGGCATGTTCACGGTTAGAGCACGATTTTCCAAACCGTGTAGACTAACTGTGTGGCCTCATAAAAATAGGGGTTTTAAATCCAGGCTCCCTCAGGGGTGCCTAATTTCCATCCAAACACTCTCCCACTCCATCATCAGTCGAGATTTTTGGTTCTCAATGTTTGTAGGGGCTCTCCCACTCACATTGGAATCAAATCAAAGGGGTTTCAAGTAGATTTGAAGGTGGTTTCTTCTGGGTAAGTCTCTTCTCATGGTTTCTCTTTGGTTTCCTCTAGATCTACTATTCTCCACTTCTTATATTTCTAGATCTACATCTATTTCATGTAGATATATAGTTTTGGGTACCTTGGGTATTGATTTTAAGGCTTGTTAATGTTAGGGAAGGGGATCTAGAGCGGTTTCGGTGGTGCATTTTTTCGGATAGGGGTGTGGTGGCTTGTAGGTTGATTTCTCAAGAACTCTAAAGGTAAGTGGCTTCTCTCTCGACTCCACTTGATTATAACATGTAGTTTTGGTTACAATTAAATTGTTTTTCTTGAAAATAGTTGTGATAATGATGTGAGAATCTTGTTAGAAATCCATTTGGTGATGATTTGGTGTATTTTGGGGAGAATGATTTATCGGTGAAAAACCGGCTTTGTTATGTGATTTTAAAATTTAGATTTTAAAATAATAAGTGGAAGATTATAATTTTTTTAAAAGATTTTTTTAATAAATATGTTGTTTATAGAAATGTGGTTGGGAATGTAAATTTATTTAAAGGGTTTTTTCAATGAATGGGTGATTTATTGAAGTGAATTGGCATGTGTTATAAATGGTAGTGTACTTATTATGCGGCCTTGGTGATTTGTGCTTGTTTTTTGATTTAGTGTTATGGATGGTGTTGGATGTGTGGAAGTGGTAGGGAAGTCTCAATATAAAAGGTGACGTATATTGGTAGGAGAATCACCATTAGGAAAGTTGGTGGGAATTATCACTACAAAAGGTAATGGATAGTGGTTGGAAGAACCACCATTATGGGTAATGGTTAGGATGTACCACTAGTTTAGAATGGGGTGAATGAGATGGGAAGAAGTCCCACCATAATGGTTTCTTGGTTGTGAATTTCTTTTAAAAGATGGAATTTTTTGTGCCAATGGGGAATGGGGAATTGGTTTGTGGCATGATTTTTGTATTTCTTATGTGTTGTGGGAATTTGGGGGGAAATAGATTGATTAGAAGTGTTTGGAATGTTGTAAGTTGTTACACTATTTACTATTTTATATAAACTGTTTATATAAATGTGATAACAACTTTATCCTAGTGGCATGTGTAGGGAAGTCATTTGGGGAAAACATACTGAGTTTTATAACTCAACCCATGCTTTGTCACTTTGGTGCTTTTTCATATGTTGTATTTCGGGACACTGGTAAAGGTAAAGCACCTCATTACTATATGTTCATGGTGATACATGGGAGATGTGGTGGTTCGTGGAGCAAGGAGCTTAATGTGGAGTTGTGGAGTGTTTTTTGGTTTATTTTGGGTGTCTTGTTTAGTCTTCCACATAGTACTCTGATATTTTGTTTGTTTGTTTAGGCATGTGGAATCATCATGGATTAGTTGGTTGTCTTTTGGTAATGTATTTGTTTGGTTATTTTGTTTACATGAAACATATTACTTTTGGATGGTTTGGTTGGTTTTTTCTTAAGTAAAAAGCATTCCCCACTTTATTCTCGAAGACCATGGAATTTATTGATAGGCTTTGGAATCTTGGGAATTTCGCTTAAGGCCATGTAGAATTCCTCCTCTCTTTCAATCCAATGAGATGGAAAGGGATGTTACAAAGGTACCAACACATGATAAAATAATGATGGCCCCTGAAGATGTAGAATCCACTAACTTTAGAGCATCTCAAGGAATCTTTTTCTACCAAATCATTCCCTTTATATTAAATAATGATGTAATCACATATCAACATACCATTTATTACATCTTTTATCCATTCCAAGGAATGATAGAAAGGTGTTATGTTGATGACCTAGTTGTTAAATCTTGAAAGAAATGTGATCAATTAATAGATCTCTAGTCAATCTTTAGTAATCTTTGACATCATATTTTAAAGATGAATCTACTTAAACATGCTTTTAGGGTAACATCTAGAATATTCTTTGGATTTTTTTGTGTGCAACCACAACATTGAGGTTGATCTATAGAAGACTAGTGGTTTTTAGCAATGTCACCCCTAGAAATCTTAAATAATTAACGGGATTAAAATATAACCCCACCTACATTAAATAACACATATCCAACCTAGATGTAAAATATCCCCCCTTTACTAGGATAATGAAGAAGGTAAATTCTAATCTATGGGAAGATGACTACAAAAAATCCTTAAAAATATCATGTCGTACTTACAGCACCCACCAGTTTTGATTCCCCTGGTGGAAGGGAGGACACTCATCCTATATGTGGCCATCATGGAGTGCTCAATATGAACCCTCCTCACACAAAAAATGATGTGGAATGTGAGAAAAATATCTATTATCTTAGTTGATGATTCTAGGTACTGAGACCAGATATTTTTATATCGAGAAGAACTGTCTTACACTTGTCTTTTCCATCTAAAAGCTAAGGCATTACTTGTAGGATCATGAATTCCATATGGGATCTCATAGGTATTCTCTCAAGTATATCCTTGGCCTCCCTATTTTTATTTAGTAATTGGTTTTAGGGGTAGCCATTCTATAACAATATGACATACAATTCAAATCCCGGAGGTCATTAAAAGGGAAAGAACTTGCTGATTTTCTTGAAACACATCCCACCATAGAAAATTCACTATAGGACACTAAATTACTAGATGAGGAGGTCTTCTATTCCTGTGACACACCCCAGACATGGGAGATGAACTTTAATGGTGCCTCTCAGAACTTTGTCGGCACAAGGATGAAAACCCCGAAGCTCAATTGGGCTGGTCTATGGATTTTATCTTTCTCTCCAAACCAAGTCGTTTTCCCTCCTCTTTCTCAATATTTTAAGGATGAACAATTAATGTGGTAGAATACCAATCCCTCATCACTAGATTGTAACTATCCCCATACCTGCACATAACCTACCTGAATATCAGAGGGGTCGTGAAATTGGTGATAAAGTAGTTCAATGGTGAATATTCCATTAAAAAGGAGGAACTGGACCCTCTCAGTATCTATGTCAGGGGATTGATGGAATAATTTCATTTTGAGACCACATTAAATCTTGTTCCCCGATCACAGAATGCTCATGTTGACGCACTCACTAATTTAGCATCTATCTTGGATGACCATGATTAGGAGGAATAAATATTTTGTATCATACATAGAATAATGGTCTCTTCAATCATCATATGTGATATGGAAGAAATCAATCAGGTCAGCGTTGCCTCAGAGTGTGATGAGCCAATGTCCACCCCTAGATGGATGGAGACCATAATTAGTTATCTCCAAAATTTTATCATGCTGGAAGGGAATAAATTTGGCACGGGGCACATATTTTCACTCTGTAGGATGGTCCAAATGAGAAAAATTCCATCTACCAATGAGGCTTTTAGTGAATCCTTTTTAGATTCATAATAGAAAGAGAGAATTTCTCCATCATGGAATAATTCCTTGTGGGTTATTGTGACACACATTAATATGGAATTATCTCTCCCACAAAATTAGGATGTTGGGATATTGCTGGAAAACCACAATATAGGACTACGTGTAATTCATTAAGAAATGGAATACATTCTAGATCCATGAAAACTTCACCCATTAGCCCCCCCAAATTGCAACCTACAACTTAGTATTCCTGGCTATATTTTGTTTGGGGAATGGATGTTATGGGGTCATATCCCTCATCCATAGCTATGTTATTCAAGTATATCATTATTTCTACCAAATTCATTTCCAAATGGGATTAAGAAACAACCCTCAAGGAAGTCAGGATGAATAAGATCATCAACTTCATGAAGTCCCGTATCATTACCATGTTTGGGGTTCCTCACACAATATTAACTAACAATAGATCCAAAATCCGCTCCATGGAGTTAAAGAAGTGGTATAGGGAGTACAATATCATGTCTAATAACTCATCTTGCTCACATGTAGCATAAAATTGATACATAGAGGCCTTTGATATGATTCTATTGAATATACTCTAGAATATGGTGAACAAGGATTATAATTCTTATCTAGATAAACTCATCCATGCTTTATGGGCCTACTATACCAACATGAATGCTTCCACACAAGAAAAACCAAACTCATTGGTGTACGATACTGAGGTGGTGTTTCCAACAGAGGTCTAGATACCTTCAATACAATTATCCATTTGTGGAATACTCTTATATGAAGAAAAATCAGAAAAGTAGCTGGATGATTTGGAATATCTAGATGAGAATGTATTTTTCTCACTACACAACTAAGAGGTCTATTTGAATCAAATCAAACATTCCTTTAATAAAATGATATTCCTTCACTCATTCCTGCAAGGGGAATTAGTGATTTCTCAGAAAACCCCAATGATACCAAAAAAGAATCCCCCAAAATTGGAACCCATATGGGAATGGCATTATATAATACATCTGTTTTATCATAATGGAGTGTACTCATTGGAAACCATGGATGGGGACCATGACACACCACCCACCAATGAAATATTTATCATGAAATACATTTCATAACTATCCTCAAATGGGAATCCACATCATAGTACTCCTTATCATTCATCTTGAGTACATGATGTTAAAATGTAAAAATTTATCTTGACCACAAGATGATAAACTATACAAAGTTCATCCTAGCCACATGACATAAAAATGCATAGTTCTCTGTGAACAATTCATGCATTTATTTCTTCTATCACATGATACATAGTCATTCTTAAACAGCTATTCTTGGGCCCAGTTGTAAGATTACTTTCCTTTCACATTGGTTAATCCAATGTCCTTAATACATGAAATTAAAATCCATGGAAAATTTACTTACCACATGACTTTATACTGCAAGGAAAATGTAATTAACACATGATTTAAAATCACACGGATTCATAGATTACCATCACCTTCACTTCGAGTGATCTAGGTCCTTACCACATGATGTAAAACTACACATATCCATAATATCCATCTTAATTAACATCAAGTCTCCCACATCCTAACCACATAAAGTTAATCTAAATCGTTTTTTCAAGACCTACATTGGGATTGATTCTCATTTCCATAGTTATATGTAGGGATGCTTCGATACTATATATTGGTCTAGCCACTACATGATAAAAAATGTCCCTATAATGCTCTTAAATGCCTCTGTATGGAGAGAGGAACCCTTGTCGTTCCTTGTTTCTCACACCGATCAATGGTCATGTGGGATTTCGAGTTTCAAAAAGGGATTCCTTGCATAAACAAGGAATAACAGTTGTCAGGACCCATCCTAGAGGGTTATAAGCTATGACTAACCCAAGACCGCCTCTAATAGACTAGGGGCTGACAATAAGAACTAAGTATGAATATCCCATAAATGAGAGGAATTTACCTAAATACCTGTCAACAAGCACGCAATATCCAAGACCAAAATGATGAAATATAAAAACACTGAGTAGAAAATGCATGCATATAATAAGATACAAACCATAGAGTATGATAGTAGGAAACTGAAAATAAATGGTGCAAGAAGATATTCCTACCAAAGAAAGAGTCTACAAAAGTAAATACAGAAGTTCCTGATACTCATTGGAAGAAAAACCTACCTAAAGGTTCGATGTATGAAAGATGTATAAAGCCATATGAGAACACCTCATCTGTCTAAACACTCTAAGAACCACCATGTCTTGGTCCACCTAGAACTCCGTCAAGCTGTTGATCGTCTTCACAAGACAGGAAATGTGTGTGAAAAGATTATGCAGGGGTGTGTAAAATAATACTTAGTAAGACACCCTGAAACCACAAAGGAATTACACTAAGAAATACACAAAGTACAACATAAATAAATAAATTAAGTGTATCATAAATAAATACATAATGTATACCAAGAAGAAACACACAAAGTATACCATGAGTAAATACATGGTATTCCACAAAGGAAACACATAAAGTACAATAATCTCACATAGGTATAATTATATAGAACAAAAGGAAGGATTATCAAACATAGTCCATCAAACACACATAGTATTAATAACACAAAAACGTTTTATAAAAAATAGAGTGTTTATAATACATAGAGTGTCAATAACACATAGAGTGTCAGTAATATACAGTGTATCAATAACACACGGAGTGTCGATAACACATGGAGTGACAATAAGTCACACATCCCACAAATCAAGAATCCATGATGTCATGTAGTCTCTATGTCAAAGCCATCCATATGATTCTTCTCATAGCGCACCTGTACCGGGAGAACCTACACCTCAAGTCATTAGGTAATATGCTAAATTCTGCAATAACTCACTTAGAGTATCTCAAAAGGACCGTATCATCATAAGGGTTCCAATGATTAAAATGGATCATCAAATAGAAAAAATATATGAATGTTACATCTATTTTACTAAAAATGTTAGACCCAGGTCTTGCCCAGGTCCAATCCAACCTGCCAGACCCAACCCGAACCACTGTTTGACCCAAACCAGTCTAGTAGAACAAACCCAGTCTTACTAGGCCAGCTGGACCTAGCTCACTGGACCACTGGATCCAGCCCACTAACCCATTGGAGCATCTTGGATTCCTTTGGTCCCGCCCACCGCATGGGGGGCGGTTTGGAGGACCGCACGTGGTCCGCCCAGACCGCATGACTGGATAGTCAATACAATAGTGTGTGGTGTTTTAGAAAGCCAGACCGCCACCTCTACATGCCCTATACCATGGCCACCACATTTTCCATTGATGTGGCTCCAAGACACATCCCAGCTCACCATCACGAACTTCTTCCATGGCCCCCAGTCACCGCCTGTGTCCTACACTACCACGAGCTCCCACGTGGTCCCACCTGCACCGTGGCCTCACACTTCTCCGCAAACCACCCTACCAATGGCTTATCCACCTTATTCCCCACCTAGAACCCAACTAGATCCACTACTCTGGGTTCCATTGTAATCCACTGACTTGGGTGATTTGGTTCGCACCTTTTCCATCATACCATTGTGATATCACTGTGGTGTCAGATCCCTAATTTTATATCATTGCACCATGAATCAAAGGCACAACAGTCCTCGTTTAATATTTCATGAAGAACAAGGAACACATAGTGATTTGGGGAACGAGATAAATATATAGGAACACCCAAATAATGGATCTTATCCTTGTTCATATTGTCCTCGATCCGTTAATGTTAGAAGATTTAATGAAGAATAGAAACAAATAATCACAATGATCTATATCGCTTTTAAACCTCACAAAAATTATCCATTCCACAAGAATGGTCGAACTACAGATCAACCTATTCGTGGGTTCGTCCACATTCATCATTAGAATCCAATAAACGGACATAAAACGCAAAGAGATCAAACACCATACATGGAGTTTGGATTGGTTGTTGGTAAAGGGTGAAGTTTCATCATCATCATTCATCAATCTGATGAATCCATGGTTTGTTGATCTTGATTCCCCAATCCATCAACTTTCATTGGAGGAATCTACTTCCCCTTGCCGCATTGGACATCCAAGGTAATTTCATAACCCTAGATTCCTAAAAATAGACAATATTAAAAAGAAAAATAAAATTGCATCACTATAAAATATTTTTATAAAATATTTTAATGAAATTTACATCTAAAAACAAACATTCACATTCATCCTGAACCGATCTATGTTAGACCTCTCCTAATATAAATTCACTATTAGAAATGTAATTGTGCCCTTATATTTTTTATCTAGGAACCCACATATAATTTATACTAGTTTTAAAGAGAAACCTCTGACACACTTTATTAAAAACAGAACATAATTTAATAAACTATTATAGGGACACCGGGCCTCGGAATCACATGTAGTCTCAATGCCTTTCCTTGTAATTTTCTTAATTAATCTAAAAAAATAAAACCATAGAAAATATGAGTCATTAAATTCTCCCCACATTTGAGCTTTAGATCCATGAAAGCCAAAATAAGTGATACTCAATAAAAAGGCAGGGGTACTGGGCACGAATCTAAGCCTACTGCTCCCAAGTGACCTCCTAGAGATTCCCATGCTTCCAATGAACCAAAACTAAAGGATTACACCACCCATGAATGATCCTCACCTTTTGATCCTTGATCTCCACCGAGTACTCCACAAATGTCACCACATCATCAATTTCCATATCACCCTATTCAATGATGAGCGATGGATTATGCACATGACTCCACAACTATGACATATAGAAGACATCCAAAACCTAATGAAACTGTGGGGGAAGAGCTTGGAGGCATGCCATTTCTACTCAAAATATGAAAAGAGATGATGTATCACAGAGATAACTTGCCACCACATCCAAATATCTATAATCCCCATCAAGGTGAGACCTGAAGGAGCACATGGTCTTCCTCCTAAAACTTAAATGGACTTTTTATCTTGTCAATATATGACTTATATTAGCTTTTTGCAGTCCTTATTCACACCTAGATGATCTACACCTTCTTAGTGGTAGTATATACCAACTATGGACCTATGAGTGCTGACTCTCTTAGGTCAATCCAATAGAGTACTGACCAACACAGTCATTCATACAAGGGCTTATACAGTTCCATACCAATGGTGGAGTGGTATCTATTATTGTATGAAAAATCCACTAGTGGTTGGTGATCCTCCTAACTATGGACAAAGTCTAGTATTCAAGCATGTAACAAATCCTCAAGAAAATGTATTGTCCTATCCTTCTGGCCATCTTCCTAGGGATGAAACATCATGATGAAGCGTAAATGAGTCTCAAATGCCTCCTAAAATCCCTTCCTCAACGGAGATGTGAAACAATCATCATGATCTAAAAGGATAATCAATGGAACTCCATGAAGATGAACTATCTATTGCACATAGAGGCGTCCTGATCTCTCTACTGAACACTTCTCCCAGATCGGGAGGAAGTGGACTGACTTGGTGAGTCAGTCAATGATCACCCAGATGGTATCATGTCCCCTGAACATGTGCGGTAAACCTTTCATGATGTACATTGATATACAATCCTACTTCCACTATAGCACCTGAAGTGGTTGGGTCAAGACTGCTAGAACTGGGTTCTTAGCATTCACTTGATGATAAGTGAGGCATCAAGAAACGAAATCTTTCACGACCTTCTTTATCTGAGGACACTAAAACTAACGTCTGAGGTCTTGGTACATCTTCAAATCACCTAGATGTACCGAAAAAGGGTATGTGTAAAACTCCCTCATAACATCCTCTATTAACTCCATAGGTACAATTGTGTGCCCTCTAAAAAGAATGATGTTCTCCCCACCTATATAATATCAATCAGGTGTAAGACTTGTGGAAAACTGATCACATCAGGTCTTGTAGTTGGTATTCCATAGTTGTGCATCCCTAACTTTCTCCAAGAATGGAGAGGTGAAAACCATAGAATAGAGGTAAGCTTCTCTATCTCTATCAATAATGGATATCTACAACAAGGTCAACTTCTCTGATGCCTCTCTCAGTAACCGCAAGATGAATTTCTTGCTGAGAGCATCTGCTAATACGTTCCCCATCCCAGGAGTAGAGACAATCTGAAAGACAAAGTCCAGGAGGAACTCTATCCATCACATATATCTCAAGTTCATATCCTTACGAGAGAATATATACTTGGGACTCTTGTGGTTAGAGTAGATGGTAAATCGATCACCAATTAGGTAGTGTCACAACATATTTAATGATAAGACAACTTCTGTTAGCACAAGATTATGGGTCATTTATTTATGCTCATGCTATTTCAGCTGGAGTGTACCAAAGGCAATAACCGATTTCGCCTACAACAGAACACAACCAAGCCTAGTACCAAATGCATCGCAAAACACTACATAACCGATGCCCTCCTCTAGTATTCACAAGATCGGAGCGCTCGTCAACCTCTACCTCAACTCTTTATATAATTGCTGAAACTTTCCAATCCACAAGAAGAGATAACCTTTCCTTTTCAAAGTCTTAGAGGCTGATTCTACAATGGAAAAGTCATATACAACCCTCCAATAGTACCTATACAAACCCAAAAACTCCTCACCTCCATAACACTCTTGGGTGGCTCCCAAGTAAGCACCCCCTAAATCTTCAACAGATCCACTATAACTCTAGAATCTGAAATTCTGTGTCCTAGAAAGTGGACCTCTTGAATCTAGAACTGACATTTCAAGAGATTCCTATAAATCTGGTGCTCTAAGAGTGTGTCCAGGACCATTCTCAAGTGTATTACATTATCCTCCTCAGTTTCCAAGTACACAAGGATGTCATCAATGAAGACCACCATGAACTAGTATTGGTAAGGCTATAATATTCTATTAATGAGTCCCATGAACACTTTTGGGGTGTCTTTCATGCCAAATGGCATCACCAATTACTCATAGTGGTTATACCGACATCTAATGTCTATCTTCGGTACATCTTCATCTCGTACATGAAGATGATGATAGAAAGACATGATGTCAATCTTCGAGAACCACCTCACTCCCTTCAACTAATTTAAGAGGTCATCAATCCATGTTAGTGGATACTTGTTCTATATTATTACCTAATTCAGGTGCCTAAAGTCCACACATAACCTCAATATTTTTTCTGCATTCTTCGAAAAAAACTGTGGCCACCCAGGGTGAAACACTAGGTGTCATGAAGTCATTCCTCTACAAGTCCTCTAGTTGTACCCTCAACTCAGGAAGCTCCATGAGAGAAATATGGTATGAAAGTTTAGATATCAGTACCATCTCTAGGTATAAATCAATACAGAAGTCAAAATCTATATCAAGAGGCAATCTAGGGACATCCTTAAAAAAATGTCCTCATACTCTTCCACCACTATAGGAAACAAATGAATCCTATCATCCACTACACCTAGGTTGAGACTAAACAAGAGATGAGTAACCGGATGCACCAACCTATGAGTAAGTCCATCTAGCGCTGAATATGTTTTCTTTTAACCGACAAAGGAAAATATGGCCCATCACCATGCACACACACCACACTTTGTGCCTAAAATAGTCAATCTGGGAATTGATGGTGGATAACCAGTCCATACTAAGAATGACGTCGTAAGTCCTCGACCCCTATACCAAGAGATACCAATTAAAACTCTCTCCTCAAAGAGGTAGGTTACACTATCATCACCAATGTCTGATCATCGAATCTCATATGTATGTGTCACTAAGCATAGGGATCGAGTCAACAATTCCATTAGAATCTACAAATCTTGAACATGGGTAGTGGCAAGAAAAAATGACTGGAACATGTGTATATTTAAACTACATATACGGTGGAAAAGATACATATCACACCTATAATCATCCTTAGATCACTTGGGTCATTAGACTCTATTTTATGTAGCTATCCTTTTCCCTGCCCACCAGGTCCCTAAGACAATGGTGGACCACCTAGGGGTGGTTGTGGCAACACATCAAACCTATGACCACCACCTACTGATCTATCTAGTCCTCTTCCATTTATGTCACACTGCGGACCACCCTTCTCATGCCTCCTCCTCTACCTCGATAGTCTCTTGATAATCTCCTAATCGTCTGTTGGGTGGGTTGGGAAATATCATTCAAGATTTCCCTGACTGCCGCATGAGTAACATAGCCATTCCTTCAGCCGACATGATCTTCCCTGAGATCCCCACACGACTGATCTCGTGTCATGGGATTTTCCCCTAGAGTGCATAACCAAATTCGGTCCCTACGTCTGTTTTCTTTTACCGAATACTGAAGAATCACCTTCCTGGTGAGTACTTTTATCTCCCACTACTAGCGTCTTCTCTTCCCAAAATCTCTCCATTGGAAGAGCTCTCACCACTACCGTAGAATATGTGGGGATGCTATGGGATATCCTGAATTCCTTAATATCATAGAGTATCTCCTATATAAATTTAAAATCCCTAAATAACGGGTCTCACACAATATCTATAGAGTATCAAGAAAGATCAGTAAACCTCACCAAATACTCTACCATGATCTGACTACCTTGCTACATATGCAAGAGCTCTTATATGCACACTGAGCATAATGTAGCTGGGAAGAAATATTATATAAAGATTCTCTATAAGTTTTACTAGGATAGAGTTTCCTTATCATGTTTCTGGGTCACTAAGCTCCACCACCATCCCACTAAGCCCTAAAAAAGGCTCCTGGCTAGGAATTACATCTGGTCAGCATGTGTCCTCATGAGGTGGAAGAAATGTGTAATTTTCTATATCCAATCCTCAACTATTTGGGAGTATAGATCACCCCAAAAATCAGGTGGTTACTTCCTCTGGAACTCATGAAATGCAGTCATCTTCCATGAATCCTCAACCTTTATTGCTGGAAGTAACAAATGCCTGATGGGTGGTGGTATCCCTTGTAAACCACCCAGAGGTGCTATCTCTGGTGTAGGGAGTATCTCTGATATAGGAAATCTTACCAATGTATCATCTATAATAGGATCATCCTCATTATTAGACAATGTAATCAAAGATAGCTGTTAGTGTGGAGGCATCCTTAAACAGATCAGGATAGTCCATGGTCAATAAAGTATACCTGATGAGCTGACTCATGAAGGACATGAGAACACACCCACATATAATATGATGCACATACTATTGTTTTCGCTACAACTACTATTATCATATACCGAGTCAAAAATCAGAATTTAGAGTCCTGGTGTATTGATATGTCAGACCCTATAGTAACACTATATTCTCTATCCTGAAATCCAAACTCGAAACACTCGACACTGTTTCCCCAAACCAACCACACAGACTCCCGATCCTTAGGTAAAACTAACCATCCTTTAATACTAGTCTGCCATGACCCATCCTTGAGGTTCCCATGTAATGACTACCCCAATCCCACCTCTAATAGGTCAGGGGATGGTGACAAGAACCATGTAGGTATATCCCACATATGGAGGCATTTTCCTAAGTACTTGTACACACTCACACAATCTCAAAGGCCAAAAAACTGAAATATAATAACACTGAGTGGAAAATGCATGCATACACTATGATACCAACTAAAAAGTATGATAGTATGAAACTAGAAAGTAAATAGTTATAGAAAGCATTCCCATAAAAGAAAGAGTGCGAAAGTAAATACACAAGTTATAGAAACTCGTCTACAAAAAACCCAACCTGAAGTGTAGGTGTAGGACATATATCTGAAGCCATAGGAGCACACCTCATATGTCCAAACAATATAATAACCACATGGTCCTGGTCCACCTAGAAATTATTCAAAGAATCAATTTTCTACACAAAACACAACACATTCATGTAAATTCCAAGCAGGGGTGAGTTAAACAATACTCAGCAAGACACCCCAATACTATAAAAGAATACCACTTAAAAATACAAGAAGTACACCGAAAATAAATACATGAAGTATACCATAAATAAATACATAAATTATACCAAAAAATAAATATAAAAAGTATAAAAAGAATAAAAACATGGAATACCACACATGAAACACATAAAGTAAAGTCATCTCACACAAGTATAAGTCTATATCACAAAATGAAGGATTATAAGACATAGTCTACAGAACACATGGAGTGTCAATTACACACAGAGTGTCAGTAGCACATGGATTGTCTATAAAATATTAACTGTTTATAACACATGGGGTGTTAATAAGTCATATATCCCACAATTCATGAAGCCAGCAAGCCACATAGTCACCAAGTCATAGCCAGCTGCAGGATTCTGCTAGTACCACACTTGTACCGAGAGAACCTACTCCTCAAGCAATTTGGTCATCTTAAAACATCCAAAAAAACTAACATATAGTATCTCAAATGGAACCAATATTCACAAGGGTCCCAACACCATAAACGGTCCATCAAGTGGACACATGATTTAAAAATTATAACTGTTTTACTGAAAAAGTTCCAACCTGGGTATGATCTGACCCACCAAACCAGAACTGAACCACCGGATGACCCAACCTGGTCTGGTCAAACGAACCATGTCTTGCTAGGCCACTAGAGTGGTCCAACACCCTATGGTCCAACCCACAACATATAGGACATATTTGAGTGCCACAGGCGGTCTTCCCTAACCGTGTTCTTTCCTGGTCAACGTGGCACCATGCTGTGTTTCACGCAGCCGGCCCACCTCTTTCGAATACCCTACAGCCCCACCATCATGGGTTCCTTCTGTGAGGCTTCAAGGTATATCCCAGATCACCACTGCTCCCTGATTTCGCAACCCCTGGTCACCACTCTTGGCCTCCACCGTCGTGGGCTCCCACGTAGTCCCGCCAGGACCATGACCTCACGCTCCACCATCAGCCACCCCACCGGAAACTTGTCCACCCTACACCCCATATAGAACCCATATGAATCCACTACTCTAGGTTTATCCCTAAACCTCTTCCTAAGGTGATTCACACCATGAATTCTCCATCACAAATTCATGACTTCATTGAAGTGTTGAATCCCTATTTTTTGATAATTGGGCCACGAATCGAAGGTACAATGATCCTTAGTTCATATTTCATAAAGAATGGGAAGTAAAAAAAAATTAGGAAAAGAGAAAAATTAATAGGAAAACACAGATAATAGACCATTTACTTATTTGTGTCGACCTCTATCTGTTAATGTTAGAAGTTTAAATGAAGAACAACAACAGATAATCATAAAGATCTATCTCCTCTTTAAACCCTGCAACAATTATCCATCCTGCAAGAACAGTCAAACCAAAAATCAACATATTCTTGGGTTGGTACATATTAATAGTTTGAACCTAATTAGGGAAATAAAATCACAATGAGATCAAACACCCTACCTATAGTTTGGATTGGTTGTTTAAAAAGGTCGAAGCTGCATCGTTATCGTTCGTCTATCCGTTGAATCCAAGGTTTATCAATCTCGATTCGCAAATTTTTCAACATTTATTTGATGGAGAACATTATAAATGCCTCAAAGGATTTATAGGGTTATGTTGTAGCTATAAATTTCTAAAAATAGTAGAAATGAAAAATAAATCTTACGATACATCAAAATAAAATATATTTATTAAATATTTTAAAGGTTTTTACATCCAAAAACTAACTTTCACAGTCCACTAGCACCGGAAGATGCTATGCCTCACCTAAGGTAATTTAATTTTTATGACCACC